>OZ014531.1:17024821-17724821 GCA_963966105.1 Volucella zonaria
GACGGAGAAAACCTACAAGGCGAAGCTGGCTAGCTGGCTTCAAGAGGAACAGGATGGGTGCAACCATTACGATGACATGGAACGTCTCATCATCACAGCCAGCGATGTACACAATGCAATCCAACAATACAGTAACGGGAAATCTCCTGGTCCGGACAAGATCCACAACATATGGATAAAGAAATTTAATGCAGTGCACGAACCACTTGAATATTTCTTCAATGAAATGATGCAGGACCCTAGTAAAACACCTGAGTTTCTGATGTCAGGAAACACATACTTAATTCCCAAAGCCTACGCAGCTTTAGACCCATTACTTGCTTATCCACTATCTATTATCTACTGACTAAAATGGAAAAGAGAAGATTCTCAGAACGATTAAGATAATTCAGGCTTTTAGCGGTGACATTGGCATGGAGTTCGGTATTGAGAAATGCAAAATGATTCACTTGAAGAAGGGAGTCATTCAAAATGAAGCAGATGTTTGCACGATAGGAGATGGAAATATAATTTCTAATTTGGTCTTAGGTGAGCGCTATAAATACCTTGGTTTTCTACAGCTGAGAGGAATATCTGAAACCGAAGTCAAGGACAAGCTTTGCACGGAATTCAAGTGTAGGGCAGTTAAGTTCCTCAAATTATCACTTAATGCGGGAAACAAAATTAAAGCCATCAACAGCTGGGCAATAACTGTTTTTACATATTCCTTTGGCATTACTAAATGGTCTAGCACTAATATTGATGCAATATCTACTACGCTCAGGCGGGAAATATCGGAATTTAACTGCCACCATCCGAAAAGTGCCACCACAAGATGTGCACTTCTATGAGAAGAGGGTGGAAGAGGACTTGTAGATATCCCAAACCTGCATCATGGCCAAATCGTCAAAATGGGGGAATATTTAGGAGCCGCATGCACACGTCCGCTTTGATCAGAGCAATATGCATAGCGGACCAGAACTACACGCCGCTTAACTTTAGATCAGCTAAGGCCACGGGACCTCTCAACGTGTTTTTAATAGAAGAATGAAAGGAAAGTTTGAAAGCCAAGGCATTCCATGGTATTCACCCTGCGCAGCTGCAGCAAAGCTACATTGACAAAGCTGCCCCAAACTTGTGGCAGGTATTCACCCTGCGCAGCTGCAGCAAAGCTACATTGACAAAGCTGCCCCAAACTTGTGGCTTAAACGTGAAAGCTGTTCTCTGAAACGGAGGGCTTTATGATCGCTATCCAGGACAGGATAATAGCCAAGAAACTACAGGAAGCATACGAGTATGCTGCATGAAGCTATCGAAAACGGTACTCGTATGTATCGCAGGTGTAATAGTGCTCTGGAAACCATCGATCACATAATCGGAGGATGCCCAAACTTAGCGGGAACCCACTACATCAGGAGGCACAACCAAGTAGCGAAGCTTGCACATCAACGCCTTGCAATTGCATAAAATGCAATCTGATAACAAAGGAAGTTCCTTACTATAAGTACGCGCCTGAATCTGTTATCGAAAATAATAGATTTAAGCTCTATTGGGACAGACCAATCACAACGGACCAGACGATTAGTGCAAACAGGCCCAATATAGTACTCTTTGATAAGGCATCTAAAGTCATCAACATCTATGACATAGCTATACTCTATAGAGCAGACAGGGTAAATATAGCTCCCATAATCATCTCGGCGACGGCCTTAATAACAAAAGTCTTCTTCAATAACTAAAGAAGTATAATATTCAAGAATTTCTGGAAAGTATGCAGGAGGCGATGGTTCTGGAAACATGTAACACAGTCAGACCGTTTCTACTACAGTAATGAAATAATAATAATAAAATAATATGTAACAACAAAACACAATAAAAAAAAATAGTACTGAAGTGGATTGCAGATCGAAAGATGCAGCTATTTTCAGTTTAAATGGACTCCGCCTCGCGCTGTATGGGGAGGTGGAAAATGCGGGTAAATAATAATAACAATAATAATAGTAATAATAATAATAATAATAATAATAGTAATAATAATAATAATATCACCCTCGGGGGCTGTTGTATCCCTAGACGGCGCGTCTTCAGGTGGCGGATAGAGGAACGCTCGATAGATATATCGGGTAGCTGGGAAATAAAATATCATTCGCGGACCACAGAACAACCAAATATCATTCATCTTAAACTTGGAACCAGACAGCATATAGGTGAGCGTCTGTTCTTCATGTTAAAAGCGGCCTTAAAAATTTTACCTGCCAGTAGGTATAAAATGAAGCAGCAAAATGGAAAGCACCAGGCAAACAAATAACCCCACCGTTTGGGAATTGCACCATAACTCCCGCGCACTTGCCTTGGTACCAATACCAAATATGATAAGTGAGCCACAGAACAATAACAATAGCAATAACAATCAGTCTGTAAATGAGCAGCATACACATACCGATGTGCCTCAGCTCTCATAGCAGCTGGGAGACCACGACACCCCAGAAAATGGACAAACGAAATTAACGAAAACCTTTTACGCGCATATTACATTGCAACCAACCAGGAAAGAAACCTTACCGGATATCGAACACAAATTCGCATAATTTTCGTAGCACAACATCCCGACTATAATGTATCAGAGCAACACCTGGCGGACCAAAGTCGTACGATCCACAAAAATAATCTTATACCAGAGATTAGGCGTAATGCTATTAGAAAATCTATAGTAGTTCAACCAACAAGCCATCCCACAACTCAGGAATCCCACACAAAATCTAGTGCCGATAATGGTGCGAAGGCAAATTGCGAGATCCAAAAAACCGAACATGTGATACACCAAACAGAGATAGTGGATAACCAATTCAGTGATATCGACAGTCACTATCGACAACAATTTAAGATATATACTAATATCAATCCTCTTATGAGACCTACAATACCAAAGACAAATTCTAGCCAGAAGCTCACCTTAGTTATAAACTATGTAGATAATGAAATTATTGCCCGAAAAGCTTTTTAAATTGATAATATGGAAGATATACACGCGCTAGTATACTCGGCAGCTGTGACAATCGTAATAAAAATGGGATATAAGATTATACATACCATACGTGCAATAATAAAATAAGTAGAGAACCCATTAAAAAAAAAACGATTCAAAGAATTGAAAATAATATTAAAAACCCAAGAAGTGACCTAGAAAGAATGAATAATTTTATACCAGGCCGACTTAAATAAAATACAAAAAATATGCACAAAACACAATAGACTCTCAAGATCCGAAGTTAAAAACTCAAACGCAATATTAACAAGAGATACTATTAAACAAAAACTGAACGTGCAAATAGCAAGACAAAGAAAATACGAATTATCCAATAAAAGTCCTGAAAATAACGAAAAGTTTAATACAAGCGAGAAAAGCTTCTACAGAGGTCTCAGAAAGATAACACCATTGAATACCGAAAAAGATACTTACCCTAAGAAAGAAGATACCGAAAAATACTGGTCGTCTGCATGGTCCAATCAAGTGAACCACAACATTGTGAAGAGCAAAGAGGATGGAGTAAAGATACTAAAGGGTGTTCCAGAACAACTAACCATCGATCAAACTATACTGGAACAGAAGGTCAGTCAATACAGAAATTTAAATGCATGCTATATAGACTATCGAAAGGCAATTGACAATATACCACATAGTTGGTTAATAGAGTTTGTGAAGATCTATAAGATAAACCCAAACATAATTGAATTCTTAACCTACAATCTGAGATACTGGCGAACCAGTATCAAATATCTACGGATAGGTGAATGGTAAAAACCTCGGATATCAACATAAGATGTGGAAACTTTCAAGGTGACCGTCTATTTGCTCTTTGGTTCTGCATTGCCCTCAATCCACTTAGTAATCTCCTGAAAAATAGTAAATGTAGATACAAATTAAAGGTTAGTTTTAACCAAGAAGTACTGAGTCGACTTTTGTCCTGAAAATATACGCGTCGACGCGGCAAAGCATATACTACAATATTTAATACAAATCGTATCGATTTTTAATAAGGACATCACCATGAAATTCGGCCTAGAAAAATTCAAAAGAATAAGCATTAATATAGGGAAAATATCAAGAAGTGATTAGGCGTTCAAAGCACTGAGCAAATGGAAGAAAAAGATGTGTATTAATATTTAGGTATGGCCTAAAATAATCAGATCGATAAAACAACAGTCAAAAAAAAATTGACGAGGGTGTTTAAATCACATATACACAAAATAGCTAAAGCAAATCTTAATTGCAAAAACTTAATCAAAGCCATAAATACATATGCAGTACCTGTTCTTTTGTACAGCTTCGGCGTTATCAAATGGACAATAACTGAAATCCAATCGTCACAACGAAAAATTAGGACAATGCTGACAGATTATTAATTTCATCACCCTAAATCATGCTGTGAGAGAATGGTTACGTCAAGGAGAGATTGTGGCTAGTCGATCTCCAAACACTTTATGGTAATCACATAGAGTCTCTTCGTCGGTACTCTCAGCTTAAATCAGACAGATCTCGACTAATAAAACCAATAACTGAAGCAGATACAAATCTAACACCTCTAAACCTAGGTGGAAGATTCAACCGACCAACTTCAAGGGAACAAAAGTGGTCAATAAAACCTATTCACGGTCCATACTACAAGTCAATTAACGCTGATAAGGACTGAAACGAATAAAATTTGGAAACTTCAAAGTAAAAACAAAATATATTTTCATAATTCATGTAAATTTTTTTTATTTGCTTTAAAACTCTGTTCTTATTAAATTCATTCACAATTACAAAAAATAAAAAAAATTATTTGGTTTCCCATCTCTCCTTAACTTCTTCCGAATGTCTTTCATAAGGTTGGTGACAATTACATCCGTAATCTTTTTGGACGCTCTTTTCCATTTAGCACTAAAATCTTTTACGTCCTTTGCACGCTGCTCACTTTTCCTCAATTTAGCTTTGACCAAAGCCCAATACCTTTCAATGGGATGGCACTGTGGAACATTGGGTGGATTCATGTCTTTTGGGACAAAGTCGACATTTTTAGCAACAAGAAAACTCAACGTCGCATGAGCATAGTGAGCTGAAGCTAAATCAGGCCAAAATAATGTTGAACCCTCGTGTTTGTTTAAGAAAGGAATCAACCGTTTTTTTAGGCACTCGTTAATGTACACTTCTCCGTTAATTGTTCCCGTTGCAATAAACGATGAGCTTCTGTGTCCACATTGGCAAATGGCCTGCCGAACGAGATATATTGACCCGACTTTTTCCATACCAATCGATGTTCAGCTTCAAATGAGTTGTAAAACTGCGCACCTGGAAGAGTAGTAAAGTCGGCTGTGACATAAGTTTCGTCATCCAAAACCAAATATGCTTTCTTGTTGCCGATCAACTTGTATAGCTTTCGGGCTCATGTTTTTATGATGTTTTCTTGCTTTTCAGTAACTTTTGGTATTTTTTGTTTTTGTCGTGTTTTTAGACCGTTACGTTTTTTAGATCTTTGTACCATTGTTTGGTTGGTATTACATTTCCGAGCAACGTTTCTGGATGACATAGTCCGGTTTTTTACGATGGTACCCACTATTTTCTGGTCTAAATTTGTATCATGTGCTCCACTTTTCTATTTTCGCTTAACTGTCAACATCTCCAAATATCGTTTAATAACAAAATCCACTGTACTGCGTGCTATGTTTAAATTTTTTGGGATGAAATGGTTTAGACGCGAAGTATTTTCAAGCCATTTGTCGATGATCTTTTTACGGCGTTCCTCTTGACTCATATTTTATAAATATTTTAAACCGCACCGGACTAAAATCAATAACAAACTGAAACTATAGAATATACAGGCTAATTTGGGTACAAAATGGGATTGCAATTTTTACGCATTGGAAGTATAGCCCGTATTAAAATTTACAGATTTTATTCGTTTCAGTCCTTAATATTGAAAAATTATTGTCAAACAAGTGGCTATTGAATGGAAACTTGTATGCTGAGACCGAGGCTTTTATGCTTGCTATACAAGACCAAGTAATCACTACGAAAAACTATAGAAAGACTGTCATAAAAGATCCAAATACCTGAAGAAGATGTATGAGTCAAACTGAAACAGTAGATCACATAATATCAGGGTGCAGGAATCTAGCCCAAACAGAGTACACACGAATACATCACAATGTCGTAAAGATTCTCCATAAAAATCTTCTTAGCAAATATAAGCTTGAAGCGGATGAACTACCCAATATAATAGAATCCACAAGCAGTTGTGGAAAATGAAGACGTAAAAATCCACTACGATCGAATAATATACTCGGACCACACGAGACCCCATAACCGCCCTGATGTCACGATCCTTGAGAAAAAACTATGTAAGGGCTTCTTCATTGATGTTGCAGTTCCGGCTACTAGAAATATGAACTGCACATACAAAGAGAAAACTTGCAGATATGCTGAGCTAGCAGTTGAAACTAAACGAAACTGGAACCTTACGAAAATCAAGATCATCCCAATAATAATAAGTGCTGAAGTTGTGATTGGCAAAGATCTCTGTACAAATATGAACATCCTTAGACCCCGGCAAAACCACATCGATACCATGCAATACATTTTGTTTTAAGCTAAAGCTTCCGAAATGTATGTTTTATACCCATTACGGAGAAATTTAAAAATAAAAAAACAAAAATAATAATAACAATAACAATAATAATAATACTCGTATTAATAATAATTTTAACAATAATAATAATAATAATAATAATAATAGCCCTCCCAGGGATAAGCCTTGACGTGGCCGGAGGGCTTAGACGCTTAGTTTATTGAAGTTCAGAGCTATGTTAACCCAGGGCCACTCTTGTCAAAGAGGTCGGAGTAGAGAGCTGTAGCGAATATCCCAACCCATATACAATATATGAAGCAAATATAGTGAGATAAGTATGGAAAACGAAGATATGCACAATCAAGTGGAGATATACACTTCAGCGTCGGTAGAAGCCACGGCTAGTGGCGTGGGATTGGCTCCGCAAGGAGATGAGTCGCCAGTGGCGGAACATCATTACCAAACATCAGCATCCTAAGCACAACCAGAGGAAAGTCAACATCTTGCATCCCCATCTGTTAGAAATATTGCAATGTCAACACAGCCATTGACCACCCTAGCAGGATTATCAAGACGGAGAATCGAACGGAGTAATGATATGAATGAGTTTATTATCAGAGCTTACTTCCGCACCACCCGTTGCGAGATATCCACTGTACGATATAGAGAGCGCCTACATAGAATGTTTGTGGAGAAGTACCCAGATCTGGCCCACTTTACAGAGAAGAATATCATTAATCGCAGAGTAGCCATCATTAGAACGAGGCTAATAGCAAGTCCTTGATTAGACTCAATTATTGAATTATTGTGACACAATGTCACAATCATAGATATTAGAGAAGACCACCAACGTACAAGCTATAGCGTCCAAACAGCAGGCACGAACATGGACAACCTTAACATGGAAAATCTGCAAGAGCAGAACACCGCAATCACGAAATATACCTCGATAGACCCGAACTTAAGACCTAATCAGCAGCAAAAAAAAAAGAGCTGAAAGGTAAAGTTGACCAAATGAATAAACTGATCCTACCAAACTAGACCAACGAAATCACCAACTACAAGCAGCTGGAACTTCTCATTTACCGCAGTGTATACGCTGTTATTATAGCAACTGGAAGAAAAATTGCAGAGGAGCATGAATACCAACCCTCTACACAACAACCTAGGGATGGTTGAGGTTGAGGAGGCTCCACTATACAGTTGAATCATTGCGCAAGGATGCTGGTACACTTACGTCTTATATGTATAACCAGTCCAAATACTAAGTTGAGAAAAAAGTACAACGGATTAGATGGAAATGCAGGGTGTCCCAGTTTAGGTTTTCGTCCTGATAGCAGAAGGTTCCTGAAGTTCTGGCAAACAAAAAATTGTGTTGTAGGGGGGGTCTATTTTCACCCCCTTCCAAGTTATAGGCCGTTAAAATAAGGAACCTCTGATTTCGAAGTAAAATTTCTTAAAAGGCCGTAGCTTTCTAACAGATTCAGCTTAAGAAACCGTTGGTTACATTTTTGAAAGAGAATTTCAGTGTGCATAGAACACTAAAATTTCGTCGAGTTCTATGAACACGAGCCAAAATTATGGAATTTTAAAACTATCATTTTGAAAATCGTAGGACTAATTTCATTAGAAAAATTCGTTTATCTCGAAATTTTCAACTTTTAGGTTAACATTTTTTATCAAAACTTTTGTTTCCCCTTCAATATCTACGATATTTATGTACGAGGGCGGGTCAATAAGTCCGTGACTTTTGGATTAAAACAGATTTTTTGATAAAAAAATAATTTTATTTTTCAATGTAGTCTCCCTTGAGCTCTATACACTTTGTCCAACGCTTCTCCAATTTTTTTATCCCTTCCAAAAAAAATGATTTGTCGAGGTCCTCAAAATAGGCCTTTGTTTGCGAGATGACTTCATCATTGGAGTCAAATCTTTTTCCACCAAGCCATTTCTTCAGGTTTGGGAACAAGAAGTAGTCGCTCGGAGCCAAATCTGGAGAATAGGGTGGATGAGGGAGCAATTCATAGCCCAATTCATGGATTTTTGCCATGGCAACTGCACATGTGTGCACCCTTGCATTGTCTTGGTGGAAAAGAACTTTTTTCTTGGCCAAATGAGGTCGTTTTTTTTTCAAATCGTCATTGAATCGGTCCATTAAGTTGGCATAATATTCCCCATTGATTGTTCTTCCCTTTTGAAGGTAGTCAATGTGGATTATCCCGCGTGCATCCCAAAAAACAGTCGCCATAACTTTATTGGCTGACAAACCCACCTTGGCCTTCTTTGGCGCCGATTCACCCTTAGAAACCCACTGTTTGTTCTCTGGTGTGTTGTGATGGATCCATGTTTCGTCCACGGTTACAAAACGGAGCAAAAACTCCTCCATATTGCGATTAAACAACGCCAAACCTTCCTGTGAAGTTGTTACACGATTGCGTTTGTGGTCGACTGTGAGCAAACGCGGCACCCATCTTGCGGAAAGCTTTCTCATGCCCAAGTGATCATTCAAAATTGAAACCACTGAGCCATGCGAGATCCCTACGGCTTCCACAATCTCTCGCACTTTCAATCTTCGGTCGGCCAACACCATATCGTGAATTTTTTCGATTGTTTCGGGTGTAGAGACCTCAACTGGGCGTCCAGGACGTTCGGCATCTTCAGTGCTTGTACGGCCACAACGAAATTCAGTAAACCACTTTTTTACCATTGAAATCGATGGTGCAGAGTCCCCATAGTATTTATCAAGCTTAGCCTTGGTCTCGGTAATGGTTTTTTTTCGCAAGAAATAATGCTTAATAAGCACACGAAATTCACTTTTTTCCATTTTCTCCTCAAATTAGTGAGTAGTCTGATAAAAATAGCTGTCAAACACAAACTAACTGACGCAGCAAGTTTAAATTTTGACAGGAGTCAACTGACAGATGCCTGTTGACAGGAGCAGTGTTGCTGTTTCAGTAAAGAGGTCAGAAATTCAAAAAGTCACGGGCTTATTGACCCGCCCTCGTATGTATGACTTTTCCATCTACGAACAATGGAAGTTATTGCAAACCACTATTTTATTTAGGCAAATGGGTCACAAAATAAATAGTGTGTTCAAATAAAAAACTTGATACAGTAAGGCAGGAGATATAAAATCAGCTCAGAGAAGAGACGACAACAAACTATTTCGTAGCTCACAAAAACAATTTTTAATAAATGTAAAGGAGACAATGTAGTTGTTGACCATCTCCCATAAAAAGAGGATTTAGAAAACTTCCGGACTAGAATCTGATCCACAAATACCCACCATAACCAATCAACTCTGCTGCTACACTAAAATGATACAACAACAATTAGTATCAATTCGATGGCAGTGGACCAGATCTCAGCGGAAATTTTCCTCATGGTAATCAAAGGCTGCCGGTGTTTTTTTTTATAATTTACCCTTTTACTGTTGCCTGGGTGCGGGCGGAAAGATAGAAGGAGGAGAAAGGAAAGCTTTGTTGTGATGTAGTGGTTTGAAACTCAGGTGTGTTTGGTTTCGATATTGACTCTCCAGGGGTGGGAGTCCGAATAGGACGGAGAGATTTTTCTTCACTCGGAATGATTCAGGTTGTGAATTTTAACGGTTGTTTTGTGCTTGAAAACTCTACAACAGCCAAATCTACATGTCAGTGTTATGCCTTCACACGCAGATTTCTCTGACTGAGTTCCAATTACACAAATGAAAACTTGCTGTGGCTAGGATTCGAGCCTTGACCCTCCGAGTGAGAAGCGATTGCTAGTACCACTACACCACGGCCACCTCGTGTGCATAACTACTGGATTAAAGCCCATACCACCCTCCATGATCTCATGTGGCGAGAAATTAACCGGTTTATACAAGACCCAACCGCGTTACCTTGCTATCTAAATGAAGGACGCACTTACCTAATCCTTAAGAAAAACAGCACTCCAAATCCAGCTAATTTCCGGCCTATCACCTACCTTAACACCTTCTACAAGTTGCCAACGTCTTGCGTAGCCGGCCGAGCAACAAAAAGGCTGAAAAAAAGAGATCGTTGGATGTAAGGAGCAGTTGGATATCGACGCGGTGGTTATGGTACAAGCATGTACTATACAACGGAACTTGTTTGCAGCATATATTGATTACAAGAAAGCCTTTGGCATGGTCCCGCGTAGCTGGCGGATTAACATGCTACGGATATAAAAAGTTAATCCACAAATAATAGAATGCTGTGAATCAATTATGTCGAAATGGTGTACTAAGCTACGCATCGCAAATATAACATCACGTACGACTAGAATCACCAGTGATACAATATATTTCAAGGTGACAGCATAAGCTCGCTTTCATTCTTTCTTACCTTGAATCCATTATTCTCTCTGCTATACAAGAGTAAACATGGATTTGAAATAAGAAATAGTACTCAGAGCACCAGGTTCACTCACCTCATGTATATGGATGATATCAAGGTATACGCCAGCACTGCCAACAGCCTAGAACAACTTCTCCAAATCGTCGAGAAATTTTCTTTTCGGCATACTAAAGTGCAAAACAGTAAACATCATAAGAGGCAAGATATTCAAGGGGTTTGAATGTACTACCTCTAATAAAGAGACCATTGAATCCAAGGGAGAAGACGACATCTACAAATACTTAGGAGTTGAGCAGGCAAGAATGATCAACCGCACTTCCTTCAAAGCCAGGTTAGATATGTCATTCAGCAACCGCCTGGAAAAGATATTAAGAAAATGATTTAGTTCAGGAAATATGGTAATGGCAACAAACACCTTTGCCAGCACTATAATCACATACTCTGCAAGTATAGTCAGATGGAGTAAACCTGACTTACAAGGTCTGGATAGAAAAGCCAAAAAGCTTATCACTTAGTACCGCCATCACCATCCCAACTTCGTCTCAACTTCAGTCCACCATTCTCAACGCGGACGATAACTTTACACAAGCGGATATGAAGAACAGGATCCACTCGAACAACCTAGCAAGAACCATAATCCACTTTTACACCAAATGGTAAAGCAAACCCCTGCGCAGCAGACACTCTAATGAGCTTAATGATATGAATGTATGTGCCCTAATCTCCAACTCTTGCCTTCGATTTGGAAACTTATTTCTAGAAACGGAAGGGTTAATGGTAGCCATCCGGGATCAAGTCATAGCAACAAGGAGATACATAAAGTTCATCGTGCGGGATCAAACAGCGCAAACTGATAACTGCCACGGCTGCGGAGCTTTCCATGAAACAATACAGCATGTCCTAGCAGGTTGTTCCTCTCTTGCCAATAACACCTAGAGAAGACATGACAACGTTGGCAAAATACTCCACCAAGAACTGCTTAAGATGTACGGTCTTGCATAAACCTCACCAACACCTGTGCCGTACTATAAGTATACTCCTGCAACAGTTGTAGGTAGCCCAGAGTATGTCGTCTATTGGGACCGAATAATTCTGACGACACGAGTGTACAGTTTAATAGGCCAGACATAGTGATCCACAACAAAAGACAACAAAATATCTTCCTTATTGACTTTGCAATTGTCAATAATAACAATATGGATTCAACGTACCTCACAGAGATCCAAATATGCCATATGTACCACTTTGTCATGAACTTAAGGAATTCTGGAGAGCAAACAGTTCGATAACATTACCTCTGCTGTTTTTATCTACAGGTCTGGTCCCAAAAACTATAGTCTTTGCTGTAACAAGGCTGAATGTGAATAAGAAGTTCATCTACGAAATGCAAAAGCAATCATTCCAGATAGTAGAAGGTCATGCGGTATTGAAGCAATATTGGCGACAGCAAGTCCTTGGAACCGACGTTATCCCGAATAAAGCAATAAAGGCGGGTATCAGAAAGATACCGGATTTCTTAATTGCAATAATGCAAAAGCGTCTAGAAAAAGGAACCTTCCCGAAAGATGGAAAACACAGCATTTGATTCTGCTACCAAAAGGAATCAATTTTGGACAACATGGACACCTCGGTAATTTATAATAAAGTGCTAGCAGCAGCAGTAGAGAAAGGAACTCTCTCAGACAACCAATTTGGCTTCAGAAAATAGTGTTAAATTATTGATACATTGCGAGGGGTAGTCGATATCGGCCACGGTAGGTGGCCGTGGCTCAAGTGGTAGTGGACTGGCTTCCAAATCGGTAGGTTCGGTGTTCGAATCCTAGCCTCTCCCGAAAGACATATCTCCCATATTTTCAGTTAACAAAAATCAAGTAAGACGAGTAGTTGGCTAGAAATCAACCTCAAGCTAACTTCCACTAAGAATTTAGTCTCCCCAGTAAATGTTAGATGCCACCCATGGAGCGAAATAACCACTGAGCGCAAACATTTTTCTTTGTCTCTCCAAATATCTTTCTTTCTCTCTCTATCACATTTTCCAAAAAACTCAACACATGCTGAGGCATTATAAGTGTATTCGTACCCGCTTAAGTGTTACATTCTTACAAAGAAAAACAAATCGCAAAGGGTGCACTGTGCAATAGTTACGCTCGACATTAAAAACGCTTTTAATTCTTCTAGCTGGTTATCCACTAGAAGGGCACTTTCTAGGATGGAACCCATCGTACTATATGCTGATGATAGTGACGAACTATTTCAGCAACACTAAGTTGAGGTACAATGTGGATATAGGCGTAAAATACTGCAAAGTGACTGCGGGACTCCAATAGTGATCGGTGTTAGGGCCACTCTTGTGGAACATAATGTATGACGCAGTCGTATGACAAGCGCTGCCCAGGAGAATAACGATAATTGGATTCGTCGATGACATCGCAATCGTGACAGTAGCCAAACAGATCCATGGAATGCAATCAGCCACAAATATAGCAATCGTTCTGATAAAAAATTGGCTTATCTCCGCCGGATTGTCGCTGGCCGATCATAAAACCGAAGCAGTCCTCATAATAGGTCGGAAAACCGTTGAATTCGCGAACGTTAAATTAAACAATTAAGAACAAAAAGAGCTTGGGTTACATATGTGAGAAAGCCTCAAAAGAACAGGCAGCTCTGTTGGGAGTATTGCCGAATATCGGTGGCTACACTAGTAGAATTCTATTTTCCAGAATAACAATCCAATCTGAATGCCGCCCCAGTCTGGGCTGAGGCACGGAAAGCGAAGGAGTCTAAAAAGATACAAGGACACTCTACGCGCTAAGGATAATTTATGTCTTAGACTCCTTTGTTATGGTTTGAATGGCCTGCATACGAGTCCTGCACAGCTCCCAAATATACACACCATCACCTACAAGTACTCCATTCTTAAGTACAACAATCTCACTAACACGAAAAAAAAAGTACAAAATTCTTCATGTTCACACTTAGGGTTCAGCTCAGAGAACTAACGGTAAGAGAGATATGGTATGGCAAATAGTGTCGTCGCCGTCGAGAAGAATTTGTGAACAACACGAGCAACCACTTGCTGTCGAAATCAGATGCCTTGAGATCTAGCTACTTCAATATCTATATTTTAAAAGACATGTACATATGCAGATGTTGCTCTGACTAGAGCCTTAGCAGAGCCCCTACTTTTTCCCTAACAAAGAGACTGTCTTATAGCAGCCAATTCGATGAGAGGGTGAAAATAATCTGCTACATTTCCCTATTTGACCTCTACTTGTATTTGGATGACTCGAGTTGTTCACTGTGAGAGCAGTGCCCGACATCACTAAGGATGTTGGCGGCTTAGTTAAGCAGAAGAAATTTGCCATTTCTTTCAAGCTCAAATTAGCCCGCCATTGGCCAAGGTCTAACAACGACTGATTCGTAACCCGTTATTTTCTAGCGCCTTTCTCCAATTATTAGGAGTTGCTTGAAGTGCTTCTAAGTCATTGCCTATAATAGAGCTATCATTGGCGACAGGAAGCGAAGGTATTTCCGACTCGTTGTGTGCTTCTTCAACAGAAAATCCTGCAGATGCACCTTACACACTGCCTTGGTGTAGTCCAAATTTAACTTGGAATTCTCAGGTTATTCTCGCTGTGCATTTAAACTTCCTTTTCAATATAACCGTACGAGTAGATTTTGAGATCGTAGCGAAGTCCAAATATCTGGAAACTTTGTCGAGGCCTTTTTCATAGTTTCAAGACCGAATATAGATCCTTCGAAGATTCGCGATATTTTTCCATCATTGCATGTCAGTTTTGAGTGGCGTCGTATATCGAACTGCTTCCCACAAAGCCGCGATTGCCATGAAGAAGTTTAATAATATTGTGTTGTCGACTGTCCAGTACCTGCTCGTGTCTTTTTACAAAAGTATGATATCCCTTAAACGCGTACAGCGCCATGTACATTTCATAAGCAGACGATTCCCGTACTTGAATAGCAAAAGACTCAACTATTTGTGAATGGAGAATGGAGAATGGAATTAAAATTTTCTAGTAAAATGGAAATTTGTACGGACGGTAGATGGCACAGATTGTTCTCGAAATACGTCATCTGATTATAAATATCAGCATCCCCAAGGTATGCAAATCAGTTCATCAATTGAATTTGAAGTGTGAGTTAGAGAAGTGATTAAGTGGTTTAAGTAAAAGATAAGGAAAGTATAAGTGGTTGAGATAAGCGATTGTATTGTGAAGTGTAACTGTATTGAATAAAGCGATTGTATTGAAAAGAATAAGTCCTTTGTAACCACACACGCATTTTACATTGGTGTCAGATGTGGAATAGAGCTTATTGTGTGTAAAAAAAAGTGTTTTGTGAAAAAGCTATAATGGGTCCAAAACTATGCAGTTGACCCTCGTCCAACTCAAATCCGAGTTGAACAAGAGAAACCTCAGGAAAAACTGACTTGGTGCTCCAACTTCAGGACTCTTTGAATAACGACGGACATAATACATACCCCTTTGATATTGACAAAGATGAACAGATAAGTACTACTATGATGCAACTCCTCTTGCTAAAAATGGATGAACAAAAGAAAAATCTGCACGAACAGCCTCGAATAAAAATGGACGAACAGATGAAAAATCTAGACGAACAGAAAAACAGCATTGAACAAAAATTTGACGAACAAACTAACAAAATGGTTGAACTAGGGAATAATCTGGAAAAAGAAAAGAACATCATCTAGCAAAAGTTCGAAGAAATCGATGGCAAATTTGATAGAATAGAGAAGAATGTTGATGACAAATTTGTTAGAATAGAGAGGAATGTTGATGAAAAATTCGAACAAATGGACAGCAAAGTTGAGCAACTGGCAAAAGAGCTCGACACAGAAACTCAGAGAATGTTCTTTAAGCGGTCCATGGAGAAAAGAGTTGAACCCTCCCTTATTCCATTTCCAGACCTCATGGCCTATTTATAAGAAGTAGTTTGAAATGGCTGCCTGGGAAAACGACTGGGATAATGAGGAGAAAGGCTTCGCCCTAACAACGCCTTGCACGGTCCTGCAGTAAAATTGTTGCAAACAATAGACATCGAAAAGAATAAAGATTATGTGGCTTTAGTGCGGTCTATCAAGGAACGGTTTGGGGATAACCACATGCAGGAGGTTTACAAGGTTCAACTACAAAGCCGAATGCAGAATCGAGGAGAAACACTGAAGCAGCTCCAAGCAGACGTGAGTAGACTGGCATATTTGTCATACCCCACCGCTAGCGAGGACGCATTCATCAATGGAATTGCAGATTCAAAGCTACAATCAGCAGTAAGGATGGCCCGGGAAAGGAACCCTTGGTGAAACACTTGCCTACATGTAACAAATACTTTTCTCCCTCTGATCTGGCCCTAATTATTATCGGAAATTTGAGTACAGTGCCCACTCCACAAGTACTCTGAAATAGCATGATTCGTTTTCTTACCCGTAAAGCTCGCTTGTGGAATCCTCTACCGATCTTTTCATTTCCAACTTATTATAATCTGCAAATTTTCGAAACCTCTTTTTTTTCCTCCCTAAATATTTTGTGCCCGCGCTGTCAGCAAACATTTTAAGGACACATTTAATACCTAGAGCGCGCACCAGTTGTACATGGGAGTAGGTAAAGAAAACAACTTGGAATATTCTTGCAACATTAATAACGTTATCTGAGGTAGAAGAATTATTACAATATCTTTCATTTAAAAAAGTAAAATCTTATCGTTCAATATAAAGTCACTAGCTAAATGAGGAAAATAATTAGTTTTTTAATCCAGCTTTTTAAGAGTATATACAGTATTTAATACTATATTATACAATAATTTATCTACAGATCTGACTGTACTGTAATTCGGGAAAATATGGAGACAGCTTAAAGATACCTACAGTATTTAAAACATATATACGAGTATTATGATATAAATACTTATTATTCATGCAAAATTTTCATTAAATTGTAAAATATGATATACGTATTTTTTTTTATATTTTTTATCTATGTACCATGCATAGGTCAAGTTTAATTCTATAGTAAAAATAGTTTGCGCTGCCTTTGAAAAATAAAATGCAATCGCCAAAGAAAACAGTCATCCAAGAGGTTTTCATTGATATGAAACTTCTTTCTGTCATATAAACGATTAGATTAATAAGTTTCTTTGAAGGTTCAAAGCAAACAAAAAAATACATGACGTTTAAATTTACCACTTAATATTTGCTGGCCTACCAGTTTACCAACTAATTTCCTCACCGCATATTAGTTCCTATTTCTTTTTTGTACAATGCCGGCAATCTAATTACACTGCTGATTTTCAGATTGGAAGCTATGCGTATTGGTAAATTAATATTGTGATTAGAACTCGTCGTAAAACCCGTACGATTAGATAAGCCTTCAAAAGAGAGTTCCATTCCGATAGTGTGGTAAGAGTTGTAAATAATATTTTTATAGTCTTGCGCTATCAAATTGTATACTTTGATATCCATGTTATTATTTGTGCTATTAAAATTCTGATTGAAAATTCATGTCAAAAATATATTTATTGCCATAATAAATGGTACCAAATACTTTGTAGTAGGTATATATTTACTTGTTACTAAAAAAAATCTTACATTTAACTTTTATCTATATTTGTATTTTCGTAGATATGTATGCATAATACTTAAGTACTCACATGTTTATATACGGGTATAATTTTAAGCGGTCGAGCATAATAAAGAAAGACCTGTTTTTTATCATTCCTTTCAGGATACTTAACTGATAAAGTAGTAAACTTGATGTGTATGAAGGTTTGGTCAGTTGGAATTTGGTACCTAGTCATAAACTGAGTGCTCCGTTCACATTTACGTTTAATAAAGTCATTTAAATACATACAAATATTTACATATACATACATATACGAATGTAAACACCCAAGGAATTTATGTTCAACTAAAACAATAAATTTGTTTTGCAAATGAGTGTTAACATCAAAGCTACCAAAATTGATCTCTATATATATATATGTTATATTCAATAATTGCGGTTTTATAAATTGATCAGACTTAGCTTTAACTACAGTAAACTTATGAATGCATCACCCAGAAAATATGAATTTAGAAATTATTCTATCTTCTTTTCAAATTACTATAATGATGAAATATAGTTCCGTCCAAATGGTTGTCCCGAGAAGATTGGTAGTACTCGTAGCCCATCTTCCCAATATATTTTAACGACACATTTTTTATGGGTTTAGTACGCATTACACGAATAACTGAACCAATATTATATTTAAGTGTTTGTATCGTATATATGTAGAATATCAGGATGACACAAAAATAAAGAGCGAAAAAATGCTCGTTTGAGGTTTTTCAACAACAATGCTTTTAAAACGTGATAAGAATGTTTTGATAAAAAAAATATATATATAGAAACCATGAAACAATTTCTGTCTTTCGTATGGCACAGAGCCACCTTACATTTTGTGCATTCTATACAAGAAAAGCCTTTGCAATTTGGAAGTTTACATCGATTTTTCTTTTCGCAACGCTTTTCATTATGACCAACTCCATCAGTTCTTATATCTTTTGGTGGCACATATTTCATTGGTCCTCCTTTCGTTTTTGCTTTCAGTTCTTGTTCTACGCTGCTACTTGACGGTCTACCCCTTATACTTCCCCTCTGCACCTTGAATTTCAGCGAATTCTGCTCTGAACTCTCCTAGATTCATTATTTTCGTACTTCCAGACCTTTCATTCACCTTTTTATACAAAATCCAAGAATTTATTACGCTCATATCAATCATATGATAAAACAGACGGATGTACCATTTTCTGCTTTTCATTCTTACCCTATATCTGCCTAAAAAAGTATCCATAAGATCTACCCCTCCCATATGGGTGTTGTAGTCTTGTACTATTTTTGGACAAGGTATAGAAATAGTTTTCTTTCTCTTCCTTTCATATCGAGAGACGATGGTGGCTGGTTCGGAGTTGACATAGGTGGAAGCAAGAGCTACCATTCTGTTGTCTTTCCAGCAAGTGAGTGATATATCCTTTCCTTCATAGTTTGCCACTTGTTCTTCATATGTGCCTCTTTCAATAGATTCCTTCATAAAATCCTTATGCAGGGGCAGTTTACAGCTCTTATCTAGCCTGTTTCTCTGAATCGTTCCTAGAGCATATATACCTTGAGTTGCCAAATGATGTAGTAGCGGAATTGATGTGTAAAAATTATCAAAGTATATTATGCGGTTTACCAGTCTCGGTACATTGCGACAGAGGCGAAGTACAGTGTTACCAACTATTCCAAGGTCAGGCTCATCAGGCAAGCATTTACAATTCTGTCCAGAATAAATTTTAAAATTACAGGCATAGCCTGATAGAGAACATAATACATAAAATTTGAATCCCCATTTATGGGGTTTATTTGGGAAGTATTGTTTAAGAAAATGAGCCACTTTCGTGGCACACATTTGTTCGTCCAACGAAAGCCTTTGTTATATCGGCACAGTACTTAAAAATAAATTATTGGGGTGATCTATAATTGGTCGTATTTTATGCAGACGATCATGTTCTGGATGTCCACGAGGTCTATGAAGGCTGTTGTCGTTGAAATGGATCACTGATCTCAGTTTTGCAAATCTCTTAGATGACATAGTTTCCATGAAAACCATATTTTCCCCAATAAGATCTGACATTAGGATAATGAAATACTGACGCAAAAATCAGAACACCGAAAAACTGTCGTGCTTCTAAAGTTGTTATAGGTGGACTATTAGCAATATTATTTTGGGCGATGTACAAATTAGTCTCACTAACAATTATGGAAATTATTTCATCGTTCATAAACACGTAAAAAAACTGCATAGGGGTTTCTAATGACGTCACTTCTGATGGCATTGACGTATTTCCTTAGATGAGAATCCTATTCTCCTCCCACTTCAAACTTCTTTTTTCCCATATTAGGTCTCTATTTTTAGATTTTCATAGAGCAGCACCAGAAATAAGTGGACTAAACATCCATGGAACTGATTCTTCCGCGACTAGGCCGATCATACCTTTCAACTTCTTCATTTCCCTCGCCTGTATCTTCGCCTTGTGATTCATTTACAAATTTCTCAACACCAACATTGTAGTCTATGTCGTCTTCATCACCAACATCTTCCTTATCTTCGGATACATCACCTGCCTCTGATACCGCCAAATATGCTTCTATGTCCTGAGGTTTCATTCTGAAACATTAGAATTGGAAGAAAAATACACAATTCTCTGTATAATAATTTTTCAATAAATATCTAGTCTACTAAAACACGTTGAATCTGGATGCTTGCTACAATTGGTGCAATACCAGATTTACAAACAAACACGCAATGTAGACAATTGGCAACATAGCTGTTTACGCCAAATTTATAAAAAAAACAGGTTCTTTGGAACTATTTGTAATGAAATAAAAAATTTTTACCTTTCTTCCACTGGATATATAATTATCTGTTCGCAAAACAGAAATCTTTACACTTACTCGTATATTCCAAACAGATACACCGGTGAAATTACATTTTCCAAACGTTTGCACTTTGACAGATAAAATACGCCATGAAATTCGAATTCGAACAAAAACCGTTAACCTGTTATTTTTCTTTGTTTTTCCTTTGATTAAAGTGACGTAGCAAATGCGTTCGGAAATTAAACATTGTTTTTATTTTTTTGCTTAAAGTCTTTGTAGACAAATGGCTACAGAGCGCATTTAAGGGTTAAAGGGATGTTGGCAGCATGCCGGAGCTTAGATAATACATAGACCGTGTATAATTCAGTGACTACAACTTCCTAATTATTATACAATACTATCACGAACATACCAGCAACTCTTTTTGGATCTTAGTTCAGGAATATTCACTTCCTTTTAGCCGTATCTTATATTACCCATTCGCCGTCGTCACAGCTTGCATGTTATAATTGTGAAAACTTCTCTACGAATATAGTACATACAAATGCTAATTCCTTTTGCCGAGAAAGGGATTTGGTTCAAAATAATACACATTGTAAGGGTTTTACGAGTATTAACCTTTGAAATACAATATAAATACGAGTATTAGCAATGTGTACAAGTTCATACCAGAGTGAGTTTCATATTTCAGGTCGATTTTGTTTTGGCTATTATTTTGATTTGGTTTTCAAATAACTTTTGCCTTTTAATGAGGTGCCATAATACGATAGTTAATAGCCCTAAAGTCTGGAATGAAATCAAAGTCATATGAGTGCATTTAACTAGTTCAGTGATTATTTGAACTGCGATAAAACAAGAGAAGTGCCATGCATCGATCGTGAAATGATTGACTGTTTTATGATCATTTGATTTTATGAACGCCGAATTCCATAGTGAATATTGAGATGAACGAACCATGTGTTAACTAAAATGATCCTCCGCGAGTCATTCAGCCAATATCTATTTCCAGACATAGTGCCTTATAGACTATGTTTTCCGATTATAATATCATACTCGTATATCCCATTTTCCAGTTCTAACATACTTTTTAGACATTAACACCACCTAAAGCGGGGGCATTGCTAGTGGGTTTTGTCTAGGTGCTAATAGAATTATTGCTTGGTAACATCATCACGTACTTCTGTGATATATATTTCAGGCCGCCATGCTGATTGTTTTATTACGTTGGCACACGTACCGAAAACTCAAGACTACTAACCTTAGTCTGCCGCTTAAGAGAAATATGCACCCAAATAGTCGCTGCTTCTGCTCTCTGGTTTTCATACTCTTTTGTCGGGCCCATATCTTCGCACTTCCAGGATATCGCAAGTTGTTCAATTGCACGTGATCTGTTTATGGCATGGGCAGGTAGAATGTCATTTCCATTTATTTGTTTTATAGGATCGTCAGCAGTAAATTTGTCGTTATCCGAGGTTACCTATTGGTTTCTCTTGCAATAATAAACTTTTTTCGTGGTTGGGTAGTTAACCCCAACCCGGAGGACTAGATTATAGTATAAATGATGAAATTACCGTTATGATGTCTGCCAGATGGGACAATATCTAATGCTGCTACATAAAATAATAATAGCAATAATATGAAACCCTGAACCTCAGAAATGTTGGGCAGTTAATTGGCACTCTCTAACACCAAGCAAATATGTACCTTTTTCTATCACCACTTCTACTATCAGCACTCTAACAAAATCACCAATAGAATTCCACCCCCTTCAAACTTTTAACCTTGACGCTTTCGTTTCAAACCAATCTTCGTACCTAATCTAAAATATTTTGTTTCTTTCTTGCAGTACAATTCTTTATTTCGTTACTGTTCACCCACTTTCCAGGTAGCTTCCTGTTAACCGGCAGTAGTAACTAAAACAGGACTACAGCAACCGTGACGAAAATGCATGGTCTAATTACAAGAGACCAGCTGCTTTGGGCGCTGCACAGCTTCCAACCATACAAGTCTGCTGGTCCAGACAGTATAATACCTGCCGAGTTACAAATGTCCTCAGATATTATCCAGCCTACTCTAGAGAACATCATGAGCAGCTGTGTAGAACTGATCCACATTTCACAGTCATGGAGAGAAATCAATATAGTTTTAATTCCCAAAGCCGGAAAATGCTTTCGAGTTGTCCCAAAGGATATCGGACCTATAAGTCTATCATTATTTCTCTCTGAAAACTTTAGAACGACTGATTGATATCCATTTACGAGCTAAAATTGATCCACGACTGTTGCCAAGAGCTCAAAGGGAAGTTGGTGGAAACGGCTCTGCATTCACGGACTAGCTACATCGAACGATCGCTACAGTATAGAGAGTACACAATGGTCGCTTTCTTGGATATAGAGGGTGCCCTTAACAACGTCAACACATCCGCAATCACGACTGCGCTGTCAACACAGGTAGACGACTCACTTGGGGAGTTCATCAATCCTATGCTAAATAGCAGAATAATCAACAGCAAATTGGGTGGGGTTTCTGCTAAAAGATGTGTCAGCAGAGGTACGCCGCAATATATTATATATATATTATATACATAACATATTTAATATTAAAATAATTAATGAACTCCTTCAAATAAATCTTAACAGATTAACCCGTTGGGCAGATCGCTGTGAATTGGGAGTAAACCCCAAAAAAACCGATCTCGTCTTCTTATCCAGGAAATATAAAATTCCAATCATAGACCCTCCCTCAATAAACGGTACCTGTTTAGTCTTTTCTGATACAGCAAAATATCTGGGTCTCTACTTTGACAGGAAACTAAACTGAAAACCTAACATTCAAGAAGGAGTCCAGAAAGCAACAGCAGCTTTATTCTCTTACAAAAAACCATTGGGAACAAACGGGGCCTTCAACCTCGCATAATCCATTGGCTATACGTCTCGGTTATGAGACCTATACTCACCTACGGGTGTTTCTCTGGCGGACGGCCTTAGAAAATGCAGTCAACAGCGCAAACTAAGCAGAGCCCAAAGAACAGCATGTCTATGCATAATCGGAGCCCTACGCTCTACTCTATTCGCGTCACTGGACATTCTGTTTCATTTGACACCTTTCGATATCTTCAGCTGATAATCTTACAAGAATCCTCACAGAGAACATCGATTACGCTATACCCGAACTTTGGTTTGATCCTTCTGGTAGGAAGATGCTTTCATGGAGGAAAAGCCAATCCACTTTTACACAGATGGACCTAAAACTTGGTTGGTGGCGGTATTTTCTCAGAAAAGCTAAGTATAAGCCTCTCCTTCCGTCTTCCAAATCACTGTAGTATGTTCCTGGTGAAAATTTTGGCGATTAAAGAAGCTCTGTCCTGGCTGAACAAAAACGTGATATCTGCAAGGAATATTCGCATCTTTTCAGATATTCAGGCTGCTATCACTTCCCTAGACTCGGTCACATTATATCTAGAACCGCCTTTGAATGCAAATCATCTTCTACGGAGATGGTCGAGCAGCTTAACCTTCACCTATGTTGGGTGCCGGGTCACAGAGCTAATTCACAGAATTTTGGTGCCGAAGGACTAGCCAAAATTGGAACCACCCTACATATTCTACCAGAAAAGGATAGCAGCGTTATACCAATTGCTACGTGGAAAATAATATTAAAGGTGGATGCAAACAATAGATCAGACCTTAGGTGGACTGTTGGATAATATGTCTAGCGACTTAACAGATCTGGCCAAAGCTGGATCTGAATCGCTCTAAACTAAATAGGAAACATCTCAGCACCACTATAGGTGTCATCGCTGGACACTGCCTTATAGGCAGGTATTCAAAAAGGCTTGGCGTCTTTACAAATGATTTCTGTAAAAGCTGCATGGACGAGAAGGAGGAAGACATGATCCTCCACCTACTCTGTACATGCCCAGCTCTCTCCCAAAGAAGAAAACTTTCCTTAGGAGCTTTGATTTTCATTAAATGAAAAAATGGGTGATATGTCTTTCGGGCGAGGCTGGGATTCGAACACCGAACCTTCCGATTTGGAAGCCAGTCCACTACCACTTGAGCCACGGCCACCCACGGTCTTTCCAACGACAGTTACTCTGCTACAATGGTTAATATTTTGGTAAATATAAGATAAGAGTTCGATAAGGCATGTGTTACCCTTCTTTGCTTTGCTTGTTTTTTCGAAGGCTTTTGACAAGGAAAGCTGGAAATTGAAACATCTCTTCGGTTTTGATAGACAGATTCCCAAAAGTTGCGATATATAATTCATGTTCGGCTCTTCTACCGGTGAAGCAGGCTGTACCCCAAGGGTTAATCCTTGGCCCTTTAATATTTTCTTTGTTCATAAATGACTTGCCATCTGTTGTTTCTCATACCACAGCACATCCATATGCTGATGATGTCCAGCTGTATTTATCTAAGCCATGTAGAAATACTGCTGAACTTGTTAAGCATTTATTCATTCCTGGTCTAAAGGTAATGGATTACTTTTAAACCCGCTAATTATTCCAATTTCAAATAAAAAGCTAGCCCTAAATTCATTACTTGATGTCTTACTTTTTGGGAATAAATTAAATGTGAGTCATACTGTAACTAGTTTGGGATTTATTATTAACTAAACTTAACAGGATATGAACATACAAACTATACAATAAGAAGAATTTATGGGTGTCTTCACAAGTTGTGGGTAACTGCGAGCTTTACTCCAGTCAGCACCAGACGAGAGCTTGTAATAGATCTTATTTTGCCCCTAATATACTATAATTGTGCTGAAGTTGTATACTGCAATATCGACTCCTTGCCCCAACGCAATTTTCAAGTACATAGCATTAAATCATTCCGTAAGTTAAGTTCATGGATTACGCAGACATGAACACATTTCACAACATACTAAAAGCTTGTTGGATACAACCCTCAAGCATTAAATTGATGCCAGAAATTATATTATCTCACCTAATATCATAACAAATAAGACTCCTATGCATTTATATGGGAAGGTTAGTTTTTTACGCTCCCCTAGAACCTTAAGTTTGATCCCATCACGTCATAATTATCTTAACTTGTGGAATTCTTTGCCTATCTAACAGATCTATGTATATCTAATGAACCTCGCTTCAAAAGTGCAATTTTTCTTCATTTCTCTCCTCTACCCTGAACTCTAAGCTTCATATTCTACCCTTTTTCCACTTCTTCTTGTTTTTCTACATATATTCCCCCCAAACAACTATTTGTAGTTCTAATTTCAAGATTTGTAAAATAATAATTTTAATATTATATTTAATAATTGTTTTTTTATGAAATTAAATCAATTGCTTGATCTGTGAACTCTAAGTACTGTAAAAATATTTATCTTAATGTACATTTAATGAAATTGAATTGAAATTGAAAACTTAGCCACTTTTATCTAACCTAACCTTCTCATAGACGTATTGCATTCTTAAACTTATTTGTAGGTGGTGAGAGGGTGCACCTTTAGGTTGGCTGAGCTCGATACAGGTGCAAATACTTCGCCCCCTCCACTGATTCTTCACAATATAGTTCATAGCCATCAGGAACCTGTATTCCTGCGCTTCATAGATACACACAAGATTTCCTAACGACGAGGGAAATCGAATTGATAGTCATTTACCAAAGGGACACCATCGCCGCACCCATAGTTAGTTTTGAAGTCTTCTGTGAAAATTCATTGCTAAAAACTCATTTACACTTTCAGAAAGCGCCTTGGAGGTTTTCAACGGTAGATGTTTAGTCCAAAGAATACATAGACTCGAGTTCGTACTCCATCTTGGACAGATAGATGCAAAGTAGTTTTAACCTGATGATGCTCTTGTCGGACGAATAGTTAATTTTTCCGATTTACGGTCGAAGTATAAGAGTTTCCTTAATATTTGAACATTGCTATACTAAAGATATCCTTTTTCTCTTTCTCACTGCCTTCTCTTGAACTTATATATACCTCTTATATGTAAGATTCACCTGATCAGCTTTATTGGGAGGTTAGTTTATAGTATGGGGTAGAGAGAGAGAGAGAGAGAGAGAGAACACATGCCATCAGATTTTCTGAATGTTTCCAAACTGGCTGGTTTAGCTCGATCTGTAATATTCTCTTACAAGGAATCTTAAGCGTCCCACCATAGGCAAAGACGCATCCAATTAAAACATTTGGTAAAGGCAATGTTTAGATTTTGAACATTGGCTTTCCTCGGATTCCTCCTCTTGAAAACGATCGAGACCTCGCATCCATATATCATACAATACTTTCTTGCTGTCGTATTTTCGTAACAAATGTTGACAAGAGGTTAAAATTATTGAAAACCGCGTGAGACGATAGTATGAAGTCCTGGAGATGATTTCCCCTCAGGTTATATTTGCTGCTGCCCCAAACAGTATAATGAGCTTGATCTCAGCGCTGATATCGTTGTCAGAATTGATAGTGGGACCTAAGTGGACAAAGTCTTTAACTTTGTCGATATAAATTATATCTGTCCGAGACATCGGTGTTGGGTGTCTCTTCTGATTGGCAGCATATACTTGGTCAGTGCCTCTGTCATCGCGCTGCTTTCTACCGATTACGTCAATATCATCAACGCATGCGAGTAATTGGACGGACTTTTGACAGATTGTACCTCCTGTGTTGGCGAGAAAGTTTTGCACTTTTCCTCCAAGAATGACTTTAAATCGCATGACACGGCATTGCCTTGTCTAAGTCATTTTTTGACATCAAAGGTCTCGGTGAGGTCTTTACCGAACTTGCTGGAGTAGCGTGCATTCTCCATCGTCATCCTGCATAAACGAACTAGTTTGACAAAAATTCCAAACCTACACATTGCTCTGTATAGTTCGTATCTATAGATGCTGTCATACGCGGCTCTAAAATCGACGTACAGGTGGTGTATCAATGTGGAGCTCATCGGTTTTTCCAAGATCTTTCGTAGTGTGGTTATTTGGTCGATAGTGAACTTTCCTGGCCTGAACCCGCACTGATATGAACCAATCAGTTTGTTGATGAACGGCGTTCAAACAATACGGCAGTTTGGATCTTATGGGCGATGTTAAGATGTAGTTTTCGCAGATTAGAGGGTCTCACTTCTTGCGGATCGGATGCTGAGATTCCATTTCTTGTGCATACTTTACAAAGAGTTGGTATATGCTACTTATCAGGCCATTGCTTGCGGCTTTGAAGAGCTCGGCAGTCAGGCCGTCCGCTCCAGTAGCCTTTTTGGACTTGTGTTTGACAGCTATTTTTATCAGACTACTCACTAATTTGAGGAGAAAATGTAAAAAAGTGAATTTCGTGTGCTTATTAAGCATTATTTCTTGCGAAAAAAACCATTACCGAGACCAAGGCTAAGCTTGATAAATACTATGGGGACTCTGCATCATCGATTTCAATGGTAAAAAAGTGGTTTACTGAATTTCGTTGTGGCCGTACAAGCACTGAAGATGCCGAACGTCCTGGACGCCCAGTTGAGGTCTCTACACCCGAAACAATCGAAAAAATTCACGATATGGTGTTGGCCGGCCGAAGGCCGATTGAAAGTGCGAGAGATTGTGGAAGCCGTAGGGATCTCGCATGGCTCAGTGGTTTCAATTTTGAATGATCACTTGGGCATGAGAAAGCTTTCCGCAAGATGGGTGCCGCGTTTGCTCACAGTCGACCACAAACGCAATCGTGTAACAACTTCACAGGAAGGTTTGGCGTTGTTTAATCGCAATATGGAGGAGTTTTTGCGCCGTTTTGTAACCGTGGACGAAACATGGATCCATCACAACACACCAGAGAACAAACAACAGTCAAAACAGTGGGTTTCTAAGGGTGAATCGGCGCCAAAGAAGGCCAAGGTGGGTTTGTCAGCCAATAAAGTTATGGCGACTGTTTTTTGGGATGCACGCGGGATAATCCACATTGACTACCTTCAAAAGGGAAGAACAATCAATGGGGAATATTATGCCAACTTATTGGACCGATTCAATGACGATTTGAAAAAAAAACGACCTCATTTGGCCAAGAAAAAAGTTCTTTTCCACCAAGACAATGCAAGGGTGCACACATGTGCAGTTGCCATGGCAAAAATCCATGAATTGGGCTATGAATTGCTCCCTCATCCACCCTATTCACCAGATTTGGCTCCGAGCGACTACTTCTTGTTCCCAAACCTGAAGAAATGGCTTGGTGGAAAAAGATTTGACTCCAATGATGAAGTCATCTCGTCATTTTGAGGACCTCGACAAATCATTTTTTTTGGAAGGGATAAAAAAATTGGAGAAGCGTTGGACAAAGTGTATAGAGCTCAAGGGAGACTACGTTGAAAAATAAATTTTTTTTTTTATCAAAAAATCTGTGTTTTAATCAAAAGTCACGGACTTATTGACCCATCCAAGTTGGATGGTCGGAATTGTTGGTCTACGTTTTCCAGGTTGAGAGGTTCATTCTGTTTGACATCGGTATTTGGTTCATTATCCCGTAACACAGTCTACAGAAATGCTCTTTCCAAATACTCAGCATTGACTGCGGCTCTAGTACGATATTCTCCTATTTTTCTTTTCAAGCTTCGGTTCGGGGTTTGTATCCGGCATGCTTTTTATCTTCTGCTCGTAGAGCTCGCGGCAGCTCATGCAGGGCCGTTTTGTATTCACCTTGTTTAGCTGCTTGTGCATCACGGCACTCGTAGTCAAACCAGAGATTTCGCTGTGGTGGGATCTCTGATGGCTTTTTGGCCATGCTGCCTCTGGTCTTCGATACCTGATGCTTGGGGCATAGGACCTCGTAAGAGATAAAGGGCGACTCGATCGGAAACGGATTTGGCGATCACTTGCGATTGTGGCCGTCCGACGTCGAACTTCCGCACACTATTAACTTGCTTTTGCGGTGTTCGGTATATCCGTACCTTGACTACAACAAGCTAATGGTCCGAATTCAGAAGGGTCGGACATCCATTATACTGAAGGAGTGCCATGCGTCGATCTCAATGTGGTTAATCTGGTTGAAGGTTAATTGATCAGGAGTTCTCCAAGACTCTTGTCAGCATCGAGATTTGGGAACTGCGTGCCAGCTACGATAATGTTTCGCTCAACGGAAAAGTCAATTAGCCTGAATCTCTTATTGGGGCTGGTGTCCTGCAGGCTATACTTTCCGATGCCAAAGATGTCCTCTCCATACAGCTTTCCATTAAAATTGCCGAGGGCAATTGGCAATTGATCGTAGGTCTTGTCCAAGAGCTCGTAGAAAAGATCTTTGGTGTCGTCGTTTTGCTCCTCTGTGGACGCGTACGCGCATATAAGGCTAATGTTGGCAAATTGAGCCTCAATGCGGATTATAACGAGGAGCTCGTTCACATGCCGGAAACTCAAGACTTCTTGCCTAAGTCTGCTTAAACTTTGAATACGGATCCAAATAAGCGCTGCTTTTGCCGTCGATAACAATCGCCACACTAGATGTCAAAATTTTTCATACTCTTCTGTCCGGCCTCATGTCATGAAGAAATGCCATCTAAGAATATGGCGGTAATATCTGCTTTACAGCAGTCCAGGGTATCCCTAGTTGTTCGGCTGCACGTGGCTAATTAAGGGACCTAATATTCCACGTGCAGATCCGAAGTTCGTTGTCCTTGTTTCGTATGCAGGGGTTGTCAACGGTAGATCCGTCTGCATCTGCGGCTTTTTGTTGCTACGTAACTATATATTTTTTCCATGGCCAGACAGATACCCCGCCGGCACAGTCCCCAACCTGGAAGGCCAGCACCATTCTAATACTCCTAGTACGAGGTGTCAGTTAGATCAAAGCCAGAAACCAATTCGGGCATGTAAGCGCTGCCGTTGGTCCATTAACCCTAGAATGGCAAACATATTTTTAACTCTTTATTGGTAAACTTCGCTTGTGAGTCGACTTTTATAAAAAAACGCACATTTCACCGTTAAAAAACAAAAAAATATTAAAACAGAAGGAAAAACGTATTTATTACATGTTTGGTAATAAAAATAGACAAAAAAACAATTCTAAATATCTTAAAAATATTATAGGAATATTTGGAGATCACATATTTTAATCTATGGTATGAAGAGATCTTTTACAAAAAAATTAAAAAAAAATTAATAAAAATCAGTTCGAGATCAAAACGAACATCTGTATCTTACAGCCCTTAAATCTAATTAAAATATATAAAAAATAATATAAAGGTTATAGCTCCAAAAACTTGTACAGGGCAAAATAAATTCTGTGGTTTTTCCACCTACTTTTTTACGTCACATTGCCAACAGCTTGGTGATCTGTGCTCTAAACAGTAAGTTTTCTTACATTTTGCGCAGAAATATACGCTCATGCGCTTCAATTTTGGAGGAAAGAAATCGCATTTTGATGTTTTGCCCTTTTTTATACCTGGGTTGTCTGTATCATGGTCAGTCTCAGTATTATGACCAATCGCGTTACTAATTGCTGCACGTACTCTTTTCTGCATGCGTGGCCTTTTTTGCAAACGGATGGAGCACTAGTCGCTACAAAGGTCCTTGCTCAATTTCTTGAGGAATTCTCTTCTTGACATTGGCTTTATTTTGAAAACTTTGCAATTGGATACGTAAGTTGGCTGTTGAGTAGAGCCATATTCAACATTCCATAGAATATGCAAAGTGCCCAACGCTTGGTTTTACGGTTACAGCTTGTGTGGCAACACATCTGGTCAAAAGTATCTACAAAACCTTTTGTTTCATTATATGATTGAATTATTATTGGCTAACCGGAAACGGGGTCAACGGAAGTCTGGTCGTACATAGCAGATAGCAAAAGAACAGTCTTTTGAGGCTTTGGCTTATAGCTAACAAGAGTGAGCTCCTCGTCGTGATGAATAATGCTTGAACTCTACAGAAATTTCTGGCTTATCATTGCGAATTTTTCCAATAAGATTCTGTATCGAAGTAAACCAGTTATTTCAAGTTAAATTTCGATCTGTCCCATGTAAAGTCTTTGTAAGCAGCTTACAGTAATACTCGTAAGCGCCCAATGGCGTTTTTTCCCAAATACGGTGAAGCATCAATCATATATTTCGATCTCACTTCTTTACTCCGTATTTGGCCGGATTATTAGGAATATACATAAGGAATGGACAACGTCCCCTGAACCCTAAAAGTTGTTCATCTATTGTCACGTACGAGCCTGATTTATAAAGATCTCCATTTGATAAAAGTTTCCAAAATATATCGGACAGGCGCAAATTTATCAGATTTTTTTCTGTCGTCTCGAGTATTACAATCATCGAAATGCAGACACTTGACAAGGAATTCAAAACGTTTACAGCTCATTGCAGCTAAATTTTGGGACTCACAAATAGTAGGATCAAACAGTTCATCAGTTGCCAAGTGATTATTTTTCAATGCAGCGCTGAAGATAAATATGCCAAGGAGACCAAAAAGTTCTTCTATTGCGACTTGTGATGTAGTGGTATTCTAAATTTTATACTTAGTAACTGCTAGGTCTATATATTCATTAGTGTGCAAAAGTGCTTCATCCATCAATTTTGAAGTAAAAAAACTGTTCCAAACTGGCCCTGTAATAATATGGATTATGTTTCTCGAAGGAGTTCTTTTATACTTTTTTTTAATGAAGACTGTTCGGAAGACCAAATATATTTGTTTTTACCCTTCATAGGTAATTACCAAACTCTCACAAGCAGGTTTCGACGTGCCTACTGCTTCCTGAATATAAGTAGGTATGGATTGTCAATTGACATCATCTTGATTAGATACATCAATATTCTGCATATCATCGCCTAAATCAGCGACGTAAGTAGGATCAGCCTCACTATCATTTGAATCGAAATCTAATCCCAAATCATCTTCAAGTTCACTTCCATTTAGTAATATCCCCTCCAGCCATTTAGTTAGATGCGCCTCAGAGAAGTCATCTCAAAAAACAATAAAACGTTTACGCAAACTCTATTTTTTCGCAAAAAAAAAAAAAACAACATTGCACAAATGACTACGTTCAAAAAAATTACCTTTATTGGTAAATTTCGCCTCATAGGCGACATATATGTGTATATATCGGCAAGGCAACGGAGAAAAACAAAGTACGGTTAGCTCGAACAACACTCAGCTGAGTTGGCACGAGAGCACGCTTTGATACGAGTAAGCGATTGGGAAATGTCGCAAAAAAAAAAATTGCTTCGCCTTACAGGCGATGTTTACCATTCTAGGGTTAAAGGCTCATCCGCCCCCATCTCTTTTCTTGTCTTAGTCTCGGATATCCCTACCGGCCTTATCTCCAAATATGTTGGAGTAGCCCAGATAAGGTCACATTTGTTTTGTTCCGGGAATTTACTTCACCGCTGATTCCATTTGGGGAACTCATGTCCCATTTATAGCGCTGTTATTATTGTCTGCTGGTCAGCACTCGCGCTTATAAGTTTGGCAAGTCGACTCCAGATAGACATCGATCAGTACCCGATGGTTACTAATTGCAGGTAAAGTAAGCACAATTAATGTGTAGAAACAGTTGTGATACAAGTAAATACAACATCAAGTCAATTTACACTAATAATTTAGACTCCCCATTATGTGGGATGTCACATATGGAGCGAAATAGCCATTGAGCCCAAACATTTTTCTGTTCCAATTTCCGAAAAGTGTAGTCATACCTACTTGAGTATTAAGTTCTTTAAAAAAAAATCAATTCTTAACTAGACTAGGTAAAATTATTTCCTTCTATTTGTTTTAGAGTTATAATATTCTTGTTGCTACAAGCCCTATAACCTTTGCCGCTGCTAAGCATAATGATCAAGTTCCAGTGCTTTTGCTATTATACGGCCTATTGAAAAGACAATCGTTGATATGACTGATTTGTATGGTACTTGGTAATATAAAACAAAATAATGCGAGTATGCTATGGCTTACTACTTTTAGGTATAGTGACCAGATTTATTTCAAGCAAAGGCGGGACACATTTTCAAACTTCGCAGGGATTAGAAATTATGATTTTTTTTGTTGGTAAAAAATTAAAATAGTAAATCATTAACGACAAGAAAAAAAGAACAGACTTCATAACAATTTTTGTTTTAATTAAAAAAGAGATCAGTAAATATGTTTAGGTAATATCCTTACATTTTTTTTAATAAAAACTTAAAAAAAATCAGCCTCAGTATTGCTAGTGTATTTACACAGTCAGTAGTTTAGGTATATGTAATAGTTTTCGAGGAAACTAAAACTAAGCTAAATGCATATTAATTGTATATTGTATGGAATTATTAATAAATAAATAAAAAAAAAAAAATTAAAATAAGTTTTCCAAAAATGTACCTTTATACGATTTAATAACTAACTCAACATTAATTCCTGTAATTGAATGCAGAATAAATGAATGAATTTCTCTAAGAAGTTCATTATTATTTCTGACTTTTTCATAAAAATTATCACAGTTTTTGTACTGCATTTTTAAAAGTAATATTGCCTTTACAGTTTCGACATACAGTTGAGTTTTTTCAACAGTCCAGATTTTATTTATTAATGTTCGTTCTGTGACCGCATTAGTACCAGGAAGACACAAAATATATTCTACTAATTTTAAAATATTTCTAAAGGGCGCCATTTTACTTGAAAAATGTCTACCCATCTCAAATCAACGGAAACATATTGCTCATTCCATTTATTAAATTTTGTACCGTTAATATATTTATTTACGTATCCAACTTCGTCAAATAAATCGTTTTCCGAAATTGTTTGGTCAGTTTTCTGCGACACAAACAAAAAACTTTTTTCAACATCTTCCCATTTAATGCCTGTTCTTAGACAGGCCCATTGAAAGTCTTTTGCGTATTTGTACGGAGATGTCCATTTCTCTAAGTACTGCAGACAGTTTTTGTAAAAATTTCTTACATGCAACATAAATGTCTGCTTATCTATTTGTCCAGATTCTGTTAAATTATTTAAAATTTGTTTGACTGGAGTGGAAATGAAATCGGCGGCCAACCTCTCCTCCAATTTAGATATAAGATCAAAGACTTGTCCGCTCACCTCCATTATGGTGTTTTTATCCCCTTCAATTGCTAAAATTGTCTTATGAAACATGGAAGACTGATTATGAAGAAACATCAACCATAGTTCTGAACTTGTGTCTTCAAAAATGGTCTGAAGAACAATGGAACACTTCTCGATTGAGAGAAAATGTAATTTCAGGGGCTAGTACATCTTTAGCACACGCTCAATAGCAGGTAATAACGCTAGCCATCTAGTTTTGCAAAATCCTAACATGCGATTGTATTCCACTCCAACATCGGAGCAAAACTCTTTAAGTTTTTCAACACGAACGGTGTATATATAGAAGTGTGCGTATATCTTCATTATAATACTTTCTACGTCTAGTGGCAATAAATCTGCTGCAGTCTGTATTGCATTGTGTATAATATGTGCGGAACACCCGACCCCAACCAAAGACTGTTTTAAATGACTATCTAAACGGCTAAATACATTATTTTTCCCACTTCTAGATAACCCTCCAAAGTTAGTGTTTGCGTTATCGGCGCAAAAACCAACAATTTTGTCGGACAGATTAGTGTTGGCGATAATTGTCATTATTGACTCACTTATAAGCACCGACGTCTCCCCAGGCAAAGAAATCAAGTCGAACATCCTCAGTTTTACGCCTTCCTGAAATGTAAAATACCTGACAACAGTAGGGAACAGCTTCAGATCCTTTTTATTGTATGCGTCGGAGAAAATTGATACAAAACTTATATTACTTAGTTCTTGCAGCAACTCTTGATATGCATACTTTGAGAGTACATTTTTCACAACCAATTCGGTTTTGGTTCTAGCACAAGAAAACTTTTTGTCTTTGCTTGCTTAACAATTTGGAGTTGCAATCCTAAAGCTATGGTTATGGCAAATGGTATGGAAACACATAACAGCCTCTGCAAGCGCTAACTCCTTTTCACGATCTGTGTAGCGATCTTGAATCACTTTGGTTTAAAATTATTTTTAATTTTTATTATTTATTTTATTATCAAGGGAATGATACAAATTAATTTGTAAGGTCCGGGATTTAACGCCGGGGTACTTTGCCTATGTGGCGTTTTGTCAACAGCACGCGGAGTACCTAATTCCCATGTGGTCATCCATCTACGTACTTACCGCGTCCAACACTGCTTGATTTCGGTGATCCATAAAATCAAATTGGTGTAATTCATAACTCACCGATTAGCTTATGAATTGAAATTGGTGTAATTCATAACTCACCTACTAGCTTATGAATTGAAATTGGTGTAATTCATAACTCTCGGCTAGCTTATGAATTAAAATTTTTTCGAATTACAAGTCAATTGTTAGCTTATGGGTTAGTGTTTGTTTAATTCCTAAACTCGCAACTCTGATTCAAACACATTTGTGACACGTCATCCACATCTCCACCGCTCGACTGACTAAGCTGCATCGATGCTGTCGCTTAGGCACAGACATACTCTCAGTGTACGATCTCTGTGCTCTCGAACACGGTGTACACAGTTTAATAAAATTTTTAATTTTCTGTAAACTATTAGAAATAACAAAAATTGTAAGTTCTATTCGTTGCGTTACCCCAAACGATTAATATTAGTGGATTTATTTACAGAATCTAATTACAGCGAGCTTTGAAAACAAAAAAAATTTTTGTTGTTTGTTTTCTTTCTTTTACTTAAGAGTGAGTGAGCATATGTACATATATGATGCCTGATGTTTATGTTTTTGCTAGCTTAGCTACGGGATATTCCTGATTCTGAACTAAGTGTGTAGTACATGCATACACATATACATAGCTACATATTTACATAAGTGTAAACCAGAAGAACTAATATTCACATTTTTAAAATATTCTTATTTTGAAATGTTTATTTTAATTGTAACTCCGGCTCTGTTCCACCGATTGTAATGAAACATATCGCTATCGAGCAGTGGAAACCACGTTAGAATCGGTTCAATATTTTTTTTGTGATGCTCAGACAAACAAGAAAATTATTTTTTTGAAAATATCTGCATTACAATTTCATAATAGTAGAGATTAAAAAAACGTCTTCATATTATACCATTTTCAAAATATTTCTTGAAAGGGTTAACTTTCATGCTCGATGTTGCCTATAGGCAATATTATATGTTTGAGCTTCTAAGTCCCGTAATTTTTTCTCTAAGGGTTTTTTTTCAGAATAGCTTGATATGTTGTGAAGGTTTGTTGGCGAATATTTTATTATAAGTATTGCTAGTGATCACTTTGCAGCTGATCTGCGTTGAGTGCACACGTAAAATTTTTTTTATGCAAAAAGTGTACAAATATTTAAAACAAAAAAATAATTTAAGTGTACAAAACAAAGTGTATAAAATTATTAAACACAGATAAGAAAATTAGGAAAAAAAAATAACAAAATCGAAAAAACCTTTAGTCGGTAATTTGTCAAACACCTATGGTGCCTATAGACAAGATTGTTCCATAATGGGTATAAATCATATAATGTTTTATGCTTTAGAGATGCGTCCGAAATGTTTGACCCAGCAAGAAATTCCAAAAATTTGCGAATCCGATTGGGATGATTCTGCTGATGAGGACAATGGAGAAGAAGAGGTAAAAATTACCACGAATCTGGAAAATATTATTGAAGAAACCCTGATTCAAGTGTAATTGAAAGAGGTGAACGTATTGAGGTTGGTTTTGTTGAGAGGATTGTTGGCGAAGACAATGATGTTGAAAATGAAATTCAACGTGAAGAAATGGTACAAGAGGTTTTTGAAAATATCAATTTAGAAAGTTTGAGATGGATCAGTGCAGATATAGGGGAATGCGATACGACCTGGAAAAGCGAAGTTAGTTTCGGCCAAGTCAAACAACCAATAGAATATTTATTCAGTTCTTTGATGATGAAATATTACCAAAGATCTGCGATGAAACTAATTTATACGCATTATTAACCAGTGGCATAGAATTAAAATTTGAAATCACCGAAATAAGAAGATTTATATGTGTATTACTATAACTTGAATTCGAAATATGCGAATGGCATGGGCCTAAAATTTCTAATTGTCTGCAGTAGTAGATGCATTACCACGAAATCGTCTCAAAAAAATAAAGCAAAATTTTCATATAAATGATAACTCTAAACAACTCCAAAAAGGAGAATCTACGTACGACAAATTATATAAAATACGTCCGTTATTGAAGAAAATGAAACAAAAATTTAACGGAATTGCACAAAAGGAATACCAAAGTGTGGACGAGCAAATGATTTCATATAAAAGTAACCGTCTTGTGATATAATCGAATAATGTCCAGTAAATATTTATATTTTATTAGGTCGGTACAGTTTGAAGCAATATCTGCTAAAAAAGCCTCAAAAGTGGGGCTTTAAAATGTTCACTAGAGCCGGTGTATCTGGTATTGTATACGACTTTTGCCTCTACATTGGTCCCTTTGGATTGTTCATATGGTACATTGTTTTAAACTTGGCTTCTAATTTTCCCGTAAACCAAAATTTCAAATTGTATTTTGACAACTGGTTTACTCCCATAAGCCTGACGATTTGTTTGAAACAGTAGGAACCAGTCGAAACAATCGAAAATTGTGCTCTGAGCGACGAAAAGGATTTTCGTAGAAAAGGACGAGGATCAAATGATTTTAAATTTGTAGCAACAAATAATTTAATTGATTGTCGATGGTATGACAACAAAAGTGTGCAACTGGTTTCGAATTATATACGTAAAAACCCAATGAGTGAGTGCAAAGGATGATGTCGAAAGGAGAAGAAGTTTGTAAACATTCCTCGTGCTGGTATTGTTGAATGCTATAACAAGCATACGGGAGGTTTTGATCTTGCCGACAAAATCAACCACCGTTCAAAGAAGTGGTATATGCGTATCATTTGCTGGTGCATAAACTCATCAGTAGTCAATAGCTGGCTGTTGTACCGCATAGACCTGTAAGACTCAAGCAGAGACAACAAGTTGGATATTGCCAACGAGTTACCCAACGTAAAAAGAAATAACAGCTTCAATACGCAAGAGAGGTCGCCCATAGTCACTGCTCTTAACAATGCAGTCAGATCCACCATCACCAGCTTCATCACCAGCTTCATCACCAGCTTCATCACCAGATTCATCACCAGCTTCACCGCCAGCTTCATCACCAGCTTCATCACCAGGACCTTCGTCAAGTTCTTATAAAAGATCATACATATATTGCAGAACCTGCAATAACCATACGATTTGACCAAATCGGTCACTGGATTGAATGGGGATCGAAAGACAGATGCAGGCTATGTCACACATTTGTGTTCAAACCCACAAAAATATTGTTTTGTGTCATATCACACTTAAATTGTATTACATATTAATAAAAATATCAATAACAAACAGAATTTAAAATATATGTGTGTTTTAAAATTTGTCCACTATTGCCCAATGTTGCCTATAGGCACCATTTCATAACGACTAAACCAGGATACATAGGACTTTGGAATTGATATCAGTTCATACTCAGGTCCAGACTAACAACTCTATATTGTTAGAAAAAAATTAAGCCACGCCACAATTAATTCGGGCATGAAAGGGTTTATTTTAAATATTTTATGTTTCAGCTTTGAACAAATGGTGTTTGAGCAAATATTTATGTATATTTTATATTAAAATTAATAGTTGAAAACTTGTTAATTCTTTAATTTTAATGGAAACGTAACTAAACACAACTGTCAAGTTTCAAATAAATGTTTAGCAACATATACAATTTTTGTACATATATACAAACAGTAAGAAACTGAAAATAAAACCAAAATTTATAACGTCTTATACCGAACAGAAAACAAGTGGTTTTATTTCCTTTCTTACTTTAAGTACATTTTATATATTGAAAAAACTCTATAAAGGTGGAAGGACATTCCAACCCAACCCAACACATTACACATACATTTTTTGGTCCATTCGAGCCAAATCAGCAACATTTGAATCGGATCTGTAAAAGTTAATTAAATACCAATTTGAAGACAATTTCAATTTTGAATACTATATTCGAGAATGTAGAGTGTAGACAATTCAAAGATTCATACCAGGAAGTCTTTAAACAGGAGCTCAACATTTTTCAAATTGCTGCCAATTTCCTCATCGTTAATTATAATACGCAGGTGAGTGCTGCACATTTTCTTCTGCTTCTTTTAATCAAATTTACATAGATATACATATACCACATACAATGTCATACGGCAAGCTCCAATTAAACATACTTGCTGCGATTAAACAAGGTAGGGCAAATTTTAGTAAAGCGGATAAAGTTCGGCCAGGAAAAATAAATTACCTAAAGATGCGTGAATGATGGAGAAGTAAATGACGACTGCGGAGCACTACCATCAGCAGATACTTGGCACAGGGAAGTTTGAAGCTGAGCTAAAAATTGCGGATTTTGACGCAGCATATGACAATATTCGCGAGGTCTATGCAGATTACAAAATCGACGTACTGGATACCATCTATGTTATAAAGTAAATTCCGAGGAAGTGCCGAAAGTTAGCGGAACGCCATCAACCGCAACTGGAAACGGTGATTGCAGAACAACCGAACTCAGGTTGCGCGTTATCATCCCACCAATTTTCTCGGGTAGTTATGAGACGTGTTCGTTTCTCTAGTACATACCAACTCAACACCGTCGGAAATCCAGAAGTTACACTATTTGAAGTGCAACGTTCGTGGTGAGGCCGAAAGGCACCTGGCTATTGACAAAGGCAATTACAATCGTGCTTGGGAAATCCTAACTGATCGTAATGACCACAAAAGGGTGTTAGTTAACACACAGCTAAAATTATTTTTCGGGTAAGTTACCATAACTGGTAACTGGCCTAGCAGTGACTCAGCAGTCAACATTAAGAACATTTTAGATAGGAGTACCAATGAGATACCATTTTAATTTTTGTTATCCTGCAAAAGTTACAATACAAGTTAACAATACAGAAAATAAAATACTTTTTTGAATTTTCACAGTATAGATTTAGAACGCTAGAAGCAGTTGAGCAGCAGCCTACAGCAAAGACAGTTACGAAACCGAGATCTACAATTCACGTTCTTCACACTCGGCAGGTGCAAAAACGGCAAATAAATTGCAAGGTTTGTCAAAAGGGACAACATGTATTGAGGGAGTGTAGGAAATTTTTGGAGATGAATGTAGGCCAACGCAAACAAACTGTTTTCAATATTAAAGTCTGCGAAAACTGTTTTTCCTACACCCATTTCAGGAATAAATGTTGTAATTACTGCAAACAGCGCCACAATTTCTTACTCCACCCAATACCACACAATCAGTCAAACCAAACTTATAATTATCCATCTTTCAACCCAAATTTCTCTCAGTTTGCTCCACACAATCCAAATTTTTCTTAATTCCAACTGCAAGCACAAAACAAATGGTATCCGGCTCCAAGCAATTACGGCATTCAAACCAACACACAAGCAAAAGACCCGAGGGTATCTGGCATTTCGAATCAAACGCAGCAACAGCCACAGACGGAAATCAATGGGCCATCAACTAGGTACAATTATCGAGTCAATCATACGCACACCAACTCGCAAGTATTCCTGTCAGTAGCTTTAGTTAAAGTGAAGGCCGCTGATGGAAACTTGGTAACACTCAGAGCCCTCATAGACACTGGTTTCTCGGCTTCCTTCATAACAACGCCTGAACCTGAAGACGAGATGGACACCTAGCCAAATTAGTGGGTTTGGGGAGGTCACCAGTGTAGAAACAAACAAAATAGTCGATCTAAACATCGCATCCGTAGTATCCAAGTTTACAGGTTGAGTAAAGACACTGACTGGGCTCCTTCCGGCCCAATATACTAATACAGAAAAGTGATTTTACCTCAATGGACTGCAGTTGGCAGATCCGACCTTTAACGTTCCAGCGAAGGTTGATATATTGCAGGGTAGTGACATCTATGCAGATATAGTCATCGGAGAAGTCGTGAGAAGTAGTAAGTGCCCAGGTCCAATAGCACAACGGACGCATTGGGATGGATCTTATTAGGTTAGGTCCCGTCATCCAAATCATTGGTAATCCGAGCGTTCTTGAACCACATCGACCTCAACACATCGATGAAGAAGTTTTGGGAGATCGAAGAAGAACCTTGTGGAACCAATAAAACAGAAGAAGATGAAAGGTGTGAAGAACTTTTTAACCATCATACAAAACGTTTACCTGATGGCCGTTACCAAGTTCGCCTGTCCAACACGAGAAAGTGCGGTCAGGCGTTTGTTGCAGTTGGAAAGGCGACTGCAGAGAAACACAACTCAATACACAGAGTATGCCAAATGCATGGCTCCGTACCTCGAGTTGGGACACATGACTCCAGTTGATGAGTCCAATGAGGTGCTTAAATCAACATTTCATTTTTTTATTCCCTATCACGCCGTCGTAAAGAAATCCAGTACCACTACAAGGTTGCGAGTGGTATTGGACGCAACCTTTAAACCAATTTTTGACTCTTCCTTGAATGACAAGTTGATGGTTGGACCTAAAATACTAATGTATCGACATTATTTTAAGGTGGAGGAAATATAGGTTTACCTTCACCTGGTGATGTAGAAAAAATGTTCCGTCAAATCCGTGTCAACACAGCAGAGGCAAACTACCAACTGATTGTATGGAGAGAAAATCCCAGCCAAGATTTACGAATTTATCGACTGAATACGGTAACTTTTGGTATGGCATCAGCCCCATATCTTGCAATCAGGGTGCTTTGACAACTATCAAAGGACGAAGCATACAAATATCCTACGGCTACTACTGTCATCAGTGAAGAAATCTATGTTGACGATGTTATCAGCGGAGCTGATACTATTTCTGAAACTCAACACAAACTCCAAGAAATCTTTTGCAAACTGGAGGTTTTCAACTACGCAATCAAGTCAGCAACTTAGAAAAGATTTTGCAGAATATTCCAGCAGATCAGCGAGCAGTAGACTTCTCATTACCGTTTGTTGAAACAAGTGGATGCCCATTCCGGATGTTTTCTCTTTCCAAGTCGTGCAGGTGAAGGAACTCGAAGTCACAAAACGATCCATCTTATCCTCAATAGCTAAGCTCTATGACCCAATGGACTGGGTTTCACCTTGCACAATCAAAGCAAAAATAATTATGCAGCAGCTTTGAGGTAGAGGATTGGAATGGGATAAGCCGATTGCAGCTGAACTGGAAAAAGAAGGGGCAGCCTTTCGGAACGAATTATCGGCACTTGAACGAGTCCAGATTCGCCGTTGTATCAACACTGACAAAGATATCAAGAAGATTGAGGTCCATGGGTATAGTGACGCATCGGAAAAAGCATACGCGGCAGCTGTTTACCTACGTGTACTGAATGGAAACGACGAAACACACATGTATCTGGTAATTTCAAAAACGAAAGTGACTAGCTGAAAGACAATCACACATTGGAGCAATGCGGAACGGTACTGATGGCTAAACTTCTTCATGAAACGGCAAAAATCTTGAAGTTGGAAGCAGCCGATGTCTATGCTTGGACCGACTCAGTCATCACTTTATGCTAGATAAGAGCTTCTCCGTCACAATGGATGACTTTCATTGCGAATCGTGTTTTCCAGATCCAGAAATTGAACAACAGTACCATATGGAAACACATTCCACCGGAGCAAAACCCAGCAGATATGGTATCGCGCTTAGCCTTTCCCTCGATCATCATCGACAACAAATTATGATGGGAACGGCCAGATTTTCTGCAGCATCATTGCGACGCAATCCACCCTGTGCAACCATCTTGCTTGAGTACTTCTCAAGAAGCCCGTTCTTTGACCGTCCATCACTGCCTAGAAAACAAAAACAATGTTCTAATAAATGAAGTTTTAGCCAAATTTTTTACACTTCAAAGGTCATCAGAAGCAAACACCTGGAACAATACTCAGGTATTGTAACACCGCAGGAACTGGAAAAGACGCTGGCAAGGGTCATATGCTTAGTGCAAACGGAAATGTTTGCTGAAAAAGAGGAAAATGACAAAACCAAGGGATATACGTCACTCAATCCGTTTCGGAATCTTACGAGTTGGTGGGAGACTTTCTAACTCGACCCTACCCTTTCATAAAAAGCATCCAATTTTTCTTAGAGACCACACATTAACGAGACACATTATCGCCGATGCTCACCAAAAAACACTTCACGGCGGTAATCAAAAAATGATTGCCTACATATGCCAACGGTTTTGGATTTTTAATCTGAAAAGTGCAGTCAAAAAGCACATTAACGATTGCAGCATTTGTTTTCAATTCAGAACCAAACCGTTGGTGCAATTAATGGGTAATCTCCCTAAAGCAAGGACAATGGTTTCGAAGCCATTCACTTTTACCGGAGTGGACTTGGGGAGGATGCAACGCGAAGGCATTGTAGGGCTACTTCGCGATATTTGTGTGCATGGCAACAAAAGCCATACATGTCGAACTGGTCAGCGATATGACGACTCAAGCCTTTCTGGCAGCTTTCAGAAGATTGCTTGCTCGGAGGGGAAATTGTAAGGAACTGTACAGCGATTGTGATAGAAACTTCGTAGGAAGTAACAATGAGATACAACGTCAACTCAAACAAGCGAAGTTGGATTGTAGAAATGTGGCAGATGTGTTAGTCAACGAAGGCACTAAATGGAATTTTATTCCCCCGGCTTCTCCGAACTTTGGAGGTCTATGGGAAGTAGGGGTGAAATCTGTGAAATTTCACCTCAAGCGTGTAGATGGAAATCAGGTTCTGACCTTTGGAGAACTCACCACTCTTCTCGCACAAGTATAAACACCTTAACATCCGGCCACTTTCTCGTTGGAGAACCACTAATTGCACCGCCCCAACCTGAGTACGAGTTAGAAAAAGTTTCACATCTAGAGCGCTGGAAGAGAGTACAGACCCTGGCCCAATCTTTCTGGAAGCAGTGGAGTAACGAGTACCTCGCCTGACTTCAAAAACGTCCGCAATGGGTTCGAGAAACAGACACAAAAATAAAGGAAGGCGACCTAGTACTAATTAAAGATGAACGGCTGCCTCTATTGAAATGGAGTCTAGGACGAATACTTAAATTACACCCGGGATCTTATGATTTGGTACGAATGCTAACGCTGTAAGGCGAACCAACACAAGTAAAATGGCCCATATCAAAAATATGTCCACTACCGAGCAATTCCTTTAGTACAGGATTGCAATAAATGCTAACGGTAAAGGAAAACATTATTTTAATACACTTATCATAAATATTAATAAATCAACACACATACCTAATTAAGTCTTAATCTAGAAAGAAACCGATTGTGCTGCCAAATGATCTCCCCTCTACGGTACTGATGCCATCGGCAGTGCAGGAGCTCGAGGAGGCAATCTTTCTAGAAGGATTCAGTAATTGAATCAACAACACAAACCACCAACTTAAACTACACATGAAAGTCTTAACTTAAGCATAAAATAAATCCAACACCTATTCATTCACAAAAAAAAAACATTTATACCAGCACTCCACATATGAACTCAACATAAACCAACACTCAAAATTACAAATAAAATTCTTAAAATCGTAAACAATGTCCAACTCATATCAAATAAATTCATTTATATTTTTAAATTGATTTACAATAATTTAGCTTACAAAACAAAAAACATAAATTTTAAATAATTCACTGTGTCAAGGAATAAGACGCAACAACAATTTTCATGACACAAAGCATACCGTCCACAAGTTTGCAATACAATTTATTTTTCACATCCCTCAGAAAATCATTCACAAAATTCAAATTCAAGCCCACTAATTTATAAAATAGATTCAATTTTCACACAGCAAAACTTAAAATCCAATTCAATACACTTTATTTTCTTAAATATCAGCAATAGTTAAAATTAAATCACGCGAAACAAAATAAAAGCAATTCATCTACGATCATCATTTGTGTATATACACAAAAATACACAAGAAAACGATCTAAATTGAAATAATAATGTTAGAATATAATGATAAAAACTTAACAAAAAGACATCGATAACAAATCAATCAATAATAAATCTACTCACCTGAATTCCATACCAATCCACATAAATCCATCAATGCACATTAAATAAAAAAAGGGCATATTTTCAAAACAAAACAGAAATCGGCAGTGGATGTCACACATCATTCCAAACATCCATGCCATTCATACTCACTCCCACTCACCCACACTCTCAGTCCAGCGATCGTAAAAACAATTATAACCGATTAAATTATGTAAAATTAGCCGACAAGGGATATACTCGTAAATAGAAAAGACACTCACCAAATAAATTCAAAACAATAAAAACACCGATAAAAAAAAAAAACGGCAATTACAGAAAAATTCGTACAAAAAAACAACACCGACGCGCAACACCATGAATTAAAACGTTTAACTGAACGCGAATTACTGCACTCATCGTGACACAATTTGCGAAAAGGACGCAAAGATGCACCACGACACATTTAGCATCATGAGTGCAAACGACGCAGTTGACACGTGCAATGCAATTTTCGAATTTTGCATACTATTTCTTTTGTTGTCATATTTTTACATGTATTTTGTATTCATTTCACTAATAACATTTGTCTTTACATGTCGTGAGATGACACTACGAGTATATACTCAAGAGAATACTTATCAGGGTCGATAATGAGGCAACAATTTCTAGATGAAGATCGTAGAGAAGAAATCCGGCACAAAATCACAAGTGAAGATACTAATTATGTATATCTTCGTGAATATTGCTCACAGTGGGGGAGAATGTTTGAGCAAATGTTTATATATTGTATATTAAAAGTTTCGAATAAATGTTTAGCAACATATACATCTTAAGCAACATTTGTACAGATATACAAACAGTAAGACACTGAAAATAAAACAGAACTTTATAACGTCTTACAACACCGAAGAGAAAAAAAAAACATTAAAAAACTCTTAAGTAGAAAAGTCAAAAGACATTCCAACCCAACCCAATACATTACCATACATGGCAATTTTACTTGTTTACATATCCATATAACAAAAAATGGGCTCCATCGGAGAACAAAATTTTGCGTTGAAAATGGGGATCAAGCTGAATCATGTTTTCGGCCCATTCACCGAACCTACGACGCGTTGAATGGCTACGCGGTTGCAACTCTTACACAAGTTGAATATTATAAGCTTTTAAGCCAAGATCTTTCCGTAAAATCTTCCACAAAGTGGATGGGCATAGCTCCAATTGCTGTGAACGATGGCGAATCGGCTCATTCGGATTCTCCTCAACACTGTGCTGCACAACGGCAATAACTTCTTTTATTCACTCTGGGTGCCGCCTTCAGTATTGCGTGTTATTCACTAGAGTGTACGTGGTGCGAAAACGATTTATCGTGTTTTGAATAATTTGCTCAGATGGACGATTATGTCGACCATAAAATGGACGTAGCGCACGATAAGTTTGGCGAACCGAACCATGGTTTTTAAAATAAGTGTGCACAATTTGCGCTCGTTGTTCTAGCGTTAATCTATTTATCGTAAAATGGCAATTCGTACTAACCAGAAATCAACTGCCAAATTGACAATCTGTAAAAACTGTGTTACCAATTTAAAAACCAAACCTCTAAAACAACACCAATTATTTGATATAAAACCATAAGTGTTGTCATTTATGGTTTCATATGCATGTACATATGTAAATATTTATGATGTATAAAATGTTACAAATAGATATGGTCTGATGGCGCAGTTCAAGACGAAGCAAGACGAGAGACAGGATTGTAATAAATCGGAGGAAGTTGAGATTATAGGAATCCAATTGCGGAGGATTGGACAAGGACTGGAGTTTTGCGGTGTTAGATAAAGAAAAAGTAAGTTATATTTTAATTGTTGTCAATTTATAGAAAGTTAGAAAATACGATATGCCTAGATTAAAAATGTATGTCAGTATCGTAGTCAGGCGTGTAGCAATTAGATGCATCCTATCAAAATCCTATTTTTCTCACAAATTTCTTGTAACAAAAATTCGACAACGACAATTTATTATGTAACACCTCACGATCTTTAAGAGTCGCTGTAAATGTTTTGCCTATTTGGTGTACATTCGTACCAGCTACATCAATATAATAATGCTTCTTTATAAATTGCTCAAATCCTGTGTATTTGCGTGGTACTCGTAAATAAGCAAAAAAGACCTCCATTGAATTAAAATAAGCCAGCAGTAAAACAAAATTTAAACAAGGTAAGAAAAAAAGCCCCTTTTGTGAATATGTAAAAAACGCAGAACCTTGAGACCCATTTTCAGGGTCAAACGAAGGTCACTTTTGATTTTTCAAATGATAATTCCTGATTTTCATTGCTCAGTCGTATTCCTCAATGGGGCACACGACTTTGTTTCAAAGGTCTTATTCATTCAGTGCTAGATACCACTGCACTGGCACGCCTAAATCATTAATCGGTTTCCAACGTTGTTAGGGTGTTAGAAGGTCGAGATTTGTTTTGAGGAAGTCATTATTGCCTCGAGTGAAGTTAAAACTCAAAGAAATTTCAGATAGAGACAAATTGTCCTAAACTTATCTGAGAGTGTATGATGTGCACTCTGCCCTTTTTTCTACTTGAATGGAACTGTACTTCATTTAGAAGTTCGATATTTGTTTTGAGGAACTGATGATTATTAGTAACATTTTTCAGATTAATAATGCAGGCTATTTCCATTCAAGAGAAAATTGAAATTATATTGATTTATGGAGAAAATGGAAGGAACATCGATTGTGCTGTTGCTCTTTACGCCTAACGCTTCCCAGACCAGATACGGTCGCGCGCTTCCTTTTATCGGGTCATTCAACAATTCACTGGTGAAAGAAGTGTGCAACCAAAGAAAAGGAATCGGTCAGATAGGGTGGCTGTTGAGGACAATGAAATAGCAGTGTTAGCTGCCGCTGCACACGATCCTCACATTAGCACTCGCCAAATAAGTCGTGAATCAGGAATTTCTCAAACGACTGTCTGTAAGATATTACATCGGCATAAATACCATCCTTATCTTATTTCAATGCATCAAGAACTTTCTAGTGAGGATTTTCGCAACCGGGTTTCCTTTTGTCAATGAGCACTTCAGCAAATTGAACGAGACCCCCTTTTCTTCGCCAAGGTGTTATTTTCTGATGAGTCGACTTTCACCAATCAAGGTACGGTCAATCGACATAATATGCATTACTGGGCTACCGAAAACCCTTTTTGGTTGCGACAAGTTGAACGCCAGCACCCTTGGAATGTTAATGTTTGCTCGGGAATTATTGGGGATAAATTAATAGGTCCATATTTTATTGAAGGCAACTTGAATGGCGAAAAGTATGCAAACTTCTTGCGGGACCATCTTCCAGTATTACTAGAAGAACTGCCATTGAAGTTGCGACAAACAATGTGGTTTCAACATGATGGTTGTCCAGCCCATTATTTCCAGGTAGCCCGGGGTGTATTAAACAATGTTTGCCATCAACGATGGATCGGACGAGGGGGTCTGAGGCCAAGGCCTGCTAGATCACCTGATCTTACGTCACTTGATTTCTTCTTGTGGGGCTACAGAAAAAAGCCAACAACACGTGAGGTCATGAAAAGACGAATAACTGAAGCTTGCCGGAAGATTACACCAGAAATACTTCTCAGTTCTGTTGGTTCATTTAGAGCGCAGATAGAGAAGTGTATTGAAGTGAATGGTCACATTTTCGAGCATTTGTTGAAATAGTCGTGGGAAATAAACGTCGAAATGGGAAGAATTCAATGATTCAACAGTGGGAGGCAAGGGGACCCACTCTAATTGATCACCCCGAAGGAAACAAAATACTGCTACGTCCATGTCGTTGTTTCTGGGTTATGCTAAACGCAGTATGTACAAACAAATGACAAGACTACGAGCAATACGACTGAGCAATGAAAATCAGGAATTATCATTTGAAAAATCAAAAGTGACCTTCGTTTGTCCTAGAATATGGGGCTCAAGGTCAAACTCGTGGTCACCATCTTATGTCCCCTTCAAAACCTTGTGACTTTTGTTTGAAACATTTTTCGCGATATCGCGTATTTTTCGAGTAATTTGGATGTCTCAAGTTAAAAAACTCACCCTGTATAAACTGTTTTTTTATGAAAATAAAACGGTTACATCGTTACGAGATGAAAAACCGTTTTTTTAACTAGTTCGTTTTATTTATACCCACTCCTAGTGTGCAATGATAACACCTATGATTGTGCTGAGATGTTTCCTATTTAGAAGGATCAGACTCTTAGAGCGATTCGGATTTACAATAGCCTTCGCCAGATCTGTTTATTCGCTATACATGTTCTTCCAACAGTCCACCTAACGTCTGTTCTTTTATTGGCATCCAGCTTTAATAGTAATTTGCACGTAGCACGTATACCTATGCTACCCTTTTACGGTAGAATTAGTAAAGTGGTTCCAATTTTGGCGAGTTCATTAGCCCTATAGTTCCCTGGATTGTCTCTGTGGCCCGACACCGTGAAGGTGAAGGTTGAACTGCTCTGCCATCTGCGTAAGAGGTGATCGGCATTCAATGGCGGTTTTAGAATTTAATGAGACTGAGTTCAGGAACTTGATAGCGGCCTGAATATCCGAAAAGATGCGGATATCCTTTGCAGATATCACGTTTTTCTTCAGCAAGGACAAAGCTTCTTTAATCGCCAAAATTTCCGCCAGGAACACGCTACTGTGATTTGGCTTATCTGAGAAAACACCGCCACCAACCCCGTTATGTAGTAGCTGCGGTCGCAGCTACTTGCCTGCTGAAAATATTGAGGGGTGTCAAATGAAACAGAATGTCTAATGCCGCAGATTGAGTAGACCGTAAGGCTAGGCTTATGTATAGACACGCTGTGCTTTGGACTCTGCTTAGTTTACTGCAGTGTCTAAGGCCGTCCACCAGACGACAACTCTGTAGATGAGTATCGGTCTTATGACCGAGATGTATAGAAAGCGGGTTAGGTGAGATTGAAAATCCCATTTATTTCCAATGACGTTTTTCCAAGAGAATAAAGCTACTGTAGTTTTATTGGCTCTTTCTTGAATGTTAGGTTCATAGTTTAGTTTCCTGTCAAAAATGAGACACAAATATTTTGCTGTAATGGACCAGACTAAACTGGTACCGTAAATTGAGGGAGGATCTATAATTGGATTTTTGTATTTCCTGGAAAAGAGAACAAGACCAGATTGATGGGAGTTTACTCCCAATCCACAGCGATCTGTCCAACGGATTAATCTGGTGACATTTAGTTGAAGGAATTATTTATTGGATAGAGAGGTCATACTAGTATAACTTTTTTTCGAGATAGCATTGTGAGCAGGTTTAATACATTTAATACAAAGAAAGTAGGATACATGGGGTTAGCTATACTTCTCCATAGATTAAGCTTAATATACTCGTGGATATTCTTAGATATGGTAATATGTAAAATTGTAAAAAGGTTAAAAAATAAAAATACTAAAGCTTAGCATTTGTATAAGGATATACACAAATAATTCAAACTTTTGTAAACTAAGCCCGTGTGCATATATACATATACATTCAGAGTGTCCCAGCTTTTGTTTTCGTCCTGATAGCTGAAGATTCCTGAAGTTATGGCAAATAAAAAATTGTACTGCAGGGGTGGTCTATTTTCACACCTCTCCAAATTATAGGCCGTTAAAGTGAGGAACCTTTAGCTTAAGAAACTGTTGTGCACATTTTTGTAAGAAATTTTGAAATTCTTCAGTGTGCATAAAATACTAAAATTTCATCGAATTCCATGAAGACCAGCCAAAATTACGGCATTTTAAAGCTAACATTTTGAAAAATTAGATCAATTTCATCAGAAAAATGCGTCTATCTCGAAATTTTCAACTTAATACTGAAATTCTATTTCAAAAATGTGCACAATGGTATCTTAAGCTGGATCCGTTAGAACGCTACGACCTTTTAAGACGTTTTACCTCGAAATCAGAGGTTCACCACTTTAACGACCTATAACTTGTAGAGTGGTGAAAATAGACCACCCCAGCAATAGAATTTTTTGCTTGCCATAATTCAGAAATTTTCAACTATCAGCACGAAAACCTAATGCATATGATATGCATATGCATAAGAATATATGTACATACATATGCATATTCAAGAGTACGTACTCACTCTAATGTGGGCGATGATGACAGATCTAAAATTGATGTATTTTTGCAATCCACCCTCTATGAAGATGCAGTCGTGAATGTTGTGTCACATGTGCGAAATATTTCTATGCATACATATATTTTTATCAATAGATAAAATTGTTAAATGTGAACATATAAATATTAATATATTTGAAAAATATCAGTCGTTTTCAGCTTGTTGACACTCGAATGATTATTAATATTTTTTTTTTAATCCATAGATTGAAAAACTTTGGAATTCCATATGTATGTAGGTAATTTGTAAATATATGTATATATACAGGGTGTCCCAGTTTAGCAGTATAATCCTTTAAGGGTCTATTCTCACTCCATTTCAAGTTAAAGCCCATCAAAATGAATGACCTCTAATTTGGAGTTGTAACCACTTAAAACGCTATAATTTAATAATTTTTGGCCATTTTCGAAAGATAATTTAGTGGTGCATACAAGTCTTAAATGCTTTGGGTACATCTGTGCAGCAACAAAAAAGTTACGGCTCGTTAAACTCAAAATTATGAAAAATTGCTGTTCCATTTTTTTATTTGAAATGCATTTTTCTTAAAATTTTTACTTTGGTGCCCTAGCATCAAAATCGTTTCATCTTTCTTATTACAACAAACGAACCGTTGACTTGTTTGATTCCGATAATTTTTGTGGTCGTGTTCTTATCACTATAAACTTTCCATCCTTCGTGTTATACATTTACTTCGCAATTCGTCTGATGCATCCCAAGAAGCAGGAGAAAAACTCTTTTCTTGCCACTGGCATATAACTTTCAATACTCAAACTTGTTCTCTTCCTGTTCGATTTTGGATCCGATGTGGTTCTGTCTATCTATTAAAGACGTAACACCTATTTACCTATTTGCATAGAGCCCATATGATGACAGGTTTTATTTGATTTGATCCATGAAAGATCTTAAGGAGCTTGGTTTCCAACTACATAAGGATTTGTGTGTCAAATAAAAATATAGGTGGTCGGTGATAAATAGACTACTCCTTAGACCTGTTTAATTTGTGAGGGAAAATATTCCAATGCAACTAGCCATGCTATTACCATCGGGGTCATTGGTTGCATTTAGGGATGCTTCCATAAATTATGTTAACAATAAATTTTACACTTACCTCAATAAAACCCTGTGTACTATCACTTATCACCTTTGCTGAATCTGGTTATTGGACCATATATTCCATACTGTTTAAGTGTATTTCATAAAGTAGATAAAATCAATTACTATATTTATTAACTTTTTGAAAAATTTCCTGAAAAATTTCTTCCTGTTCGTACTTTCACAGAAGCGGAAGCTTATAGAAGCTATACATATATTGCAATTAGTATTGTTCTAAAAAAAAAACTACGAGTAAGTTGTCTAACTATAATAGAGCGGATGGCAATGGATCTCAGATTCTCTTTGGAAAAGGAACTTTAATTAAAATTTTGCGATCAGTTGTAATTGTGATCAAAGAAAAGATGCAAATTCAATAATATTGTTGTCAATGTTTCTTCTTACCACTTCTCTAATAGCGTTAGTATATACACTTTTGTTTTTAGTTGCTACTTTAGAAAACCATTTCCACACAAATTCATTTGCTTGGTACCGGGAAATATCATATAATGGCCGGCATTTGTGAGAAACGACAATCTTTTTGTAATTATTAGTTATCCAAGTATACAGTATTGAGAGGTTGGATCACATTTATTTGTAGTATGTACAGTTTAAAGATACTCGTATTATTGTGGATGATGTATATTTCCTTGTCATTTTAACTACGACTGTTAAGTGGGAAATTTGCAGGCGCAGGCATTTCCGGACCACTTAAAATCGGTTTTCATTCTAAATTTAGAGCTTCTCACCTACATATACAATACAATAAATGAAATAGTGTTGCACAGGACTGCTTAGACCGTTTGTTCATCTAACTATTTTACAGTTCTTCAATTATATTATTATTGCTAATATACATGTATGATGATTGGTATTTGTGGCATCTGGAGTTTTTTGCTTACGATACTGTAATACTCTAAAAGCAGCTGATGAGTGCTCATTTCAATGCTCCATTAAAATGAGGCTGAAAGTATGAGATTTTTGGTTTTGGTGCTTGAATTTAATCCCATAGGCTTTTAAATAAACGACAAAGAAAATTTGTTGCCTCATCGTCAATGAAACAATAAGATATTCCAAGGCGGTCATTTATCTGATCAAGATAATGCGTAATTACTATATAAAAGATGTCGCGGTTTGGGACATAGACATTTTGGTTCACTGGTTCACGTTATGAAAAAAATCGTACAGGAGGGGCGTCTACCTTCCTTCAGAGAAGTAAGTACCAACAATTATTTATTATTTATTTATAACTTCTAATGTGGTATTGGTCTACAAAGCTGGGCTCGTTTGATAGTCAATTAATTAATTGTTGGTTTATATTTGAACACTATTTCCATCAATGCTTTCGTTTTCGAGATATTAGTCTTCAAACACAATATTTTTTAATTTTTTTTAATAAATTTTTGGGAAAACCGGATTTTATGCGATAATGCTCAACATTTTGTTTAATTAAATCTCAATATGACTCTTTTATCATTACTAAAAAAAATACTCTGAAATAAGTGCACTTTCATTTACCGTTATAATAAATTACTTTAAATAAATAAATAATTTTATTCCTAGTCTTAATTTACATAATCTCAAATCAACAAGAGTTGCCAAAGTGTCGTCCATCAGTCTGAATGCAAGCTAATGATCATTTTTGAATGGTTCAATAGCAATATTAATAGTTGGTAAAGCCTCTTTGGTATGTTTCGCCGCTGCTGCTCTTTTTAGAAGTGTACATGATAAATTACACCACTACTTATTAGAAAAAAATTCAATATTCAGGAAAAAAACCTTTTGATGCCCGGACAGGAATGGAATACCTGCCAATTTGGAATGCAGTGCATTAATTACATTTAAACTTAAATGCATTTTCACTTTTTGAAATTAATTAAGACAAAAATTCTAGTTAAAACAGTGCTTAAAAGTTAGTTCAACTAATTTAAGCTATTTTATGTGAAATAACGGGTTTCATACGGGCAAACTGTTTTATGTCTCTCGGTAACTTAATTTATTTATTTAATATTTTTTGAAAAAGAAGAGTATAGATCAAATTAAGAAAACTTTATTTTGGATTTAAAACTAAGCACTAACGTTATTTTTTTTTATAAATGTCTTAAACTAAATCGAAGTTATTTAAATGTAACATACAACATACAACATAATTAAAATACAAAATAACCAAACTGAAATTACCTTCAAATGGAACGACCTCGGGCTTGAAGGAAATTATGATGGAGCTGAAAGAGTATATTTAAGACTCACTATCCAATGGGGTGGTTTGATTTTGGCAACCTGACTATTGTCGAGTAGCCCTCCTTTTCTTGCAAGCTCATCCGCTGGTTCATTTCCTTTAATACCTCAGTGTCCTGACAATCTTGCCCGGTTTTGACTGCTTAGTGCCTCGAGCATTGTGCCACAGCCGCTGACTGTATCGGAGTTGATTCTATTACCTTGAGTGCGGCCTGGCTATCAAGGTAGATATCGATATCGCTTTTGGATACCGATTTCATCTGCATTAGCTAAGCCGCTCTGAGGACAGATAGAACCTCTGATTGGTCTTATACACACTTTTAGTTCTGGGTCTTCCGAGAAGGAAGGAATCTTAAGGAATCTTCATGTATCGGCTTCTAGTTGTCGATTCTGCGCATACAGTAGCCACAGGAGCTTCTCAGGGTACATGTAGGGATACGGAACCCATACCATGCTGTCGGTAGAGTATACTTTGCCAACTCCGTCACCGTGGAGCATTTTAGCTTGATGCTTTCCAAGGAATCGCATACTTCCAAAACGAAGCGTCTGAGGAAATCCACAGAAGACGTATTTCCACAAACTATAACCTTGCGTCCGCAGTACCAACCAGCGGAATCGAATTGAAGTTACCCGTTTCCTGTGGTGGATAATTGCTTCCATAGGACGTCTTGGAACTTCTCCTCGACGTTTTTCCAGAAAGCGACACCAGGCCAATGCGGTATCAGGTATCATTAATATACGACAGTATTATAAGAAAAAGTGCTACTAAATTAAAAACAAAACAGAAACGCACTGGCAAACACGGATTTAGCACCTTCTTTGGGAATTTGAGCTGCTAATATGGTCATAAATACAAGGCTCTTCGACCAAAAAAAATTCGTAGAATGCCTTGAGCTAAAAATAGCCATACAAAGTTAGAGCTTCAAAAGAACCAAGCCGTTTTTAATTTACTTTGTGAAGAAATCAATTAACTTAATATGCTTTATATAATCTTTATAACTGTGTGAATCTCTATTCTTTTCCTGAGCTTTGATGCACGATTTTACTTATAATCCAATTGCAAACAAAAAAGTAACCATGTTTCATGTAGATAGTCTCTTAAAATATAGAAAAAAAATTAATTAAGGAGAGGCAAGTGGCTCTGTTGTTTTAGAAAACAGAAGGCTTCTGGATGAATTTCAGAAAGGATTCGGCCATATGCTTTGAAGCATTCATCTCCCGGGTAGCCCCTCAATGACTAACAAATTAATAATCCTTAACTTTTATTATTATTTTTTTTTTTAAAAGAACTTAACACTCAAGTGGGTAAGAATACACTTATAATGCCTCAGCATGTGTTAAGTTTTTTGGGAAATGGGATAAAGAGAGAAAGAAAGATGTTTGGTTCAGTTCAGTTTATATGCATTTCGCTCCATGGGTGGCATCCAACATTTAATGGGTAGACTAAATTATTGGTGGAAGTTGGCTTGATGTTGATTTCTAGTTAACTACTCGTCTTACTTGATTTTCGTTAACTGAAAACATGGATGATATGTCTTTCGGGGAGGCTAGGATTCGAACACCGAACCTTCCAATTTTGAAGCCAGTCCACTACCACTTGAGCCACAGCCACCCAATTTGTTTAAATTGTTAAGCACTGAACTTTGATAAGCTAGCTATGCTTTACAAAGGCTTCCAAAATGTAATTTATATTGTATTTTAATTCCAAATCATATTAACATATAAATGTGCACGTGTATTCAAATACAACCATAAAAAAATACTAATAAGTCAAATATGCAATCAAACTTCAAATTAGATTTATAATATGCGTATTACAAGGGTTAAACGGTGCAGACTGCTCTGCTTTTTACCAGTGGGTATATTTTAACAACGTCAAAACGTCAGGAGATTGCGTCCTGAGCACCTTATTTAGGTTTGATTACTTACTTAAATGGCGCTACAGCTTGGGGTGGACCCGTACCTCAGCTTTTGTGGTTCTCCAGCTAGCGCGATCTTTTGTCATCTGCTTCCAGTTACGCACACGAAGTTCCATACAGCATTTTCCCTCTGGGTACTAGTCGAAAACTTTCGGGAATGGAACTCAATGTGATCTGGCCATCTCTCCCGGGTTATACGAATTTTTCTGACGATTTCGGCATTGCTGTACAGTCCGTATAGATCCCTGTTGAAACATCTTCTTCTTTCTCCATTGATGCAAGTGTGAAAGAAAATAACCCAAAGAACCTTTCTCTATAAGCTTCAGAGTTGATTTTCATCCTTTCATCCGCTATCATCAGTGTCCATCTTGTGTAATATCTTTCTGGTTATACGAGAGACGGCTATCTGATCCCGAAAAAGCAGCGTTTATAGACAAGGCTCTGTACAGTTCATCTCGAGATGCTGTCATATGCAGCACAGAAATCGATGAAGAGCTGGTGTGTATCGATTTGAAACGTCCGAGTTTTTTTCAAGTTCTGCCGTAATTTGATATTCTCTTAGATTTGGTGGTTAAAAAATTATTGACATGCCTGGAGGCAGAGGGTTTTAAAATTGTTTGTGGACGTAAATTTTGCAGTACAAGGAAAACATCCCAATTCCTTAAAGGAACTCCTACGATTTGTTTTTAAATAAACTAACTAGCTGGTCGTCATAGCGGACAGTGCGAGCCAGGGAAAAAACAGAAAAAAACCTCTACGACCAAAAAACAAGAAAAAAAACCATAAAGACAAAGGAAAACGTACCAACAAAATAAACCTAAAAATTACACAACGAAGAGAGAAAAATAAACGAACAACAACGAAGAAGAAATACTCGGAAGACAACGCGTATATAGTTTATCGAACAAAGACACAAAAAATATACCAAACAAGGGGCGAGCCAAAAAAAGAGAGCGGTCCCAAGAAAACAAAACAACAAGGCTTTAAAAATCCTGTAACTGCAGCGGAGAGTGCACACTGGCATTACCAACGCCGACATTAAGTCAGGAGCGACCCCAATAGGCAGAAAAATAGATAAGTACTCATCTGTCTTCCCATAGATACGAGGGCGGGTCAATAAGTCCGTGACTTTGATTAAAACACAGATTTTTTGATAAAAAAATAATTTTATTTTTCAACGTAGTCTCCCTTGAGCTCTATACACTTTGTCCAACGCTTCTCCAATTTTTTTATCCCTTCCAAAAAAAATGATTTGTCGAGGTCCTCAAAATGACGAGATGACTTCATCATTGGAGTCAAATCTTTTTCCACCAAGCCATTTCTTCAGGTTTGGGAACAAGAAGTAGTCGCTCGGAGCCAAATCTGGAGAATAGGGTGGATGAGGGAGCAATTCATAGCCCAATTCATGGATTTTTGCCATGGCAACTGCACATGTGTGCACCCTTGCATTGTCTTGGTGGAAAAGAACTTTTTTCTTGGCCAAATGAGGTCGTTTTTTTTTTCAAATCGTCATGGAATCGGTCCAATAAGTTGGCATAATATTCCCCATTGATTGTTCTTCCCTTTTGAAGGTAGTCAATGTGGATTACCCCGCGTGCATCCCAAAAAACAGTCGCCATAACTTTATTGGCTGACAAACCCACCTTGGCCTTCTTTGGCGCCGATTCACCCTTAGAAACTGTTGTTTGTTCTCTGGTGTGTTGTGATGGATCCATGTTTCGTCCACGGTTACAAAGCGCAAAAACTCCTCCATATTGCGATTAAACAACGCCAAACCTTCCTGTGAAGTTGTTACACGATTGCGTTTGTGGTCGACTGTGAGCAAACGCGGCACCCATCTTGCGGAAAGCTTTCTCATGCCCAAGTGATCATTCAAAATTGAAACCACTGAGCCATGCGAGATCCCTACGGCTTCCACAATCTCTCGCACTTTCAATCTTCGGTCGGCCAACACCATATCGTGAATTTTTTCGATTGTTTCGGGTGTAGAGACCTCAACTGGGCGTCCAGGACGTTCGGCATCTTCAGTGCTTGTACGGCCACAACGAAATTCAGTAAACCACTTTTTTACCATTGAAATCGATGGTGCAGAGTCCCCATAGTATTTATCAAGCTTAGCCTTGGTCTCGGTAATGGTTTTTTTTCGCAAGAAATAATGCTTAATAAGCACACGAAATTCACTTTTTTCCATTTTCTCCTCAAATTAGTGAGTAGTCTGATAAAAATAGCTGTCAAACACAAACTAACTGACGCAGCAAGTTTAAATTTTGACAGGAGCCAACTGACATATGCCTGTTGACAGGAGCAGTGTTGCTGTTTCAGTAAAGAGGTCAGAAATTCAAAAATGCACGGAATTATTGACCCGCCCTCGTACATATATGAAAATTTGTGTGATCTTTCCCTAGTGAGGATATAGAATAGTAGCAATTTACGTGACCCGTAAGTCTTCTCCCGTTGCTTCCTAAATCTCGTAACCCTTCAGCGGTTACTTTTAAAACCTTTTGCGACCCCGCTGGGCCAAGGGAGCCATAGCCCATACGGCTCCTGTGATCGTACGGAATCGTGGGTCTTCCGTTGGCTGTTAAATTAAACGTTATTGTTCTCTTGATTAAACCTTAAGGAGAGCCACCCCTATGGTGCTACACGATTTTGTTTTTTTATGTTGGTAGTTGTTCTGATATTTACGTGCACGGCCTTTGTCACTCTCCCTCTTCCTAGAAGAAAATATATTAACACTTATACATTTGTGTATACTAAAATTCCCGCTCAGGGAAAAATTAATAGTTTGTTGTAATCTTGTTTTCCCCATTTTATCATAAACAATTGAGTGGCGTCCACTTTTTCACTTTTTTTTTATGAGCGCGCGCTCAAAGAGTTTTTGCCTTAAAATGCCCGCACACAGCGCGGGCGAAGGAAATTTATAACTGTTCTTTATCTGCTTCCTTTCCTTTTACTGAACCCCCCGTGCTGAGTAGCCGGTGAGTACAGCTCGGAACCAGTTGCTTGTTGCAGTTCTTGCAATCCTCTTTGCGCCAATATCGGTTTTTCGCATTCCATTTTATTCTCTTATTAACCACCGGGTGAGTGGCTGCGGTTCTGGTTTTCTTGTTTTGCTTGGTTGCCGGCACCTGTCTAAATAAACACTATAATTAATTAAATTTTAACATCGCGGAATTTTGCAACAAAGTGACCAAATAGATAACCTCAATAACCCTGAAAAAGTGGAACATATGGAAATAACGACCATCAGGACCAACATTTAGATTACATGAATAGGCGCACAGCAGTGAACTGGCTACCAGCTGCAAAAGACGTATGGTACTTTCACAGCAACATGCTTAACCAAACAAACCAGAGCGTAATTTGCACATCGATTCAGAAGATTCACCCGAACAAAAATATAAACCATTGACTGCAATGCTGCAATGAGCAACTCTGCAGTTAATGAGCAATCTTTCCAAAAATAGATAAGCGAACAAGCTTATTAAGTTGTTCCTCTTATTTTCCTTAAAATCTTTTCATGCTATTTTGAGTAATGAAACTCTCAAATAAATTAGCTTACAGTCACCCAGCATAGTAGTGGATGTTCCGGACAAGATCATATCCAAATTGTGGATATGCAGGCCCACGTTTTTAAATATCAAATCATTTTTAACACTGGCGACAAAATTGTCTTTCCTACCAACCACCGCCATATCACAATGTAACCAGAATATACCGAAGAAAACCTCAACAGCATCTTTAAACCATCAGTTGTGAATGGACTCAAAATACAAGAAAGAATATTAGAAAATATCCAGCGAATATACCCAACTCATTTCGGATAATTAATATATTGTACACAGTAAACGCTTTGCGGAGAAAATGGTTACTGATCTTACCACCGAAAATAGCCAAGAGAACAAGATTATAAAAGAACATAGTAGGTACATCAAAATGGGCGAGAAAATAAAATCAAAATTTTGCAAACTTATTAGTTCCCACAAATGGACCCCAATCATACATCCTAGTAAACCTGAATTGCAGGCAACTCCTATCCCTGAATATCCTGTTCATATTAATATCTATCATACTTCAGACGTAAAAAAATAATTTTAGCCGGATGCTCAAAATATACTCCAGCTAGAATATTGGAAACAAGAGCAGAAGAGATTAGGCTTGCTCTAAGAGAATTAATCATATTGTTTAATGTTCTACAAATTGTAATAATGGGCAACGGAAAGTCGATTAATTCATGTTCAATAACATTCATGTTAGAGAACAGGTTTAAAACTAATGTCTTTAAGTAATAAGGCAAATGGATAAGTGAAGAGGTTTCATTCGACCCTTTCAGAACTCATCCGCTGTCTGAAAGCAGAAAACCCTATAGCACTTTTTCAGAACTGTTAGATGGGTTCATTTTCGAATACAATAGATCCATACGTTCCATAACTGATAAGATACCCACAGAAGTATTCTTCGGCAGGCAACTACGTAACGATTAAGATGAATTAGAAAGAGTTATTGTAAATAGTAAAACATTAAAAGAATTGGAGATAAACAGAAAGCAGATTTAAAATACCAAAACAAAAGCAAAAATGCTCTAAAGAACTCTACGATAAGAGAAAATATACTGTGTGCGCTCAGTACTAATCTTTGTAGTATCTGCTAGCTGGCGCACCTTCACTTTCCGGTCAGCCAACAACATTTCATGTATTTTTTTGACATTTTCCTCTGTAACCGCATTGGAGGGCCTGCCGCTGCGGACTTGATCGGTAGTGGAGTTGCGGCTACGGCGAAACTCTCGAAACCAATATTTGACGTTGTAATCTGACGGAGCATTAGCGCCATAATTTTTATCTAACTTTTCTTTTGTTTCCTTCTCCGTTTTGCCTCTCAAAAAATAATGTTTTATGAGAGAACGAAAATCGTTTTTGTGCATACTCAACATGATGCGAAACACGTAAACAACAATCAGTTGTCAAAACAAAACTAAAGACAATATCGCACTGAAATTTGGCATGTCTGCCTAAATAACCTTTTGCAGTAGCAGCGCATTCTGGCGGTCAAGGATGTCACTTTTCACTCCATCTAGTAAATCAATAATAGTTGAGGAAATAAACTTGCTACTAAGTACAGAAGGACTGGTAAGGGGGAGGGGGGAGGGGTTCCAGGTATTTTGAGGTGATCTTATTGACCAATAGCGATTATTTTAGCTGGTGACGTTGCGCCATCAGGATGTCTATCAGTGTGCGTAGTGATACATAACCCAAACCATGTTTTTATTTTATAAAAAAAATAAAAGTGATTTTTCAAGTTTAGTTCTAACGCGTCTGTTGCAATAAAGATATGAGTACAAATACTCAAAGTTTTTCACTTGTGTCAATGACCATGCCAATTTCTGCTGCCACTTTGTTGGTTATTTAATTAAATTAAATCAAGCTTGGCAACAATCCAGGAAAGGTACTCGTAACTAAATCCGGCTGTTGCAGACATTTTTAGAAAGACCTTCATACTGGCACCTTTAATGGCAACAGCTGTAAGACGTTTCTAGAAATATGGGATTTGGCCATACGAGTCTTCTCTGAAAGTGATTTTACTCCTTCATGTACAGGAAATATTCCCCAAACTGAAGGTTTAGCGCTAACTACAGCCACTATAGCAGCAAACACCACAATTGCAACTGTAAGAACATCTACTGTCAATTTTGCAAATTTGACACCAAGCCAAACTGGGCTGTGTGTTTTGCTTGTGGCAAATGGATTCATTGCTGATGTCCTGGTATAGATGATAAGGATGTTGAGGCCACATTCGTGTCCGAGATTCGTACAGAAGAATAGGCCTAAGATAATTGATACCCCTAATTACCTTCTATGGATACCCCATCTTACCCCACCTAGGGGACAAGTTGGGCAGTGCGACTTGTTTTAAAGACTATTAAATAACGCATGTGCTCATAATTATTGTAATTAGAAAGAAGAAAAAGTTATCAAACACCATAAACCCAGTCATTCTCTATTCCCTATCATTTGTTTTGAAATTCAAAATATTCAAAATCATTTAAGTATAGGTAGATTAAGAACTAGTTAAGTTAAGCTAGTATCCGATTTTTCTAGGAAGTATGTATGTAGAAATGGATTGCGGGAAATTCTGACCACCACGATTATGAAATATCACTGTGGATCAGATGCAAAATAATAATAATCAGATTGTCCTTAATAAGGTAACTTTAGAAAAAATAAACGAAATTTGAAATATTACATATCATATACTAAACATATTTAAGGAAGAAGAAAATAGCGATAATGATATTATATTAGAAATCAAATACAAACTAGATGTATGTATATAAAGACGAAATAGTTAGTATTGCTTATGCTCTACATTGATTTAATGCCAACATTATTAATTATTTTGTATTGTCAAAATCTGAAATAAATATTGATGAGACACTAAAATACGCACAAATTAATATATGTCGCTTCTAATTATAAGAACTTAGTCGTCAATAAAATGTTACCAAAAACAAAAAAGGAACCATGTACATAAATAATCAGTTGTAAAACTAATGATAAATAAAATTAATTATGAAAAAATAATGAGATATAAGAAGATATATTAAAAAAGATTGTAAAACATATATCAGTTAACAATTTGTAAAAAGGAAAATACCGTAAATCTAGGCAACAGTTCATGTATACCGGAGCTCGCACGCAGTCAGAAAGTGAATTGCACCATCATTAATAACGACCATATCTATCTCAGAAATAGATGCAATTCTCCTCGGTTTACTTATTAGCAACTATGCCCAATGGTACCTTTATCATCAAACATGTCAACCATACGATAGAAGTAAATGTATTCAGAACGAGTGCAGTCACCGAACTTCAACCCTAACCCGCAAACCTTCAACCATTACAAACACAAGGTCGAATAGAAGACGTTCTATCTTTGAAAATAATCAAAGGCCTGTACATCAGCAAAACAAGAAAAATCAACTTGATGGAAACTAAGCATTGACAACAAAGAAGTAAACGGAAATAAACCAAGGATAACCTGCCATTGAAATGACTCATAAAGCCAACGCAATAATTGGGCTCAAAGATATTTCCCACCTATTAACATCTTTAAGGTCCAACGAGGACGTTAAAATTAAGGACGGAGGAGTTAAGACAGAAAATATTAAATCAGGGTCAGCAAATTCTTTTTTTTTTTTTTTTTTTTTATAATTTACGCGCGTCTAAGGGGTTATGAATACCCTTATACTATTACTAGGGCGCGGGCGGAAAGATAGAAGGAGGAGAAAGGAAAGTTTGTGATGTAGTGGTTTGAAACTCAGGTGTGTTTGGTTTCGATATTGACTCTCCAGGGGTGGGAGTCCGAATAGGACGGAGAGATTTTTCTTCTCTCGGAATGTGAGGTTGTGAATTTGTGCTTGAATCATTTGTAAACAAAGAAAAGAATATTTTGTTTATGAAAAACTAATACAAAATAGTTTAATTTATTCTATTCAGAGACATTTTAGTTGTATTGCTCCAATAGCAAGAACATTCTTCTCATCTAATGTTCTTCGCAATGGAATATTACCCCGATTGCTAGGCGAATGATATGATATCAGTTAACTTATGACTTTGATAGTGGAGCAATTCTTACGGAATTCATTCAGATGGAATTTTCCCTTCTTTAAGCAATTTAACTACAATACATATTTTCTGCCTTCCATATTGAAAGGGAAGTTAATGACCAAAAGCTATTTAACTGCAAAACCATCTTTAAAATCCAAACGCAAGGGCTTTAAATTAATTAACAGCAACAGATTTCAGTCACAAACGATGACGTCACCCCTCCAAGATCTGAGAAGTGGACCTAACTTTAAGGAACATTTTTATCAAACGTAGCATTATGGATTCCGTTCAATGTATTCCGTCAAAGTTCAAAGCCGTTTCATATTGCGCTGTTCGGCAAATGGTCATTTTCCTGCAAAACGACCTTATGTGTCCTCTTGGGCTACAGTTCGTACTCTTAAGTGCCAGAGATCCGCATAGTCACATAGTATCTATGTGTTCTGTTGTTTTGCCATCCAGTCGACTCTGAGTTTTCGAAGACTGATTGATTTCATATACGGATACATCTGCAATCCGAGGAAGAAGATCGAAATACTTGATATTGTTCCCATTGGGCGTATTTTTAAAGTTCTTGGTTTTTGGGTAAAACAGTCAGTAAAGTCACGATACCAATTTGCAGGTAATTCGAGCCTCGAATACCTGGCTTTTTAATTTTGAGTTTATTTAAAGAGGCAAGAGTAGCCAGCAGAACAACAATTTCGTCAAGAAAGTTCCAGGAACAGGCAAACAGTGAATTTCCATAACATTTTAGTAATTGAAACTTTTAATGCGTTTTTCTCAAAACTAAAATTTTAACTAGCGCCTTCAATTTTCAACCTATCAATTCCAAGCTTTAGCTGTAGGTTCCTAATGACATTTTTTAATTGCTGATAATTGTACGATTTTATGACCGATTTTTTTTTATAAAATTCTTTATAGATAATAACGCCATTTTTGTAAAAATTAGTATTTCTAAAAAATTTTACTTACTTCATTAGATGTTGGCTTGTCTTTTAGAATCCTTTTGATGTTCTGTTCTGGAGTAAAAATTGCGAACTACAGGAGTTTGGCCAGGAACGCCGACATTTTGTTTTTACAAGCAAATTGTAACTACTTTAAGGTTTACATATATAAAAATGTATATACTAAAAACAGAATTGAGAAATGTTTATTTATTTTTCTTAAATAAATTAGCGGCATTAACACTTCAATTCATATATACAAGGTAGTATTACCCCTTAAGGCCCCTGTGACAAAGACAAAGTTCAATCTTGCAGGGAGGGCAGCGCCTTAGGTGCCACTTGGGTATGAGTATACATACGAGTATGTATATATGCCTGTATCGATGTTGACTTTGTCGCACGTATATAATGCAAATTATTTGGTCTGGATAGGTATATTTTGACAAATCCCAAATATATTGCTCGTGGTATACGTACCAATCCCAGACTCTACATTTCACCAATCACACCATTGCAGATTGTTAACCTTCAACTGAGAATCTACAGTATCTCAGTGTACAGGATTTGAGATCTTAATTTCAAATTACCCACCAACTTAGGTGGTATAGGGCATGAATGGATACTGAGTTGATCATTTTCAGCTCAAAAAGATTCACAAGTGGCCAGAGCGCTTATTCCATCCCGTTGTTTTCGGCTAAACAAGCGTATAAAGTCGTGCTCCTCTTTTCAATAAAAATTTGCAAGGTTAAGTTTTTTTTTTTTTGTTTTTAGGATAAACTAACTTTTAAAGAAATAAGAAATTAGTTTTGGTTTCAAGCCCAATGTCTTATAATATGTGCCAAGAAAAATCAACTTGATGGAAACTAAGCATTGACAACAAAGAAGTAAACGGAAATAAACCAAGGATAACCTGCCATTGAAATGACTCATAAAGCCAACGCAATAATTGGGTTCAAAGATATTTCCCACCTATTAACATCTTTAAGGTCCAACGAGGACGTTAAAATTAAGGACGGAGGAGTTAAGACAGAAAATATTAAATCAGGGTCAGCAAATTCTTTTTTTTTTTTTTTTTTTTTTATAATTTACGCGCGTCTAAGGGGTTATGAATACCCTTATACTATTACTAGGGCGCGGGCGGAAAGATAGAAGGAGGAGAAAGGAAAGTTTGTGATGTAGTGGTTTGAAACTCAGGTGTGTTTGGTTTCGATATTGACTCTCCAGGGGTGGGAGTCCGAATAGGACGGAGAGATTTTTCTTCTCTCGGAATGTGAGGTTGTGAATTTGTGCTTGAATCATTTGTAAACAAAGAAAAGAATATTTTGTTTATGAAAAACTAATACAAAATAGTTTAATTTATTCTATTCAGAGACATTTTAGTTGTATTGCTCCAATAGCAAGAACATTCTTCTCATCTAATGTTCTTCGCAATGGAATATTACCCCGATTGCTAGGCGAATGATATGATATCAGTTAACTTATGACTTTGATAGTGGAGCAATTCTTACGGAATTCATTCAGATGGAATTTTCCCTTCTTTAAGCAATTTAACTACAATACATATTTTCTGCCTTCCATATTGAAAGGGAAGTTAATGACCAAAAGCTATTTAACTGCAAAACCATCTTTAAAATCCAAACGCAAGGGCTTTAAATTAATTAACAGCAACAGATTTCAGTCACAAACGATGACGTCACCCCTCCAAGATCTGAGAAGTGGACCTAACTTTAAGGAACATTTTTATCAAACGTAGCATTATGGATTCCGTTCAATGTATTCCGTCAAAGTTCAAAGCCGTTTCATATTGCGCTGTTCGGCAAATGGTCATTTTCCTGCAAAACGACCTTATGTGTCCTCTTGGGCTACAGTTCGTACTCTTAAGTGCCAGAGATCCGCATAGTCACATAGTATCTATGTGTTCTGTTGTTTTGCCATCCAGTCGACTCTGAGTTTTCGAAGACTGATTGATTTCATATACGGATACATCTGCAATCCGAGGAAGAAGATCGAAATACTTGATATTGTTCCCATTGGGCGTATTTTTAAAGTTCTTGGTTTTTGGGTAAAACAGTCAGTAAAGTCACGATACCAATTTGCAGGTAATTCGAGCCTCGAATACCTGGCTTTTTAATTTTGAGTTTATTTAAAGAGGCAAGAGTAGCCAGCAGAACAACAATTTCGTCAAGAAAGTTCCAGGAACAGGCAAACAGTGGATTTCCATAACATTTTAGTAATTGAAACTTTTAATGCGTTTTTCTCAAAACTAAAATTTTAACTAGCGCCTTCAATTTTCAACCTATCAATTCCAAGCTTTAGCTGTAGGTTCCTAATGACATTTTTTAATTGCTGATAATTGTACGATTTTATGACCGATTTTTTTTTATAAAATTCTTTATAGATAATAACGCCATTTTTGTAAAAATTAGTATTTCTAAAAAATTTTACTTACTTCATTAGATGTTGGCTTGTCTTTTAGAATCCTTTTGATGTTCTGTTCTGGAGTAAAAATTGCGAACTACAGGAGTTTGGCCAGGAACGCCGACATTTTGTTTTTACAAGCAAATTGTAACTACTTTAAGGTTTACATATATAAAAATGTATATACTAAAAACAGAATTGAGAAATGTTTATTTATTTTTCTTAAATAAATTAGCGGCATTAACACTTCAATTCATATATACAAGGTAGTATTACCCCTTAAGGCCCCTGTGACAAAGACAAAGTTCAATCTTGCAGGGAGGGCAGCGCCTTAGGTGCCACTTGGGTATGAGTATACATACGAGTATGTATATATGCCTGTATCGATGTTGACTTTGTCGCACGTATATAATGCAAATTATTTGGTCTGGATAGGTATATTTTGACAAATCCCAAATATATTGCTCGTGGTATACGTACCAATCCCAGACTCTACATTTCACCAATCACACCATTGCAGATTGTTAACCTTCAACTGAGAATCTACAGTATCTCAGTGTACAGGATTTGAGATCTTAATTTCAAATTACCCACCAACTTAGGTGGTATAGGGCATGAATGGATACTGAGTTGATCATTTTCAGCTCAAAAAGATTCACAAGTGGCCAGAGCGCTTATTCCATCCCGTTGTTTTCGGCTAAACAAGCGTATAAAGTCGTGCTCCTCTTTTCAATAAAAATTTGCAAGGTTAAGTTTTTTTTTTTTTGTTTTTAGGATAAACTAACTTTTAAAGAAATAAGAAATTAGTTTTGGTTTCAAGCCCAATGTCTTATAATATGTGCCATGATATATCCATAATGCATTGATTGTTATGTTTATTGTTTTGATAATGTGAGAGTTCGAGTTAGCTGGAAAAACTCCTAGATATTTGTCCCCATAAAGAAACCAAAATGATTGCCTAGGTTCATCTTGTACATTACACTAAGACTCTTTTATTTTGCCAAATGGACTACCTGAAAATAACATTCTGATATTGTGATATTCTGGAAAAATATAAGCCAGAATCCATGGCCTATTTAGCAACTTAAAAGCAAGATACCGGGGTATATGTTGCATGGATCGAAACCCGAATGCTACGACAAAACTTTACTATCGTTCGCTGCAAGTTCGATGTTGTCATGGTTTGATCCTATCTGATAGTAAAAATTAACTTCACTATTATTGTCACCCTTAATACTTCGACAAGTCATAAATCTCTGCCTTGGGATCTAGTTTTGGTCTTGCAAATCCATTGAAATATGCATGACTGCTTTATCATTAAATATTACTTTCATGTGAAACGGCGATATCGAAAACTGATTTTTGGGAAAGCAGCTGCAATTGTTGCACAACTCTGATAACAACGATCGTCAAGACTAAATTGTTTATAACAACTTAAAAATGCTCATCTTTCCTGTACACTTATGTGCTAAAATCAGTGATCGTCAGCCGAAATAAAATAGGAGTTTAACACCCTTACAGGCAGGCGGTCAGAACAAAACTGGTGAAGTGTCTTCGTCAAATTACTATTCAGCTTATTCATTCAATCTTTCCAGATACTCATGCACACACCCCTTTTTCCAGTCTTTTCCAAAAGTATGTAAACATTTTCCCAGAAACTCCATGGAAAATATCTTTACTATAATAACCCTCCCTTTAACTTGTTTTGAGAAACAAGGGGCGTGATCTCGCACCTAAAAAAAAACCTTTCACTTAATCGTTACGAGTTCCAACCCTATATTCCAGTCAATTTTGTAAGTCAATAGTGGGATGTTACGTTTTTCTCTGGATTTCCAGGGTAACCAACACTGTCATGAAATTTCAACTGTGCACCACGCACACTCCCCCATTAGTATTCTACTTATGTATTGGAGAAATGTTATTCTCTTAAGGGATGGCTGAAGTTTCGGCACGGGTTTCAGTAGTGCGAATAGAACAGCAATTCTTTCTCCTCAAATCAGTGGGATGTATTTGAATATAACCGATTGTACAATTTAAAGGTTATAATGGGACACAAGAATATAATAGCGAGAGCGAACTTTCAGTCTGCTTTGGACCCGTAGAGGAAAACATAATTTCCGAGTTCGAGTTAGATTTCTAAAATTAATTTAAGCTTTTGGACTTAAGCAATATTAATTTGGTTTATTGTTTTATATATTTAAAAATATCAGTGTTTTTTATGTGAATTATTTTAGGAATGCGGTTTTTAATACATTTTTTATGCACCTAAAAACGCGAAGTGGATGTTTTATCTCTTATAACCCGTTTGAAATTGAATTAAGGCTTAAGTTCAAATGTGGAAAATGTTGTATAAAATACAGTGATTTTTTAAAATGTAAATAGGTAATTTATTAGTATTTACATACATGCATATATTAGTTCGATGTGCATAGTGAACAATACAGTGATTGTTTTAAATTCTTTCTGTGATATTTCGTATTGATTCAAAAGAAACTGTACGTGAAATATTTTCCTCCACTTGGAAAAAATGGATGTAGCTAATGCAAATCAATTGCCTTTGGACTACAGTCTAGGCTTTAAAAACGAATTTAAATCAAACGAGTTCCCGCCCAACGTTAATTTTGCTAGTAATTTTGTTAACAATCATCACCAGCAGTTGGATTTAAGAAACGTTGCGGTTTTACCTGGGTCCATTTTATCTTCTACTAGAATACAAATGGATCAAACATATTGTCAGCCATTATCTGCGTTTAAGGCCGTTTTACCAAAAAAGAAGACCGACGGTATGTTATGTATTGTAATAGTTCAAAAATAACAAAGACCAAACAGTTAATATAGCTGACAGATCTAGTCGAAATGTCCACCAATTAGGAATACATTAAAAATTAACATACTAGGTACCTACCTATGTATTTTTTTGAAAGTATATTATTAATTACTAATTTTACTGGTCTCGCTGATAAAATTCATATATTTAAAAAATGTATTAGGTAATTTTAAAATGGAGGTGATGATGGTGATGATGATGGAATAGTGTTGGTTTTTCTGCTTATAGGTAATAGGTTATCAATTATATACATAGCTATTATATTATGTAACAAGAAAATCAAAGATTAAACTATATGCTTTTGGGAACAATACCTTATTTGACATTTAAGAATACACAAATTGGTTTTGAACATTATATATTGTATAAGTTCATAAGTTTGTCTACGATATGTATATATCTAATATATACAATACATACATATGCTTGTGGCTATAAACGTATGCATATGTATGCCAATTCTTAAATTAAACATCCGTTTAGGATGCCACGCATATCCTTTTACTTGTTGCTACTTGAAAATTCTACTAATTGGTATTACAAAATACTATACTTTTTTATTTGTATGTTATTAATATATGGTATGAATAGGTATTACATTTAAGTTTAGATAACAAGTGATTTATAAAGTGTATATGTATATACCTATATAAATTTGTAACGCGTTTAAACCAAATTTCTTAAAAATGCAGCATAATGGTAGTCTCACTTTTATCCGTTTTTACAATATAATGTTTTTGTTGTACAATGGCAAGTTCTTTGTCCGAATGCTCTGATCCCACAACAAAAACTCAAAATCATTGAATTCATTCATTTATATGCAAATGCTATGAAATTATGTTTTTTTTATTATCAGAGAAACATTTGGTATTTTCAATGACCAGAAGACTTTAAAGTAACTTAAGTAAATTAATCTAATTTTCTTGAAGGAACAATTTCTTACTGCAAAATTAAATCCCAATACTAATATACTTATAGTTTGATGTCAGTAGATAAGTATTTTTCCAAATGTTTTACTAAAAACTATGTGTATATGAGACTGGATAGTATTCCATATATGTATGCATATTATGTACATCAGAACAATTTTCAAAAAATTTCAATTAACACCGAGTAAAAACAACAATCCTCTAGATATAAAGCGTTCTGCATCGGGTGAAATTCATTCAGTCAGTTTTACTTAATTACGGGAGAAGAGAAACATTTTTTTGGGAAAAAAGTTGCTTGCATGTGTATTTACTTTTGATATTAATGCGCAATTCTTTGAAAATCTACGTATTTACATACTTTGTAAATTTAACAACTCGGATCTAATATTCCAGTTTTCACGGCAAAAACCAGTCTTATTTGAGAATTAAAATAGATCATTAATAATAATTACTTTGTGATTTTTTTTATTATTAAGATTGTTGTATAACATATTGACTACAACTGAGCAAAATTAAATATATAGGTATGAAATAGGGTAGACATTTTTTTTTTTTAAATATCAAACGAAGCCGAATTTTTACAAATGCACATAAGGCCCAACTTTATTAAAAGCAAGTATTTTTGAAGAGTTATCTAACCTATATAAAAACAAAACAATTTATAGAAACAAAACAATTGTTAAACCGCCGTGTGCGCCAATCAACTAGAAGAAAGTGGGCTGTTTCTCATTATGCTTTAAAATGGGTTATTGCAGCCAGCGCTGAGTTGTACTGGGGAAAGAAAAATCGCTGGAGATTTGCTAACCATCAACTTATATGTTGAAAAGGGATTTATTATAATTGTCGAAGGAAAACGTGTGAAACAATAATTAATGCAGGTTTTTTCATTAGATTAACATAAAATGTTTATTTTTAAATAAAAGAAGAGGTAATATTGAATTGATTTTTTGGTTTGAAATATAATAAATTGATACCATTAGATATAATATATGAGATGATTTACATAACGTCCACGGAACCATTTTCATGAGTACATCAGGTCGAAGATCTTTTCAAAATTGGCTATGCTTGCCACATACAATATGGGTTGCCGTGGCTCAAGGGGGAGTGGACTGGCTTCCAAATCGAAAGGTTCAGTGTTCGAATTCCAACCGCGCTCGAAACACATTCATTTTTTCAGTTAACAAAAATCAAGTAAGATGAGTAGTTCACTAGGGATTAACAACAAGCCAATTTCCACTAAGAATTTTGTCTCCCCATTAAAAGTTGGACACCATCCATTGAGCGAAATAATCACGGACCCCAAACATCATTCTTTCCCTCTCTATTCCATTTGCCAAAAAACATAACACATGCTGAGGCATTATAAGTGCATTCATACCGACTTGTGAGTGTTTAGTTCTTAAAAAAAAAATAAAAAACAACAAAAAATACTTCGATCGTAAATAAAAAAAAACAAATAAAACAATATTAATAAATATAACCCCGGCGTGGAAAAATATTAACTGGCACCTCAAAAATAACGCATAATCACAGAGAATAGATCAAATCGTTTAACTCCTACAAATCGGTGGGAACAGACGAGATAATCCCGGCAATGTTTTAACACGATCTTCCAAACATCACACCTTGGTTTAAAATTATCTTTGTCGGATATCTAAAACTGGGCTACGTCCCAAACAGCTGGAAAGAAGTAAAAGTGGTTTTCATTCCCAAAACAGCAAGATCTAACCACTCCTCTGCTAAGGATTACAGACCTATAAGTCTCTACTCGTTTCTGTTAAAAATATTGAAGTGAAATCTAGATAAATATACATATAAGACGAAACTCAGCAAATACACCTATGCGGTTCTCAACGCGCTTACCTTTAAGGAGAATAAGTAGAGACTGCACTACACGAAGTTATAGCTAATACAGAAAAGAATCTCCACTATAAAGAGTAAACCATGGTCGCCTTCCTAGAGCATTTAATAATGTAAACACCGCATCTATAAGGACTGCCTTAAATAACCTCCATACAGAAACAACGATAGCACTATGGATTGAGAACATGATAAAGAGCAAAATTATCAGGAGAATGGAAAATGGAACTCCGCAAGGATCAGCGAAATAATAGAGTCGGCTTAGAATACACTCGCAAAATGGACAACAGAAAAGGGTTTAGGGATAAGTCCATCAAAAACCTAAATAGTGTTTTTCAAAAGGAAAAGAAAGATAGAAAAATTTAATCTTCCCTGAATCAATGGTGTTAGGATACAACTTTTATCCGAAGATAAATATCTAGGAATCATCCTAGAGAGTAAGCTCAGTTGAAAGGGTGGCATCGAAGAAAGAACCAAAAAAGCATTAGGACCATTCTACAAATGCCAAAGAACCTTTGGCAAAAGTTGGACTACTATAAAACGATTTATAGTGTGCACGAAAGTGCACTTAATTCGGAGTAATTGAGTAATTTTTTTAGTTACAGTAAAAAACAGTCGTATTGGGGGTTAATTTATTTTACTTTATACAATACCTAAAAAACTGTAAGACAAAACTAAAAACTTTTTTACACGAAAAAAAAAAAGATGATTTATATGATTTATAAAATTTGTAATTAAAAAATAAACATTGCTCCGATAAGCCTCTACTCGACAAGAACGTTTAAGGTAGATATAGAGCAAGTGTAAGCAATAATACAATAACAACTGACGGCTTTTGATCTTAAAAATAAAAGAAGACATACTTATGCCCCAAACAGTTGGAATGAGAAATTGAAAAACATAAAGTGCTGTTTAGTTTGAATTGGGTCTATAACTTAATTCGTGCGGTTTGCTAAGAGATGGCGTAACTTGTATTATTCTATTGTTATTATTCCATTGTTATTATTCCATTGGAACATGCGTTGGAAAGCTACTATCATTGTACGTCATTTCAGTATATGTCATTCATTTGAAGCGTAAACAACAATAATTTTTTTTTCACTCAAATATGTCGAACTTTGTGCCTGAAAAAGTGTTTTTGCGGGGAGTTCTTCTTCATTACTTTAATATGAAGAAAACTGCTACCGAAAGTCATCGTATTTTGGTGGAAGTTTATGGTGAACATGCGCTAGCTGAGCGAATGTGCCAAAAGTGGTTTGCACGATTTAAAAGTGGTGATTTCAGCTTGGAAGACGATGAACGTCCTGGGCAGCCAAAAAAGTTTGAAGATGAAGAACTGGAAGCATTACTCTATGAAGATTGTTGCCAAACACAAGAAGAGCCGCAGAATCTTTGGGTGTGACTCAAGCAGCCATTTCAAAATGTTTAAAAGGAGCTGGATATATTCAAAAGCAAGGAAATTGGGTTCCACATGAACTCAAGCCGAGAGACGTCGAAAGGCGGTTTTGCATGTCCAAAATGCTGCTGGAAGGCCACAAAAGGAAGTCATTTTTGCATCGGATTGTTACTGGTGATGAAAAATGGATCTATTACGACAACCCCAAGTGCAAAAAATCATATGTGAAACCCGGCCAACCAGCCAAATCAACGGCAAAGCCGAATATCGATGGCGCGAAGGTAATGCTCTGTATTTGGTGGGATCAGATGGGTGTGTTGTATTATGAGCTGCTAAAACTGGGTGAAACCATCAATGAAGAGACATGAGGCAATAATTTTCCATCATGACAACGCTCGGCCCCACGTTGCTGTTCCGGTTAAGAACTATTTGGAAAACAGTGGATGGGAAGTCTTACCCCACCCGCCTTATAGCCCAGACCTTGCCCCTTCTGACTACCATTTGTTTCGGTCGATGCAGAACGCCCTCACTGAAATACGGTTCACATCAGAGCAGAATATCAAAAATTGGCTTGATTTTTGGCTGCAAGCCGGCGCAGTTCTTTTGGGATGGGATCCACAAATTGCCAGAAAGATGGGAAAAAGTCATAGCTTCAGATGGGCAATACTATTGTACATGTTTTTCTTAAATAAACGTTCAAATTTTGAAAAAAAACCGCACGAATTAAGTTATATACCCGAGAAGAAATATGTATATATATTTAATTTTGCGGTAAATTGTCCGTTAATAGAATCCCTGGCATAATAAATTTTTGTACCATGAGTAAGATTTATGCAGGTTAGTTGACTATGCTCTGACTCTTGTTTTCCAAATTACAAAATATGAGGTCTATTAGGTCAAGATTGATTATATTTATGGCGAGAACCGCATGTAAGGCATACATTTTATGAATTACTTAATATAGCTGTTTTAGTAGGATAAATAGCAAAAAGATAATTTATTTACGGATAATTAAATTTAAAGTTTTCAAATTAATCATATACGAGTACATATCTGCAGAAACCAATATTTTCAGAAATGTCACATAACACTTGTATCTTCCCCCCATACTACTCGTATGTATCATACTCGTGAATATATTCATAGGTATATAAATTCTGTTGGGATAACAAAGAAAACTAGTAGAGCAGATCCAAAAACTTAGTGCTCACAATTGATGTGTGTGATGATGAACAAATGAACTAAAAAAAAGGAAGAATTATTGTAAATTCTTCCATCGTTTTTGGTAAGAAACTTTAATTATTTGATGACTGTTTCCTCAAATATTTTTGTAAGTTCCGAGAGCATTACTTTACGATAAACACACAAACAAAACAAAGCAAACGAAACATTTTTTGTAATTAGGATGCTGTGTATCATGTACAGTTATTTAATTTGGAAACACCAAATCCTTCAGACATTTTGAAAGTTTGCTCGTCGCCATTTCTAAATATATTAAAAAAGAAACAAAATGCAACTCCATATTCTCTCTTTTCATTATCGACTGTCCGCTTTTCACTTGCCTAATATGATGCAATTTCATGTCGTATTCACCGGCGGCTGGATAGATTACATCCCCACTGGCCAGCTTTCTGTTAGAATAAGCCTTATGATATAAGTATAAAAAGGCAGTTGAATTTTCCTCAAGCGGATAGTGGAATACATTTTGCCATAAACAGCGCCATCAAAAAGTTAGTTGAAATCAGCCAATATTCACTAAATCAGCTAAAATGTGGTGTTCCTTTACTCCTGCGGCCGTTTTTTGTTTCAACAATATGTGTTGTCTTGTACAGACAACAGTAGATCGAAAATCTTGAGTTACTCGTAATTTATCGTTAATATTTACAATATTGGTGCTGCACTCGATCGCCACAAGTCAGTTGAAGCTGTTCGAATTGAAGAATTGAACTTGTTTTTACTTTAAAAACTGATCAGTAAATTAAAATTAGTTTTCTTGTTTCTCTTTGGTAATTGTTTTTTAGTAACTCCTCCTTAACTAGGAGGAAAGGCAGAACGTGGTTTTTAGTATCAAAAACTTACAAATTACAGTGCTTTCGGAAGACTATTCCAAATTAGCCCTGAAGGAGTCAAGAAAATTATAATTAAAAGTAAGGAAGCTGCTGCTTGTCCCATAAACCCCGTTTTGGACCTCCAAACGTCAATTACAGATGACCGATCATGGTGTAACTCTGCAAGAGGCATCCAAGGGTAGTTGTTCGTGAAATAAAAGAAGAACTTGAAGAAACAGGAAGAACGGTTTCTTAAACCACCAAGTTAACAGGCTATGTTGAAAGTAGGAAACCGTTGCTAACCAAGATTCAAGAAAAACCCAACCTAGATTTTGCTCAAAAAGATCAAAACCAACCGCTGCGAGTCTAAATTTGAGATATTTTGAAACCGTTGAAGACAAATTGTTTGGCATTCAAAAGGCAACAATCCCTGCAGTGAACAATATCTCCACCCCAGAGTAAAACATGTTGGTGGAGGTGTGAGGTGTTTTTCATAGTTTGCGTCGGAAACTCCGTTCCTCTTTCAACAAGACAACGATCCCAAAAACACAACATTGAGCATTTATGGGATGAAATTGACAAAGAGAAAATTAAAGCAGTTTTCGAAAAAAAATTTTGGAAACTTGGGAAAGTTTACCAAATACTGTGTTGCAGAAGTTGATGGAATAAATGCCAAAACACCTTGGGGCTGTTTTGCAAAATGCAGGCGGTCATACGAAATATTACAAAGGATTTACTTGTTGTTGTATTTTAGGCAACCATTCATCTCACGAGATTTTAGTTGCCTTAAAAAAGAATGTCTTTTGAGCGCGGTTGGTATTGAAACCGAACCTTCCGATTTGGAAGCAAAAATGCTACCTCTTAAGCCGCGGACACTTTTTACGAGTCTCATTAAGGAGACTTATTTAGTTGTACCACTGAAAGCACATATTATTAATGGCAGTAAAAAATAATCTAAAACCTTAACTATTTTCCACCTATATCAGCAGTTTTCTGTCTTGAATCTTGATTTCAACTGACTTTTGGAGTTGTATTATATAATATAATAGGTATAATATTCTAGGCAAACAATTTTCATTTCTTCTCACCTCTGGGATTTGAATCTGCTGCGTTTGCATTTATTAAACTGCAATGCCAACAACATCTGGCTTTACAATTTATAGAGCTCAAATGCCCTGCTATGTCTTATAACCCTTGGTAAATTAAGATCCCACAAATTGGCACTTTTTTATCCCTTGCCATTTTGAATCAAGAAAGACTACCTCTTCGACTCAATGTATCGGATTTTAACACCCTTAAGTTGAATTGTACCAATATTCTACTGCTAGTCTTCCAGCAAATTATTTTTATTCTTTGAAGTTAAAACAGATTGAATCTTTTCAATGAGAAAATTGAATTTATAGAAGGTACGCAAAAATTGTCACCCGATATTCTTTGGCTGTAATTTTTTATATGAATGAAAAACTTCTGTTCTGCTTTTGGATTATGTTTACTTTATGTCTTAAATATTTTACCATTATATAGAGAAAATGATATCTGCTAAGTGGCCGCCGCAAGAATTGATGGCCATCCGGGCCCAATTCGTAGCATTTTCCATCACTCGGATATTCTGTTTGAGGGCTTCAAGAGTCTGAGGCTTATTAACATAGACTCGTGACTTCAAAAAACCCCACAAGAAAAAGTCTGGAACGCTTAAATCAGGTGATCTTGCCGACCAGTGCAAATCGCCAAACGAGAGATTAGGTGACCCGAAAATGCAGCCCTCAGAATTTCGGTTGTTCTCGTGCAGTATGCGCCGTTGCTTCAAATGTTGGAACCAAAAGGTCTGCAGTACCAGTTCATTCAATTAATCTGCAGCGCTCGCCGTCCACACTAGTCGTTTGGCCAGCGGCGCTTTCGGGAAAATAAGGCCAGATGGCGCCTCCAGCGTAAACAGCACACCATGCAGTAACTTTGTGCGGGTGTAATAACTCTTCGTGGGTTATACGCGGATTTTCGGTGCTCCAAAAGCGATAATTTTGCTTATCACATATCCACAGAGATGGAAATTGGCCTCGTCGCTCATGATGATTTTCGATGAAAAGTTGTCTCCCTCGTGGTCGATGTTCAGGAGAGCTTGGGCGTAGGTTACATGTGCTTGGCGGTCAACAACTAAGAGAATGTGCATTCTCTGCACTTTGTAAGGGAACTTTTATAGTCTATCACCTAAAATCTTTCTAAAGACTGCCGATTGACGCCAATTGTAGCATCTTCTGTTCTCCCATACTCTTCTAGGTGAACGGCTAAGCGTCGTAGTGTTTGCCCAGTTGGTGTCGGACGACCGGCAAATCTGCGCCAACACCAACGACGAATTATTCCGCAAAAAAACCCAACAATTATTCCGCTACCTTTTTTTGCGCCACCTAGTATTAACCAAACAAGAATTTTTTCTTTAAAAGTTAACGCCTTCGGGTTGGGGCAAAAAACGAAAACAAATAAAATCCAACATTCTAACCAAACTAAATTACGTAATTACAATACATATATGTATATATATATAGAAACAGTGAATTGTTGTGTCTACTATACTTGTAGCAAATTTATATACCTAAACTTTTATTTTTTAAATTCGATTTAAATTCCTCTGTTTTATTGCACAACTACGATGTTCTCTTTATTCGTACGAGCATACTCGTTTTTTAAATATTTTGGGAATAATTTTTCATTTTTAAGGTTTTCGCAAAACCTTTTATAAACAATTTTGGAAATGCGAGTATATATACAATATTCTGAACATATAAGATTTAAGAAATTTTGAATTTCAGGTTCGCTTCGCCACGACTTTGTTATATTTACGTCATATCTAATCGTTCATCTGAGCAAGTAGTCCACTGATTAGAGCATAGATTTTGTACAACTGAATGATACAAACGCATCTAAGAGATGTACTTACTGAATACAATATCGATGTTTTAAATGAAAATAAAGAACAGGATTAGTACAAAAATCTTGCTCTATGTCGTATTCATATAGTAAGAAATAGCCACTTCTTAGCTCAACTTCTCATAACTCTTGTTGACTTTCTATTTTGCAGAATACCAATCCACCACTTTTTAATAGCTCCTAGCTGAAATTGTTTATTTTCAGTTCAGTTTTAAGAAGCAGTTTTCACTTCAAAGCAAAAATTATTAATCTTTGCACCTAGTTATATTGGATCAGTGCAATGGCGATAATATACAAAGCAAATATAGAGAACTTAAGGGTTGGTGTAAGAACCGGAGCGAAAAATTCATCGGCTTTAGCGTCTAGGATTTCCTTCAACGGTAAAGGCAAAATATAAATGGAGAATGACATCAGCTAAGATGAAAACGGTATATGTATGTATGTATATACATATGTTATATCAGTGGGAATATTGATTTGTGATTTTATTTGAAGCAAGTTTTTTCATGTGATCCATCTTGTTAAGAATCCGACATTAAAATTTGGGATTCACATGGCAAGCTGGATGGGAAATCATATTTGTCATAGTTAGCGCACTAGACTTCGCTTGATGTCTCTCAATACTCTAAAATGAATAGACACCGAAAATTGTTGGACTCATCATTTTTAATTGCGATATCAATGCTTCACAAATCTTTATTATTTCATCACAAAGTTTTATCTTAACGCCTTTATTTACACCAGCTCTTAAAGCTTATAAACCAATAAATTGCATAGACTGTATTTCCAATATATCATTTTATGTTAGTATGATAGGTAACAATAAAATAATAACAATTTAAAAAAATGTTACTTATTGACCCCTTTATAGACGAATTCTTTATAAAGGGTTTTAGATCGTCTCAGGATTGCTTACTCAATCCACCAATTTAATTTATAAGGAAATTACTAGTTACGTTTAAAACATATATGTACTTGGAGAAAATTATTTTATGTATGTATGGTAATGGGAAAGACGACGATTAAATACATATAACAAATCATTTTTGGGAAAAAATTAAAATCTTACTATTTTTTTACCTTTTTTATAATATTGCTTCGTATTATAATAATGCCTTTTGCCAACAAATGAAAGTGGTTAAATTTTTAATAGAAAGCAAGGCATTCATAGTAAATTTGTTGAAATCATATCTTAATTGTATTAGCTTAGCAGAAAAATTATGTAATGGGACTGTTTTAAGTTCTTAACATAGCACTACTTACACAATTTACATATAAAACTCATCCACCTGAGCAATATTATTGAAGCACTTAGGGCCAGGTTGTCAGTGCGATCACCCGAGTTCCGGGATTAAACTAAATTTACTAAATTTGAACTGTTACCTCTGTGTTAACTAAGCAAATTTGGTGGGTTAACTCGTGATTAAATAAACAAATATGTTTAACAACTTTCAAATTGCCAAGCGAAGAGATTTCTATAAAATTTTACTAAATCCTATTACTAAATTCGCATTTTCTTTCGACATTTTGTGCTTAAAAAAAGAAAAACAATGTAAATCAATGTATCTAAATATATAATATAATATGTAATATACAATATATAATATATAATATATAATATATAATATATAATATATAATATATAATATATAATATATAATATATAATATATAATATATAATATATAATATATAATATATAATATATAATATATAATATATAATATATAATATATAATATATAATATATAATATATAATATATAATATATAATATATAATATATAATATATAATATATAATATATAATATATAATATATAATATATAATATATAATATATAATATATAATATATAATATATAATATATAATATATAATATATAATATATAATATATAATATATAATATAATATATAATATATAATATATATTATATATATAATATATAATATATAATATATAATATATAATATATAATATATAATATATAATATATAATATATAATATATAATATATAATATATAATATATAATATATAATATATAATATATAATATATAATATATAATATATAATATATAATATATAATATATAATATATAATATATAATATATAATATATAATATATAATATATAATATATAATATATAATATATAATATATAATATATAATATATAATATATAATATATAATATATAATATATAATATATAATATATAATATATAATATATAATATGTAATATATAATTGTATATATAATATATGTACAATATATAATATATAATACATTGTGTATAATATGTAATATATAATATGTAATATATAATATGTAATATATAATATGTAATATATAATTATATAATATGTAATATATAATTATATAATACAAATATATAAATATATAATCTATAATATCTAATATATAATATCTAATATATAATATATAATTATATATATAATATATAATATATATTACATATATATATATAATATATAATATATATTACATATATATGGTATATGTACATATATGTATGTATTTGTTCGTTACCTTGAGACAAAAACATTCTTCTATATTTTTTCATGGTTAAGTTATTAAATATTTTTGCCAATTTCAGAAAGCTGGTTAACTAAGAAAAACATTCTAATAGAACCCCAATTTATTTTATTTTATTAAAGATCTTGAAGTTTTCACATTTCTTTCAAAGAGTTTCAGAAATGCTCTTTTAAAAAAAATTATTCATAAAATTGTATTCAGACCATTTCATACTGATTTAAATTGGTATGTGTTTGTGATTTTACTCTTTCAAAGCAGTACCTTTATATACTAGCTTTAATGTTGTCCCCTAGAAACAATGGATCATTATCGACTAGTAGGTGACACTGTGGGTACAGAGAATTTATTGATTGATAGCCTGCGAGTAACTTATTCAAATCTACACGGATCTTGCCAACGATTGATCGATAGCTCAAAGTAGTCATTACGTCCGATTGAGGTAACTGCATTGTTTCTGCAAAGCCGATTTCAACTTAAACTTTAGTTCTACGAGTAATAACACGTATCTTGATCTTGCCCTAACACCATTCTAATCCTTGACTTTCACATGGGTTGCGTATTCCATCCAAAAATCTAAAATCGGTTTATTTAACTAGAAGTGCCATTCATACACTTTAGGAGCGAGCACTGTGAGCCACATTTATGAAAACGTGTCAAATATACCCGCCGACCACTATGTGCTTTGTATACTGTATTTTTTACATTTATCTAATTGCTAAAAACATCCAAAATATCTCTCCGTACATATTATGACTGCTGAAATTTAAAAAAACCTTTATTTCTATTTCTGCTTCCACAATAGAATTTACTGAAATAAGGCAGTAAATCAAAAATTCTTTGGATAAATGGGCGGTTTTGAATCTGAAAAATAACGATTTTCCCATGAGCATATTCATACGAATACGTATACAAATGAAGGGAATTTGATTTGAATAAAGTGTAAAATAACAACAAAAATAAAAAAAATTAATACGGAAACAGATATAAAAGCGCAAGTGGTATATTTTGGCGACTTATGTGGATGTCACAAGATATTCCATGCCATTTTAAAATATTAATTCAAACATTTACATTAAGTAATGGTCAATATAGAATCTGTCAACAATCACAAAGTGTACCTTCACTTTTTTTTTAAAGAACTTATCAAACTAAGAAAAAACAGATAAAATTTAGACAGAATTTATTGTTTAAATAGCCATAATATGTATCATATATATATGAGCGCCAAAATGTGGTGTATAAAAGACTGTTTAAGAAAAAGTAAAAAATTAATATATTATGTATTATAAAGCCTTCAAGAATTTCTTTTATAAACAATGACCTTTATTTCTTACGGGCATTGAGTCGACAAGTTGTTTGCACATTTCAAGTGTATACTATTCTGAAGATTTCTCCCTTGTTGAATTGTTGAATTTAGTCCAGCGATTGAGAAGTAACAATTGAATGTCGGCATGCGAAGACGCAGACCAATTACGAGTATGTATTACTTTAGATGTTTAAAGTTTTTGCTTTCTTGAAACACACTATATTATCAATTATTTATCATTAAATAATTATTGCGTTTGTAGCATACTGAGTTGCAAAATAAAAATATACGATCTTTCGTTAAATATTCATTTTGTTTACGATAAAGACCGATTAAGAAAATCAGCAAAAATTTGTTTGTCGTCCCTTCTACTTTACCATTTGGATTGTATTGCTTAAATTAAGTTCTTGAATTTTACAATATGTAAAATCGCCTTTTTCTTATTTTGGTCACATATGTTCGTTTAGAAGAAAATTCTATATTTGTCATTGATATATTATTATTGTATTATAGCAAACGATTACATTTTTGAAAAAAGAATCCACAGAAATGGTTGAATACATAAAGAAAAAACAAAACAGATTCCCGAGCTATTCCCTAGGGCAGAACGGCACGTGTTAGTGCACTTCCTATGAATTTTTTTATTACTTCTTCATCCATCTCGATTTCTCATAACAAATATTAACAGGAAATGCACATTGCTACAAATGTATATTTACAAGTTTATGTATTATAAATTTGTAACTGGCCGTGTTTTACTATTTACGCTCTTACACACTTGTACAAAGTGACTCCATGTATGCCTGATGAAATAAGAAAACATATGAACATATGTACATACGAGTATATGGCAGTTTTAACCATTTTCCAAATAAATTTTTCAATTTATGTCCCTTAAAAAACTTGGTCGAAAAAATGTATGATCGACCAGGTCAACATTTGTTTCAGAAATAGAGTAATGAATTTCCAAATCCCACGTTTATATATTATACCTAACATATGTTACGGGTACATTGTCCATATAATTTGGCTATGTGTTGTCTGTATAGTTTGATATTTCATGAGCATGCAAATATGCATGTATATATGTGATATACTCGCGCATGCAACATTTTTTAATAATTGATTTGCTTAAAAAAATAGATAAGAGATTTTTGCACATGGAATCTAAAAAAATAATGTCTTAAAACTTGCACTTACGAGTACATATTCGTATACGGTATGTTTATTTATGCATATCATTATCTATGCAGTTACGTATCAGTGAAATTTTTGCTCGGGATTTAGTACAATATCAAATATTTTCATTAAAACAACATTAATATTTGAAGGTTGGGAGAAATGTAATCATTCTTTTACTTTTAAGAAGAGCTTCTATTTTCTGTCTTAAAATATTATGTATATATATACATACGAATATGTATATACAGCGTGTACACATGACACATGTGTCTACGTATCCATGTTAACAAATGTTAAAAAAAGTACCGAGCGCATTTGTTTTGATTTCAATTTTAATTTAACAATTCTGTTACTGCTAAATATGTAAAGCTGCTTCGAAATTCCTAAAAGAAATCAATAAGTGGTAAACTTAAATAAATATGAATATTATGATTAAAATTTATTGTTTTCAGAATCAACCATATCATCATTGGTATATTACAAAATATCATGATACGACTACATGACCTAAGTCTACAATATCAAATGTACATATGTATGTCCGCAGCTAATTATTTAGTATCACGTAGAAGGAAATACTATTATAAAAGGTGGTACTATTTATTGCAATCCAGAAAACGATAAACGAAGTAAGTTTTGCTTTAGGATTAAATTGATGATCAACATGTTCTGCGATTAGTATATTTAAGCCTTTTTTTGATAGTATATGATCAAAGCGCACAGTATATCCCAAGATATTTTCACTTATTACAATAGAACACATTTACTCTATATCCTTATGGTATCATAAACAAAAAGTAAACAGAAAATATCTTTCAGTTAGCATAATGTAAATCTTGTCCTATTACGACAGCTATAAAAATTAAAATCTTTGAAAACAATTCTTACCGTGGGTTGGTTGGTTGGTTGGTGCACCGAAATAATCCCACGGGCATTTACTCAAAACAGAATGCGGTAAATTTTTAATATATGATACGAATTCCAACAAAAAGTGAAAATACTACTCATTTTTTGTGTAAAACTTCTCTACTTTATACTAGTTAATGTGGAGTTTTGAAAGATTCGACGAGGAGAATGTATGTAGTTCAGAAAATATTGTTAATCTAATCGAATGTTACTTGTATTTCTTAAAATTAGAATAAATCATGAATTAAAACTATTCCGTAGAAGACGAGTAGAATTGCTGCTAAAAACATAAGCTGTTGAACAATTAAGCTATCGGTTATTCTAGTTTTCGTCCATAGCGTGCATATCAGCCTTTTTTTGTGTGCCGATAGAGATAAGATTATTGATGGATAGTGATAATATCACACTGTCGACGATTTTAGGTTTTTATGATGAAGTGAGTGACTACAGCTGCAAAGTGAAAAATAATTTTGGATTATTCTTGCGCTGAAGTCGAGTAGGATTTCAGATATACGACCTTTGCATTTCGTACCGTGACGGGAGCGAGAGCTGGTGGTCGTGTAACCTCTACCTTTAGCGGCCGTGCGCGCTTGACTTTACTTATGTTCCAAAACTAACGATAATTTTGATAGTTTATGGTACTTAAAGTTTCTCATATAAGGCGCACGGAAAGTGGCTTTTGTCAGACGCTCCATCTAAGCCTAAAGCTTAACTTAACTCATCATGTAGCTGTTGTCGTTACTAAGGATTTTTCAACTGTTGTTATTGCTACTCATGTGGCAGCATTTGAATCTATTATAGTTGCAGATCAGAACACCGGAGTTCTGACTTCCCCCTTTTTGTCCTCGCCAATTGAATGTTCAGTTGTCTTTATTGTAGCTGCATGATTTCCGCTACTGGCCGCTTCTACCTCCTCTTATTTGTGTTGAAACTCGCAGGCTGCCAGAGATTCAGGGTGTTATCTGCTTCCATGTAGTCACCATAGCTACCATTGGATATGCATGGGTATCGGACGCATTCCTGACCCATTTGTTTACTGCAATTTTTGCTGATGTAGTTGGTGTCTCCTGCTTCACTCAGCCCGGCAGCATTTTAGACGAATGTGACTGGAAAGGTGTTTTATAAGATTTTGAGTCGCCTTCAGTTCACAGTTGCTAGGAAGCCTGATATAACACCCTTATTGACTGATTTTACCTTCCATCATACTACTGACCCAATGGTGAGGACAACACGGTGTACAACCTCGTGGATCCATCGAAAAATTTTACCTGTTTTTAAATTTAAACATTAAAGATGGACGATGCAAGGGAAATATCAACTAATCAGTATTAACATATATTGCTTGATGGGTGAAGCTGACACTGATTAAGCAACGATGTGTTATTCTATAATATATAGCGAACTGGTATATTTTTTTTACCTCACATCTAGTACCTTAGTACGAGTAAGAGCCCTCTTTGTCAGTTCATCAATCGCTTAGGGGGATATTTCTGATACTGTAAAACTAACATTTTTCGCATACGCGACCGTTGATGAGGTATGATGTATAGCTCTGTCTACGGATTGTATTTAAGGGTAATAACCGTTTAGCATGGATATGATCCATCTACTAATAAACGCTTTCGTGTCTGGATTCCTAATTGATTATACGTTCTTTAAAGATTTTATACAATGTGGTCGAAGTATATATGTACCAGCAGAATTACACCCTTTCCTTAGTCCGTTTTCGGTTTTTGCTGAATTAGCTCACGATTGTACATACATACATTTGCGTATTCACTGGGTACCCTTGGTAAGCGGCTTCATTCTAAGCAATTTTGTCCGTGATGTAAATGGCTTTATAATACTTTCCTATTAGAATAACATAGTACCCATGGATTTGATTTATCTCAATGACTGAATTTCTATTTTTCTATTTGTCGATCGATTATGTTGGGTTTAAATTTTTCCGTATATATTTGGGTATAATCTTTCGATCGGTGCAATGGTTTTTGTACAGAACGACTCTTTGTCCTTATATATGTATATATGGTAATGTTCAAGCAACCACATTTGCATCTTATTGAATAAGATAGTGATATAATCTAAGTTCTCCTCACGAATATGTTATAATTTGTTCCATATGAATGGATTGAATAAAACAAACAACAATGAATATTGATAACTTTTTCTTCCTCTCTGAATAATACAAAATTATTTATTTTCTTTTGTTCAGCGTACATGAAAAATTGGAGGAAAGAAATATTACTGTGAGTTGCAGTAAGATTTTGTGCACTTAAGTGAAAACTATGATTCATTACTCAGTCGTTCGCAGATCTCCGCAGAGAATAGACGATAGACGTGTTTCGGCTTTTGCTAAACTAAAGTAAAGAAAACTAGTGATACAGTTTGCCTTTGGAAAATTATTCCTTCCAAATTAGTTAATTGACTCGGTAGCCAAGAGGTTAGTGGCATCGTCGGTCAGTGAGTTGTGGGACGCGGGCCAAACTTGAACTTTTCTTGTTTTTTTTTTGTTTTTTTTTGTTTTTCTCAAATTGTGCAAATACAATAATATTAAAACAAAACCAACGAAGTCACGTGATGGATGGTGGAGAGCGTTCCGCTCGTACCATAACGGGAGTTGCGAAAGGAAACAATACTGTTGTCGGTACCGTGGCAAAAGCCATCCAAAGAAAGAGGAGGTTAAAAACCACTCCTAATTTAACTAAAATTAAAGTAAGTGCTGCTTTAATAGCTGAAACAGCAAAAACAACAAAACAAAACAAAGCCCAAGCAGATGATGCGTTGATGTGCTTCGCTGATAAGGTCCATTATGAGGGGGGCAAAAACAACTTTGCCTCTCTAGCGGCATATGAATCGGAAGATGAGGATGAAATGATAGAAGAAATTAATACAAATAGCAGCACACAAAAGCTGACAGATAAAGTGCTTGCTACTAAACAGAAACAAACTGCCCGCAGGCAGAGGGAGCAATTAGAAGCAGAGAGCACCCAACAGCAAAAGCAACAAGAGCAGACACAACTGCAGCAACAACAAAACCAGCAGCAGCAGAAATAACAACTGCAGCAAACAAGGCAGCAGCAGCAGAAACAACAGCAGCAGCAGAAACCACAGCAGCAGCAGAAACAACAGCAGCCGCAGAAACAGCAACAGCTGCACATAAAACAACAACTGAAACCGCAGCAGTTGAAAAAAAAGCAGCAGCAGCAACAATAACAACAACAACAGCAGCAGTATCAACAACAACAGCAGCAGCAGCAACAACAACAATAACAACAACAGCAGCAGAAGAAGAAGGAGAAGGTGCCTCCCATCAACACCTAGAAACTAGAGGTAAATGCTACCAAGGACCTGTGTAAGCTGGTCATTGGTCAAAATTTTAACATTAAGAGATTGGGGGATGATCGCCATGCCATCCATTGTAATACAGTCGAGGGCTATGCGAAAGTCAAAGAGCTCCTAAAGGAAATGACGACGGAGCACTACTCATTCACACCGAAGTGTGAAAAGCGGTAATCGATGCTGCTGAAGGGGTTGGAACCGTCTTCTGATCCTGACGAGATCCTGGCACTGCTCAAAGAGAAGGAGTGCGAAGGACTCAAGGCGGGAGAAACGGAGTCTGCCGTTCTTATTGGTACAGCTCAGTCCCGAAAGCCGTCTGGATAGTCTAAGGAGTATCAATGTCCTAGATTACCAGGTGGTTCACTGGGAAAAATTAAAAAAGAGCGAAGGCGTTATACAATGCGTTTGCTGCCAGAGGTTCGGACACGCAGCGTCGAACTGTCAAATGCAGCCCCGATGCGTGAAGTGCGCAAAGAACCACAGTTCCACTGTTGCTGATGTGCTTTTCGCTAGCGAAACCAAACTAACCGATAAGCACAAACTGGAGTACAATAATTATATCGTTAGAAGAAGAAACCGGCCCAGATCCAAATGTGGAGGCGGTGTCGCAATCTTCATTAAACAAGGTATAAAATTTCACAGAGTGTACAAGAGGGTGTTGCGCAGGTTCCGGGTTTTGGAGGCAATCGTCATTTACATCCCGCTCCGCAGTGGAAAGCGGCTGTACTTGGCCTCTGTTTATGCACCTGAGGCTTCACAATCTACCTTATTCATTACCGAGCTCGACATCCTTTTTCGACTCCTGAGGCTGGAATCGAGGGAGAATTATTTTATAATCGGCGGGGACTTCAACGCTAAACACAGATATTAGGGAAATAATTTGCCAAATACTAGAGGGAACCTACTACTCGATTGGTGGGGTCAGCATGATGTCATGTACAGACTCGGTCTTAAAGCGACCGATAACCCGTCATTTCCCAGAGGCGGGTCTTATTTGGATCTACTGCTGTACGACGAACATATACGACTGACAGGTACGATTTTACAAACGCTAAACTGTCTGCGCACATTCGTGTATGACAGTGACCATTGCGGTTTTAGCACCGAAATTACAGTTCCCAATGAATTTGCGGAATTGGAGGAGTTTGTTCAAAGACATTCTTACAGCTACAGTAAGACTCGATGGACACGCTTCTCCGCAATCATGACAAGTGCGCTCTCCTCGAATACGCTCCACCCACCGTCCAATAGGAATTTGTCAAACGAGGAGATCGACAAGTATCTAAAACAAATGGACGAGACAATTATACAAACTATGGACGCTACAATACCGCGCTATCGACGTACGACTAATGAAGACTTGTTCCGCAATCCTACTATTGACGCACTGCACAGACAGAAAAGTAGACTTCTGTCAAGACTCAAAAACTTGTACAGACAGTTAACTGACAGACAAGACCCGGAGATTAGGACACTGAAGGCGTCGATTAAAAATATTCAAACGTTAATAAAAGAGAATTACAGAATTTCTGTAAGTTCGTATTGGAACAACAGGATTCGGGCTGTAAACACCAGTAACCCGAATATGTTCCCGCAAATAAATAAACTATTTCGGAGAAAAAATCAAAACCACCTTCAGTGTCTTAAAATAGCCCGGACAACAGACAACAAACGGTTACTGACAATAGCAGGTATTGGCCGCTGATGATGACGACTTCTTTGTGATCAAGGATCCACAGGAGAAGGTTGAGGCCATAAGGGCGACTTTCCAGGAAATATAAAAGGCCACTAATACCATTGGCCCCAATTATGACCTAGACAATTGCGTCTTGGTGCACGACTTCTACATTCGAAATGAAGTAGAGAACTGGCGATCCGAGGGCTCTGGTTTCACCCGGTTCAGTGACGAAAATATGGCAAATAATGTCATTACCAGAGAGGATGACCTACCTCAGTTCATTTGGAAGGAAAAGCTCCATGATATCTTCGACACAATCAGGGCTAAGAAATCTGTGGTGACCGATGGTATTCCAAACATCGTGCTTCGACATCTTCCTCTAGAAGCGGTGGACATTTACACCACCCTGTTTAATAATGCAATGAATAATGCACATTATCCAGTGCATTGGAAAACGGCGGTGGTTCAACCTATCCCCAAAAAGGGAAAGGATATATCCAATCCGGCGAATCTCCGGTCGATAAGTCTCCTTCCGAATATCAGTAAGGTGTTTGAAAAAGTAATCGATAGAGCTCTGTCTAGGTGGGTTGAGGACAAACATATAGTTCCGGATAATCAATTCGGTTTTAAGGCGGGACATGATATCTCACATGCCGCGTCTAAACTGGTGTCCGATATCCAATGGAATAAAGGCAAAAACCAATGTACTGGTGCCTGCCTTGTTGACTTGGAGAAGGCCTTCGACTCCGTATGGTTAGAGGGTCTTTTCTATAAGCTGACTAGGCTGGGGATCAGTAAACCACTCTTGTACATTCTTTATAATATGCTAACCAACAGACAGTTCATCGTGAAAAATGGCGATGTGACTTTGTTGGAATATTTCAAATTAAAAATGGTCTTCAGCAAGGCGCGGTCAATTCGCCGATCCTATTCAACATTTGGGTGGCCGTGGCTCAAGTGGTAGTGTGTTGGCTTCCCAATCGGACGGTTCGGGGTTCAATACCAGCCGTGACCGAAAGACTTTTTTTCAGGCAACTAAAATCTTGTGAGATGAATGGTTGCCTAAATATAACATCAAGTCCAACTTACACTAGTAATTTAGTCTCCCCATTAAATGTTGGATGCCACCCATGGAGCGAAATAACCACTGAGCCCAAAAATCTTTCTCTCTCTCTCTCTATCCAATTTTCCGAAAAACTTAACACGTGCTCCGGCATTTTAAGAGTAGTAATACCCTCTTGAGTGTTAAGTTCTTTTAAAAAAATTAAAAATTTATACAAGCGACTTGATAGGTTCACTTCCCCATACTATTGCGTACGCAGACGATTTGATAGCGTACAGAACAGGCCCAAAAATCGAGGTCATTAATACTCTCTTGCAGCATGACTTCGATAAGATAAGACGATTTTGCGATGACTGGAAGTTGAAAATCAACTTTCAGAAGTCGGAAACCATTCTCTTTAGGACGCCGTTGTTTAGAGCCTCTAGGGATACCAGAAAAAATTGGCGAAAGTTCTCGATCATTGGACAACGCGGACAGCCTCTTGCCTGTCGAAATGTAGTCAGATACCTTGGGATCTGGCTATATCGGTTTCTGTATTTTGTTAAAAATGTAGATGCTGCTCTGGCCAGAGCTAAACGCACTTGTGCCCTTACCAAGAGGCTGTTTTATAGCAGCCAACTCGATGCGAGGGTAAAGGTAATCTGCTACATGGCCCTTATCAGGCCCATGCTGGTATTCGGGTGCCCCGTGTGGTTCAATGTACGAGCAAGCTTAATGGAAAAGATTCGGGTGTTTGAGAGGGCTTGCCTTCGCTTGTACAGAACACCAGAGTCGGAGTACAAAAAATTTTATCGTAATGAGGTCCTTTACAACAGAGCGAACCTAATACGAGTGGACAGCTTCGTAATTAAGCTGACACGAAGGCACATTGCAAGAGCAATGAACTCGACGAATAACCTGATATTTGGGGCTTACTACCCCAACTACCTTTACCACGAGAGTGTGCGCTCTAATGGCTTCGTTCCACCGGAAGCATTCCTCTACCGAGATCAGATAGGGTTAATCCAGGATAGATCAGCGGTCCCGTTAATCTACCATGTCGCTCGAACAGCTGGGGACAGGCGACTCAACTACAACAGAGACGTCGCACAGGGCAGTGTGGATCGTCTCAGGTTCAGTAGGGCGGTGGAGAATCGCGATAAGAGGGATGTCGTTCGGCAGCACCCGCATTTCTGGTGGTTGAATGATGGAGAAGGGGTTTCGTCGCCGTTTCCATTAATTACGGACCAGCTTCACTAATGAGGCATAGCTGACCAGTCTATTTGTTCTGTAAATAGCGATGGCCAGCTTGCATAGGTTTAGCATTTAAGAAATACATATATATATATTAGTATATATATATATGTATATACTAGTATATGTATGTCATTGTGTATAATGTCTATATGTATGTATGTGCGTATTGTGTATGTAGGTTAGGTATACTAAGGTTTATTTTAAGTTAGATATTAAGTTTTTATAAAAAATAAAAAAATATGTCCATATGCTAAGTTTTTTGTTAAATCCTTTTCTTAGCCTTAAGCATAGAAAACAAGTATTACTAAATAAAACGTAAACAAAGTCGAAAGACATAGATATAAGAATTTAGAATAGCTTAGAGTGCCTGTGTGGGGCCAGTAAGTTAATATAAGATTGTTAAGTAATTTTAAGCTAGCATTTAATCATTTTTTGTTAGTATGTAAGAGTTAATGATTAATGAAATAAAATGCACTTAAGACTAAACTAAACTAACTATGATTCATTACAGTCCGGGATATGTTTGATAATTAAACACTTGGAACAAAATTCAATACGGATTGAAGGAAGCACCAACTCCTTGGTTGAAAAAAAAACATGCAGCTGGGATATCCAGGACAATTATGGAGCAGTAATTTTTCATCGCCATCCTGCATATTCAATGAAATAAATGCTATTATTTTCTGATCACACATTCATGGGGTTCTTCCAAGATATGCCGAAGTGCGAAAATTTTTCAATGATGGACTTTTCTGGTCCAAAACCACATTTTACTTTAAAAGATTCTAGGCGCTCACATAGTACACCAGACAATATTTTTTAGTCGACATTAAGGAAATTCTTTTCAATAGTTAGTAAAGTTTAAAGGGACTGATGGCTTTTTGGCAAGGATCTTCAGTACTAGACAGGGTGACATAATGACATTGAGAAATTATGCGATATTGATCGCCAAGAGCTCTGACGGTCTAATTTCCGTAAGTGTTAATCAACCTTCCTCAAAGTATTTCCCTGTCTTTATGGATATCCTGGACAGAGAACTCGGACTGCTCACATATCTCGCATTCTCCTCTGTGGCGAATGCGCTCTTATTAGTCTAATATTGGAGAATTAAACCTTGATATGAATTGTTAGGAGAAGCTCACCTACTTTTCCAAAGTTGAAGAATTCTTGAAAACGTCTGCCTCTACCATTTGTTTTACAGCCTCTGACTAATATTGAAAAATCTTTCTTTTTCAACCTTAGCTTGAAATAGCCATAAGCTGAAGTAGTTCATATAACGTATCTGCTTACTGACTTTACCCTTTACTATTTGAGAATATACCATATATTTGAAGTTGTCTCTGGCGACGCATGTTCAACTTGCAATTTAGGTGGAACGCTGGTACGCAGGTACATAAGTGTACATATATGTAAATATACTGGCCCGAACCACGACCTGGAGAGTCGAGTCCTTGTGCACAATTTCTGCCTTCGAAATGAAATTGTGAATTGGCAATGCGAGAACTCGGGTTTCACCCAGTTCAGTGACGAGAATATGGCAAATAATGTCATCACCAACGATAAGGTACTACTCCCGCTCACTTCGAAGGAAGAGCTCCAAACGATCTTCGAATCACTTAGAAGTAAGAAATCAGTGGCAACCGATGAAATACCGAACATTGTGCTTCGACATCTCGTACTAGAAGCGGTGGACATTTATACCACCCTGTTTAATAATGCGATGAATAATGCATATTATCCAGCGCATTGCAAAACTGCGGTGGTACATCCCATTCCCAAAAAGAATAGAGATACTTCCAATCCGGCGAATCTCCGCTCGATCAGTCTTCTTCCAAACATCAGTGTGGTTTTCGAGAAGGTGATCAATAGAGTCCTGACTAAATGGGTTGAGGACAAACATATAGTTCCGGATAATCAATTCGGTTTCAAGGCGGGGCATGATATCATTCATGCTGCGTTTAAACAGGTTTCTGATATCCAATGGAACAAAGGCAAGAACCAGTGCACTGGTGCCTGCCTGATTGACTTGGAGAAGGCCTTCGATACCGTATGGTTAGAAGGACTCTTTTTCAAGCTGGACAGGTTGGGCATTAGTAAACCACTGCTGTATATTCTCTTTGATATGCTCTCCAGTAGACAGTTCATCGTGAAGAATGGCGATGTGACTTCTGCTGGAATATTTAACATTAAAAACGGTCTGCAACAAGGTTCGGTAAATTCGCCGATCCTATTCAACATTTACACAAGTGATCTGATAATCACCATGCCATAGCGTACGCAGACGACTTAATCGCGTACAGATCAGGTCAAAAGATTGAGTTCATTAATATACTTTTGCAGCATGACTTCGGCAAAATTAAGCGATATTGCGACGACTGGAAGTTGAAAATCAACCATTTTGTTTAGGACGCCTTTGTCTGGGGCCTCTAGCGATACCAGAAAGAATTGGCGGAAGGTTTCGATAGGGGGACAACGCGGACAGCCACTTTCTTGTCGAAATGTAGTCAGATACCTTGGGATCTGGCCCTTATCTGGCCCATGCTTGTATTTGGATGTCCTGTGTGGTTCAACGTGAGAGCAGGTTTATTGGAAAAGATTCGGGTGTTTGAGAGGACTTGTCTTCGCGTATACAGAACACCAGAATCTGAGTACATAAAATTCTATCCTAATGAGGTCTTGTACAAAAGGGCGAACCTAATAAGAGTGGACAATTTCGTCATTAAGTTGACTCGAAGGCACATTGCAAGAGCAATGACCTCGTCGAGGCTTACTACCCTAATTATATGTATCACGAGAGAGTTCGCTTTGATGGCTTTATTCCTCCAGAAGCGTTCCTCTATCTAGATAGTAAAGGTCTGATCCAGGACAGATTGGCGGTGCCGCAAATCTTCTACGTCGCTCGAACAGCTGCAGACAGGCGACACAACTGCGACAGAGACGTCGCACACGGCAGTGCGGAGCGTCTCCGGTTCAGTAGGGCTGTCGGGAGTCGCGACATGAGGGATGTTGCTCACCAGCACTAACAATTTTGGTGGCTTTTTAAGGGAGAGGATGCTTCAGCGTCGAATTCCTCCAATACTTGGTAGCTTCATGTGAAGCAAAGTGGGTCGTCTAAAAAAAACTTTTTTTTTGTTTTTTAGCCATAGCCGGGTTGCTTACAAAGTTTTAAGTAGGAGTAAGTTAGATATAAGAAAAAAAAATATATAAAATCAAAAAAAAAATTAATAAAAATAAAAAATAAAAAAAAGAACATTTATATATATATACATATATGTGTATATTAAATATATATATATTATGTATATATATATATATATATGCACATATGTATGTATTACATGTAAGTAGGTTAAGTAGATTAAGATTTATTAGGTAGTTTGTAGGATTTTAGTTTTAATTTTTATAATAAAATAGAAAAAAAAGTCACGTTACTAAGTTTTTTTGTAAATAATGCTTTCTTAGTTTTAATTATAATGAATAGAATTAGTATAGTATAGTAGTAAGGTACGTTGAAAGACATAATTTAAGTGTTAGGTTTAACTAAGAGTGCCCTCATGGGGCCGGTAAATTAGAATAAAATAATTTTAAGGTAATTATCTAATTTTTAAGCATTTTTTTGTCGAGCAAGTAAGAGTAAATTAAGTGAAATAATAAAAATGCATATAATCTGGAAAAAAAAAATGTAAATACCTATACAGACTTAAGCATGAATAACGCGCATCTGTTTTCAATAAATTATACTTGTCTTTATTTAGTACAATACTTAAGAGAATGAAGCCATTTTACCTGTAAATGCTAATCATTCATTCACTTGTCGAAACTGTGTACAGTACTCGTGCTGCACCTTATGTCTTATGATTATAAAAATTTTGTTGTATATGGGCGGAAGGAAACTTAATATTTGTGACAATTATAAATGAATTCGTTCTACTGTGAACTAGACTGGGAATATATGATTACCTACTTCCGTATGAAAACCTTTGAGTGACAACCGACATAATAATTAAAGCAATCAATCAATAAATGCCTTCGTAAGATAAACAGCCAATGCTATTATTTATAGCTGTATACATATTTGTAAAACGAATGAAATTTTTGTAAGTATTGATGGTTTACTCATCAATTTTTAGGAAGAGGTGAACCTAAACATCTTTGCTTAGGTTTGTACATTGTGTTCGCAACGTCTTAGCCAGGTCTTAAGATAAAACATCTGTACTTAAGAAAAAATAACATTTGCTCAAATGAGAAGCTATGATATATACTTCAAAAAGGCATTTGACATCATAGAATCTTTTGTTCCATCCATTGTGCTGCCTAAAAACTGAAATCAGGTTTTATATTATTTTAATTGAGACAGAAATGACATGCGATCGTGACGCAAAGCTCTTATGGAAGTGAGCCTGATGTACGAGTAGCACCATTAGTTACCCTAAAATAGGCATGTTCGTTTGGATGTAATCCAAATTGTAGTTAGCAATGATCGATTAGGGAATCATAAAAGATCTCATCTGAGTTATTGTATATTTAATCTATTTTTGGAAAATTAATAAATTTCTTAGTATGCCTCAAGTTGGTGCAGTCAGTAACAGATCATTCATTATGTTTTTCACTGTTAAGCACAATCTTTATCCAAAGGTTTTCAAAAGTTTATTCAAATTGTTTCAAGAACAATAAATGAATATTGAATCGTTGCTCTAGCATATTTTTCGGTATCCTCATTGCCCAAAATGCCTCTATGTTCACGGAATTTTATGGTACGATTTTGTTGTTTGCAGTAAGCCATAGAGTGGTAGCAAGAGTTCTTAAAGATCTTAATATTCACAAATCTTCTTGTTCTTTCACACTGGCAAAACTATTGCGTTATCTTTTTCATCAATCCTACTCTATAGCACTTTTTCCAAACAGATGGCAAAAAGCATTTGTCCAGCCCGTCTCTAAAAAGGCGAATCTTCTTCTCTCTCCTCCTACAGATCCATTGCACTTACGTCACTTTTTTCCAAGGTCATGCAAAAACTTCTCAATAACCGGTAGTACGGTTTTTGTAGCAATAGGTCTACTCTTGATCTGCTGACATGTCTCACCGAAAATTGGAACCAAAGCGTACATCAATCTGACAAAAACAAGATAGTTGCACTTGATATCTCTATGCCATTTGACAGAGTTTGGCATCAGACTCTTTTTTTGAAAATGCGTGCTTTTAGGATCGATGACCCTCTTCTCCAATGGACTATAAATTATCTTTCGGAACGTTGTCTTGGATGGTTTCAAGTCTGATACTCACAAATAAATAATTTTCATTAATGATCTCTTCAGTGTATTCCTTTACTGATGAGAGTACTCCCTGCTTTTCAGCTCATTAAATTCCGATATTAACAGCATATGCAATTGGGGAACTATCAAGAGAGCGGAATTTAATGCTTCCAAAACACAACGCTATCTACTGTCGTTAAAGCGAAATTTAAATACCCAGCCATTATCTATGTATGGGACTTACATCGTTGAAAAAGAAAAATTTTCCATTCTCGGTATGTATGTCAGGGACTACTTACGTTGGAATGACCACATATTGTCGGTATGTATGTGGATTTCCTAAAGTGATGTAAAAAATATTTCACCCCGTCTGATCTGGCCTCAATATGTAAGGCATTAATCCGCCCAAAATTGGAGTATAATGCCCACATCTGGTCGGGTGCATCCAAAACATCTCTGCACCTGCTAGATAGGATTAAAACCCGTGCGATAAAACTTATACTAATATTACTCAGATAATGGACACCCTCGAACACCGACGTAATGTCTCTTTCTTCATTCGCTATTTCCACCACCAGTGCTCCATAGAATTCGCCAGTAGCATTCCGCCCCTTCAAACTTTTAACCGTCTCGCTATGAATGCTCATCAATACATCCTCAAGACCGTGATTCATTTCTAAGCCGTACAACTCGCTTATGCAATGCCCTGCTTAACTCTGTATTTCCTATTCATTTTAACCTCCAAACAATTAAAACCAACGTTCATCGGTACCTGATTTTCCTTCGCCCGCGCTGTGTGCAAGTATCTTAAATCCCCTGAGTGTGCGTAAATTATAAAATAAGGTCAGAAAACTGCGCCTGAGATGGCTAGGAGCGAATGGACACCAATGTCCCCCGCAGAGTCTTCGAATCTAACCCGAGGGACAACGCAGAATAGGGAGATGTCACATTAGGTAGCACGCACAAGTAGAAGGGACCTCAACCGATTTAGAGTGTGCAACTGGAAGCAATTATCTAAGGACGGTGCTAACTAGAGAGGCTTGTTACTTGAGGCCCTAGTTCACCCCGAACTGTAGTGTCACTTAGGCATGTAAAAATACAATTTAAGAGCTATGAAAGCTATAATTGAGAACAATTACCCCACTTCGAATAGAAACTCGGCATCACAGGGGAACGAAATATCCAGAACCGCGCATGCATTTTAGAGCGATTACTCGTACTCGTAGATGACAATTCAACCAATCCGACCTGAAAAATTTAAAAATAAATTTGTGAAACTGAATTCTGAAACCTTGTTATTTTATTGAAAAAAATTACTTCAACAATATACTGGTATTTCACCAAGTTACCCGATTAGGTATTTCAGTCCCATTCTTCTCCATCATATTTTCGTGTAGTTCCCTCACTAAGAAAATATTATTGTTTTATAATATTTGTTAACAACTCTGACATCGAAGTCAAGAAATTCTTCAAACCTGGAGCGTAAGATGTAGGGGTGGCCGTAGTGTAGTGGTCCTAGCAATCGCTTCTCACTCGGAGGGTCAAGGTTCGTATCACAGCCACGGTAAGTTTTCATTTGTGTAATTGGAACTCAGTCAGAAAAATCTGCGTGTGAAGGCATAACACTGACATGTAAATTTGGCTGTTGTAGAGTTTTCAAGCACAAAACAACCGTTAAAATTCACAACCTGAATCATTCCGAGTGAAGAAAAATCTCTCCGTCCTATTCGGACTCCCACTCCTGGAGAGTCAATATCGAAACCAAACACACCTGAGTTTCAAGCCACTACATCAAAACAAAGCTTTCCTTTCTCCTCTTTCCATCTTTCCGCCCGCGCCGTGGCAACAGTAAAAGGGTATCATAACCACTTAGGCTCGCGTAAATTATAAAAAAAAAAAAAAAGATGACCGTTGGCTCAAAAGTACTATCATCATGACAACAACAATAAAGATCACAAAAAAAAAGAAGAAGAACTAAAAGTATGTATTATTAAGTACGAGTGTATCTAAGTATGTATAAATTGAATTTAATATCTTTAATAAAAATAGGAATTTTGTTACAAAATCTGGATTTGCAGTTTTCATGCTACTGAAGAGTACAACTGCCAATCTCGCAATGCTCCAGATTCACAAGAAAGTATGGTTCAGTGCGGCACTTGTAATATGTGGTATCACTTTTCTTGCGCAGGCGTTGACAGCCAGATCGTTGATAAAGATTGGCTTTGCCGACCATGTGTCAAACATACTGCCACTGAAGCCTCAAATCAGCGAAATGAAACCGTCTTCGCAGCACCATCTTGCTCTGCCGTACCAGCTAGTCGCGTTTCCACAACGTCGAATTCTAAGAGTTCCAAATTCTCTAAGGCTTATTCACGTAAACGGCTCCAAATTGAGCTGGAAAAGTTGGAAGAGGAACGTAAATTGGCAGAGGAACGCGACCGAGAAGAACTTAAGCGAAAAAAAAGCTGACCCTCAGTACATCGACAAAAAATATAAACTCCTTAGTCAAATGGAAGAAGATTTGTCCGCAATTGAGGATGAGGCGGAGTATATAGCCAAACAAAGTGTAAATCACTGGCTAGACGATCGGCGAAACAACACACATAGTTACCTGCATTCGACAAAGGTAAGAAGTGATTCGTAAATCAACCGCCAAACTATAATGATGCACATGGCTCGGTGCACAAGGTTGTTTCCTAAAACCAGCAGCACTAGATATTATGCCCGGAACATCACATGGCTTCAAATATATGCCTCCCAAGCAAACGTCAAAATCGCACCGCGAGGACATGAAAGACTGTTCCAACAATTGCCACTTAAAAATGATCGTGCTCAAACCACCTCAGCTGTTCCCCATACAAAGAGCCATTTAATCAGCGAAGATAACAACTACAGGCTGCGGCTCATACGTCATTTCGCCTCGCTTCTCAACTTCCGGACTCTGCAAGTTCAACCACTGGTGTATTGAGTAGGAGCCAAATTGTAGCAAGACAAATCGGCTGTCGCGATCAGCAAATCTTTGCAGGAGATCCAGAGGAATGACCTCTATTTATAGCCACTTTCCATAGAACGATAAACCTATGCGGGTTATCGGAAGAAGAAAATCTTCTCCGTCCGCAAAGAGCGTTAAAGGGCAAAGCTCTACAGGCAGTTCGAAGTTTGTTAATACAATCGAACTGTGTGAGCAAAATTATCAGCACATTGTAGTTAATGTTTGAGAAACCAGAGTGAATAATAAACTCTCTTATTCATCGCATATATATAACTTCACCTCTAAGAACTGACAAACTTGGCCTAGTATACATTGCCCTTGAGGTTCAAAATTTATGCGCTACGTTAGAGGGCATTGGATTAAATTTTCACTTTTTCAATCCGACGCTGCATCAAGTATTAGACTCAACTGGGGCATTATCTTTTCCGCAATGTCCAAGTGAATAGACGTGTTTCTTGATTCGTCCGGTAAAACTTTCAATTTTAAACATCTTTTCTCGCTTCTCAACCAACAAAGTGTTCTTTAGAAGTATCTAATTCATTGTGTGATTTACCAAAAAAGTTAAAAGTTTCGATTTAAGCGCGTTAAACTCCAAAAAAACTTTTTTTATTTGCAATAGTTCTGTTCAAATCTAACTGATATTTGTTCTCTTAAATCATGAGTTCATATCAAACAGCAAACGCGGCTTCTGTGATTACTTGCGCGCAAAAAAAAACAAGAAAGTGAAGTAGACGAAGCCGTTTCCACACCAAAACAAAGTGCAACCCCTACGTCTAAGAGCGCAACCACGAGTCAAGCAAAATCTTTTCCTAGTTCATCAAAAACGCTCACCATCGAAGCTCTTGAGGAAGATATGAAAACACACACCGAAATCATCATGTGTCGGTTTTCTGCTAAACTGGCCGACCTCCGTGACAATCTCATGCAAGAGATTTTACGTATCGAGAAGAACTGGTCGGTACAATTCCAGAAACTTGAACAAAGTGTTAGCGACCTCCAAAAACGTATAGAAAAATTAGATGCCCAACCATCCGATGCACCCAATTCTCACGATGAATTAGAAGACCTAAGAAAAAGATGCGACGCCTTGGAGAGAAGAAAAATAGCTGCTGACGCTATAGTTTTCGGTATTCCACAACTGGCTGACGAAAACCCAAAGTCTATTTTCCATCATCAGTGCCACTCTGTGCAGCATAAGCCTCCAACGCTAAACACTGATTTCCACACTCAGTGAAGAGAAAATACAAATGACCCTCCTATCATACTTAAATTCAACTCTACCCATGAGAGAAATTTACTGCTGAGTGCAATTGCTGAGTTTCGGAAAAAAGAAGGAAGACAACTTTGCCTTAATGACGTAGGTCTGGAATCGTCGACACCGATCTATGTTAACGAAAGCCTAACTAAGAGAAAGCGCTCGCTACTATAATACAACAAGCAACACGACTTAAACACCACAAACAGCTTTTCTCCGTCTCCACGAGAAATGGCAACGTTCTAGTGAGAAAGGAGAAGAATGGAAGAAGCATCATAGTCAAAGACGAAGACGTTCTCACCACCATCGCCGCGCAACATCAAGCAGCTACCAGTTCAGCAAGCGCACAGTACCAGCAGTGAAGGAAGATGTCATGAAGCTAACACAAAAACAATGTAATACAATTTCTTCGCTTTTCGTTTTTTCTTTGGGCAAAACACTTTGTTCTTTCTTTTCGTCAGTATGCATTTTTCCTTCTTTCCTTCTCTCTTCTCTCCTTCTTTCTTCTTTCATTCTTATTTCTTTCCACGTTTATTTCCGACCTCAAATCTACTAAGAACTAGTTTTTTTGTTTACATATCCTTATTTACATCGCTCATTTTTGGAAGGTGTTTGTGTTACTCGTTGCGGCCGTTGTTGTTGTTTTTGTGCTAACCAAAATGCATAATAACTTACTAAAATGGGGTAGTTTCATTGACGACGCGATAGTTTTGATTAATATTCTTTGCAAACAAAAAAGGGTCTTAACATATGTTGCTTAAATGCGAAAAGTTTGAAAAACAAGATAGATGAGTTCCGTTATTTGTTCAGTGATAGTATGGTTGATGTTGTTTGTGTTACTGAAACTTGGTTTGATCCCGAGATGAAGTCTAACCTAGTAAAAAACGGTAATATGAATCTTATTCGAGGTAACAGGTATCGTAAAGATGGAGGGGGTGTTAGAATTTATATAAAAAAGTGCCATAAGTTCCACGTTGTTAAAAAATCATCACAATCCTAGTTTATAGAATACGTTTTCATTGAAAATAGAAGTGTTTTTTACTTGGGTGTGTATACATGGCCCCTGATATTGCTAACTATACACTGATAAGGGGTGCGCTCGAAGAAGTTTCCCCTCTACATATATTCAAAAATTGTAGTGTGGGGTGATTTTAACCTTAACATCTTAGATAATGAAAATAGGACACTCAAAGAAATGATTCAATCCCTCGGTTTACAGTTTTGCAATTGCACCCAACGTTCACATTTTGCACCCAATAAAACACCATCATTAATCGACATTGTATTAGTGTCTGAACCAAGTTTTTTATTACATTACGATCAGCTTCTTGCCCCAGCTTTCTCACATCACGATATGCTTTTCTTTACTGTAAACGCACATCCAACACCTAAGAACGACAAGTTTTTGAATTATATGAATATTCTAAAATCAATTTGGAAGCGCTTTTTAATGATTGCCAAAATATAAATTGGGTGCCAATATATACAACAAATGATACGAGCCTTCAAATTGAGTTTTTTTAATAAAAAAAGAATTAAAAGTTGTGGTTTACCTTGGTTGACGCATGAGGTCTTTCATTTAATGAAAGTCCGGAAGACTTATATTCCAGATGGAGACTTTACCAATGTCTGCCAATTCACAAAGAGTTTAAAGTTGCTCGCAAGGCGGTAACTTCTCTAATTAGAAGAAAAAAGAATTAATTCTACTTAAACAAATTTAGCTCAACTAGTTCAAGTTCCGATTTCTGGAAAAAAGTTCGCTCACTCAGTTTGTCTGCAGTAAAGCCGGCACTTCCAAACAACATTGATCTGAATGAACTTAATGGTAAATTTGTATCTGCCTGCGATTCACAAAACTCAGCCCGTCATAGCCTGCCTGCAATTCGATCCAGGAATGACGGTATATTTTCATTATCCTGCGTCGATGAAGTTGATGTTGGTAGAACAATCGAATACAGTAAGCTCAGACAACATTGAGCCAAAGTTCGTAAAAATGATGCTACCTGTCATCCTTTTCCATCTCAAGATAATACTGAATACCGCCCCATTGCCATACTCCCGTTTCTGAGTAAAGCCTTCGAGACAGTTGCAAGCAATCAAATAAAAAAAAATTTAAGCGATAAAAACCTTATCACTAAATTTCAATCGGGATTCCGTGCAAAACACAATTGCACACCAGCTCTGCTCAAAGTTTACGAAGATTTATGTGGGGGCTTGGACCGTAAAATGCTGGCTCTTATAGTTTTTTTGGATTTTTCAAAGCCGTTTGATCAGATCATCAAGTATTAGTTGAATAACTAAGAACGCAGTTTCTGTTTGATAGCTCGTTGTGTAACTTAGTAACGTCATATTTATGTCATCGTTCATAGTACGTGTCTCATGAAGATAAACGTTCATCTTGCTTTCTTGTTCCATCTGGTGTGCCCCAAGGATCCGTCCTAGGGCCTCTTCTTTTGCTTGCTATATAAATGACTTAGCTGACCGACTAGTAAACTGCGAACGTCACATATATGCAGATGATGTGCAGATTTATTCGTTTTTCCCGAAATCTCAAATAAAGCAGGCAGTACAGAACTTAAGCGAGTAACTAACTGAAATTTGTAAATGAGCAATCGATAATAAACTCAGCCTTAACCCGAAATGGCTGTTAATGTCGGCCGAGATAGAAAAATTGTTCCACCACTCTACATATTGTAAATCAAACTCCAATTGAGTATTTAGATAACTTTAAAAACCTTGCGGTTCATCTGAGCCACAACTTAAGCTGGAATACTCACATAAATAAAGTGGCATCAAAAATTTACGGAGCTCTGAGAGGGCTTAGCCAACTTCCCACTACCTTCCAACTTACGTACAGCTAAAGCTTGTTAAGTCCTATATACTACCCATTTTGTTGTATGGGTGCGAAATTTTCTCCGATATGGACTATGAGGCAAAAAGAAAGCTGAATGTTACTTTTAATAGCTGTGCGAGGTATATTTTTGGCGTTGGGCGATATGACCACATCTCCCCCTATACAAATAAGATTGTAGGATGCTCATTAGATACTTTTATGAAATTTCGTACTGCGCTGTCATTACAAAAAATTATAACGACAAAAGAGCCGATATATCTGTACGAAAAAAATTCAATTTGCGCGGAATCAAAGAACTCATCAATTAATTGTTCCACGATGCAAATATGTCAATACCTCTTGTCAGTTTTTTGTTAATGCGATTCGTCGTTGGAATCTCCTACCCATTGAAATCAAGCGCACGATCAACAGAACCACCTTCAGTAAAAAATTGTTTCAATATTATGGAAATAATTCCTAATTTGCCTTTCCGTCTGCCTATTTTCTGTTTTTTCTTTCTTTCTGTCCTCTTTCCTTTTTCTTCTTTCTTTTTGTACAAAATTGAAAACAAAATTCATTTTGTTTTTATATCATTTTTATTTTATTTTATTTTGCTATTTAAATTCATTTTCTTTTTTAAATGAATGTAATAGATATAAGCTTGTTCTTTTATAAAAGATATTTATTGTACACTAATCTTACATGAACAATAAATTCAAATAAAGGAAATTACAAATTACAAATTATACTGCGAGTACTCCACAGTGCACAATAGCTCAATTCAGTGAATGGTTTTAAAAATTGCAGAAGCAGCAAATCGAGCGAATCTTCCAAGTTTTTCCATACAGAGCCACGATAGCAAGGCGTATGAAAGTAAGGGTCAGAGCAGAGGTCTAAGAGGAAAAGGCCTTTTACACGCACACCTAAATGATGAAGATAAAGACGCGGAGAAAACAACAAAGACGGGTTGCATTATTTGCGGCGGCAAATGCTTATCAGTAGCAAAGTGTTCCAAATTTATAGAAGCGTCTAGACTTGAGAAATGGGCCATAAGAGAATATAAACTTTGTCGAAGATGTCTCACTAGGCACGCAAACGGCAGATGTGCATCTTTTTCAGTATGCAAAAAATGGCTGTTCATTTAAGGATCATAGCCTCATATACAACTATGACAAAGATGGTGCATTAGTCACAGGTGCATTGCCACAGCGAGCGGTCTCAACAACGTCACAGCAACACTGTAATACTCACGATCATGGGGGTGAGTCTATCCTGTTCCGGATTTTACCGGTGATACTCTATGGCAACAAGGGGGAAATCCATACTTTTGCCTTTCTGGATGAGGGATCCTCCGTCGGTATTATAGACAAAGAAGTTGCGGAAAATTTGTATATGAGAGGCACTCCACATCCACTTCACTTGAAATGGACCGAGGACACTCACAGGTACGAACATGATTCCTAAATTATAAATTTTCGAATTTTAAGCACAGGACACGGCGCCTACAAACATCTACTAAGCAACGTTCATACTGTGGACGGCGTCCAGCTTCCATCGCAAGTGATTAATGTATCAGTCTTCTGATCGAGTCGTATACGCGAGCAAGGCAGCGTTTGTTAATTGGGCTTAACAACACTTGGTTTGCCATTAAAAGGAAGGTTCGATTGGTCAGCCAATTGCCACTAAAATACGTTTGGGGTGGGCAATACATGAAGAAGTTGCAGAGCAGAATAAAAATAGTGCAACGAAGAACATCCAGCATAGCTTCTACACTTGTGAGTGTAAAACCCAATATACCAACGCAAATCTTGAAAAGCTGGTTAAGTCCTACATATATATTGATAGTTTAGAATTTCTAATCCTATGCATAAGTTGATGTCTAATGATGACAAAAGGTCCTTAGATTTACTAAATACTCATACCTGTAGAAAAGATGGTCACTTTGAAACGGCTCTGCTTTGGAAATCTGATAATGCCAAACTTCCCGACAGGCTCCCTATGACAAAGAAACGATGCGCTTGTTTGCTCAAAAGATTGAGCTCAGATCAAGAGCTGGTAGATGCTCTCGCTATTAAAATATCGGAGTACCTTGCAAGCGAAAAAAAAATTGTTGGTATTTACCTATATTTCCGGTGAAAAATCTAAATAAGCCAGGAAAGCTTCTTATTGTTTGGGACGCTACTGCAGCAGCTTAAGGGGTTTCACTGAATTCTGTGCTTCTTAAAGGACACCACTTAAGTTTTGAGAGAACAGTGTTGCTATATGTGCTGATATATGGAAATGGACCAGCATTTTCGAAGGTTCTTGTGGGGAAAAAAGCCTGATGAATACATAATGAGCGTGATGATATTTGGAGCGACAAATAAAAATGCTGATGAATCTGAAAGTGAGTTCCCTAGAGCAGTAAAAGCCATCCATCAAAACCACTACGTTGATGACTTAATGGACAGCGTTCAAACATAGGTACAAGCTTTAAAGCTTGCAAATGAAATCCGATTTATACACCAAAAGGCTGGATTTTTAATAAGAAATTGGATATGAAACGGCAAAGCGGTTCGAAAAGCGTTACAATTCAATCCAGTTGATGAGATTCGCCTGAATGTTGAATCGGAATTAGGAACAGAAAATGTTCTTGGAATGTGGTAGTGTACCAACACAGATACCTTTATTTATAAGTTGGGTTCTAATAAAAAACTTGCTTCTCTTCTTTCCGGAAAATATCGCCCAACAAAACGTGAAGTTTTAAGAATGTTGGTGACTATTTTTGATCCACAAGGCCTTTTGGGAAATTATTTAATGTTTTTAAAAGTCCTATTACAGGAAATATGGCGATCCTGAATCGAATGGGACGAACAAATAAAAGACGAACAGTTTGACAAATAGTTGCATTGGGTGCATTTCCCGAAATTAAAAAGGTAAAGATACCAAGATGCTATAGAATCCCCATAAGCAGCTCGTTAGAACATTGATGCGAGTGAAAATGGCTACACCGCTTTGGCATACTTAAAACCTAGCTTAAGCGAGTCGATAGAATGTATCCTAATTGCGTCTAAAACTAGAGTAGCGCCTCTAAAGCTTCTTTCAATTTCTAGGCTAGAACTACATGCAGCCGTTCTCTCAACCCGACTAGCCCGCACTATAGCAGAGTCACATAATATTAGGTTTGAAAAGAGGTTTTTTTGGTCTGATTCAAAAAAGGTTTTATGTTGGTTCCGTTCCTGATCATAAAAAGTATAGGCAATTCGCAGCCTTCTGCGTAAGTAAGATTCTTGACCATACAGATCTTGCTGAGTGGCGTTGGGTACCCACAAAATCGAACGTGGCAGACGAGGGTACAAAATGGAAAAGAACCCCGAACTATGTAAAAGAGTCAAGTAGATGGTACAAAGGACCAGAATTTTTATATGAATCTTACGAAATCTGGCCACATGAAAACATTAGAAAAGAGACCACAAACGAGGAAATAGCAACGCAGTTTGTCAGTGTTTACATGCAAACCAAAGCAAACCTCTTTAATTTTGAAAAGTTTTCATCGTGGAATCGACTGCTTCGAAGTACTGCTTTCCTTTTTCGGTACATAAACTATTTGCTCTCATCAGTAAAACATAGCCAAAGAACAACTTGCAAGTATCCCTTACAAATTGATCTTCAATCCGCCGAAAAAACGCTTTTAAAGGAAGCACAGTCTAGCGCCTTTAGGAATGAGATTGCAGATCTACTAATTCATAAAAAATGGATAAAACTAGCAAAATATATAAACAATGTCGATACATAGATGCAAATGGATTCTGAAGTCACGAAGTAGAATACGCTCACCGACTACAGCTATGTATCATTTTAAAGATACTAGGACTACCGCGCTCGATACAAGCACCAAAATCAAGAGACCATTGTAAATGAGCTTACACAGAAATTTCATATTCCCTCACTAAGAACCGCTTTAAAAAGTGTACGAAGTGTACGACTTGCATCCTTTTGTCGCCCATTTTCATACATTGAGATCGACTATTTTGACCCTCTATATGTAGTCGTTCTAAGGCGAACAGAAAAAAGATGGGGAGTATTTCTAACTACAAGAGCCATCCATATAGGAATTGCCTACATGCTTTCTACCGATTCTTGCATATTAGCGGAAACCCCTTAGAGATCTTCAGCGATAATAGCACGAATTTTCAAGGATCCGAACGTGAATTAGGGGACGCATATAAAGACCTATAGTAAATCTGGACGTGCTGTATAAGATAATGCCAACCAGATATTCGACTGATGAATTTCTACGCAGTATGCTTATGGAGGTAGAGAATATTGTCAATTCTCGACCGCTGACATATATTCCTATAGAAGGTGAAAATGAAGAGGCCCTGACATCGGACCATTTCCTTCTGGAACCTACTAGTTTAATGAAGCCTCCGGTAAGTTTCGAAGATGATGGGGTTGTGCTCAGATAGAGTTGGATGACATCACAGCAGTATACGCAGAGCTTTTGGAAGCGTTGCATAAAGGAGTACTTGGCTACAATTACACGCCAGACTAAATGGTTTTCCAACTTATAACCACTTGAAATAGGAGATATAGTCTTTATTGTGGACCCGAACAGACTCAGAAACAATTGGCAAAAGGGTAAAACCGTAAAAGTCAATTTGTTGAAGGTGCGCAGCGTCCTTGTTAAAACTCAGGCAAACATTTATGTAACACCTGCTGTGAAGTTGGCAGTCCTTGACGTCATACCTAAAAGGGAGTGAGGACCCAAGGGGGAATGTTAACAACCCTGACATCGAGGTCAAACAATTCTCTACATCTTCAGACCCTGGAGCGTAAGATGTGGAAGAGATGGCAGTTGGCTCAAAAGTACTGTCATCATGACAACAACAATAAACACCACAAAGAAAAAAGAAGTAAGAACAAAGGGAGCGGAAAATCGAAGATAGAGCGATAAAGGCGAACGAAAATAAAACCATAAAAAGTTGTGCAAAATAAAAGAAAAACTAAAAGTATGTATTATTACTCGTATGTATGCGTGTATTTTAGAATGTATAAATTGAATTTAATATCTTTAATAAAAATTAATTCTCGCTACAAAATCTGAATTTGTAGTTGTCGATAACAATATTTGTTGTTTTTAATGTATTTTTTTTTCCTTTCTGTGCATACAGGTACATGTATTGTCATCTGATGCTTACTTCCTTAATTATTGTTTTTTTATGTCTACGGCGATAACAAATCAGTGCTTTTGCTTTAACAGTTTTTTATTCTCATCCTTATTTTTTATTTTTTCTTAAAATTTCAAAGCCAATAGATAATAGCTAATATTAATACAAGCTTAAATAAGAGTATTTACAAAACCATGCTAGCAGTAGGTAGCCTTAGTATCAAAAGAGAAAATGCCTGTTAACGGAGACAATTAATATACAAAATCGTCGGCCCCTACTTGAATTTTTCTTCCCTACAAACTTGTGTTATAAAACAAATGAAAGAAAAAAATGATTGTTCTGGCATTTAATGCAATCAATATATTATGGCAGCAGTGACTAACGACTGGGGTTATATTTGTATAAGTTTGAGTATTGCCGTAATATACAATACCTCCTTCAGTCTGCCCTCAGGCGATGATGAAACAGAAACTGTTAAGTTACCTTTTGGACAGAGTTCTCTTCTTTGCTCTTTGTTTTAATATGGAGTTCACGAACACGCGTACCTTTAATCGGATCATCGCTGAAATGTGCGACCAGACGCACAACTCTAAAGGAAATCTGTGGTAAAAGGTTTCGCGCTATTGTAAGAGTCTCTTATTAACTTAGTATTTGATTTGGCATCCTAATTATTAGGGATGATATTTCCTTTACAACAAATATTAAGAATTGAATTTGCAGATACTCGATCTTTATACCTACTCGTATTACCAGTTTGCAAGACAACCTGGGATCTGTGGTTAAATTCTTGCCGAACTCATCATATTTCTAAGAGAACAATGCAGCAAGCGTAAAACAATAATCCTGCAATTTCTATTATAAAAGTGTGTGAAACTGTCAGAGGGCGCTCTCTGAATAGGCCATCAGATTTATTATTTCCGTGTAAATAGCACTCCCGTAACATGATTTCTTCCCTTGAATTACTTATTAGAGTCAGCTACAATACATCGGAAGTGGTTTTTATAAAATCAGATTTTATTCCTTGGTTTTCGGATTGAACTGATATTCCTAACGCATGTTTGCAATAATTATATTAAATTACTGTCCATTTACTATGCGCTTTTTCTTCACGTATCAAAGGGCTTGACATTTTTTTTATTCTTGCAGCTAGGTTGTTCTGGTGTTATATGGTAGTATTCGGTTTCTTTACTACATTGTGGTGCTTTAGTTATTTGTCCAAAATTCTTTAAATCATTATCCTTACTTTCTTTGCTTTTAAATAACTTCTTATCTAAAGAAAGTTGTTCAGTATTGGTTGTTAGAACTGCAAAGTGACAAGATAATACAGTAGTACTATTTCATGGGTATGTACAAGTCGCCTTACACGATATCGAACATTCAGCTTTAGCGTGCGCAGACCCAATTTTCTGTCATGAATGAAAGACTATCAGTATTAAATTATTGCAGATTTCTATGCAACAGATTAAAATTAATAGCCACTACGATCTTGGTTTCTTCGTATATATTTAATACAATATGTCCTTTTGTACTTTCAAGTAAATTTTTAATTTTTGGAGAGTATTCCTTCTCCTTTTATCAATTGCAGGCAATGTTGAATATGGCGGTTGACACTGGTGTAATTTTGCAAGTGTTGTAACATTGCAATTAAATGATAAAATGCATACAGCAGCATAATAAGAAAACACTGGATAAACATAAGAAGGTACAACAAAAAAAAAGAAATCGGAAAAATTGTTTAATTTTTTTCTCGGATTTAAGATGATCCATACAAGTTTTTGGCTTTTGAATTGATAAAGATCTAGTTTTAACAGAAAGCCGAAATTAAAACAAATGATTTTGAAATGTGAAAGTTGTCGGTACTATACTCAAAATGACAAGGAGTTTGAGTAGTTAATGGTTGTGGCTTATGCGAATGAAAGTGCTGTGAATTAAAAAAAATTATACGAGTTCTGTACAATGATTGTGTCATTGCGTTTTCTAATTATAAAGCACCCTGATTCAACTCATTATTGGTGACAAAAACCCTAAATTGTGATATGACTACGGCTTCAACTTTAACTATATACAGTGCTGTGCTTAACTTAACTTAACTCGGTAACGGCCTGTGCAAAATATATCGGATTTACGTTATACTTAATATTTTGTCCAGTAACCATTGTTATTTACCCCCTCCTTGCATATTTTAGACATGGACAACACTGGATTCTCAAAAATTTCTTTTGGAATATTCTCCCATTCACTCTTTAATGACATCATAAGTGCGTTTTTGGATGTGTGCCTCTTTAACCCTACCGGTTTTTAAAATGGCCTACAAGTTCTCGACAGGGTTTTAGATCGGGTGATTGAGAGGGCCATTCCAATACATCAACGTATTTCTACGCAAACCACTCCTTAACGAGCTTTGATGAATGTTTTGGGTTATTATCATATTGATAAACCCAACGCAGTGCCATTTCCTCCTCAACGTATGGTAGCATTACGGATTATAATATATCCATATATAGAAAACTATCCATAATACAACTAATGTCATGTATTGGTCCACATTCCGCACCAGAAAAACATCCCCACAACATAATTGAGCCTCCTCCATGCTTCACGGATGAACGACAATGTCGTGGCTGAAGACATGTCCATTTGTTTGTATTGCAATCAAGTTGAACTTACTCTCATCTCTAAAGAGTACAGTTTTCCACTTCGTTGCTTACCAATTCAAATGGTTTCTTACGAATTCCAGTTTAGGAAACGATTTTCGTTAGCAAAGTAATCAAAGGCTTACTATAGGAATAAAATGGTAACTTTTTCGTCTATATTTACTTAGCAGTAATTAGAGGCTTTTTGGCTGGTAAAAAAGAACAAAAAACAGCTTTCTCTAAACGCCTGCGTACGGTGCTTGCTTCAATTAAAAGATTGAGCTTTCAATTGAAGCAAGCATCTTGAAGGCAAGAAAGTATCGTTAATTTACCGAACACTCCGAACCTTTATTTACCGATCGGTTCGGTGTGTAGTTTTTCTGGGACGTCCTCCACAATTAATGGTTTTGACCGGTTTTCCATTCCGAAAATTTTTTATAATGTTACACACTGTCGATGATGGCATTTCATACTTTTTGGCTATGGATTTTTGTTTTAGCCCTGCCCGCTACCACCTGATTTTTAACCACACCACTGTACTTATTGTATTTTTAGCCATTTTATTAGTGAGCAAATTGGAGACACCTGACCTTTTAAGTTTTGTCTATAACTCACTTCAAATGACAGCCAAAATTACTATCAGCAAGTTAAAGAGCAAGAAAATACTTTTGGTACTTTTGTCAAACAAGTGTACCTACTGTATTCCTGTCCCCTAGAATACTTCAATGAAAAATTTTCAGGAAAAATCCGATATGTTTTGCACAACACTATATGTACGTCGAAATAGGATCATATTCTATCCTAGTGCGGCACAATCGAGACATTTATTTGGTATATAACTTAAGATGAGTCAATAAAATGTCACTTCTATGAATTATAAGTCAGTTGTTGTGCGACATAACCCATAATATTTGTGAGTCTTAAATAAAATAAAATTAATATAGTTTTAACGAACAATATTTTGTGAATTAAAAAAGGGTTATACAATTTGTTATCACTTATAAATTTGAATTTGCATTAATTTAAATCAATAATTCGTTTATCTAAAATACCTAATGGTAAGCATAAAGGCTCACTATAGCTGAATTCCCTAAAACTTATTCTTCATATAATTAATGAATTCGATATTATATATAACCGCATCATACGGTATATGATTGTAGACGATTGTTTTTTATAAAATGTTAAAATCTGTTTATGACATGAACTTGCGAACGTGTAACGACGATAGCCTCCCTAAGCCCGAACATATAATTTCTAACAAATTACACACAATAATCTAAGTAATATACAAATATTGGCTTAAATACTCGTAAAAATATATTTGAAATTTTCAACACTTTCTCTATTCTCAACAATTTCTTTTTGAACAGACGGTTCATATTTGTATTCAGAACGTCGTCGGTTGATTTTACATATACTCTAATAAAATAACAATTTGTTTAGGTTACGAAATGCAAATACATTATTTGCGATAGTTTGAGATTGTATTTCAACCATATGTAGAATCAAATATGTATGCTGTTAAAATTTGTGGTTTTTATCTCTACTCCGTGAGTCGTGTAAATATATATTTTTTATAGCAGGCAGACTGTTCGATTTATTGGTTCTAATTTTTTTTCTACTGATATAAACAAACAAAAAAATATTGATTTTTCTCAAAAACTTGGATGTATGTCAACGTTCTGTATATGGATCTTAATAATTTTGTTTTTGATCCTACTCGTATATTAATAAATATGTATATGACGACGTACAGAATACATTTTTTCAATTATTGATGTTTTGACATTTGGATTTATTATAAATATGTACGTATCCATACATACGTACACCTGTGTGCGAAATAAGTAATAGTAGTATCCACACACCAGTGCGCTATTTATAAAAACATCAAAAAAGACATAAACAGTTTTCTTTATTTTTTCTTTTTTACTTCTAAATTGAGTATAGTTTCACAAACCTAACAACTTGTATAGGGTGTCCAGCGGAAAGTTTCACAATTTTGCTCGTAAACAGGGTGAGGTAAGTGAGAGGGGTACCGTTCAACGCCTGTATTGCCTAAAAACGACAACCTGGTGTGATATTTTTAACCAGCGAGAGACAGTCACTGCTGACGTGTATTGCCGAACGATCGCCGGGTTTTTGGTACAGCAACTGCTGCTGTTTCCCGGGTTCAACAATATAACAAAATTTCACCAAGGCGGGTCTACTCCGCACTCAGGAGTTTCAAGAGAGAACCTAATGGTAATTTTTTCCAATAAATTAATCAGCAAGTATGGAGACATACCTTGGCACCACTTCTTTGTTATGGGGATGCCTTAAGTCAAGAATTTACATAACAATTCCCGATCAATTCGGGCGCTACAAGAAAATATCGGCTATGAAGTTGCTGCCATGTCCGCTATGAACCAATGACAGGAAACCACTTTTTATACAATTGATCTATTTTATTTTGTTAAAACAAATTAACGGTACATACAAACAAGTTCACTAACAATTGATTCATAGTCTCTAAAACGAAAATACAAATTAGAAAAGGCATTCTTTTTATTGCATGTTGAAAAAGCAAAATATAGTTAATATGTGTACTTTAAATATACTGAACTAGGAGTATGTTTATTTTTCATCTATTCTGCTTTGTTTTATTGTTCTAGCATTATTATGGCTGCTACAATACATGCGAATAAGATGTAAAACTTGGTTTCCGACTTAGCTAATAAGAAATTGTTGACGCAAATGTCCGTGGTGAACCAGGGCCTAATCTCTCCCATTGAATGGCATAGCGCAAGCACAATTTATTCTCAGCACGGCTTTGTAACTTTCCACTATTATATGTATATGTATGTGGGTAATTCAGTTTATTGATTTATCAGAATTCAATTGATTAATAAACTTATGACAATTAAAATATATTACGGTTAGGTACCGCGCTGTGTACTGGATCGTCATCGACTGACTCCTACGATATCTATTTATCTACCACTGTGGTGAAAATTGCGACCACCAGAGAGATGGAGAATGAGAGAACAACAGAAAATGGTATTATGGTCGGTTAAAGATAGAGCGCAACCATCTCTCCGATCCCACATTCGGCCGTCCTGACTCGACATGCGCCCCGGATGTCTGGCTCCATGGTTTCACGCCGTCTGCTGTTACGGTCGTTTTCTTCGGCCCGTCGTGGTCTCCCAATTTTTCAACCTCAAAGCGGTCATGTTTATGTTTCTGCGCATCATTATATGGGCCAAGAAATTTCGGCTTGAGCTTGAGTGCCTCTTCCGATTATTTTCCGCTGTAATTCCATAATATTGTCCCTTGCCTCTCGTCGGGATTCTTCACGTTCGGTGTCCAATTCCTCGGTCAGCTCTTAGTTGTGCGTCTCTCACAGTTGGTGATCCTTTCTGGCTTTCATCTCAAGTCCCGTAAGTATTCGAAAGGGTGAGTATTTTGTACGTCGAGGAGGAGTGGATTTGATAATTTCCTGGATAAGTCCTATGTTCTTGTACCAGCTATGGGGCTTCTCCAGCGACATCTTGGTTGGCATTGGTATCAGCAGCCTGTTGATCCATTCAACCTGACCATTTCCACGAGGTACCCCCGATGTTATCACCGGATGGATAATTTCTTCGTTTTCACAATACTCTTGGAATGCGGTGGACGTAAATGCCGTGCCTCGATCGGCAATAATTCGCTTTGCTTTCCCGAAAGCCTCCGCTTGTTTTCTTAAGCGGTCGATAACCTCCTCGCTGATCGTACCCTTAGTGGGGTAAAGCCAAACGAATTTTGCAAAAGCATCTACGACTCCCAGGATGTGATTGTACAGCTTTTTCGTTTCTTGCATTGGGCCTACGTGTTCGACGTGGTATGTCTGTAATGGACGATCTTCTTTGTCTATCGGCGTTAGGACCCCTTCTTACCTGGCAGCCTTCTTCTCTGCTAGAACGCATTCTATGCAGTTTCTAACGATCGCCTTAGCCTTTCTCGCTACATCCTGAATGGAATAACTTTCGGAAATAAGGTCCTCCGTTTTCTTCGCTCCGAAGTGTGCGTGCCGATTTACCATCTTGATCACCTCTTTCTCCATGGCGGCTAGTATAGCGACCAACTCCTTGGCAGGGTTTTTGTACCAAACACCATTCCTTAAGAAATAGTCGCTGTATGTCGTGTGCTCCAAGACTTTTTTTACTGCGCTCAGCAGGGGATACTGTGACTGCGATTCTCTAATGCGATGACTCAAGGTGTCCACAACCAACATGGCCACACGACTCAACCACCTTGTAGTTAAAGTCGTTTGGCATGATTGCCCCTCTCGCTACCCGATTGGACAAATCCTTCTTTTCGATAGTCTACGTAAACGTATTGCAGTCCGTTACAATAGTGATTGGCCTTCCTACCAGATAGATCCGCCACTTCTTTAGAGCTCCCATAATCGCAAGGACCTCCAGCTCATAAGAACAATACCTCTCCTCCTGGGGCGTTGTTTTTCGACTCATATACTGAATACGACTCATTACTGGATGTAACATCTGATCTTCGCTGTCCTTTTGGAGAAGTACAGCTCCGTATCCATGCTTGCTCGCATCAGTGTGAACCACAGTGACAGACTTGGGATTGAACAGCCTGAGTATCGGCACCCTAATAAGAGCATTTTTCAACGACTCGAACGATACCTGTTGATCCGTATCCATCTTGAAACTAGGTTCCTTCCTCAGCAGATATCCCAATGATTTGGCGACCGTGGCGAAATTGGGTATAAACTTCCTAAAGTATGAAGTAAGTGCTAAAAATCTTTGAGGTGACTTCTTATCGGTTGGCATTGGAAATCCTTGAAAGGCCCTTGTTTTCTCCGAGGATGGCTACAGTTTCCCATCTTCGATAACATAACCCAGGACGTCGATTTTCCTCTTCAGGAATTGACACTCCATTTCATATGAAGTCCATTTGCGCTGGCCACGTCTAGCACTATTTTAAGTCTGTCGACCGCCTCTTCATCATTATCAGCTATCACAACCAGATCATCCATGTAGGTCACCACAATTCCGTCGCTGACTAGCTTCCTAAATATATAGTGTATAAATCGGGTAAAAACAGCGGGAGAGTTGCAAATGCCAAAGGGAACATTGAGAAACTCGAACTGCGTCACGAAGGAGATGTATTTCCTCGATGCCGGCTCCACTGGAACATGAAAGAATCCATTGATCAAGTCCAGCGTGGTAAAAACCTTACCTTACTGGTCGAAGGAAATTTAGGGAGGAAGAAAAGACAGATACCGATGTACATTGGATTTAAATGTTTGTAAATTATAACAACCAGGAAACACAGAGGTCGGCAGGGCATTACATAAGCGAGTTGTACGGCTTACGATATTTTAGAGTACGTCCGAAAATGGGCTTGAGGGTATACTGATGAGCATTCATAGCGAGACGGGTGTTACGGTTGAAAGTTTGAATGGGCGGAATGCTATTGACGATTTCAATGGAGCATTGGTGGTAGAAATAGCGATAAAACAAAGTGAGATAGGAGACATTACGTCAGTGTTCGAGGGTGTCAATTGATCGACTGATATTACATAGTATCTCCAATGAGTTTTATCGCACGGTTTTGAATCCTATGTAGCAGGTGCAGAGATGTGTTAGGAGCAGATGTGACCAGATGTGGGCATTGTACTCCAGTTTTGGGCGGATAAATGCCTTATATATTGTGGCCAGATCAGAGGGGGTAAAATATTTCTTACATCGCTTGAGGAAACCTAGACATTTCGCAATATGTGGTCATTCCAACATAAGTCATCACTGATACACATCTTTAAGTACTCTTGATACGCACTCAAGTGTAGGCGGGGACAAAGCACAATCTGGGAGTGTGGACCTAGCCGCAAAGTGTGCAGCACGCAGATTGGCTTTGTCCAAAGGGCTGACAGCTGAAATGTCATTGTAAATGAGCGTAGGGATGGAGGATGAGGCAGAATTTCTAATGTTTTTGACGAACGACCAAAATTTTTGTATTTTTTGCCTCAACTTTTGGTCGTATTAGAATTGCACACGCTTGAGAAATACGTTTCAGTCATTCCTGGCTCGTTTAAATTTTTTTCGGTTTTCCTCTTTCGGATTGGTCTTGAAGGACCGAAAAAACACTTCTCTAATCCTGACAGCCTCTTTATATGCCTTTTCTTTTGGTCTGATACTCTTCATCCGATGAGGGATAAAGCATCTCATTCCAAAGAGAATAGTTTCTGTGATCATGTCAGCAGCGGCATCCACGTGGTTATCGAGGAAACATAACGACCAGTTAAAATTCCTAAAGAAGTTGTTAAGTCCGCTCCAATTGGCTTTCTCGTATTGCCATATTGAATTTAGCTGATATTACACATTGATCCGACGAGCCTAGAGGGCAGAGCACATCAACGCAGTACTTGTCAGGGTGAGAAGTTAAAAACAAGTCCAGGGTGTTGGCGGTATGACTATCAACGTTTGGTATTCGTGTGCGCTCATTTACAAGCTGGGTTAAATTATTTTCCGCAGCGAAGATCTCAACACACCGTCCTTCGGTTGTTGTCTGTCCAGAATGTCGAAACTAGCCAGAATTGTGCATATTGAAATCGCCCGTAATCACGATTTGAGTATGAAGATACAGGGATTCTTTGAATGGAGTCAGACAGCGCATCAAACTCGCGAAAGGTCCAGTTGCTTTCCAGTTTAGAGCTTCCGTAAATAAAGTAGTAGTTTGCTTACGGAGATGGAATTTCAACCAAATGAAATTGAATTCCGGATTGGAACAGGGACTACATTGTGGTGAAATTTGGTAAGCTACATCACTACGCACATAAATGGCGAGACCCCCATGGGGAAAGAATATTGGCACTAGTCCGTAGCTAGGTAGCTTGAGATCAGAGTGATCTGAGAGGTGTGGGCGGGGATCCACCTGTGTTTCACTAAGTGCCAAACATCTGGTCGGTACTTACAGACGTGGACGTACGCAACAAAGTGACTACTTTTTAGCCCGCGTATATTGGCTACGTCTACCCTGAATTCCCTAGTCATAATTAAAAACAGCACAGTAGACACAAACACCGACGATACTAAGCAAGGCTGCGAAGTGAAAATTCTGACGATGGTTTACTGAATCAAATTGCTGTAGGTGTTATGCCCTTACAACAATATGAAACAGTGCACCAACAAAATTTTCACACACAACCCGCTATCCATCAGTTGTTACATACACTTAGTCACTGCCCGTACCGTAAGATAAATACAGTAACGGCAGTAACCGAGTGCAAGCAACAGTACTACGACTAGGAGCGGGAGCGGCGATAATTTTGTTTTTTTTAATTGCACTGTACTGTTTTATTTTTTTATTTTTTTTTCACGCGCGCGCGGTGGTTTTTTTTTTTTACACTGCGCGTTGGTTTTTTTTTTTGTTTTTTTGGGTATGCCTCACAGGAGAAATTACGAGTGCAATGGGTGTCATGTGCACTCGTCGGTGGTCGACACGGTCCTCCAATGCAAACAATGCCTGACAATGCAAACATCGCAGCCTGTGTCAATTAAAATATGTTACGGTTGGGTACCGCGGTGTGTACTGGTTCGTCATACGTACGATTTCTATTTATTTACCACTGTGGGGAAAATTGTGACCACCAGAGAGATGGAGAATGAGAGAACAAAAGAAAATAGGATTATATTCGATTAGACTTAGAGCGCAACCATCTCTCCGATCCCACATGTATATGTATAATATTATCAAATATTATTCTATCCCACAGCAAATACTGTTGATCGAACTCTATTAATTCGATTATACATATAGTTTGTATGCATGTAGGTCGAAAGTCCGTAGAAATAAAAGTTAACTAACAAAAATATCCCAAAATGCTGCAAAAAACGCTTGAATACCCCGCCTTGTAATACACATGTGTATGTATACCCACTTGAGTGTTAAGTTCTTTTTAAAAAAAAAACATAGAATTCTCAATAGAGTCTTTGAAAGCCAAATTGTAATATTTATTGCATTTGCTAGTAAATCCGCACTGAATATGAGTTTTTGAGTGTACCAACTCAACTGTACCTTAAAAGACCAAAGGGAAATTCACTTTTGCGTTAAAGATCTTTCCTAGAATCGATACTTGGACGTATTACGCGTAATTTTCCTGGTTGATTCCTGGCCGAACCAGTAGGGAATCGTCGTAAAGGTACGTAAAAAATGTTTTATTTATTTTTATTTTACTAGAAAAAAACTATTCGTTTGTCGTGTAAAACACCTTATAACAGGTGACCAGATAGCAATGATAATTTTTCCAATTGTTATGTTTCAGCAGCTGTCAAAATTACCAATGACATCCAGCTGTCAAAATGTTCAGTAAGGTTTGCCATTTCAGCGCGCATCCTTTTACGCTTGCTGAAAGCGCAGAAATTATTAAAAAATATTATCGTCTTCACCATGGGTTTAATGTGCAGGCAATTCGTCGCATCGTGGAAAAGTTGGAGCGTGAGTACACTCTTAAGCCAGCAACCAGATACAGATTGGCGCGAAAAGAGGAAAACATAGCCGCGGTTGCCACCAGTATCGAATTAGACCCAGAAATGTCGATTCGGTGCCGATCAGCTGGCGATCAGCTGAATTGGGAATCAATAGAGAGTCAACCTAGCTTATTTTGCAGCTGGATTTTGGCCTACATCCGTAAAAGATTGTGCTGGCCCAAGCCGACCATAGTCAACGCCGTGAGTTCGTTGATTGGGCGCTGGGAATGTTTGTCGGAGATCCGGATTTTGGCCATTGGAGATCATCTTCTCAGACGAGGCCCATTTTTGGCTCAGTGGCTATGTCAACAACCAACACAGTCCACAAATGCTCGGCTAAGCATCAATGCATCAACAAAGATCGACTGTTTGGTGCGATTTTTGGCAAAGCAGCATAATCTGATGTTATTTCTTTCTAGGTGAGGAAGTCTCAGCTACGGAGTGATGTTAACCGAGTTTCTGTGACCAGAACTCGACAACATTGATATATCCGAGCTGTAGTTTCAACTGGCGCTACATGCCATACAAGCGACGCAACGCTCTTAGTTGTGAAGGAGAAATTTAGCAACTGGGTCATCTCACGGCCAGCGTTCATCAATTGGCCGCCGCGATCATGCGATTTGACACCACTCGATTAATTTCTCTTCGGCTACGTCAAGTCCTTTGTCTACGCTAACAAGCCAACCACTTTGGATGAGCTTGAAGCCAACATTCGGCATGCTATTGCCGGACCAACGCCGCACATATTGGACCGAGTCATCAAAAATTGGACTGACCGCTAGAAGCATTGCCAGCGAAGCCTAGGCGGCCATTCGAATGATGTGCTATTCCACACATAATGGCATGAAAGTAGCTTCAAAATAAAGCCATAATCAATTTTATATCTCGCACCGTTGTTGTTCCATTTAATTTTTTTTTCCTATCGTTCTTATCTGGTCATCCTTTACTTTAGTGCAGGAAGTACAGTGTGGGTTTTTTGCACTCGGGTTTTCCTTCTCTTGTACAGGGTGGTCAAAATACATACATTATCTTTAAAAATAAAATAAAATGAATAAAAATCGGTTATTTTTGGTATTTAATGGCCTTATTAGAAAAAGCGAATACGATTTCATTTATGTGGCTGCCTCGGCTGGCTTCACAGTAGTGCATCCTGTAAACCTAATTTTCCAAGACCTTGTAGACTGTTTCTGGTTCTATCTCTCAAATGGCTCGGAATTTGGATCATTTCTGAATTCTCCGTATAACATCGATCTGTAAGGGCACCCCACAAAAAAAAGCCAAGATTTCGAGTGGGAAAGAGCTGTCAGTGTGAAGATTACATATGATTCAAAAAGGAACTTGTATTTGAACCACTATGGAAAATGACTCAAATTATCGGATATCACGCGGTATCAGTGAAAGCCATTGGGATGGCCACAATTCGCGGGAATTCGACTTTCAATTATGTTCGGGCGAGTTTTTTTTTAAATCGCGTTCCCGATTTCATCAGCACTTCAGTGACTTCAAAAATGATTCGTGTAGATTTTTCAGTTAGTTTAGTTTTAATTGCATTTTATTTTCTAAATCATTAACTCTTACATACTAACAGAAAATGCTTAAATGCTAGCTTAAAATTACTTAACAAACTTATACTAACTTACTGGCCCCACACAGGCACTCTAAGCTACTCTAAATTCTTATCTATGTCTTTCGACTTTGTTTACATTTTCTTGAAACATATGTCTTGTATACTTAAGGCTAAGAAAAAAATTGTTAACAAAAACTTAGCATATGGACTTAATTTTCTATAAAACTTAATATCTAACTTAAAATAAACCTTAGTCTACCTAACCTACTTACACAATATACACACATAGATATTATACATACATACACAATTATATACATACATTAGTATATACCTTTGTATATACTAATATATGTATATATTTCTTAAATGCTAACCTAAACCTATGCAAGCTGGCCATCGCTATTTACAGAGCAAATAGATTGGTCAGCTCTGCCTCATTAGTGAGGCTGGTCCGTAATTGACGGAAACGACGATGAAACATCTTCTCCATCATTCAACCACCAGAAATGCTGGTGCTGCCGAACGACATCCCTCTTATCGCGATTCCCCACCGCCCTACTGAACCTGAGACGATCCACACTGCCGTGTGCGACGTCTCTGTTGTAGTTGAGTCGCCTGTCCCCAGCTTTCCGAGCGACATGGAAGATTAACGGGACCGCTGATCTATCCTGGATCAACCCTATCTGATCTAGGTAGAGGAATGCTTCCGGTGGAACGAAGCCGTCAGAGCGCACTCTCTCGTGGTAAAGGTAGTTGGGGTAGTAAGCCCCAGATATCAGGTTATTCGTCGAGGTCATTGCTCTTGCAATGTGCCTTCGAGTCAGCTTAATTACGAAGTTGTCCACTCGTATTAGGTTCGCCCTGTTGTAAAGGACCTCATTACGATAGAATTTTTTGTACTCCGACTCTGGTGTTCTGTACAAGCGAAGGCAAGCCCTAAGGCAAGCCCTCTCAAACACCCGAATCTTTTCCATTAAGCTTGCTCGTACATTGAACCACACGGGGCACCCGAATACCAGCATGGGCCTGATAAGGGCCATATAGCAGATTACCTTTACCCTCGCATCGAGTTGGCTGCTATAAAACAGTCTCTTTGTAAGAGCAAAAGCGCCTTTAGCTCTGGCCAGAGCAGCATCTACATTTTTGTCAAAATACAGAAACTGATCTAGCCAGATCCCAAGGTATCTGACTACATTTCGACAGGCAAGAGGCTGTCCGTGTTGTCCAATGATCGAGAACTTTCGCCAATTTTTTCTGGTATCCCTAGAGGCTCCAGACAACGGCGTCCTAAAGAGAATGGTTTCCGACTTCTGAAAGTTGATTTTCAACTTCCAGTCATCGCAAAATCGTCTTATCTTATCGAAGTCACGCTGCAAGAGAGTATTAATGACCTCGATTCTTGGACCTGTTCTGTACGCTATCAAATCGTCTGCGTACGCAATAGTATGGGGAAGTGAACTTATCAAGTCGCTTGTATAAATGTTGAATAGGATCGGCGAATTGACCGCGCCTTGCTGAAGACCATTTTTAATTTGAAATATTCCAACAGAAGTCACATCGCCATTTTTCACGATGAACTGTCTGTTGGTTAGCATATTATAAAGAATGTACAAGAGTGGTTTACTGATCCCCAGCCTAGTCAGCTTATAGAAAAGACCCTCTAACCATACGGTATCGAAGGCCTTCTCCAAGTCAACAAGGCAGGCACCAGTACATTGGTTTTTGCCTTTATTCCATTGGATATCGGACACCAGTTTAGACGCGGCATGTGAGATATCATGTCCCGCCTTAAAACCGAATTGATTATCCGGAACTATATGTTTGTCCTCAACCCACCTAGACAGAGCTCTATTGATTACTTTTTCAAACACCTTACTGATATTCGGAAGGAGACTTATCGAACGGAGATTCGCCGGATTGGATATATCCTTTCCCTTTTTGGGGATAGGTTGAACCACCGCCGTTTTCCAATGCGCTGGATAATGTGCATTATTCATTGCATTATTAAACAGGGTGGTGTAAATGTCCACCGCTTCTAGAGGAAGATGTCGAAGCACGATGTTCGGAATACCATCGGTCCCCACTGATTTCTTAGCCCTGATTGTGTCGAAGATCTCATGGAGCTCTTCCTTCGAAATGAACGGGGGTAGGTCACCCTCTCTGGTAATGACATTGTTTGCCATATTTTCGTCGCTGAACGGGGTGAAACCAGAGCCCTCGGATCGCCAGTTCCCTACTTCATTTCGAATGTAGAGGTCGTGCACCAAGACGCGACTGTCCAGGTCATAATTAGGGCCAATGGTATCAGTGGCCTTGTATATTTCCTGGAAAGTCGCCCCTATGGCCTCAACCTTCTCCTGTGGATCCTCGATCACAAAGAAGTCGTCATCATCAGCGGCCTCATTTGGATCAATACCTGCTATTGTCAGTAACCGTTCGTTGTCTGTTGTCCGGGCTATTTTAAGACACTGAAGGTCGTTTTGATTTTTTCTCCGAAATAGTTTGTTTATTTGAGGGAACATATTCGGGTTGCTGGTGTTTACAGCCCGAACCCTACTGTTCCAATATGAACTTACAGAAATTCTGTAATTCTCTTTTATTAACGTTTGAATATTTTTAATCGACGCCTTCAGTGTCCTAATCTCCGGGTCTTGTCTGTCAGTAAACTGTCTGTACAAGTTTTTGAGTCTTGTCAGAAGTCTACTTTTCTGTCGGTGCAGTGCGTCAATAGTAGGATTGCGGAACAGGTCTTCGTTAGTCGTAGGTCGATATCGCGATATTGTAGCGTCCATAGTTTGTTTAATTGTCTCGTCCATTTGTTTTAGGTAATTGTCGATCTCCTCGTTTGACAAATTCCTATTGGACGGTGGGTTGAGCGTGTTCGAGGCGAGAGCTCTTGTCAAAGTTGCGGAGAAGCGTGTCCATCGAGTCTTGCTGTAGTTGTAAGAATATCTTTGGACAAACTCCTCCAATTCCGCAATTTCGTTGGGAACTGTAATTTCGGTGCTAAAACCGCAATGGTCACTGTCATACACGAATGTGCGCAGACAGTTTAGCGTTTGTAAATTCGTACCTGTCAGTCGTATACGTTCGTCGTACAGCAGTAGGTCCAAATAAGACCCGCCTCTGGGAAACGACGGGTTATCCGTCGCTTTAAGACCGAGTCTGTACATCACATCGTGCTGCCCCCACCAATCAAGTAGTAGGTTCCCTCTAGTATTTGGCAAATTATTTCCCCACTCTCTGTGTTTAGCGTTGAAATCCCCGCCGATTATAAAATAATTCTCCCCCGATTCCAGCCTCAGAAGTCGAAAAAGCGTGTCGAGCTCTGTAATGAATAAAGTGGATTGTGAAGCCTCAGGTGCATAAACAGAGGCCAAGTACAGCCGCTTTCCACTGCGGAGCGGGATGTAAATGACGACTGCCTCCAACACCCGGAACCTACGCAACACTCCCTTGTACACTCTGTGAAATTTTATACCTTGTTTAATGAAGATCGCAACACCGCCTCCACGTTTGGATCCGGGCCGGTTTCTTCTTCTAACAGTATAATTGTTGTACTCCAGTTTGTGCTTATCGGTTAGCTTGGTTTCGCTAGCGAAAAGCACATCAGGAGTTTGGTCTTGTAGCAATTTAAACATCGCGGCTCTTCGTTCGATCCTAATCAGTGAATTAACATTCACAGCAAGGACCTTCAAAGTTTGCTCCACCATGTGCGTACCCATTACGACATGTGTTGCGTTAGGCCCGGCAGCAGCGCGTAGATCTGGTCCACCCGCTGGGCCTGTTCCTGCACCTGCTTTTGCAGCTGAGCCATCTGCCCTTGGATTGCGAGCAAGATGACCAGCATGTTAGGTGCAGCTTCCGTTGTTCTCGGCATTGGCGCCGGAGAAGCAACAGTCGCTTGCTGTACCGTAGCACCCCTACCTGCCGCCATTTGGGCGTAGGAAATTTGGGACGTGACGGCTGGTGTTTGAAAGCTCCCAGGTGAACGTTTGACCTCCACCTTCTGCTGCCGAGCCAGTTTTGCTTTTTTAATGTCCGCGAACTTAGGACAACCCCGATAGTTTGCGGTGTGTCCCACGTTCCCACATAACACGCACGAGAGCTGCGTCCTATCGGATGCTCCGTCCCTACCCAGAGCACACTCCTCGGAACTGTGGTTCTTTGCGCACTTCACGCATCGAGGCTGCATTTGGCAGTTCGACGCGGCGTGCCCGAACCTCTGGCAGCGAACGCATTGTATAACGCCTTCGCTCCTTTTTAATTTTTCCCAGTGAACCACCTGGTAGTCTAGAACATTGATACTCCTTAGACTATCCAGACGGCTTTCGGGACTGAGCTGCACCAGGAAGAACGGCAGACTCCGTTTCTCCCGCCTGGCTCTAGCTGTGGTAAATGGCTTTACCCCCACAAACTTGAGTCCTTCGCACTCCTTCTCTTTGAGCAGTGCCAGGATCTCGTCAGGATCAGAAGACGGTTCCAACCCCTTCAGCAGCATCGATTGCCGCTTTTCACACTTCGGTGTGAATGAGTAGTGCTCCGTCGTCGTTTCCTTTAGGAGCTCTTTGACTTTCGCATAGCCCTCCACTGTATTACAGTGGATGGCATGGCGGTCATTCCCCAATCTCTTAATGTTAAAATTTTGACCAATGACCAGCTTACACAGGTCCTTGGTAGCATTTACCTCTAGTTTATAGGTGTTGATGGGAGGCACCTTCTCCTTCTTCTTCTGCTGTTGCTGTTGTTGTTGTTGTTGCTTCTGCTGCTGTTGTTGTTGTTGTTGTTGTTGTTGCTGCTGCTGCTGTTTTTTCAGCTGCTGTGGTTTCAGTTGTTGTTGTTGTTTTTGCAGCTGTTGCTGTTTCTGCTGCTGCTGTTGTTTCTGCTGCTGCTGTTTTGTTTGCTGCAGTTGTTGTTTCGGCTGCTGCTGGTTTTGTTGTTGCTGCAGTTGTTGTTTCTGCTCTTGTTGCTTTTTTTGTTGGGAGCTTTCTACTTTTAATTGCTCCTTCTGCCTGCGTGCAGTCTGTTTTTGCCTAATAGCAAGCATTTTTTCTTTCAGCATTTGTATGCTGCTGCTAATGTCTTTTATTTGTTCATCCTCATCTTCAGACTCAGATGCTGCTAGAGAGGCAAAGTTGTTGTTGCCCCCCTCATAGTGGACCTCATCAGAGATGTACATCAACGCATCATCTGGTTGTTTTTTGGTTTGTTGTGTTGTGGTTGCTGTATCAGTTATTAAAGCAGCACTTATTTTTATTTTTGCTAGATTAGGAGTGGCTTTCAAGCTCCTCCTTCTTTTGATGGCTTTCGCCACAGCACCGGCAACAGTATTGTTGCCTTTTGCAACTCCCGCTATGCGACGAGCGGAACGCTCCACACCATCCATCACGTGATTTCCACTTTTTAGTTTTGCTTTATTTATTTAAAAATAAACACAAAAAAAAAAAAAAAAAAAAAACAAGAAGTCTCCAGGTTTGGCCTGGGATCGAACTCGTATCCCAAGATTTGTTTGATCGACGCCGCTAACCGCTTGGCTACCGATTCAACAACGAAATTGCAATTAATATATTTACAATGAAAACTCACTCACTATTTTACTTTAAGAAAAGCCGAAACACTTCTATTCACTGTGAAGATCTGCGAACGACTGTGTAGATTTTTCATTTTGAAAGCCAGTGGACACAAATTGTAATGCCGTTTATATAAGATCCACGCATTGGTCATGGTCATATCGAACATATGATATAGTAGTCGATCATAGCTACGCTCATTTTCAGAGAACGGTGGTAACATGTTGTTCCCCGGTTGGCGCAACTTTGAAGTGAAAGCTGGTTGGTCACAGAAAGGTTGTGTGGCATGTTCATGCTGTTAAGGTTCAAAAACTGTGGTATTTTGTCACGGCGACTAGCTGACATAACTTACGAGTATTTCCGAATTCTCTCCAATACATGCGGATGCTTGGATATTTGAAAACATAAAATATATAATATCCAAAAATTGTTTAATTCCATCGAGTGTGGTGTTTAGACGATGAGAAGGATCATTTTGTGTTGAATATAAATTGCTTTTCCCTACAATGTTTGATATAATTTTGTCCGTTATTAAAAATGAGAAAAACCTGGATCGGCGTGTCAAGCGCCATTGATGACAGACAGATTTCGTCGTTTCCACACTACTTTCTTAAAAGGAGCTGCATCTCCTTCAATCGTCATGTTTGAAAAATGTGTAGTATACTTGGATAAGATAATCTGAAGCGAGCATTATGTCATTACCCTGAATATTGGCATCTTCAGTATTCTCTTGACCCCCTCTACCTGACTCAGGTATGACTCGAGTTCAGCTAAGACAACTGCCGTAGTAGTGAATACTCGCTCGATCAGTGACTATCATTTGAATCGTCGAGGATGTCATCATACGGAAAATCGCCGTCTTTACTGTCAGCCCAATCAAAACCATTCACAAACTATTCCAAATCCTTCTCTGTTGTAAGACGTTTATAATTTTCAGACATTCTGCAATTTACTTACTAAACAAAATGCAAGCACACAAAAGTTTATTTCTGCGATGAATACTTGTTGGTTCCGCAAGGGCACATAATAGAACAATTCACAATTATATTCATACTTACATCAAAAGCAGTAACACTAACGATTAACGAATATTGAAATTTTTCACAAAACATATTGATCAAAATTAGATTATTCAAATTTTTCAATTTCTTACGGTGGCCTTAAGCATGTGATTACTATTGACAGCTACGTTCTGTTATTGACAAACAGATGAGGAGAAAAACAATATGAATGAAAATGCAGGGTGGTGTAAGGAAAGACATACAAGCATCACCAATAAATGCAAAATATATGGTTGGTTCTTTGCGGAACCTGGTTAAAAGTTGTATGTTGTTCAGGTAAAAGTTCTACGGGAAACTTTATATACCCAATATTGTTTCAATTTCCAAGACCAATTTGTTGTTCTTTATATCAAATAAAGCTATCTGCATTGGAACAACGAATTTTAAAAAATGTCAATATTGGGCAGTGTCTAATCCCAACTTAACACAAAAAACATCTTCTTAAAGGTAAAGATTCAGTTGAAATGCAGAAGTTTTTCTTAACTGTATACCATTCTACAGAAGGTTTAGCGTCTGGGCCGGGATATTGGGTAGTACCTTAATCGGGCCATTCATAATTCCACATGTCCTAAATTCAACATTCTATTTAGAATCTTTGAGAGACCGGAACTCCTGGAAAATGTTCCTCTTCCTCAGAGGGAAATAGTGGTTTTCCAACACGATGGAGCAATAATGTAACTTCGTTTTTACTCGTAAATCAAAAATTTAATGGACGATGGATTGGCCGATTTGGTATTTTTCCTTGACCACCTAGATCTCCTGACCTAACGCCAATGGATTTCTTTTTCTGGGAAGCCATAAAAGAAAGGGTTTATTTGTCTGAGGTTTCATGTCGGGAAGTTGTCCAAGAGAAAATAAATACAGTGGGAGAGAAGCTCAAAGGCATTTTACCAAACATTAATTTGCTGTCTGAAGTCATCAAACACGCTAGAAAGTGCATCCAAAGGCACGGGCAACATTTCGAAAATTTACTATGAAAACGTTTTAAAATCATAAAGGGTAACGGTCCTTCTTAGGACCACAAAACTATTTAAAGGGATAATAAATTTATTTTGTGACCCATTTGCCTGAAACAATAGTGGTTTGCAACAACTTCCGTTGTTCGTAGGTGGAAAAGTTATACATAAAAATCGTAGAAAATGAAGAGAAGACCAAAGTTTTGATAAAAAAAAGTTAACTTATGAGTTGAAAATTTAGAGATAAACTCATTTTTTGATGAAATTGGTTCAACGATTTTTCAAAATGTTAGTTTTAAAATGCCATAATTTTGGCTGGCGTTCATCGAACTCGGCGAACTTTTAGTATTTTATGTACACTGAAATTTTCTTTCAAAAATGAGTACAACGGTTTCTCAAGCTGAATCCATTAGAAAGCTACGGCCTTTTAAGAAGTCTTACCTCGAAATCAGAGGTTCCTCAATTTGGCGGTGTATAACTTGGAGGGGTGAAAATAGACCACCCTCTGCAATAAATTTTTTTTTGCCATACCTTCACAAATCTTCAGCTGTCAGGACAAAAACCTAAACTGGGACCCCCTGTATGTAGTATATCGGTATACATATTGAGTATATAACTTAATTCGTGGGGTTTTTTTCTTCAAAATTTGAACGTTTATTTAAGAAAAACATGAACAACAGTATTATTCAAAGTATTGCCCATCTGAAGCTTTGACTTTTTCCCATCTTTCTGGCAATTTGTGGATCCCATCCCAAAAGAACTGCGCTGGCTTGGCAGCCAAGAATGAATCAAGCCAATTTTTGATATTCTGCTCTGATGTGAACCGTATTTCAGTGAGGGCGTTCTGCATCGACCGGAACAAATGGTAGTCAGAAGGGGCAAGGTCTGGGCTATAAGGCGGGTGGGGTAAGACTTCCCATCCACTGTTTTCCAAATAGTTCTTAATAGTTCTTAGTGGGGCCGAGCGTTGTCATGATGGAAAATTATTGCCTCGTGTCTGGTCGCATATTCCGGGCGTTTTTCGGCCACTGCACTCTTCAAACGGATTAATTGTGTTCGGTAGTGTTGCCCATTGATGGTTTCACCCGGTTTTAGCAGCTCATAATACAGCACACCCATCTGATCCCACCAAATACAGAGCATTACCTTCGCGCCATGGATATTCGGCTTTGCCGTTGATTTGGCTGGTTGGCCGGGTTTCACATATGATTTTTTGCACTTGGGGTTGTCGTAATAGATTCATTTTTTATCACCAGTAATAATCCGATGGAAAAATGACTTCCTTTTGTGGCCTTCCAGCAGCATTTCGGACATGCAAAACCGCCTTTCGACGTCTCTCGGCTTGAGTTCATGTGGAACCCAATTTCCTTGCTTTTGAATATATCCAGCTCCTTTTAAACATTTTGAAATGGCTGCTTGAGTCACACCCAAATATTCTGCGAGCTCTTCTTTTGTTTAGCAACAATCTTCAGAGAGTAATGCTTCCAGTTCTTCATCTTCAAACTTTTTTGGCTGCCCAGGACGTTCATCGTCTTCCAAGCCAAACTCACCACTTTTAAATCGTGCAAACCACTTTTGGCACGTTCGCTCAGCTAGCGCATGTTTACCATAATCTTCCACCAAAATACGATGACTTTCGGCAGCAGTTTTCTTCATATTAAAGTAATGAAGAAGAGCTCCCCGCAAAAACACTTTTTCAGGCACAAAGTTCGACATATTTGAGTGAAAAAAAATTATTGTTGTTTACGCTTCAAATGAATGACATATACTGAAATGACGTACAATGATAGTAGCTTTTCAACGCATGTTCCAATGGAATAGTACAAGTTACGCCATCTCTTAGCAAACCGCACGAATATATTAAATGTAAAACATTTTAATAGCTATTCAATTTTAAAAAAAATTTGGAAAGTTATTAATTCTCCGAAAACCGTTCTCATTATAAACAGTTTCCAAAGTATCATAAAATCTATTGACTACTATGCAGGTGACTTGGTATAAACCTCGGCCAACACTGAAAAGTAGAAAATGTATTTCGCTTTTATGCCGCAAACTTTCGGAGGCAAACTTCTGAAATTGTTGCCTTTTAGTAAAATGTCTCAATCCCAGCTATCCGCTTCACACTTTGCACAAAAAAGTATTGCACTTAATGTTTTTTATTATTCTTATTATAATAGCGTTGTTCGAAGTAAAGAAATAATTTTTTTGACATTATTAATAAATTCTAACAATGATCTTAGATTGCCATTGGATTCTGGCAAATTTTTAATAGCATCGGGGGTCTTCAATGGATTATTGTATCTATGGTCTCTGTAACAGGAAACAATTTGAATTAAATTGGAAACATTGGAAACATTTGGAACATTGAAACCTGAACTTAATTTTAACCATTTTTTTTCTTTATTATAATATTTCTGTGTTTCAAAAAATATCTATTCTCTCTGCTGTCAAGAGCATTTAGGATTCATCCTTTGTGCAGGTATGTACATAGTACGAGCCGTTGATAAATATGTTGATGATATTTCACTGTTATTCAACAGAGATTAGACTAATTTATTTGAGCATTGTGCGGGTTTAATATAAATATTTTTTTCTTTATGTTTATATACGTGTATGTATATGTATATGCATATGTGTACGTTTCTTTTTTTCCCAATTGATAAATTATATTAATTTTGATTAGTGTTTATATTGGATATTATTTGGCAATCACATAATAAAAAAAGCAAGGTCGTTTAGATTTACTAAGCAGTGCCTTATTTTACGAAAATTCTTTAATTTTTGCGTCGTATAGCTTATTAATGTTTTTTTTTTTAACCAAAAAACCGCTCTTTTTGCTATTTTATTAGAAACAAATTTGACGCTAAACTTTCGTGGTTTTTCTTCGTTGGTAATTTATTTTAACTTTAAACAATAAACTTTTGTTTAAATTTTTCTGAGGCGCTTGCGGTACGTTTTAGATATTAATTTAATAATACACCGTCGTTTTAGTTTCCGATTATTTCAAGTAAACCAGGTTATACCAGGATTTAAAAAACACAACATTTAAGTTATTTCACAAACTTACAAATGATATAATATATTATAATTTTTGATACGCTGAAATTAGAAAAAATGTTTTAGATTAATGTAGAAAATAAAAAAGTTGTGGGTATTGATATTTTTATTTATTGCTTGCGAAATCTTGAACACGTAATTCGCGCTTATAGTAATATATAGTTCATACTCACTAAAAACAATTACCACTCTTACCATGAAATTATTGAGAGTTACGGGATCTTGTATATGTATGGGCAATTTCCTTTAGCTTTTTATTTTCAGAAATTTATAACATATTGTTGATTTTTTTGGTTTAGCTCACCTGAATTGTTGAATTGCAAAGGCACTTTATGTTTAATGCTGGGCTTGAAATATTAAAATAAACCAGTACATTTCGCCATACTTGTATATACATATATGTAATTTTCATTTCAATATTGTGTTGGGTGTCATTCCTACATTAGAAGATGAGCAGATTGCATTTTGCAAGTTCTTTTTCCATACAAGGTTATGGAAACGCTGATAAGCCGTCAGCTCACGAAAACTTCTCAACGATCGGCAGCACAGTTTTCGTAGCAACAGGTCCAGTGATGATGTGGTGGGTGGCATGTCTCACCGAAAAGTGAAACTAAAGCGTATATCAATCTGGCGAACCAAGATAGTTGCACTTGATATTTCTAGCGCTTTTGACAGAGTTTGGCATCAAGCTCTTTTGTCGAAAAAGCGAGCATATGGGATCGATGAATCTCTTCTCGAATGGATTATAAATTACCTTTCGGAACGTTCAATTTCAGTTGTCTTGCATGGTTTCAAGTCTGATATTCACAAAATAAATGCTAGTGTGCTCCAGGGCTCCGTTCTATCTCAAACATTCTTTTTCACCTTCATCAATGATATCTTGTCTGCTACTTCTAACCCAATATATTCCATTGCTGATAATAGCACTCTCTTCCTTTCAGATTCGTTCCCGAATTCACGTACCTGCTCTTCGGCTGTAGAACGGGAACGGCAGCATATGTTAAGATCATAAAATTCCAATATTAACAGTTTAATCAATTGGGGAACTATCATCGAAACCGAACAACTTTCCATTCTCTATATGTGTGGAATAACCACACGTTCGATATCGTCAAAAATGCTACGAAATGACTAGGTTTCCTCCGGTGATGTAAGAAATACTTCACCCCCCTTAATCAGTACTCAATATATGGTATGAGGCATTTATCCCCCGAATGTTGGAGTACAATACAATGTACATCTAGTCAGGTGCGCCTAAAACATATCTGCACATGCTAAATAGGATTCAAAGCCGTGCTATAAAACTTATAAGTGGTTCTAATAACATTCGGGCAATGTGCATCCTCGAACATTGATGTAATATCTCGTGTCTCACTTTGTTTTATAGCTATTTCTACCAGCGGTCCATAGAAATCGCCAGTAGCATTCCGTTCCTTCAAACTTTTAACCGTAACATCCGCCTCACTATGAATACTCATCAGTGCACCCTCAAGCCCACTTTCGGACGTTCTCACTTATGGTGTGTTCTGCCTCTTTCTATTTCCTAGTAGGTATAACCCCATTAAAACAAAAATCTATTTACGTAATTCAAAGCGTTTTCTAGTTGTACTGATATTATTTCGATCGGTTTACCTACTGCTATTATAGCAATGTAATTGGCAAACTTGGATAATTAATAGAGAGCTAAAATTACCGCTTCTGTATGTCATATATCAGGGTTATATGGAAGGCATAGAAGCGGACCACACTTCTTTGTGGTTTTGCACCCCGAATTCGTAATTCTTTGTTTATTGCTCTTTTGGAGCATTCCCTTATTGTCAAAGTCACTGAAAAAAGGTTTCTAACCTTTCAAAACTTTCATCGTCTTTTAAAAAGTTGATTCGAAACAAACTAATCAATTCGATGTATTTTTGGCCGTCATACTCAGTTCATATAGCATTATGCCTTTTTGTATTATGTATCTCGAACCTCAGATATGCTACTTATCAGTGAATATCCAATATTAATCTACATCCAGGTAGAGGTCGAAAGGAGACAAATAAATCCTTCTTCAAAGCACTTTGGCTTGTTTTTGCTTTGGTGCGGATATTTCAGACCAATTCCAGACTCCATGTTTTATCCATGAGCATACCATATTAGTTTTTCAACATGTTATCCTGAATTGGCAGCAATAATATATTAACAAGTTGATTAATAAAGCACTGACTAAGTGAGTTGAAGACAAAAATACAGAAATGATATCTCATATGCTGCGACTAGACAGCTATCTGATGCCCAATCGAATACGAGTAGAAACAAGAAATAATGCTCACATGCCTGTCAAATTGACTTTGAGCACAGTATGGTTAAAGAGCTTCTTCTCCACCGGGCATTAGTAACCTGGTGCTGTGAATTATTTTTATTATGCTCATCACAGTTGACCGTGAAGAATGGCGGTTCAAAATCACAAGAGAGCTTATGGAATTGCTTCACCATGCCATAAGGAACGCAGTTGTCATATTCCAATTACTGCAAGTTGAAGAAAAACTTTCAGAATTTGGGCCTCTACGGATATCATAGAGCATTGGACCTTTTCTTTCCAAATGAGGTCAGATACATTGATCGTGACGAATGCATGTTGTGAGAACAGTGACTTCGACTAATAGCCTGATCTCCTAGAGTGTTCGCTGTAACTGCATTGCTACTCCAGATGCATTCCTCTCTCTCGCTAAAAAAGGCTTATCCTTACCTAGGATAGATACGTGACATATAGTATGCCTCTGTGTTTTTTGTGAACCGCTCTCTTGTAGACTTGTTCACGGGATGCCCATACATCCATGGAGGCCTGACTAGCGCTCACCATCTTTCGGTAATACCAAAGTCGAAACTTGTGTTAAGCGCGCAAGCTGCGCAAGCTCTTGCCGGTCCTAGGGTCATGGCACTCCATACTTATTGCAACTCTACATCGGTTCAGCCAAAGATGGAAGACCATTTCTACGAATTTAGGTTTAAACCATAGCCACCACGACTCTCCCACTAGGGGGAATACCTCTTTCAGGTCAGGCCTTCACTCCCATAGTGCCGAGTTTAATTTAGAAAACGCTATCGAAATGCGAAACATTTGTTCCTTCGAGACGTATAAGTCTTAGGTTTCAGGTTTTCGTACAAGAGTACTCTGCCCCACTATATGTTGCCAAATGCCGTTTTTTTTTGGTTACCAACTACTTCGTACAATCAAAGAATTGAGTTATTTGTATCGGCGTCGCATCGGTGAGAAAAAACTGCCATTGTGCGTATATTGTATTCGGGTGTTCCGCCACCAAAAGCATCATATAAAAAAAGCATTGCATTGCAGTAAAAGGGTTCACCGCCACCTAGCAATTTCATTGCATATGGACATATTTAGATAACATGATTGATCATCCTGGTTTTAAAGGCAATTCTGTTTGTGAAATGCCTTCCATACGTTGGTTTCCGAAAGTACGCTACGAGTACTAAAAAAGCCTTTAGACCCATAGAACACATTTCTGGTGTATGTTTTTTCTACAAAAACTCGATGCAGAGAATAGAATTCTATGGCGTCGTAGTATTGAAGACAAACATAATCCAACCGTAGTGGATTCCGTATCTTTTTTAAAGGACTGTTTAGATGAGCTGGAAAGCTTAGGTCTAGGGCCGCCAAAGAAATAACAATAAAGGTATACTACGTAACTCAGTTCAAGCGTGTATTTTGTGTAAAAAAACACATCCGCTTTAAAAGTGCAATGAGTTTCATAACCATCCCATACCAATAAATTGTGAATTAATAACCGAGTGTAAAAATTCCGTTTGCAAAATGTGTAAAAGACTCAACACACTACTGTATCACGGTCCATCGACGCAATAAGTTGCCTTTAATTTAATTAACACCGCGAGTGAACTTTCAGTGCTTCTTCTAAACATCAATTACTGCTAAGGCGTATATTTGTTCAAACTTCACCAGCGACCTTACCGAGTTTTGAAACCCCGGAATCGCGACTTTCGTGTTTCAATCAACTGACGTTAGATGGTCCTAAATACTTGTATCTGGTGCTTGGTCAAACATTTTGCTTGGGTCAAACATATTTTTCTATGTCCTTAACAAAAGTAAAATTTTTTATCGTACCCACACGCCGACAGCACAGAATATGATAATTGAATTGATTATTAGTGCCTTTTCTCAGAAAATCAGCGCCGTTTAAAGATTTTACACAATTCGGTAGATCTGGATTAAAACCTGCAACGGTTTTGGCAGAGTGAGGGTAATCAGAAAGTGTTGAAGCGACATATTAGTTACGATGTCGCTTTTATGCTTTTCATGCAATAATAGGAATAACTAGAACATATCAAATTGATGTCGTTGGCCAAAACGCGGTGTCCATCATACCACTTCCTACAACATGAGGTCTGGAAGCCTTTTTTTACAACGACAAAATTGGTGATTGTGCTTAATGCATCATGCAAGGCAACCGACAGTATTTCGATTACTGATTGTTTGTTGCTTGGGCCAGTGATTCGAAAGGTCCTTATCACTTCACTTATTAGATTTCGAAAATTCGCCATAGCAGTTAAAGCAGATATTACCAAAATGTACCGGTAGAAATGGTCAGCAAAAAGGAAGTTAACTATCAAATGTCTGAAGGGGGATGTAAACTAGGAGCCCTGCGACCACTGCCTGTTGACATATGTAGACATAAGCTACGGCTCCTCCTTCCTTTATCAGCACCCGAGTTTTCAAGCGGGTGAGTATTAACTGTGTCGTACAATATCCTCGAGCTGGTGCTAAAATTAAATACAAGTTCTACGTTGACGATTACATGTCCGGATGTCATACAATTGAAGATGTCGCATGTCAAAACCGATTTATGTTTGATTCTCGAAAAAACATGCATGCATTTCGAAAACGGCCATCGAATTCCTCAGAATTTTTGGCGGAAATCGATCCGACTTGTCTTGAAATTTCTACTGATTTTCCTACGGTAGATTCTGCTAATGTAAAATGTTTGGTTTAGTCCGGAACACAAGGTTCGAGAGCTTTAGATTCTATTAACCTCATTACGACTCAAATATCCAAGTGGGAGGTCTTGTCTGAAATTGCGAATATCTTCAGTCCATTAGGATAGCTGGTTCCTATCGTTCTTAAAGTTAAAATCTTTATAAAAAGCTTTGAGCTGAAGAACTATAATGGGACTTTCCTATTTTGCAAGAACTTTACTAAAAGTGGGCTGACTTTAGAGCAGAGCTTGGTACATATTAATATTAACCGGTGGATTCTACAAAAAAAGGAGAAGTTAGTGGAGCTCCATGGATTTGCTAATGTTGCTGAGTATGCCTATGCATGTACTTCAGAGTTGTAAGGAGCAATTGAAAAATTGTTACGGCATTATTCTGCGCCAAGACGTGTATAACGCCAGTCAAGGTGAAATTAACTGTACCACGTCCAGAGCTGTGTGGCGCACTAATATTATCCAAACTAGCAAGTAAGACTAAAGCAGCTTTCGCCATTCATAACATTGAGTATTTTGCTTGCTCGGATTCCTCCATCGTTTTCCAATGGGTTCAAGGATACCTCCGTCCAAGAAACTTTTTCGTCGATAATCTTTTGGCCCAAATCATTTTGCAGTTACCCCCGTCAGCTTAGCATTATGTCCGTTCTGTCTAAAACCCAGCTGGTTGGGGCACACATGGACTAGGCGCCTACCAACTTTGGAATAATAGTGGAGTGGATCACTATTTCTTTCTGATCAAAATTGCCTAATTCGCGAGGTATTCCAGAAGAAAATAAAGTATCGTGTTTTTTGTATTCATCGGAGCCTGAGTGGGATATGTGGTATTTGAACGATTTGGAAACCTTAATCGCATTCTTCGCGTTGTTGCGTATCTCAACGTTGTGAAGAGAAGGGACATCACTGAGAACCAATTAACGCCACAGATAATTAATGCATCTAAAACTGCCCTCATTCGACACTCACAAAAATCTACATTCGCTAATGAAATTGCATGTTTGCTTCGTAACCAGCCTGTGCATGTATACATTGCGCTGTTTGTTTGACTTGCCACTAAACGCAAAAGCATAAAGTCTCATCTTCGTAGTACCATAAAAGGAATTTGCCACGATTCTGTGTCAAGTGAAGGTCTTGACCCTTGTACTCCAAGTTTGAATGTGACATGGACCCTTTAACACAGGCTCATGTTTTGATTTTGAGACCTGTGCCAGACGAAGTATTTAAGCAAAAAACTACCACTCTTGCACGATGACAGTATCTCCAACGTACTATTCAGCAGTTCAGGAGGAGGTGGTTCAGCGAGTACCTCACCCAGCTACAAAAGTGATTACAATGATTAAAGATCGAGATGACTCTCCTTGCCTGGCCTGCTCACAAGTGGACTATCGGTAGATAATCCTCGCCCAGGAAAATAGGGAAAACCAAACTTGCCTTCATTCACTAAATATTTCTATTTTTTGAAATGTACCCTCGTTAAGATGTTAAGTTAAGTTGAACTTTTAATTTTGTAAAGGGCGCACTGGACTTTTGGGGCACAAATACATAAGAAAATACAGTCCATTTTATAATTTACAAAAAACTGTCAAAACACAAAACATAACCAAGAGTTGTTTTGTGCCGTATGAATACAAAACGTTTTACGAGTATAAGATGAATTAATTAATCCAGTAGCAAAAATTGAATCCTATTTCCCTAAAGGAGCTTCAATCTTACTAATAAATATTTTTTTTATTCTTTAAATTAAAATAAGTGTTTTTCCTTTTATACTGGAAGTATTAGGATATGACTACAATACTATAAAAATGCCGGATCAAGTGTTGCGTTTTCGCAAGTCATCGGCGAGGTCATTCGCTCTTGCGCCTTCCAGTCAACTTAATAACTGAATTGTCCACTTTTATTATATTCACCCTAGTGTACAACACCTCATTAGGATCGAATTTTATGTATTCAGACTATGCTGTTCTGCATAAGCAAAGATAAGTCCAAATCCAAGCCCTCTTGGACACCCGAATCTTTTCCAATAAAGTTCTCTCACGATGAACCACACAATGGTCATGTAGCAGATAACCTTCTGTCTCGCATCGAGTTGGCTGCTAAAAACAGTCTTTTTGTAAGGACAAAAGAGCAAAGTCTCTGGCCAGAGTTGTTTGTTAAAATATGGATGCAAGATCCCAAGGTATTTGACTACATTTCGCCAAGCAAGTGGGTGTCCGTGCTGTAATACGATCAAAAATTTTCGCCAATTCCTTTTGGTATGCGCATAGGCCCCAGACAAAGGCGTCGTAAACAGAATGGTTTCCGACTTCTAAGATTTGATCTTCAACTTCCAGTCATCGCCATCACGTTGCAAAAGTATATTAATGACCGCAATATCTGGATCTGATGTGTACGCGATTAAGTCGTCTGCGTAAGCTTTGGCAAGGTGAAGCGAACTTATCAGATCACTTGTAAAGCCAATACACTACCACTTCAGCTACGGCCACCCATATACCATATAGTTAGCAAGAACTGGTGTCTATTTCAATATTTTTTTTGTATGTGTAGCTTCTTTCACTCAATTTCACTCAAAATGTAAGAGTTTGTGTACATAACAATATTTTAAAAGCGCAAACCCTGTTTAGTTTTCAGTTCTCTTAAGTGAGTTGATTCCTTTTTTTAATTTTAAAGGAATTTTTTCACATAATTCAAATACATTTATACTCGTAATATAATAAAGTGCTTATCTGTCGATGCCTGTAAATCTATAAATAATAATAATTAAAAGCTTAGTTTAGTTGTTTGGTTTTAATTGAACGAATTTAAGAAAATTAAATGTAAAATTAAATTATTGAAAAGCAAATTGTAATTGTAGCAAGTATGCTAGCGCGATCTAAGCCGAAAATTATTCCAACCGAAGATTCCGAAGATTGCTAACAAATGGCGTAGCCTTAGGCCCATGCGAACAGAAAAAATAAAATAGTGGTAGAAAATCTCTTTCTCTTGCTTAAGTAATTTGTGCAAGTGATGATATTCAACAAATGAGATCAGAATTACTTTAAAGGATATGAATATGTAAATGTGTCGGTTCTCGACAAATTGACAAGCCTCTTCTTTCCGTTGATGATAGCTATTTCATCAATGATGCTCTTACAAAATATACTGCGGCACTCTTATCAAAAGCAAAAGAAGCCATGAAGCTGAAAGAAGGAAAATATGTGTGGTTTGGTAGCAATCAAATTCTCACCAGAAAGGAAGAGGGGGGAAAAGGCATCTCAATTAAATCTTTTAACGAACTTGCACTAATTTAGTGGTAGTGCGTATTTTAAATGAATTTCGAAATTAACTTATTAGATGACTTTTCTTCCCCTAATTCTTGTGATTCTTTCTGTGATAATGTTTTTACCAATAGTTTTCTTTGTAACGAAAAATTGTTTATTGTACGCCAAAACGTAAGAAGAGAGAAAATTTGTCGTCCCTTGTTTCTCATTTGGGTTCCTTTGCTTGTTTACCTGATATTGTTTTCGTGTCTGAAATTTGGATTTACGAGTTGGAAAAAAATTATTACTATATACCTGAATTTTTTCCCAAGACAAATGAAAATTACGCTACAGGTGCAGGATGCTTCCTAAAGAATGACTTTACAATTCTTGACATCGCTTACATGGATTTTCTGAATGCGGATATTTTAAAAGTATCTATTGAAATAAATTGTGATAAATTTGTGTTCTTCTGTGTTTACAGATTGCATGTGTTCAATGTGTTGTATTTTATAAGCGAGTTTTCTAGTCTTTTAAGTAATGAAAAATCATCAAATTTAATTATTACTGGAGATTTCAACATCAACAGCCTTGACTCAAACGATACAATCTTCAACTATTTTTCGTTACTTTCGTCACACGGTCTAGTTTCCTATATAAATGAGCCGACCAGGGCTGCTTCTGGCAGGTGTCTTGACCGCATTTATGGACGATTTAGAAATGTTATGACCAAATGCGAAAAGTGTGTGCTTGACTTAAATATTACTGACCATGCTATGACAGGACTCCTAGTGACATTAAATAAAGACAAAAATTGTAGACTCTCTAACTCTGTAAAAAGTAGTGATAGAATCGACTTTCTTAGACTTAAAAATAATTTATATTATGAGTTCTGGGATAATATATATACGAGGGCGGGTCAATAAGTCCGTGACTTTTGGATTAAAACTGATTTTTTGATAAAAAAATAATTTTATTTTTCAACGTAGTCTTCCTTGAGCTCTATACACTTTGTCCAACGCTTCTCCAATTTTTTTATCCCTTCCAAAAAAAGTGATTTGTCGAGGTCCTCAAAATGACGAGATGACTTCATCATTGGAGTCAAATCTTTTTCCACCAAGCCATTTCTTCAGGTTTGGGAACAAGAAGTAGTCGCTCGGAGCCAAATCTGGAGAATAGGGTGGATGAGGGAACAATTCATAGCCCAATTCATGGATTTTTGCCATGGCAACTGCACATGTGTGCACCCTTGCATTGTCTTGGTGGAAAAGAACTTTTTTCTTGGCCAAATGAGGTCGTTTTTTTTTTCAAATCGTCATTGAATCGATCCAATAAGTTGGCATAATATTCCCCATTGATTGTTCTTCCCTTTTGAAGGTAGTCAATGTGGATTATCCCGCGTGCATCCCAAAAAACAGTCGCCATAACTTTATTGGCTGAAAAACCCACCTTGGCCTTCTTTGGCGCCGATTCACCCTTAGAAACCCACTGTTTTGACTGTTGTTTGTTGTGATGGATCCATATTTCGTCCACGGTTACAAAACGGCGCAAAAACTCCTCCATATTGCGATTAAACAACGCCAAACCTTCCTGTGAAGTTGTTACACGATTGCGTTTGTGGTCGACTGTGAGCAAACGCGGCACCCATCTTGCGGAAAGCTTTCTCATGCCCAAGTGATCATTCAAAATTGAAACCACTGAGCCATGCGAGATCCCTACGGCTTCAATCTTCGGTCGGCCAACACCATATCGTGAATTTTTTCGATTGTTTCGGGTGTAGAGACCTCAACTGGGCGTCCAGGAGGTTCGGCATCTTCAGTGCTTGTACGGCCACAACGAAATTCAGTAAACCACTTTTTTACCATTGAAATCGATGGTGCAGTATTTATCAAGCTTAGCCTTGGTCTCGGTAATGGTTTTTTTTCGCAAGAAATAATGCTTAATAAGCACACGAAATTCACTTTTTTCCATTTTCTCCTCAAATTGGTGAGTAGTCTGATAAAAATAGCTGTCAAACACAAACTAACTGACGCAGCAAGTTTAAATTTTGACAGGAGTCAACTGACAAATGCCTGTTGACAGGAGCAGTGTTGCTGTTTCAGTAAAGAGGTCAGAAATTCAAAAATGCACAGAATTATTGACCCGCCCTCGTACTTCGAATAATGCCTCGAGTACTTATTCATTGCTTATTGGCTAAACAAATCAACTACTTGTCAAAAACCCAATTTTTTATTACTTGACAACTCTGAAATGCATGACAAACTGGTTATGGCTAATGCTTTTAATTGTTATTTTGTCGACATTACCTCCAGTCTACAAACGAGTCCTGTCAAATCGGTTTGCCCTATTTGTCGTCCCTTACATGGGTTTGAAAATATAGAAAGAAATACTTTTGCTTTTCAACCCATTACTCCTCTGGAGATTTTGAATTTTATTGGGTCCTTACCTAATTCAAATACATGTAGTGGTGATGGTATCTCAAATTTAACGCTTAAAAAGATTCATGTTTTTTGGTTGATGTCTTGTCTTTTATTTATAACCGTTGTGTTTTTGAAGGGATCTTCCCCGAGGATCTTAAAGTTGCCGATGTCATTCCTCTTCTTAAAAAAGGTTCTGCATCTGAAATTGGTAACTATAGACCGATCTCGTTACTTCCAGTTTTCAGTAAAATCTTTGAAAAACTGATGAAAAATAGAATAGTGAGTTTCTTAACTAAGACCAATTTCTTCAATTCAAATCAATTTGGGTTTCAGAAAGGGAAATCAGCGGAAGATGCACTTTTACAATTCTGTTCCCAAATTATGTCACACCTTGTTGCTAAAAAAATTTACCGCAGGACTATTTTGACATGGTCGATCACTATTTTGACATGGTCGATCACAAACTTTTGTTTAAAAAGTTAGAGAATGCTGGTTTTCGTGGATTTATCATGAATTGGTTTGGGTCCTATCTTAAAAATAGGTCTCAAAGGGTCTAGATCGACGGTATTAGAAGTGGAAAGATGTTTTTTAATATCGGTGTTCCTCAAGGTTCTGTCCTAGGTCCCATTCTGTTCTTAGTCTTTATAAACTCATTACTTTCACTTAATTTCAGAAGTTCGCCCACTGCATTTGCAGATGACATTGGCTTTTATTATGGCTCGAAAAGTGCTCTTGACTTGGTCTCTGATATAAACTGGGATCTTGATTTATTACGGCATTGGTTTTCTGCTCATAATTTAGTTTTGAGCTCCAAGACTAAATTAATGTATTTCAGTCTCTCCTCGAATTACAATTGCGAAACTAAATTTACTTTCACTCACAGCAGTGTAGAAGATACTGTCCGCAATCATGCTCGTGTTCGTCTGATTCCTCCGGTTACTCGTATAATAGTAATATAAAATGTAGTAAAAATTGTTTCCTTGTAGAGAATGTTGTTGAGTTCAAATATCTGGGACTTACCCTTGATTCTAGGATCAGCTTTGTTAACCATATAAATATATTAAAAAATTACTTCCGATACATCCTTCGTCATTTTTATTATATGCGTAACGTTTGTTCAATCAGTCTTTTAAAGACTATATACTATGGCATCTTCCAATCTAGACTTCAATATGGACTTGCCTGTTGGGGCGGTGTGTATCTAATTAATATTCAATCATTGTTGATATTACAAAAATATGTTATAAGAATAATTTGTCGTAAACCTGCTAGACATTCTAGTTTTCCATTATTCTGTTACCTGAAAATCCTTCCTATTCGTCATTTGTTCTATTTTAAGGTGTTGAAAATGTTCTATATGAAGTCCGGTAACCGTAATTTTCGTTTAATTTCTAGTCACAATCTCCGTAGAAACCTATCTTGCACTTATTCCATTCCTTATTTTCGAACCACTGCATTTCGTAATTTTTATACTGTTTTATCTACTCGTGTGTTCAATAAACTTCCTGCTTCCACTAGAACAATATCATTTACGTCTACCTTTCCAAAGAGAGTAAAATGCTGGCTTTTTACATTTGATCTTAATCAAATTCAATCTCTTGCTTTGACGTTTTGGTTTAAATATATTTTCTGTTCCACCAGTTTTTGTTTTTTGATTGTAAGCTTTTAAATTTTGAACCAATATTATTTTTATAAAAGAGGGTCACTCCACGCATAAATATTTATCACTCCTATTTTATTAATGTAATGGATGTCATTCAATTCTATTTTATTTAAAATACTGAATGTTAATCTATTTCTTATTATTTAAAAGTTGAATTTGAATTTGTAAAAAATTATATCAAATACAATATTAATTATAAAAAATAAGAAATAAATGAAAAAAAAATAAAAAATAAAAAACTTACGACTTTATAATACTACCAAGCAGCACTTTATGATTGGATAAGGGGGAACCCAAATCCTGGTATCCAATCAGAAGGAGTTATATTATCGAAATGTACAAAATCAGAATATTTAGGCCCGCTATACATAAACCATCATTTAAATTATAATAGCGATGCCGCACATAGAAATGTAGTAGAATAGTTGCAATGACTCAAAAAGACCGCGGTATTTTGTGAACGAGAAATTCCGCCTAATTTCAAAAGTTAGTATTCTTCGCAGTGTTGGACGCTGTACGAGAAAATTAAGGAAAAATGACAATGGCGGAAATGAAATTGTTATGTCAGCGGATGTGCAAAAAGTGATCTAATCAGAAGTAATCATATCCATGGAAGTTCCTTTCTTAAGAAAAACTGAAGTGGAAAACGTTTAGGCTGAGTAAACTAACTGGATATACAGTATTTAACAAAAGTCATCGGAAAATACTATTCAAAAAGTAATGAAAGCTAGATGAAAGCCGTTCAGACGAGGTTCGAAGAAGTAGCCGGAGGAAAAATAATTGCAAAACGCAAAATCTTGATTTCAATAACAGCGATTAAAAATAGAGCGGCTTCTAGAATGGCCTAAGTTCCTACATGCAGCTACGTGGAAGAAATGTGTAGTGTGTGATTGCGTTATATGTATATTTCAACGATTACTAAAATATAAAGCAGCTTACTTGGGCAAGCTAAGTTTGATGGGGTACGCATCAATCGGGATCACTGAAAAAATTACATATACCACTGCTTTTTACAAAACAAATTAAAGATATGAATGGTGGATTTATATTAAACTGAGGCTATCATAAAAATAATTAAACCAATAATTTTCACTATCTAGCCAGATGTATAATATTTAAATATATGCTCTTTTTTATAATTGCAATACAAGAAATTAATGTAAACAAGATAACATTGAGCTATCAAGAGACGTTCTTGTACATACATCGTTATATAACATATGACATATGAGTACATACTCGGTAGAGTTTTGAGATGCGTGAGATTGTAAAGCTATAAAGTTTGAGGGAATACCTAAAGGATAATCTAACATTGGCATAGGTTTTGTAGGGCGTTTATTTTATCTAGAGGATATAATCTCAAAATAACTCAGCTACTTGGCTTTTAATCGCCAATTTAACCGAAACGGGTTGGTTTTATAAGAACACAACACTGTAACTGAAGCCCAAGTCTTTTTTGATTTTTATGTTAGTGATTAGCATGTGATAATGTTTTATTCCACGTTTAAATGTAAACAACGTATCTTTACATGCAGATATAAATAAATTACTTTGAAAAATTATATGATTTTTTAGAAACAAACAAACCGTATATACTCGTATGTACAAATATAAGTGTTAAATTAACGACCTCTTTGTCATTTGATTAGGGAATGAAATACTGAATATACAATTTATTTTGTATTTTCCGCATAATGTCGGACTTACTGAATATAAAGAAAGACCATATGCTTTACCTCATACCGCGGTTTTTTGAAAACAAAAACTCATTTCCTACGTTTTATTTTATTTCTATACCATATATATACGTATATTTCTTTTTGTTGAATGAATCTTCTTTTATTTAACGAGACTTGTATAACTCTGAAATATCGACACATACTCACGCATACATTTGCGTATATCAATTTTTAATTTATTTCGGTTTTAATGTCAGAAAATGTACGGAAGTAGGATTGTATGACAACTCGAAAATATTTCTTAGATTTTCTATATTGTGTTAACTTTGGTAAAATGTTTTACTTTCTATTTATACAATATGTATTATAAATATTCTGCCAACATACATGTTATGTAAAATTTTTTCAGTGTATCTTTTCCTTTTCTTAGATTTTCTTTATTGTGTTAACTTTGGTAAAATGTTTTACTTTCTATTTATACAATATATATTATAAATATTCTGCCAACATACACGTTATGTAAAATTTTTTCAGTGTATCTTTTCCTCAGTTTTAAAATAAACCCATTTATTAAAATAATAAGTAACACCCATATTTAGCTCATTACATACCATTGACCAAAAGAGCTAAATAAAATATATTTCGGCAACTTATCTAAATAAAACAAAAAAAAGCATCACGCACCTGTATAATCCATATCAAATGATTCAAAACCTACAATCAACACCCCTTGTAATCAAGCTTGCGTACATGACCATTAATTCACCCCTAATCAACATCCTTTAGCAGATCTAAATTCCAAATAAAATAAATTCGCGTTTAAATAAAACATCTGTTCTACTACACCCAGATAAATGGAGCATGACAGGACAAAAAGGGTACGGGATTCGTATCGAATGCCGAACGAAATTACAATTTGACAAAATTTGAATTCGTTCCGCATATAAAAGAGTGGAGAATTTTCATACAAAAGTTCACCCGAATAGGATTGAACAAGTGCAGAAGAAAAAACAAGCATTTTGTGAAGCTTCATCCGATGCGTATTAAATTGGAATGGGAACTGCAAATAAACTAAAATAAAAGCAAATGCGGTATAGTTTAAGTTGAAGGGATGTGAAAATAAGGGGTAGTTAGGATTAAGAAACCCTGCTACTGAATAATATATCATCCTCATCATAGTCCTCATCATCATCACCAGTAGTATGTAGGCAACAAAATGAAAGCATATTGATAAATGATAAAAGTGCATGCGCAATTTCTTCGCATAATTTTGGGGGTGGATCTTTCCTTATTCACAGATTAACATATAAATTTACGCAATATAAATCATTAATTTGCGTTGAAAAAGGGCTAGTAGGTTGACATTATAGGTCGTTGAGAGTTGTGATAATATCATTATATCAATATTTAATTATATATCCCACAGACGAATTACCTTTTGGAATAGATCGACTGGTGAAAGCTGAATCAAGACTTGTATCGGTAAATGAAGAAGATAATAATAATTCAATTACCTTGTTGGGAAAGAACGTTATACAATGCAACGTTCTATTGGACAATATTGAAGGCGATTCACTTTCACGCTCACGAAGTCATTCTAGATCGTCACAAGTAGATATTTCTCATACGAGATCAAGATCAAGTTCTTTGGAATTGGAAGTTGATTCACCACCACCATTGTCAACAAATTTTACTACACCACCAATTTGCTCCTCTTCAGCAAGCGAAACTTTTTTGTCTGCAGCAAGTCCTAAAAAATCGGAAATGTTTTCCGTTTCAGCCTTACTTAGAAGGGACGAGCCAAAACATTCAAAATCGCCCCTGCAAACAAATCCTTTCGATGTTTTTCGGCCAGGGTATAGCAGCACAAACTACGATTCCAGCATATTTCCTCGACCCATTTTGTCACCATTTCCTCTTCTAGCAGCATTTGCATTCCATCAAGGGCAACAGCAGCCAAATCTGGGCTCAAGGTAAGTGAGAAAGAAAAATTGGAATAACAATTGCATAAGACATTTTTTTCCGCAAAATGTGAACTTTAAACTGTAATTTATATTTATTTCTAATGGTATCATATGATTTGCAAACAAATATGTTATAGTTAAACAGATTTTGTCCTTTTGTATATGACATTTTTGATTTTATCTATATTAACTAATTCATCTCCTTACTGTTAATATTACTGATCTTCAACTTTATCGCCTGTCATCATAGACATAATGCTTTTTTTTTTTGTGCGATTAGTTATCATCCGCCATCCAGGCAAGAAGAGTTTTTTCGTTTGAGCAGTTTGATGACACCAACGATTCAAAGCCAAACCGGAGGAAACCCAAATGTTCATTTGGGCTTACCGCACCCGCCACATTTGCATTTTCACCACATGCCGAAATGGCCAGGATTGCCGCAATTTAGTGACCTTTATTCCTGCATGAAATGTGAAAAAATGTTCTCGACGCCACATGGGTTAGAAGTACATTCCCGACGGACTCATCATGGTAAAAAACCTTATGCTTGTGAGTTGTGCAATAAAACTTTCGGCCATGAGGTTAGCTTAAGTCAGCATAGGTAAGTAATTGAAATTCTCAATGAAAAATCAACCAAGTAATGAAAAAAAGGAACAATTATAAATAGCATAAAAATGTGACATAATAACTGTTTTTATTTAAATTTATAGGGCTGTACATAATGTTGAAAAGGTATTTGAGTGCAAGCAGTGTGGGAAACGATTTAAAAGGTCTAGTACACTCTCTACACATTTGCTCATTCATAGCGATACACGACCGTACCCATGTAGTTATTGCGGTAAACGGTTTCACCAAAAAAGTGATATGAAGAAACACACCTATATTCATACAGGTGAAATTATTTATTTGAAAAAATTAATTTTTTTAGTTCTTAATCAATAGTAGCAAATAATTGTATTCCTCGTTGATTAATTGATAGTTATTTATGATAGCTAGATATTATAGATTTTAGCAATTGTGGTTATAAATAGGTAATAATTTAGACTTACCGAAATATGCAGCAATTTTCCAACTTTGTCAATTGATCACATGTTGTAAATACAAAAGAATATTTGTCCTTCAAGAGTTGGATCCACCTTAAAATGCAGCAAAATTAAAACTCGCAATGCGTCTGAATTAGATTGAACTCATTTTGAAATGACTTCTAAATGTAACATAATTTTATAATTTTGGTTGATTAAATAGCCTTAAACATTATAGTATATGAAATATCATGTCGATCAAGGCAACGGCTCTGGCCACGGGACAAACATATTTCTTATAGCATTATAGCAGGTTTCTGGTGTTATTTCTTCGATTTCTTTTCGATTGTTGTCCTCAAACTTAGGAATTGTAGATGTTAGCTATGGTGTACTTCTTCCCCTTCCAGGAAGGGAATTTGGTGGTGGCCAAGTCAGATTTTTTTTGATATTATTCGGCCGGAAAAGGTTATACGCCAAATTTGTGGATATTGATTCAATTTGGTCACAAGAAGTATCTCGAATATGTCACGGTTGCGACAGCCAGTAACTGTCACATCCCAAAAATAAGGCCATTAATTTAATGGCTTCTTTGATTTTTAACAATACCTTAGCGGATTATATCGCATCGCCCATGATGGGTTTTTGCAAAACCTGAGCTCTAAAAACTGAACATCCCAATCATGCCGCCGCAAGAAAATAATTCCGTTTTTTACCATATTTGTTTATTGATTCTCTCTTCTTTCAATGTCATATTTTTTTTTTGTATGGCATTTGATAGCTGTTACTTACTTTAGAAGCAAATCGAGCTTTACTTTGTTTCGTTCTGGAGATTTTTCACTCGAGTTGACCAACGTTCTGGTAGACCAACTAAAAGTGATGATCGCCAAATCAAAGTAATAATTGAATCAGGTTTTCATATGACAAAGCGAGATATTGCGGAGAGGTTAAATGCATCACACAGAACAATTGAAAATCACTTAAAATATCTTGGACTCAGAAAAAAGTTCCCGCTACTTTTAGAACTGAAAAGATTAACACAATGAATCAATATTTCCTATATGGTTTTTCAAACGCAATGAAATTGATACCTTTTTCAAACGAATAATCACTGGTCATGAAGCATGAATAGTCTACAACAATATCAATCGAAAACCATCATGGTCTAAGCGTGATGTCTCAACATATCGGAAGCTGAACTGCATCAAAAATGCTTTGTTGTCAATTTGGTGGGATTTAGAGGTGTCGTGTATTTTGAGCTGCTTCTAAGGAACAAAACGATCAATTCTGAAGTTCATAGTCAAAAACTAATGAAACTGGAGGAAGCAATAAAAAAACATAGCCAGAATTGGCGAATCCTAAGAGAAGCCTGTTGCACTATGATAACCCTAGACCACATCTTTGGTAACTCAAGAAAAATTGCTTGCGAAGTGATGTTACATCCACCTTACAGACCCGACCTTGCACCATCAGATTTTCATTGTAAAACTTTCACTAATGATGAGATGGAATAAAAGTCACTAGTTTGTGACAAAACTAAAGAAATTGAACTAAGACTGCAAACATACGATTTCAAAAATATATAATGATTGATTTTTTTTTTTTGTAAATACTCGGCAGTGCATTTTCTTAGAGGGGCATAACTCTTGTTTCAAGTCATGAAGATTTTTATAAATGTAAATACTTTAAGTACTGGGTATTACTTTTTCTCTTACATATACATATACACGAAAGTTCGATCGATAAGTGCGAGTGTGACTGCGTACTAGTAAAGGCATGCTCATAAAATTGTTCGATTGAGTCCTTATCGAGTGTATAAAACTCTCAAATACTGGAAAAACAAACGATTCTGTCATATTTGATCTAGTTGTTTTTACAATTCTACTTTGCGGAAGAGATGCGTTTCGCATAAAAGCCGACTTAATTTAGCAAACGTTATTAAGTAAGTATGGTTTTGGCATAGCGTGATGTATTATTTCAAAGAATCAGGATTCGAATTACAGGCCAGCACAAAAGTAACAATTCGTTTTATGACCCCACTGGGCTTTCAGCAGACAATGGCGATTTGAACTCCACAATAATTGGATCCATTCTGTGCACAAATTGAAAACAATTATGACATTCAAGAGACTAAGTCGCAGGTCAAACCGAACTTCAATCAATTCGTTTATCATCAAATATTGTAGCTATTTTGATTTATACTAAACTTTGCAGGTTTTTGTTTAAATGTTAAAGAAGAAATTTAATTTAAAAAAAAATTGTTTGTTTATTTGATTCGGCCATGGAACCGCCAAAACTGTAAACTAGTGGGAATGTAAATGAAATGTATTAGATACGAGTACACTGATCCAAAAAAATTTTAATTTCTGTATTTTATATAAGGTTGTTCATTGAAAATACAAAACGTTTTGCCATTTTATTGATATTTATCTAACTCTGGTATATAGTATTTCCTCTCTAATCGAATTATCCCAGTTCTTATGATTTTCGTTACATTCCTTCGTCTGACTATTTACTAATTTTAAAAAATGGTAGTGAAACTAGTTTGGTATTTTTTGAAACTAAAATATTTTCAAATTCAATTTCAACATAGAGGACAAAAGAGCATATTATTCCTTACGAACTTTCAACTTTAAAGGCGCTATATTTTTAACTGTATAATAGATGTTCTACATTCTTTTCAATGTAGGTTACTTTTCGATTCTATTCGACGAAAAAGGGTATGTATACTAAAGAACTGATATAAATGACATTCAAACATTTATTCAGTACCTCCTAGCTAATAGGTGAAGGAAAATAGGATTCAATCCCTTAGCATACAATCTTTTACCCGTCTCGCATAACCCTCTAATCCCTAAAAGTTAAATTGTTTTTTATTTCAAAAGAACAATAAAACATTCAACTTCAATTAGGTGAACAAAAGTTCATAAACGTGTCTTCAAAGTTCAAACCCAGCACAATTTTTTTAAACAAATTCAGATACTTGTGAGTATCTTCTTCCCAATATGTCGAGTATAAGGTCCAAAATATGTGAATTTCAAAAAAATATTGAATTTCAAACTTTACGTAGTTTTTTTATAATGGAATAGTCGAACCAGCAAATATAACATTTTTGTTTTGCTTGATATGTACATATGTATATATACTTTAGGCCCTACAGTCGGAGATAAAATCTGGCCTCAACTAACACATCTGTGAAAACCGAGTTGGCTGAAGTTCCGAAGATTCACGCTGAGGAAATACGCTGTTGTTATCGTTTTATTTCGGATTGTAGAGAAGACCCTGCCAGTTATGTTGAGAGGCTTTTTTCTGTTAAAGTAATGTGCTCAACAAGAGGCTAGGGTAATTTATATATATTAACTATTCTTGGATGCGAATCATTTTATATGTCGCTTCTGAGACCTTACAGCCTTTTTGATTTGACTTGTTGAGCCATTACTTCGATGATCTCACCAGCCACCTGTGCTACCTACAGTGCTGTGTAAAATATTAAGACCACTAACAACATTTTGTGAGGTTATGACTTTTTCTCGAATTAAAAAGAATTTATTGTGGGCATACTATTTATGTATATACTGCTTAGTAATTTACTCGTACTAACTCTTTTAAAAAAATCACACATACATACATATGTATAAAAGCTCCATTTAGAAATGAATATATGAAAGGTACATATCCTGTGTATCGGAACAAGCGAGATCAACACAAAATATAGAGAAAGCTCTACGCGAGTCACCTATTTAAATGTCCCGTTACTCCTTTTGCGTACAATATGTAGAATATCAGTAATCAGTTTATCTTTAGCATTCATTGGTAAGTAAACACATGGTTATTAATTTCAATTAAAAAAACTATAGTGAACAAAAAAAGAACAAATGGGAAGGAAATCGATTGACAAAATTACTCTGTGTCAGATACAGCAATTGCACTGCAGGTTTTTCTATAGATTTTATATTCCGTAAATTATTGCACGCCATAATAATGGATTAAGCGAGCGGTCAATCGCTGACCAGTTAGCATTTCATCAAGCCATTGAAAGATATACGGTACTGTGTGAAATATAGGCAAATCGGGCCGAAAGAAGACCGTTACTCAACGTATCAACGTATCGAGCTTTGATTTCAACCGTAAAAAAACGGAACTGCAATTAGGGGAGAGTTAGCCGTAGAACTACGAAACAAAACTGGTACTAATGTATCACCGCTACACATATGCAGAACCCTCTGTAAGGAAAATTTGCGGGCACGATCTGTAACCAAAAAGTGCTTGCTAACAAAAAGACAAGCCAAAGAACGGCTATTTTGGTGTAAGACGCGAAGAAATGGGAGTACAGAAAATTGTAAAAAAGTTTTATTTTCAGACGCAAGTTTTTCTTTTAACTTAATCCAAACGGCCAAATTAAAGTGCGACGACTTCCATCGGAGCAGTACTTTCCGTCATGTGTGCAACCACATCAACAAGGAGGCCGAGGAAAAGTTACAGTGTAGGGAGTGTCACAGTTATTTCGGGAACAGTTGACCAAGATGCATTCATCGATAATATCCCTATTATGGGGTCATATTCCAGTAAGATAATGCACATCCCCATACCGCTAGAAACACCATTTCATTTTTGAATGAAAATAATGTCGATGTTCTCCCTTAGCCTGTATGAATTGAACATTATTGAAAATGAGATAGGGTGGAAAAAATCCGACCAAAATGTAGTAATGACTTAAAAACGACTTTAGTACAGGAGTGGAGTAACATTTCTAATCAAGCACTATATAATGTAGTGGCTGCCCTTAATCGGAGAGTCAATAATTTTATTCAAGCCTTAAAAGACTAAAGTGGTCTTATCATTTTACATAGAAGTATATATTTTTTTTATGAAATTCTCTACTAATGTTTTAAAAAAAATATTACGTTTGTATATAATTTTCTTAAAATTGCAAAATAATAACTGAATAAAATGCCGCTAGTGGTCATAACTTTTACACAGCACTGTATGTATATATACGAGTATGTTTCCAATTGGTTATTTAAATCGAGCTGTGATCTGATTATTCAATTCGTTGAGTTAGTATAGTTATGATAATACTGTTTTTAAAATTTACTGAGAATTTAATAAATCGTTATATGAAACCATTTCGTCTACGACTCCTTTAGACTACTCGTATGAAGTACATTAAGTAAAAAGCCTTTCGAGCTTTATTTATTTATTATTTGCAAATAGTCGGATTTCGGAAATTGATTTCTGTCGCTCTCTGGTCGGAATTTTAGAATCAAATCTCTTTGTTAGCTTTAGTTTTAATTAAATACGTTAAATTATACTGAAGTTTAGAAAGGATGGTTTAAGGTTTGGGTGGATATCAAATAAAAAATTTACTTCAACGAACTCCATTTTTTTGTATGTGTTGATTTTTTTATCCTAATCTTTTCACTGTAAACACATCGTCAAATAAATTATTATTAGGTTGTTTCAAATGAAATGTCCGTTTTGTGCTCGTATGTATTTGACTATGCGATATTAGACGCCGATCTGCGCAGTGGCTAGACGCTGATGAGGCTTCACGACATATCCCGAAACCACAACTCCACCAAAGAAAACTAATGCTGACTGTTTGGTGATCTACTAGTACAAAGGCTCTAATTCATTATTATTTCCTAGGGTTATACATTTGCATGATAACGCCATACGACATATTGCAGCGAATACTATGCCAAAACTACATCATTTGAAGTGTGAAGTTTTGTCTCATCCAGCGTAATCTCCAGATCTCTCACCGACAGATAATAATCAGTTCTTTAAACATTTAGATCACTTTCTCGCTGGCAAAAGGTTCAAATCTGAGGAAGGTGTTGAAACTGGATCTGAGAAGTATAGGAGTTTACTCTCCAACGGACGCTGTTTGGATTAAAAATAAATATTTTGAACAAAAACTCGCAAAATTAAAACTTGACGTTGAAAACGGACATTTCATTTGCAATAACCTAATATTTTCCACACATCTATTCCATTGGACTTTAATATTACTCAGATACGAGGATCAGTATTAGGATCAGTGCCATTTACAAATACATACATATTTTTTTGAAATTTTTGATTCAGAATTTAGGAAAGGAGATATCCAAGTTGTTTGTAAACAACAAAGGCATATTAACGCTACGTTTAAATTTTTGTATGGAGACTGTACGTGCTTAAACACATACCTACATATGTATGTATCTACAAAAATAACAAATTCTATAGATAAAACATAACTTTATATATTAGGTAAGCATTAAACATCACACAAATCTTAATATGAGTTTCGACAGTCTAATCTTTAATATTGAGAGAAATGGATAAATTGAAAAAGAAGAAGCTATTGAAATTTACGTACGCTCTTCCTTGAAGCGGTGAAGACTAAAACAATAAAAATGTCTGGGACTGCGCCATATTGAAATATATAGATTATATATCTCTTCGCACATATTATACAAACGGATATAAACCTGTATAGCAGTTAACATTTTCTTTCTCTGTATTATGGTATTTTCTGCCAAACGGAAAATAGGGGTTGTCAAGTCATGTGCCTGCGAAAGCTTTTGAAATACCAGAAAGAGAGTGCTTCCATTTGAGCTTGGAAGTACATACTCGTATATGAAGTAGAAATAATGCCTTAGGATGCCGGGAATTTCGTATGTATTGTTCCTCAAAGGTAATCAGAATCTTTTGACTAAATTTTTCATTGGTCGGTCGTGATTTTTTAATGCTTACATAATATGTGTGCATGCTGCCATATTTCCATGGTTTCCACGTCAATATACAACCGTCTTTCTGGCGTTATTATGTTTTTGAGATTATTGAGAATTTACCTAAATAGATATAGCCGTATATAAATGTTATGTATATCTATACATACATGCGACTAGGTACAGTAGTTTATTTATATATATATAGAGATTTATACGAATGTATATCCATACATATATATACATGCGCATTTATTGAAATCGTATCAGCAGTGTCTATGCTTATGCTATTATATATAGTATCTATTCGCATACATGTACATGAGTGAATTCATCTACCTAGGTAAATAAAAATTTATATACACATTTCTACACATATATGTAATAGATATGTATCCAGAAAAGTTAATTTCAATTTATTCATCAACATGGAAATATATTTATGCACATTCATAAATATAAAACACTGTATATATAAATGCATATGAAAGCTTGCGCATTAAATAAAAATATATATAGATACACTCATCCAGAGATATGTACATGACTAAGTCCATTTCATTTGAATGTAAACGTCGCTTGGGATGTTCTGATTCGATTTTTTATGCGAAAGACTATTATGGTCTGGTTAAATGTTTATTGTATTATACAATCCTCATAAACAATTTTTTTAAATATACGTGTCTCGGCATCTGTTATTATAAACGTTAAGATGAGTGTGTTCCGTACATTCAAGGGTATATATACTTGCGTATGTATGAATGCACGTCAACACTATCTCTTATACACGTAATATAGAAAGTGTTATTGCAGTCTGCAATACATATATTTAATCATTATCTATATACTTACTTACGTTTGCATAGATACATACGAGTATGTATATACATATTCGCCCGTGTACATACATATACTTTTATTAAACCTTTCTTCTTCAAAGCAAAAAATAACAAATTGAAACGAAGCTTTAACTTTAAGAATCAAAGCATTTAAGGTCAAGTTAAAATACTCCATACGTGTATTAATTCTTATATAGGAATATAGAAATACTATAAATATATGTGTGGATATATAAATATACACGTAGGTACATCAGAATCAAATTATATCTTTTTTAACCTTTGTAAATCACTTAAAATACCAAACTGTTGCATGTACTCATGAGTATACACATGTATACATAGATCATAATAGGTTGAAATTTTTCATAAATACGTACATATGTATATGACGCTTAAACCTATGGATATAAAAATGCATTCAAATTGTGAATTTGCAGAATTTTGCGAAGCTTAAATTCAAATCAATGAAAAAATATATTTTCAATACATACATATACATATATGTAAAAGAGCACGTTTCTGAATTGAATTATTTATATTGAGTTGTGTTACGACATATGTATGTAGGTTTTCGTATCTCAACTATGTTTCTTTTTTTTATTACTCTTTATATTAAATATTAAATTGAACGAGAAAACTGTTCACATATATATTTTAAGCTTGGTTAAATTAAGTTAATAAAATAGAATAATTATTAGTTAAGCCTCAAAGTATACAGTTCTATGTTGATGAAGAAGTAGTTTCTTCGTTCTTTTTCGATTCGGCGTTAGTGTCGGCTTTAAGCATATTGCATACCACTATTATCCATTTCCCATTCATTTCAAAAATACCATTGTTTTCAAAGTTGTTTGATTGTATGTGATGGATAAGATAGGCCACTCCTTATTTCAAAAATGACATTTTCATTTAACTCACTTTGTAGTTGCCTGGAATGGCTAGTTGTCATAAGATCCAGTACCGAAGTAATGCACATTTCTCAGCAATCTCGCATAGACATTGCATTACCAAAATTAATCTTATCGTTTGCCTTACTTACTACGGGGTCAACCTACACTTTAACTAACCAACCTCTCCAGTTAGCCCGATGATTGACTAACTGGCTCCAGTTGCGTACTCCAAGTCGAATGCGGTCCGATTTTACTTGTGCGCGCTACCTAAGGTGAGGTCTTCATCTAATGCGCTGACCTTCCCGGTTAGATTTGCAGATACTGCGGACCGGAGGATTGTTGTCCATTCGGTCTACATGTCCCAGCCATCTCAGGCGACTGATGCGCAGTGTTCTGACTAGATCGATGGCGCTATATGGCTCGTACAGTTCGTCGTTAAATCTTCTCCTCAAAAGCCCGCTAACGCAAACGGGACCAAATGTTGTTCGAAGATTTTTTCTCTCGAAACGACAGAGGATATCTTCATCCGCTTTCAATAGAGTCCATTCTTCAGTGCCATAAAGTAGGACTGCGACGATCAAGGTCGTATAGAGAGTCTCCTTAATTTTTCGGGATATTACTACTCAATTGTCGTCTATGCCAAAGAAACAGCGATTGGGAAGAGTGATTCTTCGTTTTATTTCTACTGAGGTTTTGTTGATCGAATTGATAGCACAGCCAAGGTAGGCAAAGCCACTTACTACCTCGAAATTAAAATTGTCGACTGTAATATTCTGTCCAATTCGTCGATGTTGTATATACCTTATTGTTAACAATATGTACTTGATTTTGCCCTTATTTACCGCTAGACCTATTTTGAGAACTTCAGGTTCATGCACCCGCAGCGAACGCGGCCGTGACATCCCGCTGAGTTCTGCCTATTATATCAATATCATCAGCGTACGCTATTAGTTGCACAGTCTTTTGAAACTGCGCCTCCAGTTTTCGTTTGTGAGTTCCGCATAATTCTTTCATGTATGATGTTAAAGAAGTCACATGACAGAGCGTCATATTGTCTAGTACCTTTTTTTGACATAAAAGGTCTCAGTTAAGTCGTTACCGACCTTGGTGGAACAGCAAGGGTTTTGCATTATCATTCTGCACAGACGGACGAGTTTGGCAAAGATGCCAAACTAGACATGGGTCTATACAGACCCTAGACTTCTATAAATGCTAACATATACCGCCTTAAAATAAATGATAGTGTGGTGGGTATAGATTTTGACTTCTTGAGCTTTTTCCAGGATTAGTCGATTGTGGACATTCATGGTCCGAAACCACGCTGCTAGGAACCAATCAGATTGTTGACGTAGGGTCTCAGACGTTGACACAATACGGCATATAAGATCTAGAATGCAATGTTGAGCAGTCTTATGCCCCTATAGTTGGAGCTGTTGAGGGGGTCTCCTTTTTGCGTATTAAGCAATCGATGGTAAGATTTAATTCGTCAGGCATACGCTCTTCTGACCAGACCTGAGAAATGAGTTGGTGTATGCTCTCTACAAAGTCATATAAAGCGGCTTTGAATACGTCGGTAACTAAGTTCTCAGGTCCAAGAGCTTTGTTGGATTCAAGCTTAGATATTGGTATGCTTACTTCGTCATCGTCTAAGATGAATGGCCCATTTGGTTTACCGGCGGTATATTAGGCTTCATAGCCTTTAAAAAGTCTGCAGAAGAAGTTTTTCCATATTCGCAGCACTGACTCTACTAGGAGGTTTCCTTCTTGATGTGTGTAGATTTCTGTTCGTGTCCTGTTATCTTGAGACGTCCTTTTTATCTATTGTTCTTCTTATGTTGGCATACGTTATTCCTGGAGTACAGACGCTCAATATCTTTGATCGCGCGATTCTCGTGCTGTTTTTTCTTCTTTTGGAGAAACCGATGTTCATACCGCGTCTTTTGCTCGTGGAGTGGCAACGCCGCTTTGTACACTAGTTATTTAGCTGCATGTGCGGGCCGGCATTCTTCATCAAACCAGAAAATTGTTGGTGGTGGTTTGGTGAAACCCAGAACATCGGTTGCGGCGTTTCTGATGCACATTGGCAGCGTTGCCACTGGTATTCGGTGCTTGATGTTGGTCGCATAGGAGTTCTTAAGAAATTTCGGGATTCGCGTTCGTCAAAGATTCTGATGTCCCTTGCAATTGCAGCTTTTGTTGCAGTAGTTTTTCTTTGTTGTGGTGGTTGGAAGACTCGCATACGTACCTGTCGTTTGCCTTACAAATTTCTAGATACCACTGTGCTGCCAAAACTGTGGTGGAAAAAAATCGTTGATCTACGCATTCTACCGGTGTATATTGATAGCTTCATTTTGAATAAATAAGAACCGATTATGACATCGGGGTTAACGCTCCAAATACGTCAGTCCTGCTTGTTTACGTAGCCGTTAAACCTGATATTACCCTCATTATTTCCGGTTGATTTAAAATCAAATCCCTCAACACCCGACGCAAGAAATGGTCATGGGGCTTTAGCTCTTGGACCAGTTGGTTCTTATAGGCCTTGAGATTAAGATATTTACGCAGAATTCTCCAGATATTGAATGGATAAAGGCCAAGTTGTGGCGAGCGGCGAAAAACTGGGGTCTTTTTCAACACCAGCTTCCACAGCCGCGATATTGTCTTCCGAAAGCACTGTTCTCGTTTTGTAGGTATCCAATAGCGTGAATATAAGTTTTGTGAAGAGAGCTTTTTTGGAAATAAATTTCAACGATTTGGAGTTGTTATTGTGACGTCAATCTTGCCATAATTTCATACTTATCTATCCTGAGTGACTTCCAGATTTTCCTGCTTATAGCTCATCATCAATTCCTGCTGCTCATCGCTGCCCTTTTTATGTGTGTTTTTCGTTTTTGCTTATATATTTTTTCACTCCCACTTTCTCAACGCACGCTTACAAACAGAGTGAACAAATTTCTTCAACTGATTTTAGATTTATAAAAGACTTTTATTCACTTAAAAAGTTAACATAAAGAATAAGTTTCCTAGTCTTGATTGGTTTGGCATAACGCCGTCTACCAGATTAACAGATGTTTGTGTTTTATTTTAAGGTAAGTGGAAATTGGAAATAAAGCTTAAAAATATTCCTCGATGATACGCCTTCTGTAGCGGATGACATTTACAGCATAGTAATATAAAATATCCCAGTCTTGTTGTCTATTCAAAATATTAATTATTTCGCCAGCAGACAGGAGCTCGGATCTTAAATATCTTTTGCGAAACTCCTTTAAAATTGGGCATTCTCCTAGGAAATGTAAGACGTCCTCTCTCGCTCTCTGATTACAGAAATTGCACAAAATTGGAAGTTCGGGTTGGTGTGGGATGAAATTTAAATCCAAAATTTAAATGTAAAACTTATTTTGTCAATTGAATTTTGGTTCAAGAAATAATTTTCAAACTGTCTTCTTAATGATATGGGCTCCTCTGCCGGTGTTAATGAAAGTTCATGTCCGCAGTTAGACGCCAGGTGCCTCTATTCTTGGATGAGGTTTCCGCATGTTGTAAGGATATGTTAGTAAGTACTATCCTGGGCAACTTTTATTCGTCCTTCGCCATCACTTTAACGACTTAGTCGAAATGCATCTTCAGAATTTCTAAAACCAGTGATGCCGTCCCAGTTTCGAGGTGCAGCATGTAATTGGGTGTGCTTATTGGCAACCGAAAAGTGCGCTTAAGAAAGTGACGAAGAAACTTCTTCACTTCATCGAACGAGCGGTATCCCCACACTTGAGTACCATACGAGAGAATTGAGAAATCGAAAATGCTGTTGAACTTCCTGATTAGTGCGTATAAAAACTCCGTTGTCCAATTTTTATAGGATTCCACAGGAATTCGGTCGGTCTCGGGAGCTTTATATGCCTTAGCGCTTTCAATGACTTTTTGTATTTCTAGAGCTGTGAAATGTGCATCCAAAGACTCGTCGTAGAAAAATGGGGCGGCGTATTGAATCGGTGCTACGTTACATGCATTATTGTGTAGGTGGCTAAAATGATCCTTGAGTAATGGTGCTTTCAACGATGAGGCGGTTACATTTTTAGGGCCGTTTATATATTTCGCCGCTTTTCAGAATTCTGCCGAGGACTTTGAGTTGCTTATTACGGCAATAACTTGAAGTTCGAATGCCGTCTTTTTTACATAGCAAATATGCTTAAAGCTCTTGTTGGCTGCTCCGTACAGGAATTTAAAGATGCTTCATATCATGCAGAATATGAAGCAGTAATCTATTACTATACATGATGTTCCTCGTATAAAAGTGAACTTACCGCTAGAATCTCCTTCACAACTTCCATTAAGAACTCGACCGTCGTAGGCATCTGCGAGCTCAAAAATGTTGTCACTCTTGTTATCCCGAACTTCATCCTTCGATCTGCAAATCATGTGCATAAATTGTGATTTGAGACCACTATTAAAGTTGTTTTGAGAAAGAGCCAACCAACCATTAAAATCCCCGCAAGCATTAGATCTGTTGCGTTTAAAATTTGAAGCTCGTCGTTTGGCTTATCATAGTCGCGTTACCTGTGGCTGCAGTTCATATATATTGGGACTATGTAAAGGGTCTTCTTTCGTGTATTTACTTCCAGGACCCATGCTTAATCCAACACTTTAAACTTAACTTCTACGCCAGTTATGTCTCTACGATATCCAAATAATTGTTCCCCACTACCTCGTCCAAAAATCGATGATTTAATTGCCCGCATCCATTTAAGTTCATAATCCAAAAATATATGCTTAAATCTAACCTCCTCCTTTTCTAACACATGGGTTTCATGCATTGGAAAAATATGGAAATCCTTAATATTATTAAGAAACTCTGTATATATTATATTATACATGTATAAGGCCAGCTACATTATAACTAATAATTTTTATGAACAAAAGAGTTTCATTCTGGTAGACGAGCGTATCTCATTCGCTACGTGAGGTCCGGCTTGTGTTTGCACCCAAAACCATTTTATTGACTTTGTTGTATAAATCCTTTGTGTTTCCAGCCAAATGAATTTCGTCGATAACCCCACTGACAGCTCCATTGACGTTTGATTTGTGTGACATTTGGCACACATTGTTTTGTTTTTCGACTTCGTTCATAAATTTTTGCAAAGGTGGTGGCTTCAAAAATGCCTTTAAGGGCTTGCTCTGCATTTTCCTCGCCACATTTCAGACCTTCGAAAGTGTCCCAGGTAAATATCTTGTCTGCTACAAGCAACTTGTCATCTCTCAGGGTGATTTTCATTTTTTCAACTGTGTACACATTATCTGTCAAAAACAGCAAAGCGCACGGTTGCGAAATTCGGCGCCAGAGATACGAGTATATATAACATTGCTTCTAGGCAATGATAGTGAATATCCATTCTTTGATCAATATATGTACATTTGCTATATATCAATTCTCTTTGGAGTTTTCTGTAGTATTAGACATTGAAGTTTTAAATGAGTACAATGAAGTCGCTCATGTTAGTAGCGTTTATGTTTCGTCGACAGTTTCAATTTAAATGGTACGTCTTTGCTTGAAGTTCTCGTGAATATTTCATGTCGTTCAGAGATATTTATAAATTTACTTATCTATTTTTTATCGATTTTTGATTTGAATGAAAATAAAAAATGATATCATCCCGACATCGAGGTTAACTAAAAGAAACTATGGACATCTCTACATTTCATACACCGGCCACCCCTCAGTAAATCCTATCTAGAGATTTTGCGGAGTCATGAGTATTTCATTGATCGCCAGCACCAAAAGCGGTGGTGAAATAATCCCCCCCTTAAGGTTTTATCAAGCTAAGGCAACCGTTGATTTTTCGTTTGTAGGCGCGTTGGTTGTGGGTTTAGCTTTTATATTATATCTAGCACCTTCAATCTTCATACCGCTAGAAATGCTGTGTTAGTGAATTATTTCTTTGATTGGTATTATTTTTGGTATTATATTCGCATGTCCACCGATCTCCCCTTATAGTGTGAATGTTGAGTATACATGTAGTATATGCATAGTGCCTGCGATTGGATCTAGGGATAGAATTGATTTAAAGTCAAATATCCGTTAGGCATAGGGAGGAAATGATAGCTAGGCCTATATATACATATTGTGTAACAATCAGCCCTAGGCAAATGAATTAACTACTTATATGTATATATCTTGAAAAGGTGGGAAGTACCGCCTAGTACTTTTTGTCTGGGCATCTATAAGGGGATGGTTGGCTATACTGCCATTCATCTTAGATCTATGTCGCAGTAGACGAGTTTTCAAATAAGTTATTGAGTATATATGCATTGGTACCTTAACAGGAAAGTTTTCTTAGACATAGTCCACTTACTGATTACTTAAATAGAATAGTTTATCTCTTATTTTTCAGGAAGGCATTCTAGTAATTACTAAGTGACTTGGATGTGATTATCGTTTACATTTTAGTTACTAATGGGTAGTACAAGTACATAGTACTCGAACAATCTGGTATTAACTTTGGCTCCGATATCGTACGAGAGTAAATGGCTAAATAGTCATACTTTTTCTGCAGATAAAATATTACTTTTGATTAACACGTGAATATACCTGAATAAAAGCTCATCCAATTTACGTTCTTTGAAAGAGAATAGCTTAAGATTCCGAAGCTCTTCTTTTAAATCGATTGAAAATGATTTCAGTTTAAGAGCTTTTGGTGCTATATGGCTCCAGATTTTTAATTTCATATGGGGGACTTTAATTTGAATATGATTCAAATGGTTTCTTCTACTCAATTTTGAAGTAGAAAACAGAAACAACTTTACATCATGTAAAGTTCACAACTGCTGACGTTTGATAAAGATCGCTTTTATAGATTTTAACTAATCGGACAAAACAGAATCACAGACTCAGACCAAAAAAAGTAAATATTACAATTGTATCTTCGTACATGACACCCATATATTAGTGGAGCCGTGTGTATGGAGCTTGATTTTCACCGTCTTCACTTTTGAATTCGTAAATCTACGCGAGAAATTGCTTATTGTACATATGTATTTGTTTGACTAAATTTTGTTTTTAACTTAGCTTTGTTCATTTCACAAAGGGGTTGCCTCACCACGTCATGCGCACATAGCGTATGCTGGATTTACAATGCATCAAAGAAGCGATGCGAGAGTGAGTAAAGCGCGAGATATCATTCAAACTCACACAAGGACCATATTTGTATGAGACTGTGTATACTCGTATATGTTATGTAGCAAATCACAAATACGCGAGACTCAACTTTTTGTCACGTCCCGTGTTGGGAAAAACCGAAAGCTTTCGCGACGTGAGGACGTGATGTTTATTATGTAATGGTGGTTTGAATTGCTGATATTTATATGTAATTTATTTATTACAACTTTACTTGAACACTGCGTTGGTTAAGTATTATCACTAAGTATATTTGCTTTTATTTTTGGGACGATATTTAAGTGTACGTCCGAAGAAGTGGATGAAAGTAACCTGATGAGCATTTATAGCGAAACCAGTATAAAACCTGAAAGTTTAAGGAGATAAGATACCATTGCAGTACAAGGCAATTTCAATAGAGCACTTCTGGGAAAAAAACAGAAAGAGAAAAAATATGTTACATTCACGATGTATTAAGTTGTAATACATGTACATATGTTAAGTATTGCTCGTTTTTGTCGGGGCTCTTTTCCAGTTGGCATAAATTGCATAAAACCAATTTAAAGCTTAAACCGTTACTGAAGTTAGTATTTGAGATATATTGCTCATTCAGTCTGCAAAATTCATTGCGTTTGCATTTCTAGCTGAATTTTGAAATGGATCTATCGGAAGAGCATATTCGGCATATTTTACTGTTTTTGTTCCGGAAAAACTAGAATGGAAGTGAAGCCACTAGATAAATCTAAAATATGTTTGAAGAGGGTGTCTCAGCGATTACAAATGCCGGCAAAGTTTAGAAATAACAATTTTGACCTAAAAGTTGAACGTTGTCCAGGTAAGCCAGAAAAACTAGACGATGAGTGCCTGAAGTCAACCGTCGTTAAAAATTCCACTGTTACTGTAAGGGAAATCGCAAATGAAATCAACGTAAGCCATATCACCATGTAGGAACACCTAACAAATATGGGAAAATGGGAACCATACCACCTATCGCAAAATAATATTCAGGGAAGAATCGAAGCTTACGCTGTCTGGTCACAACCAAGAACCGTTTTTGAACCCAATCGTTATCGGAGATGAAAAATGGGTTTTTTTCAATAACATTAAATGTCGCCATCAATGGCTTAGTCCAGAAGATTGACCAGCACAACATTCCAGTGGCCTTTCTTCGTTTTGCAGGGTTATCAACACCAAATTCATCCTTATCCAGGCTAGGGTTTTTACGTACCCAGACTTAAAACAGAAATTCAGCCCGGTGATAATCCATAGCATTTAACGATATAAGAGCTGCGTATACTTATTAATGGTTTATTCGCCACCATCTTTATTTCAGCATCCTCATTAGTCACGAACAATGTCGTTTGACATCAGCTCCAAATACGCAGCTCATATAAGCAATGTGTCACAATAAACTACAGTTTATTAGGTTAAGCAAATTCATCCGCTATGTGTCACTCTTCTGGGGTTCAGACACTTCTAACAGGAAATTGTAGCGTTATTTTTTCTGCTTAATGCTCGTTTTGTATTATGTACATATTTTCGCCTACGCTTGACTTGGGCCAAACTGAATGTGTATTTCCTTTACCTTTCTATTTATAATCTCATTCATATCTAATTGTAACGATTTATTTATAATAATTGAGTTAAAATATTTATAATATTTATATATATATTAATTTTATTACAGAAGTTCTGTAAGTATAACTTCTCAGACATTTACCCGCTATTCACGTCAAAATTATATACGCACAATGTATATACCATATATAATATTTTTTTTTTATTTATTAATTTGGAGAGAGTAATTTAAATGTAATTTACAATTTTAATCAGTTTTTTTTTATTTTTAAACTAGCAAAATTGTTTAATATTTCTTAAGCCTTTTTAATATTTTATGCACTAACTAATAATAGTAATGTTTTTTTAAATTATTTTTACAGGAGAAAAACCACATAAGTGTCAAGTTTGTGGAAAAGCATTTAGTCAAAGCTCAAATCTAATAACACATTCTCGAAAGCACACTGGTTATAAACCGTTTTCGTGTAAGCTATGTCACAAATCTTTTCAGAGAAAAGTGGACTTAAGAAGACATAAAGAAACTCAACATACAGACTTAAGGCCTTTAATAGAAAGAAGCCTTACGAAGCAAAATTTTACAAATCCTGAAAATGAATCATCAACTTTGAACTCTTCAATGTCTCCAATTAATTGTCAGAAGGTGTCTTTGATAGTATAACAGAAATGTGCAATAATTTAGTGTATATCTTTGTGAAAATCTTTGTTAATTTATTTATTAGAATATGCAATAAAAAGATCCCATAAAAGAATCGCCGTTTATTGTACCTATTACAAAAACTTACTCATATTGAGGGTACCAACCAATTAAAACGTGACAAAAATAATGTAATTATAATAATCAAGATTAGTAATTCATTGATGCCAAATGATTGAACTATTTTGCTTTACTCAATCAAAATTTCTTGTATAAAGGTTTATCATTTATGAAAACAATCAATTACTTTTTTAATACTTATTAGTTTACTTTTAACTACAAGGGTTGCCAATGAAATTCGATATTACATTCCAGAGATTTATGTCTAATTTATTTAATGTTAATTTGTAGAAAAATGAGGTATTTTATGTTAAAATAAATTTAAAATTTGTCCTTACCATAACATTGCAATTTTTTTTTATTGAAATAAAAATAAAAATTGAATCCTACCATTAACATAGACTTCAGGTTTTGACACTGTGTTGTTAAATGTAAATATACTATATATAATAATAAACCTTTAACTTTTAGTGCATTGGTATTGCTACCTTTTAGAGCGAGTTTTGAAAACTTTATAAATTATATGGATTTTAGTTTTTGAAGTCTGAAGAAAAGATTCCTGATACAAGTTTATAAATCAGTATTATCTTCTTAATTCAGGCAAAATGATTCAGGCAAGTATGTTTTAAAAATGAACTGCGTTTCGGAAAATTGTTAACATAAAATCTTTATGTTAAAATCATGCTCAATAGCTTCGAAACATAAATATTGTATGAGAGTGTATTGCAGGCTATAACCAATAATATTTAAAAACTTAAATTTTTAAAATTCGAATTAAAGTAGTTGGCATACATCTTTCAAGGGTTATCAGTTCAGTAAATAAGGTATCGTGTGGACTATGAATATGATATATTAACTGTTGAATAGATTGTTTTTCAAACCGTTGGAAATCATAAAAATTGGGAATACTGTGACGGCTATCAAATATTTTTCTGTTTAAATACCAAATTTGAAATATTGAAAAATGTCATAATTACTTTTATATTCGAAACTTTCCTTAGCACCTTAGTTATAGTGGGAAATTCAAATTAAATGAATTTCACGTTTCTGTAAAAATGCCAGAATATAGGTTATTGATTAGATAGAAGCATTTATGAGATAGAAACAATTTTAAGGCTAAAATAATGTTTTTTTTTTTAATCATTGAGTTACATAAAGCAGTCGTTAGACTGGTTACTATTGATTTGAAACTGGCCTTTGTAAGAAAATAATTTTGTGATCGGTTAAGTTGTTTAACTACTAACTACCAATTAAAGCAAGAGAAGGCACCTCTTTTCATCGAATACAAGGTTGACGCTTCAAATTAATCTTATCAGAATAAATTTTTTACCATTTGCAACAGCTATTGACCACTCGCTCAAAGATGACTACAAAATGTATTATGTTTACCCCTCTTTGTGTTGCGGTTGTGAAATTGAGTCATTCCCTAAACAATAACAAAAAATAAATGTTTGCTAAATCGATCAAAATAAGGGTTCCTACTGGTCTATGTAATCGTACGCAGTAAGTTATCTACAAATTACTCAGCTGAAAGGAAAATGAGAAAGAAACACACGCAGCTAATTATTCAATCACGATCACTTTAAATCTTTAATTTTTCAAGTTGCATTTTACAATACATTGATCTTTGCCATAAGTAGCTGAGAAGTTTAACAATGAATGAAAAAAGACATACAAAACTTTCCAAGATTGACACTGATTGACGCGGATTGAAGTTTAACACGCACTTAAAGCTCTCTACGAGCTTTATTTATGTGAAGTGTATGGTGCCTCCCCCTCTGGCTCCGAAGTCGTCTAGAAAAGTTGCCAGGATCGTTTCAAGTGGAACGTTGGTTGCGACAGGGCTAGTTATTTTGAATCTTGTCTCCCCAAGTTTCCGTATAGTTATATTGGGACCATCTCGTCTAGGAACAAATATGGAAGTTAATTCTTATGACGTGGTGACGAATACAGCATAACTTATAGTATAATTAGGGCCTGTCGGTGATTTAAGGCTCATAAGTGAACTAAGTGGTTGATGATTGTTAGTAGCGTAACTTCAGATCCTTCCAGGTATCCTCGAAATTTGCCGGCGACCCTGCAAATCTTTCTGTCGTAGAATAATTTTACTCTGCAGAAGTAAAGAGTCAGCTAGCATATTGTATTGGGTGTTCTTCTGAACCCTTTCCCTGGACGAGAACTACTCCCACAGCGTAGCTGCTAGCATCGGTCTTCCTAAAGTATTATTTTATTGGATCAATTTGGATGCAGTGGTCTAGGTTTTTAGTTGCTATTTTCTTATCCCATCTAAATAAATGTTCATGCCTCTTGTTCTTCCGTTTTGAGGTTCTGATCCAATATATTCCTTTGCTGATGAAAGTATTCTCTGCTTTTCATATTTATTACCGAACTCACGTCCCTGGTCTTTAGCTGTAGAACTGAAACGGCAGCGTATATTAAGCCCATTAAATTCCGGTATGAACAGCATAACCAATTGGGGAACTATCAATAGAGGAGAATTTATTGCTTTTAAAATATAATGGTGTCTGCTATCGTTAAAGCGAAATTAAACACCAAAGCATTATCCATGAATGGGACTTACATCGTTGAAACCGAAAAACTTTCCATTCTCGGTATGTGTATCAATGGCAAACTACATTGGACTCACCATATATTTGATGTTGCCAGAAATGCTGCGTAATGTCTAGTCTTCCTCAAACGATGTAAGAAATACTTTTCACCCTCTGATCTGGCCTTAATATAGATATAAGGCACTCATCCGCCCAAAATTGAAGTACAATGCCCACATTTAGACAGCAGCGCCTAGAACATATCTGCACCTGTTAGATACTGTTCAAAATCATGCGATAAAACTCTTAGAAAATACTAATATCACTCATACAATGGGCACCCTTGAACACAGACGTAATGCCTCGTGCCTCCCTCTGCTCTATAGCTATTTCCACCACCAGTGGTCCATAGATATCGCCAGTAGCATTCTGCTCCTTCAAACGTTTAAATATAACACCGGTTTTGCTATGAATGCTCAGCAGTATACTCTCGAGCCCTCTTTTGGACGTACTCCAAAATATCGAGATTCGTTCCTAAGCCTTACAACTCGCTACCAAGCTGTCTATTTCCTAGTCGTTATAATTTGCAAACATTTAAGACCAACGTATATCGGTACCCTTCTTTTCTTCCTCCTTAAGTTTCCTTCGCCCGCGCTGTGTGAAAACATTTTAAGGGGATAATTAAAACAAACAAAAAAGTTGCTCCAATACTTGTTATATATTGTAACCTTACGATGTAAGGATTATATTCTAATCAATGGAATAAATTAATCCTTTGTTGATGACAAGCCTAAACAATCGACTTTCACATCCGATTAAAAGGAAATAAACAAACAGGTTCATAATCAGATAGCTTTATCAGGAGGTTTACGCAAGATTTCTTTTTTCTCTGGCTATTACTCCTATCTCTTTAATTACAGCCTCAACAACAAAGTATGGATATCCTTTCTTTCAGCATTATCACATCTTCTCATCTTTGTTTTCAGATGAGCCTCAACTTTCTCAATAAATTTAAGAATCACTCTGCGAGAGATACTTTGCTGGTTCTCCGTCACTCAAATTTCTCTGAGAAAGTAATTTTGCCTTATAGCGTATAGTGTGTTCTGCGGTTTCGTCGTCCTCCAAATTTTTGACTAATTCGCAACTTATATAAGTGATATCGAAGCTAGCAATATGCCAGTATGCCTGACCAGTCTTCCGATATCATCCTTTCAATGTTAAGAGATAATTTTGATTTTTATTGGAAGGGTTCTGGTGCACTTTTAGCCTGTCGGTTATTACCGAGTCTATTGCTGAATTCGGGATGCCACAAAAATCTCTGGGCCGTACAGAAGCTCAACTGAACCTCTTCTTGCCATTTCAATAGCTTTTTCATTTCCTGCAATACTTGTGCTCTGGTAACCATAACAGCTTGACTTTGTTTCTTTTAGTTAAGTCCTGAAGATTATTGAAGTGGTGTAGAGCCGCTTTGAAATAACCTTAACAATTTCAAAGCTGCTTGACTGTCTGTGAGTATATGGATGGGGCGCATTTTATTCCTGTTCCAAGTATGATACTCAGTTTAAAAGACGCTGGGACTATTTCCCGTTGATCTGATTTTTGGACCATGGATACTGATGGTTTTAGTAGTCTAATGCTTGTCGATTTTGGAAAACTACTCGTATATCTATCTTCCTGTCTAAATATAAAATTTTCGATCGAGTTCCGGAATCCCTGAGATGAAGCTTGTGAAGTTTATTCGAGTTTCATCTCCCTTGTTTGTAGTTTGTTTGTTTGTTTTTAATATGCATATATGTGAAGTGGTGTGAAGCCCATATATGTGAGTTTCAATTTAGTTTTTTTGCCTAAAATTACGCCTAGCTTTTTAATACAACTATTACAGCCCAAGCTTTGGGATTTGGAATGAGACGAGCCTGGAATGTGTAGCTCAAGCAGAGTTCCTGGACTAAATGTGAACGCATCATCTAATTTGAGTACAAAACCAAAGACGCTTCAAGGCGTTTTGCACGTGTGCGATTGGCGGGAGTTCACCCAGTTTTTCACAATTCGTAACGCAAGTTATTCTCTTAGATTTTCAGAACTCTGTGCTGAATTTGGATAATGTTGAACTGTAAGCATCTTATGAACTGGTGCGTTTTGTTTGATTGAAAAGTTTTTCCTCCTTTATACATAGTGGTCTCAGTTGCTTCTTCCATGTTGGTACAACTTTGTCTTTACAACTGCTTTTGAAGCATGATGTGATATATTCATTCATTCATTCAGCTAGCACATATTATTATATTTTTTTAATATTTCCATGTTGGTACCACTTTGTCTTTACAACTGCTTCTGAAGCACGATGTGATATATTCATTCATTCATTCAGCTAGCACATATTTTTATATTTTTTTAATATTTTATGTACTAACCTATAATAATGTGAACAGTGAACTATAGTGATAACGGCAGATAGCCAGCACTGTTCGAAACAATTTCTCGAAAGGCTAGAGTTCGTTGATTATTAGATGAATATAGTCTGGCCATCGAGGTCCGATGTAGATGCTTTGCTGAGCACGTGCCAGTCCTCACCAATATTGTAAGCAAAATAAAACGAGATAGTAACGGCAAGAGCCTTTTCTGTGATTAAATTAAAAAAAGAGGGCTCATTATCCCGATTGCATACGAATATAAGTACGTTTTACTCGTAATTAATAATTTATTCTGATAAAAACTCGGATTTATTATTTGTGTAATATTGTCAAAAGTGAGCATTGGCATCCAATGACCAGGTGGCAGCAGCGACGGTAGCACAGTTCTACTTGAAAAGGAGTAATATTATATTCATCGCTGGAGAAGTAAGCGGAAGATATTTAATTTTAATGCTGATGAATAAATCAATCCGGGTAGTCTGAAATCTTATAGAGCGTATTCTCGTTTTTTTGTTTCCATTACTGAGACCAAAATACCTTTCGTATCCCAAAGCTCTGGGATAAAACCAAAGACTACGGTGTCTCAGCACACCGTTCGCCAAAAATTTCGGATGCACGAAACCCTCAGCGGAAGGGTGGCTCTCAGGTCTACACTTTGTAGTTCGTACTATGATTGTGGCCTCTAGTCTACCGGAAGAGTTTGCAGAAGCCCTTCCTCTGGACCTTATTCCAAAACCTCTTCGTGCTGGATTGTGCTCCTTTGTATTTTCAAGTTCAAATATTGAAAATATTAACAATATTTTAAGCTGAACAGATATCTTACAATTCTTATTTAGCCTGATAGCCGGTGTGATGAAGTTTCAGTTTTTGTAGCTCAACGGGTTAAACCAAATTGCTTATGAAGAAAATAAATATTCTTTTAACTAAATAATTGAATAAGCAAGTTTTAAAAATTTAAATTTGTCTTGCAAAACACGTTAATAAAAGATAATATATAAAAACACGCATTTTTTAATGATGAACTTTTTTGCGGACATAAACCAGTCTACCATGAATTAGCAATATCCAGTGAAAAGTACTGCATTAACTTTGAAAAACTACAATGTTTTCTTTAAAGCCATCTTTAGATAGATTGGCATTTCGAAAACATTTTAGAAAAATATAAATTTACACAAGAGGTTTCCTCGAATTTTGATTTGCGAAATTCTGATTAACTTCTTTAAAGTGTATTGCTTTAATGATATTTCTTTTTAACTATTAACATCAAAAAACAATCACTTTACTTTTTATTTTATTTGTAATTTTTTTAGATTTTAAGAAGGATCATCTTCACTATGCATAGAAATATTTTCATTGCAACTTCTACACTTTAGAACGATCCTGTCTATTTAAATTTAAAATGCTTATCGTATTTTCATTTTTATTTATCTGCGCAGGTTTCAAATATCTTTCTCAATGGTCCTTTTGCAGAAGAACGCATTATTATCATTGTAGTAAATATTAGTATATATTGCACATACCATATGTTTGAATTCTACAGCCTTATTTCCTTGTATGAATCAACTATATGAAGAGAAGTTTACACTTAAAATTTTTCATTGTTAGTTGTACAGATAGGGCCATTGAAAAATTTCATACCTGGACTTCTAGTTGTTAACCTTTGATATACATATGTATATCGCTCATTTTAGTCAGCTTCTAACTTTTTTTCTGTGGCGGACTTATGGGATTTTTCGACGTTTTCTTTGACAGATTTAAGGTATTATCAAGCATTCCTTTTGAAGTTTAGTACAATACTTCTTTTGTTTATCATTCCTTAAGTGGTGTTAAGGATTTCTTTAAGAATTGTTGGATGGACTGATAATCACATTTGTAATTTTTCGTGGTTATTTAATATTGTATCCGGAGAAATAAATATCAAGACTTGTATTATTCGTAGGACATTTACTTCATCAACTCGTGCAAACCATCTGGTTCCAATAAAATCCTTTATTAACATTGACAACTAATCCAAACATTTAAATGATTTTTTATTTATGCTAATTCAATAATTTTTAATAGTAAGACAAACAAACTCAACTATTTCATTCTAATTTTCTGGGCCAATGTGTGCGCTCTTAACCAATAAGCAAGACTTATGCTTACGATATGGTATGTCTTTCTACAAGATATATGGTACTCGTATGCCTTTCGGAAACATAACGGGTGACCAGATAGTAATAATAGTTTTTCCAATTATTATATTTCAGCAGCTGTCAAAGTTACCAATGACATCCAGCTGTCAAAATATTCAATAAGGTTTGCCATTTCACCATGTATCGTTTTACGCTTGCGGAACGTGAAGGGATTATTAAAAATTATTATCGAAATTCCGGCTCATTTGTAAGAACGCAACGTGAATTTCGCCGTGAGGTCGGTCGTCTTCATAGCTTCTGTGTGGAAGCAATTCACTGTACCGTGAAAAAGTTTGAGCGTGAGTACACTCTTTTGGATCTCAAGCCACTAACCAAACAGAGATTGTTGCGAAATGAAGAAAACATAGCCGCCGTAGCGGCCAGTATTAACTAAGACCCAGTAATGTCGATTGGGCGCCAATTTAATGAATTGGGCATCGCCCGAGAATTAGCATGGCTTATTTTGAGGCTTTGGCCAACAAATCAACTTCTCGGACGAGGCCCATTTTTGGCTCAGCGGCTATGTCAACATGGCATGGCGGCATCATCGGACTTAATTTCTTTCGGGTCGCCTACCCCGTTGTTGTCAGTGGCCTTAGGTATAGAGCGATGTTAACCGATCTTCAGTGGTCAAAACTCGACAACATCAATATATCCGAGCTGTGGTTCGAACAAGATGGCGCTACATGCCATACAAGAGACGCAACGCTCTTAGTTGTGAAGGAGAAATTTGGCAACTGGGGCATCTCACGGCAAGCGTTCATCAATTGGCCGCCGCGATCATGCGATTTCACACCACTTGAGTATTTTCTCTGGGGCTACGTTAAGTCCTTAATCTACACTAATAAGGCAATCACTGTTTACGAGCTCGAGGTCAACATTCGACACGCTATTGCCGGAATAACGCCGCAAATATTGGATCGAGTTATCCAAAATTGGACCGACCGCTTGGAGCACTGCCAGCGAAGCCAATGCGGTCATTTGAAAGATGTGCTATTCCACACATAATGGCATAAACGTAGCTTGAAAATAAAGTTGGAATCAATTTTATCAAATGTACCCTATAATATTTATGTATATACATATATGCATATGTACATACACATATGCATATGTGCATACATATATGCATATGTATATATTTTACTAAAATATGAGTTTTAAGAACTACCTTAAAATAAACTTTACCCACCTACTTTAAAAAACTTAATTCTATCTATTATTATACGTGATTTTTTTAAATAATGATTGTTACTCGATTTTTTTGTAGATAATCTTAACACTCTCTTAATCCTAAACTATAGAAGACGGTCATTTCTTAAAGATAACCGATCGATTTTGTCCCTGATGAAGAAAACGACTAAGCAATTTTTCCGCTTCCCTCACCGACAAAAACGCTTGCCGCTGTTATGCAGCATCCCTCATATAGCGATTCCCTACGGTCTTATTGAACCGCTAATATTTTCCTGGATCAACTCTTTCTTATTAAAATAGATGAGGCGTTCTGGTTAACGAAGCCATTAAAGCGTTATGTAGATAACTGAGGTAATAAGCCCCGGAAATCAAATTATTCATCGATGTCATTCGTCCTGCAATTTGTCTTCGACTCAATTCGATGATGAAATTACCCACTTTATACAGGTGCGCCCTGTCGTACAGGACATCATTACGATAGAATTTCATGTTTCACACTTAGACTCTAGTGTCCTGGATCTGACCAGAGCAACATCTACATGTCTGCTACATTTCGACAAGCACGTGTTGTCCTACAATCGATAATTTTCACCAATTCTTTTTGATAAGTGTAAAGACAGCAGACAAAGACGTCTCAAAAAGAATAGTTTCCGACTTCTGACAAACTTGAACTTCCAGTCATCGCAATCTTATGTTATAGAAGTCACGTTACAGGAGTATGTTAACGACATCCATCATTGGACCTGATGAGTATGCGGCTACAACGTCTGGTTACTGTGAGCTCAAAACATCTAATGCGTAGATCTTGAGTACTAATAGGCGAATTAACCGCAGAAGTCACATCTCCATTCTTCATGAGAACTCCCTGCTGGTGACCAAATTAACAAGAATATACAGCTATGGTTTATTATGCTAAGCCTGTTGAGTTAAAAGTGTATTCCATCTAGCCATATCGTGCCGAAAGCCTTCTGCAAGTATATTTCACTTCTCTTCTCCTTTTTAACTTTATTTATAATGTTTCGTGTCTTTTAACGGATCGAATATTTAATGTAAATAGCTTCGGTTTTATTATTTTACTCTTATGTTTCAAAGTCATTGGCGCAAAATTATAGTCAGATAAAGTCCACTTTAAAGTCATTTTAGTACGTAACAAAGTCAATCCTAGTGTTTTGATAATTATAGTCGAGATAAAACCAACTTTATCGTTATAACCTCGCGCTAAACTTAATAGCACATAAAGTCCATTTTATCTTTTAGTATAGACTTTGAAATGTGAAATGTCTCAAGGAAATTTGTTTGCAGATTTCGATATTTTCGAAGATTTTGAGAAAGTCTAAAATATATAAAAACTGGTCAAATCCTTCGACAAGCTAACTGTTAAGTTTTTAGTCGAAAATCTGAATATTCAAGAGCCGGTAACAAATCGTGGTATTCCTATTCCTGCATCCTTACAAGTGCATGTAACGCTTAATTTTTTTTGGTAGAAATATCCATCAAAGTGATATTGGTAAGCAAAAGGCAACAGCATTATTAATTAAGTACAACTTTAGGAGCCTTGCATGGAATGTCACAGGCAACAGTTGGACAAATATTTAACAGCATTAAGAAAAAATCACTTCTCTACTGCCCCATTTCATTAAGTTTCCTTTGTCAGTGGAGGAAAATAATGAAGCAAAGCAACCATTTTTCAGGATCGAAAGGTTCCCTAGGGTTGTAGGAGTCATCGATTGCACTCATTGTAGAATCAAGAGACCAGCCAAAAGTGTAAGCAGGACACTATATCAATAGAAAAGGTAACTGGGTAACTAGCTTTTAAAGACGAATGTAGCACAAACTAATTTGATAGTTATAGGTTATTATTCGCTTAATGTGCAAATTGTGTCCTATGCTAATGGCAAAATAATCGACATAGTTGCAAAGTCTCGAGGCTCGCTTCATGACTCCAATATTTGGAACAACTGTCGCCTAAAAAGTATGCTGGAAGCGACCGTAAATATTCGCCAGGGTATCTTGCTTGGCGAAGCTGTATATCGATGCTCAAAAATATTATTGACACCGGTTAGAAACCTATCCAGCCAAGGGAACAAAGATACAATAACAGCCACACATCAACAAGAAGTCGAATCGAATGCTTTAACGGTCAGTCAAAGTCCAAATTTAGATCGCTGCTGGGAAGACTACGTGTAGATTTGGATACGGCAAAAAATGTAGGTAATAGTTGCCGTGGCCATGCTTCACAACATAGCTACGGAAAGGAATATTGCGTTCTTTGAAAAAAGTACACCACCGATTCCATCGACACAAGTAGATCCCAACAATAATTCTGAAGAACTTGCGGAAATAACTAGAAGGGCATTCAGAAACGCATTTATTCAACACTTTAAATTTGAACAAAATAAAACATACAAAATAACAGGAATTCATAAATATAACAAAAAACAAAACCTCTATCACTCATTGTCAAACTTCAAATTGCCATCGCTCTTTAAAATCATTTCTATCTTTAGCGTGTGAATTTCACGGGCATTTCCGATCTCTTCTTTGGCCTGGAAAAGCCGTTCTTTCGCAAGCGCAACTTGCAGTTTATTCAGCTCTTCTTCATACGAAATTTCTTTCTTTATTTGTGTGAGTGGTGCACTCATCATTTCGCTCTTTGTCGTTGGTTTTCTAGGCAGTTTTCGGAGGACACCAAGCAAACTCCTCGATGAAAATGGAGCAACGGGGCTGGTTATGGATGGTTCGGGAGCTTTGGCAGTTGTGTTCAATTCAGCAAAGAAAGAGACTGCAGATGTGGCAGGAATCCAGTTGGCGATGGGGCTGCTCGGGTCGGTATCAATAAAAGCATTACTCGGCAACATACTGTTGCTATCAATGTATATGGTATCTTCGAGCAACTGTTCAGATATCATATCCTGAACTAAAAGATCAATGGAATCTGTTTCTGGAACATTGACATTTTTCCCCTTTACCCTAACTGCTTTTTTAGCTACAGTATTGGCTTTCTTTGCCGAAGCCCTCATCCTTGTCCATTGTTGCCTTATTTTGTCGATGCTCCTGTGATACCCAATTGAAGTCATACCTGCTTCAAGCCGCCTTCTTCCGCGAAATCATCACCACGATATGAATAAGATAAGAAACGAATGTCATAAAGAGACGGTAAATACAGTCGAAGTAAAAGAGAAACAAAGCACCTTAAGCTTCATAATAAAGGTTTCATACTGTCTCAAAAGACAACCAAATAAAATTGTGGTTTCGTATAAACAAATTTTAACTATTGTTTTTTATTGGCGCCTGTCGTGGGGCAAGTCTTGTGAAATTTTTTTAATAAAAAGGCTGCGGAAATTATTCCTGCCCATCTTAAAAAAAAATCGGTTAAACGATATTCATCAAAACTAAAGGTGTTAGACTCATCAAAAGGATCAGCTATAAAGAAGACCTCATCCCCAAGTACCCTCAGTAAAGGAGAACAACGAGAGTAATTATCAGAAAATATAGTGAATACTATTAAGAAATTATAAGAGAATAAGATTGTAACAAAACAAATACAGAAATAGTGGCACAGTTAATTAGTGCAGCGACATAAACATTACAAACAGAAATAAACTCACTTAGGAAACAATTAATGACATTATGGACTCATAGTATGTACAGTAACTGAATTCGGACCAGAGACAATTAACGAAAACATACAATACCTTATAACGAAACATACTTATGGCGAGATGCAATAATACAATGACTTTATACGCGAGAGGTAGAAGAGAATTTTTCGCTTCATTAACAACTCTCAGAATTAAAATAACTGGAGAAGCTACCACTTTGACCAATCAATTCCTACTGCAAATCTAATATATTACCAAATAGAAAGGAGTTAGAAATATATGAAAAATTATAACAGTAAATGGATATATGTTCATAATGCATTATTACGAAGCCTACTTAATATAAATTTATGAGACCAAAACCGTAGATAGTGACATCCTAATAGGAATAAACTTATTACATAGGTCTGGAGCAACGATCTTAATAATAAAACTATACAAGTAGGACAAAACAAAATCTTGTATTGTATGTTAAATGAAAAAATGTAAAATCTCATGCCAAACACGAGGAAATACTTAGATTAATAAAAGAAAAACATAGTAATATTGATACTAACTAAGAACAGACGTAGTTGCTAAAATACGTACCAAAATAAATAAATCAATATGGACTAAACAGTATCCATATCCAGTATCAGCGAATATGGTATATTCGCTAAAAAAGAAGTTAATAAAATGCTTAACGATGACACTATTGGGGAAAGTAAAAGTCCGCACAATTCAACAATTTGGGTTGTTCCAAAGAGGGCAACTAATGAAGATGGCTTACCATAAATGAGAATGGTAATCGAATTCGTAGGAAAAATATGTCATGTCTATATAGACAATATTATAGTTTACTCTAGCAACAATGAAGAGCACTACGACCATTTGACAATTATTACTACGATAAAAGAAGGTAATATGAAGATTTCACTAGAGAAATCAGATTTTTAAAAATGAATTAGAATATAAAGTATCATATAATACGGTCAAAACAGATCCAAAAAATATTTAAACAATTAATGAATATCCAATTCCTACAACGCTTAGACCACTAAGAAGTTTCCTCGGTGTAACCGGCTATTGCCGAAAATTAATAAAACATTATGCAAAAATTACTAACGGCGGAGTTTCGCAAAATCGATTTAGACGATGATGGTAAAACAGCAGTGAATAATTCAAAAATGCTTTTATCACAACAAGTTGAACTATCTCAACCAGATTTTAACAAAGAATTCATATTAACTACAGACGATTCAAATATAGCAATAGGGACAGTCTTGTCTCAAGAAAATAGATGCAGGGGCAATAACTTCGCAAGGGAAATAGCTTTACCTCTCATAGAGAACGGCCGGCTTTCCGACCGACCGACTAATTAGAAATTAGTTGTGTGGCTCAGTGGAGCTGTAGTTGACTCGGTCAGTCGTTCATAGACCTCAACAAAGGATAGACGTATTTCGACTTCTTTTCAAGTGAAAAAGTGAAAACAAAAGTAATAAAAGAACCATAACCATAAACGTTAATGCCACGTGCTTCGGTGGCGCAATAGTAGTGGTGTCGGGAGTCAGCCGTTCATAGACCTCCGTGAGGAACAGACGTGTTTCGGCTCTCAAAGCGAAAAAAATAAATAAAGAAGCATCGATAAAAGTGCATTAGAAATATTTTGGCCAAGTGCATCGGTGGCCCAGTGGTAGTGCCAGTCGTCCATAGACCTTCGTGAGAAATAAACGTGTTTCGGCATTCAAAGTGAAGAGATTAAATAAAGAAGTTTTCATTAAAAGTGTTACAGAAACATTTTCCTCAAGTGCTTCGGTGGCCCAGTGGTAGTGGTGTCCGACCGTCAGACACGGTAGTGTGGAGCGTCTCCAGTTCAGTAGAGCGGTAGGGAGTCGCCACTTGAGGGATGTTGCTCGGCAGCACCAGCAATTTTGGTGGCTAGTTTAGTTCGTCATCGAATTCCTCAAGCGAATTCATGTGAAGCAAGGTGGGCCAGCCTAATTTTGTTTTTAGCCATGGCCGGCTTACATAGTTTTAAGTAAGTTTAAGTTAGATTTTAAGAAAAAAAATATATAAAAAAAATACAAATAAAAAATTAAAAAAAAAATGTATATATATAGTACATAATATATACATATGCATATATATGTATATATTATGTTTTAGAAAGGTTAAGTAGATTAAGATTTATTTTTAAGTCGTCTATAAGTTTAATTTAAAAAAAAAGTCCATATACCAAGTTTTTGATTAAATTTTATTTTCTTAGTTTTAGTTGTAATGTAAATATAAAATTAAATATAGACTGTAAGATACGTCGAAAGACTTAGTTTAAGTGTTAGGTTTAACTTAGAGTGCCCGCATGGGGCCAGTATGTTAGAATAGACTATTTGTAAGTTATTTAAGCTAATTTTTAAGCATTTTTTTGTCTAGCATGTAAGAGTAAATTAAGGAATTTAAATAAAAACTGAAAAAAAACTGAAAAACTGGTGTCCGACCGATAAAGCAGAGGTCGTGGGTTCGAATCCCCGAAACACATCGGCCTTTTTTATTTTCATTTTAAAAGTAAAGTGAATAAATTTAACTAAAGAGTGAGTAAATAGTGAACAATGAGTGAAAGTGAGCGGTCCGCTATTCAAATAGTGGAACCAGCAGAACGCCTGATGTCATCAGATGACCGGGCCGTTATGTCGGCCCATTCGCATTCTGGGAAACCAGAAATGACTATTAAGAGGAGGAGGAAGCTGAGGCCTACTCCGAACCTAGTGAAGCATCCTTCCCTGTCAGCATTTACAGAAAAGCTGCATGGTGGAGCGAGGGAAGAGGCGCCAACAACGTCAGTAAGGGCAGCAGCACAACAGCAAAAGAGGCAAAATGCGGCCAGTAAAGATGAATTTCCACATGTGTCAGATGGTGGAAAAGGACGCTATATGGGAAGCGAGAACACCTTCGCATCGTTGGTGGCCTCCGAGTCAGATGAAGAGGAGGAGGAGGTAGAAGCCATAAATAATAGCATTAAACAGCTCCAGCAAAGAGTGCTAGTTATTAAAGCCAAACAAATGACAAGAAGAGAGAAGGAGCAAGCAATAGCACTCCACGGTTCACAAGAACACAACACATAAAAAAAACAGCAACCACAAAAAACCAAACAGCAGCAAAAACTAATGCGTCAAACACTACAACAACAACAACAACAATACAGCAGCAACAACAACAACAACAGAAACAACAGCAACAGCGTCAACAACAAGAACAGCAACATCAGCAGCAGCAACAACATCGGCAGCAGCAACAACAACAGCAACAGCAGAACACAACCAAGCTACGGGTACCCCAATCAACACATTTAAGATGGAGCTGAAAGACACGATAGAATTATGTAAGTCGGCCATAGGCAATAATTTTTTGTTCAAAGACTTAGTTTAGCTAGGCACGCGATCCACTGCAATACAGTTGAGCGCTACCACAAAATTATAGGTTTATGGAAGGATTCGACGACTGAGTTCTTCTCCTACACCCCGAAGGGGGACAAGCTGCAAACAATGCTGCTGAGGGGGTTAGAACCGTTGATTGATCCGGAGGAGCTCCTTGCACTGCTGAAAGAGAAGGAGTGCGAATGGCTCAAATTCGTGGAGGTCAAGCCATTTTTCACAGCTAGAGCCAAAAGGGAGAAGCGGAAACTACCGTTCTTCCTGGTTCAGTTAAGTCCCGACAGCAAACTGGATGATCAAAGGAGTATCAAAATCCTAGACTACAAGCACAGATAATAAATCTATACAGATGTCTCATTCATATGGGAAGTTGTGTCCTATGAAAATGAAATCAAGCCAAAAAAATAGCTTTTTAAAAAGGTGGTGTTAAGGGCTAATACATGTTATGGGGTTGAAGATATATAATACGTACATAAGCGCAAGAGCGATTTCCCTATTTGGATTTGTGATGTACTAGTGATTACGTATGATTACACACTTGCACTGAGTAAGAACAAGACCGAATATTAGAGAGCATGATAAACTATCGGCAGTCTGGTTCGCACCATCTCTCTAATTCGCTTCTCAATTAAACAAGAAATAAAATGTGTAACAATACTAGATGTGAACTTGTCTATTATTTTATAATACATTACAGGATTTTTGTCAAATTTTGTGCTCAGGACTACAAAATTTGATAAATTTCCAAGCATTGAGCAAGATCGAATTTATTCGAAAAATGTATATTTACGAGTACGTATTTGCAAAATTTTCTTTCAAGTTATGTAAAATGGAGTTTTCAAAACTATACGCAAAATATTTGGACGGCCGAATATAGTATGGAGTGCGAACAAGTGGAATGGGATCTAAACCAACTTGGAGTGCAGCACTGCTGGAAACAGCTGGCGAAAGAGATTGAAAAACCATATTATGAGAGCGTATCTATTTGCCGGAATCGGGTGGAGGTTTGGAAAAATACTGAGGTTTTGTATTTTTGTGGACCGAAGAGGTTTTACACGTTCACACAGTACACTGAATAGAATCATATAGCCGACATTAGGCAAACAGACGGACGAGTTTGGCAGGCATGTCAAGACTAAACATCGCTCTATATAGCTCGTCTCTATAAATACTGTCATAGGCAGCCTTAAAATCGATAAGCAGGTGGTGGGTATCGATCTGGACTTCTTGGGTTTTCTCCAGGATCTGCCGGAGTGTGGAAATCTGATCGATTGTGGACTTTCCTGGCGTGTTTACGACGGGTTCAATCAAATCAATCCCAGAAGAAACATGTTTTTATCACTGGTTTTGTAAAATGAGTCCGGGTTTGGCCCCGTGCGACTTTTTTTATTGCCCAAACTCAAAACGTACCTTAAGAGTAAGGGTTCGGCACGATAGAAAATTTTGAGACATACCACGTATATATTCTAATACATGTACATAGTATTATCTATATATATACCTGTATAATAATAAACTGCTCTTGGCCTACTTAAGTAAAGGCGGCTTAAGTACAAAATGGGTTAATTATATTGTTAGTATTCATGTTATTTTCAAAACAGTTTTCATTCTGAAGAATATTCTCTTTAAGCACAGTTTGCTCCTCTGTATCATTCTGCAAAATGGCATTCCAATCCACCTGCAAGTATTCCGAATCGTCTTCCTCGCAATTGGAACATTTCGATTTAAATAGAAATTTAATCGATATAACTTTGGCTATTAATGAGCTAAATTCAGCAACACTGGAGTTACTTTTATTTATGTTCCGTGCTCTTATTTTCCCAAATAAGTTTTCTAATGGATCTTGATTAAATTTATTTACATCAATGTAATATAAATCATCATGATTCATGAATAACGTTCCCCTTATTCTTAAAACGCTCCCTATAGTTAGAGCCAAACCTTTGAAACATAATGATCTATTTGTTGTGTTAATGGGTTTAATATTTAATATATAATCCTTCATTTCTATTATAAAATGGATATTTTTATCGTTCCGTACAAGAGCTGGTTTTCCATTTAAAAGATCGAAAAGGCGATCTATTTTTTTAATAAATTCAGTTGTCGATTTCGCAAATTGGGCTATATGGCCTGGGAATTCGTTCAGTTTTATTAAAGCTTTAATTCCACAGGATACAGATCTAGAACTTGTGCAGCCAGCTTCACGTTCATCTTTTGAAATTCAGTAAGATCAATATGTGCTGCTGTCAGTTTTGGGCATATTTTGGTAGTATTATTTTTTTCTGTATTATAAAGGTATTCAATTACCTTCCAACTAACAATTCCATCAAAAGTGGTGAAATTGTTTTTTACTAAGTTGTTTCGAATATTTTTTAATAGATGCGGGATATCATGCATTCCATGTCCTCTTTTAAACGACGAATTTTCTTTAATATATTTAGTTTCGATTTTTTATTTTCTTTAATAGTTATTCTCAAGACATTGTTCAATTTCTTGAGCTATTCAATTCTCCAAATGTAAAAAGATTGCCTTTTTACATGAGCCTCACAATTGGCGCAAGCAAATTCAATGTGATCATTGAATTTTGTCCTTGATAAATTTTTAGAAGCAAAGTTTAGTTCTCCTATTGTAGCTTCATTCGAACTCAGTTTTAAATCTTTGTGATTTTCATACGTAATCTTAGCTTTGACTGGATCAAAGCAAACAGAATCGTCTTCAGATTTCGGAACACTCTCGCTTCGTTTTAAAAAGAGAGAGGGATAAGCATTTGTTTTTAAATATTTTTTTCCCAATAAGCCATTTTCAAAATGTGTGCTGCAAATGCAAGGTTTTTTAAGGCATTTTATATGTTCACGAGACACGTCCGTCAAAGCTAACCATTCAACATATTTAACAGTGCCTTTTTTAGGGAAGCGAAATAATTTCCTATCCGAAAACTCATTTTCGGTTGCACAGCAATGTGCTATTGCGCACTTTGTTCTCCTCCAGGACATTTTTCTTAGTAGACTGTTGTTCAAATATAAATGTGTTTACCTACTTTGAATAATATTTTGCTTGTCAAACTTCAATTACAAAATGTAACGAAATATTCCAATTATGAAAAATTATGTAACAAACAGCCAAGTCTTCATACCCCTTCCCGCAAGCCCCTTGAACATGTTTTTCATATTCCCTGTGCCACTGCCCACAACTTGTGGTGAGAGAAAAAAAAATCTTTCAGTAAACAAAGCAAAAAAGAGAGAAAATAAAAAAGCTTTATATTACTCCGAAAGCTCGTGTCGGCTAGCCGACCAAAAGTGAACCATTTTTTTCTACAGGCATGAGACATCTGTATAGATTTATTATCTGTGCTACAAGGTTGCCCACTGGGAAAAATTAAAGAGGAGCGAAAACTTTGTAAAGGTTCGGGCACGCCGCGTCGAACTGCGAAATACAGCCTCGATGAGTGAATTGCGGAAAGGACCACAAGACCGAGAAATGCGCTCTAGGCAAGCACGTAGCCAAAAAGCCAACTCTCTTGTGCTTTATGTAGGAACACGGGACACACAGCAAATTATCGTTATTGTCCCAAATTCCAATACATCAAAAGAATAAATCTGGCCCGGCAGCAGAAAGTGGAAATTAAACGTCCACCCGTGCAGGTACAAGCACCAGCCGTTACTCCCCAAGTTACATACGCGGAAATACATGGTGTCTGTTTATACACCTAAAGCTATTCAATCCACTTTATTCATCTCAGAGCTCGAGACACTTCTCCGATTCCTAAGACTGGAATTGGAGGAGAATTGTTTTATTATCGGCGGAGATTTCAACGCCAAACATAGTGATTGGGGAAATAATACACCGGATACTAAAGTGAACCTACTTTTCGATTGGTGGGGTCAGCGCAGTATAATGTATCGACTCGGCCTTAAGGCGACGGATAGTCCGTCGTTTCCCAGACACGGATCCTATTTGGAGCTCTTGTTGTTCGACTCACGAATAAAACTGACACGCACTAACCAACAAACTACAAAACGCACTTTTGTGTATGACGCTGACCATTGCGATCCCAGTACCGAAATAACCGTTCCAAACGAAGCTGCGAAATTGGATGAGTTTGTTCAAAATCATTCCTACAACTATAGTAGGGTGCGTTGGACACACTTCTTCAGAACACTGACAAGAGCACTCTCTTTGAATTCGCTCTACCCACCGTCCAATAGAAATGGACGAGACAATCAAACGTACAATGGACAAAATCATACCTCGATATCAATACACTGACAGCGAAGACCTATTCCGCAAAGCATCTATTGACGCACTGCATCGACATAAAAGTAGACTGCTGTCAAGACTAAAAACCTTGTACAGACAGTTTACTGACAGACAGACAGACAGAAAATCGTGGGTGGCCGTGGGTCAATTGGTAGTGTGTTGGCTTCCCAATCGGACGGTTCTGGGTTCAATACCAGCCGTGACCGAAAGACTTTTTTTCAGGCAACTAAAATCTCTTGAGATGAATGGTTGCCTAAATATAACATCAAGTCCAAGTTACACTAGTAACTTAGTCTCCCCATTAAATGTTGGATGCCACCCATGAAGCGAAATAACCACTGAGCCCAAAAATCTTTCTCTTTCTCTCTATCCAATTTTCCGAAAAACTTAACACGTGCTCCGGCATTTTAAGACTAGTAATACCCTCTTGAGTGCTAAGTTCTTTTAAAAAAAAAAAAAAAAAAAAAAATATAACCCGGGGATCATGACACTAAAGTCGTCGATCATAAACCTCCAAACATTAATAAAAGAAAATTACAGAAATTCTGTAAGTTTGTATTGGAACAACAAAATTCGGGCTGTAAACACCAGCAACCCGAATATGTTCCCGCAAATAAATAAAATATTGCGGAGAAAAGATAAAAACGACCTTCCGTGTCTTAAAATCGGCCGAACGACGGAGAATGAGCACATACTCATAGCAGCAGGCATCGACCCAAATGAGACCGTTGATGATGACAACTTCTTTGTAATGGAAGATCTGCAGGAGAAGGTAGAGGCTATAGATAGGAGCGACTTTCCAGGAAGTGTACGACTTTCCATACAAGTGTACATCATTGGCCCCAACCACGACCTGGAAAATCGAGTCCTTGTGCATAATTTCTACCTTCGAAATGAAATAGTAAACTGTCGATTCGAGAACTCGGGTTTCACGCAGTTGGCAAATAATGTCATCGCCAACGATAAGGTATTACCCCCGTTCATTTCGAAAGTAGAGCTCCAAACGATCTTTGAATCGCTTAGAAGTATGAAATCAGTAGGAACCAATGAAATACCGAACATTGTGCTTCGACATCTCCTACTAGAAGCGGTGGACATTTATACCACCCTGTTTAATAATGCAATGAATAACGCCCATTATCCAGCGCATCGCAAAATTGCGGTCGTACATCCCATCCCCAAAAGGGATAAAGACACATCCAATCCGGGGAATCTCCGGTCGATAAGTCTTCTTCCAAACATCAGTAAGGTTTTCGGGAAGGTGATCAATAGAGTCCTGATTAAGTGGGTTGAGGACAAACATATAGTTCCGGATAATCAATTCGGAATCAAGCCGGGGCATGATATCATTCACGCTGCGTCTAAATTGGTTTCTGATATCCAATGGAACAAAGGCAAGAACCAGTGCGCTGGTGCAGGCCTGATTGACTTGGGGAAGGCTTTCGATAGAGGGACTCTTCTTCAAGTTGGAAAGGTTGGGCATTAGTAAACCACTGCTGTATATTATTTTTGATATGCTCTCCAGTAGACAGTTCTTCGTGAAGAATGGCGATGTGACTTCTGCTGGAATATTTAACATTAAAAACGGTCTGCAACAAGCTGCGGTAAATTCGCCGATCCTATTCAACATTTACACAAGTGATCTGATAGGCTCGCTTCACCGTGCCCTATCGTACGCAGACGACTTAATCGCGTACAGGTCAGGTCCAAAGATCGAGGTTATCAATATACTTCTTCAACGTGACTTCGATAAAATTAAGCGATATTACGATGACTGGAAGTTGAAAATCAACTTTCAGAAATCGGAAACCATTTTGTTTAGGACGCCTTTGTCTGGGCCTCTAGGGATACCAGAAAGAATTGGCGGAAGTTTCGATCGTGGGACAGCACGGGCAGCCACATACTTGTCGATCTGGCTAGACCAATATCTGTATTTTAACAAACATATAGATGTTGCTCTGGCCAGAGCCAAAGGTGCTTTTGCCCTTACAAAGAGACTGTTTTATAACAGCGAACTTTGGATGTCCTGTGTGGTTCAACGTGAGAACAGGTTTATTGGAAAAGATTCGGGTGTTTGAGAGGACTTGTCTTAGGACTTGTCTTCGCGTATACAGAACACCAGAATCTGAGCACATAAAATTCTATCCTAATGAGATCTTGTACAATACAATAGGGCGAACCTAATAAGATTGGACAATTTCGTCATTAAGTTGACTCGAAGGCACATTGCAAGAGCAGAGTTCGCTTTGACGGCTTTATTCCTCCAGAAGCGTTCCTCTACCTCGACATGAAAGGTTTGATCCAAGATAGTTTAGCGGTGCCGTTAATCTTCCACGTCGCTCGGACAGCTGCGGACAGGCGACTCAACTACGACAGAGACGTCGCACATGGCAGTGCGGAACATCTCCGTTTCAGTAGGGCGGTGGGGAGTCGCGACGTAAGGGATGTTGCTCGGCAGCACCAATAATTTTGGTGGCTAGTGGAAGGAGGGAAGGGTTCGTCGTCGAATTCCTCAAGTAATAGGTGGCTTCATGTGAAGCAAAGTCGGTCGTCTGTCTATTTTATTAGCCATAGCCGGCTTACATAGTTTTAGTTGGGATTAAGTTAGATTTAAGGAAAAAAAAAATATAAATAAATAAATGCGTAAAAAAATATATATATAAATTTTAAAAATTGACATCAATTGATATAATTAAGTACTTTTATAGTAAGACCGGGTAATGCGTGTCGGTGAATGGTCCGCTATCCCCATAGCGAGGCCAGCAGATGACATGATGTCGCCTGACGACCAAGCCGTAATATCGGCCCACCAAAAAAAAGGCCTCGAAGTGAGATGACGAAGAGGATGAGCTAGCAGTATCAAAGAGCTGCAACAAAAGGTACTTATTATTAAAGACAAGCAAGTTGCGAGGAGTTAGAAGGAGCAGCAACTTCAAGAACCTCAGCAGCAGTCAGAAATGATATAAGAAAAGTGAAATTATTTCCCACTGAAGGTGGGCAATAACTTCATCGCAAATTTTGTGGAGTTATTTCCCAGCTATAATTTGACAATTTTTCGAGTTTAACTGGAAAACAGAAAGGAAGTGGAATTATTCACAATAATTGAAATCCAAAAGATTCTTTTAATCAAAAAAAACTGTATACACCCAACGACGCACCTACCCCAAATCCAACAGTGGTGTCACCCTTCAGGACGGTTACAGGGGACAGCATGCGCACCTACCTCACTGTTTATATGCCACTTTCTAAAACGAACTAACACCATATGACTTTAATTCTATGAAAACAGGATCCTCATCCTGTTCTTGTTCTTGAATTATCATAAAATGTTAAGTCATATTATTTCCCACAAAAGTGAAAGATAAAAAAAGTGAACTTATTTCCCACTGGAGGTGAAGTTATTGCCCGTGAAGTTATTTCTATTTCATAAACATTAAATACTATTGAACAAAATTACCCCACGAACGAAAATAAATTATACGCAGTCGGTGTTCTTTACGGTGTTACTAATTTGGCGATATATACTTACATTTGCAGTATCAACAAGAAATCCTAATGAAAAAATGAAAAGATGTCATGACTTTATAGAAGAATACGCTCCGAAAATAATCTATAAGCCAGTCACTACAAATTATGTAGCAGATGCTTTATTACGATAACAATTAAATAATAATACATTAGAAGACGATGAGAACCTAGGAACTATACGTTCTTGTTAACGTCTACACATTTTCCATATAAAAAAATATGTACACGAATTGTTCAAACTACTACGACATCATTAATAAAGAAGGTCAAGAATAAACAGTCTTACAAACCCATACAAGAGCACATTGGAATTTTAAAGAAAATTCGAAATAAATAGAGAAAGAATATTATTGGCCAAAAATGACAAAACATTTCAAACAGTTTACAAAAATTTGCGGCATTTGCAAAAAAATAAGTATGATCGTTACCCGAAGCAGGCACCAATTGGATAGGCTCCAATTCCAAACAAAGTGTGGGAGCACATGCGAGTACATATATATACCATATCTTACAGCAAAATGCTGAAGCTTATATTAAAATATTAGAGCTCATTCAAAATTATCCCCAAATGAAAAAGATAACGAACCAATATTTACTACTGCCCAATTCAAATTATTAATGCTAAGACCAAATATTGAAGCATATATTTCTAGCCCAAGTCACAGTACAACTAATGGTCAAATATTATTATACATTAATAGAGCAAGCGCTATGTTTACGAGTAGATCACTCATTAATAGATGATTCAGAATGTATTGTACATATATAACAAGTAGTTAGACAATATCATATTAGTATTCATTCAACGATAAAACATAAACCCTTCGATGGAAAGAAATAAATACAATACAAATAAAGAAAACAGAACCTTTAAAGAAAATTAAGAAAATCTAAATTAAAGGGAAACGACAACGTAACAAAATACGTCTAATATAGAAAGATGTTTTGGGCTCAGTGGTTATTTCGCTCCATGGGTGGTGCACCCAATATTTAATGGGGACACTAAATTCTTAGTGGAAGTTGGTTTGATGTTGATTTCTAGTCAACTACTCGTCTTACTTGATTTTCGTTAAATGAAAAAATGGATGATATGCCTTTCACCCAAGGCTGGGATTCGAACACCGAACCTTTCGATTTGGAAGCCAGTCCACTACCACTTGAGCCACGGCCACCCACGTGATAGAAATATTAATGATCACATTACTCATCACAGATTTAATCTGGAATGGAATCAAGGAAATGTAAACTCTTTACTGAAAACTAATGAATTAAGATTAACAGAAAATTATGACAGAATAACCAATGTTATCAATACAACCGTTTATTCAGAACAAATACATACAATAGATACACTTGAACAATTAATTTATCAAGAAGAGAAACCAGATAATTTTCTTTTAGCCAAAATTATACTGACTCGGTTCTCGCTAGATCACCGAAATCAAGCAGTGTTGAGCGCGGTAAGTACGTAGGTGGCTGACCACATGGGAACTCAGTACTCCGCGTGCTGTTGACAAAACGCGCCACATGGGCATAGTACCCCAGCGTTAAATCCCGGACCCTACAAATTAATTTGTATCGTTCCCTTGATAATAATAATAATAATAATAATAATTATACTGACATAACTAACTCTCTAACGTTAATTACTGACAAAATGCACATCGACCAGTGGTCCAACAAAATAAAATAGAACATTATTATTATTATTATATATTTATTAAACAAGTAATAAATTTCAAGTTAATACTGTGAGAGAGGAGCTACAAGCTGCAATGACATTACGCTGAATAAAATAAAACATAAAATATATTGAAAATAACATGTTGAGAATGAAAGAAATTATTATGACCAGTCAGAACGGAATGTTAAACAGAGGCGTCATAACAGATGACGACATTATATGTTTTAATATTACCTATGAGAAACTGTCAAAAATAAGAATTATTTTAAAAGAGAAATACCAAAAATTATATATCCAACCTATGCCTAACATTAAATAAATGCAATTACTTATAGGAGAACAACAAATATAAACCTTAAACAATGTAACTTCGAAATTAACAGATTATAAGAAAAATTTAATCGCACATGAAGATAACTGGATTTTTAACGAAAATATACATTGCAAAGTAGAATTTAATAATGAAACGGAAAGCGTATCTAGAGCTATGGTATATGATAACCATAAATTCGCCTAGACAAAAATTCAACATGATTGTAACACTAACGGTTTTACTATTAACGGAAACTACCTTATAAGATTCGAAAACTGTAAAATCGTAACGCAGAATAAAACTTATGATCATCATATATTAATATCAATTAATGTTATACCAAATATTCTGAAAAATATTAATACCCTCCTATTTAAAAATTTAACAATTGAAGAATTACATTTGAAACATGTTAACAATTTAGAGCAAATCAAATTAAAAGCTAAATAAAGCAATATTATTAATTACATTTTAGTAGCTACTATATTCGGAATCATTCTTACCTTATGTATGACCAATGTAAATCCAAAAATAAAAATCAAAATCGAAGTCAATACACCAATACGACCGCAAGAAAAACATAACATACTATTGAAGAACTATTACAAAGAATATAATGTCATAATCAACAACATCAAACTAAAGATCTTTTGAACCGAGGGGTTTCAAATTAGCAAAGAGGGAAGTAAAGATAATCAATCTAAACCCTTAGTATTTACGAATACACAAACATACAATCTGCGACAACGATTACCGTATCATGAGCTGGAGTAAACCGAACCAGATTGACTAACACTAACTATTTATGGTTTTATCTACATCTTACTACATTTTATTGATTATTGAATACTGCTAATGCTAACATGATAACGATGTAAAAACTAACTGTATTATCTTTATCATACCGAAGCTTACTTATAAGTTAAGTTACAAATAAGAATCAGAAGTATTGTACCCTTAATAATGTTAGCACCTTAAGCTTCATAATAAGGGTTTTATACTGTCTCAAAAGACAACCAAATGAAATTGTTGTTTCTTATAAACGAATTTCAACAGTTGTTTTTAATTTAAATCAATCCGGTGAAAGCAGGATAGTTGCACTTGCTATTTCCAAGGCATTTGACATTGCTTGGCATCAGGCTCTTTCATCGAAAATGAGTGCCTTTGGGATCGACGACTCTCTCGTTCAATGGAATCTTCAATTCAAGTTATCTAGTATGAAAGAAAGAGAGATACAGACATACGTTGATTTTGGATGTCATATAACTATAAGAAATTAAGATTAAGATTAAGAAAGATAGTTAGTTTTAAATGCATTTTATTTTCTAAATCATTAATTCTTACATACTAACAAAAAATGCTTAAATACTAGCTTAAAATTACTTAACAATCTTATACTAACTTACTGGCCCACACAGGCACTCTAAGCTAATCTAAATTCTTATATCTATGTCTTTCGACTTTATTCACATTTTATTTAGGTACTTATTTTCTATGCTTAATGCTAAGAAAAGAATTTAACAAAAAACTTAGCGTACGGAGATATTTTTTTATTTTTAATAAAAACTTAATATCTAACTTAAAATAAACCTTAGTCTAGCTAACCTATCTACACAATACACACATACATACACATAGACTTTATACACAATGACATACATATACTAGTATATACCTGTGTATATACTAATATATATACCTGTGTATATACTAATATATATATGTATTTGTTAATTGCTAACCTAAGCCTATGCAAGCTGGCCATCGCTATTCACAGAGCAAATAGATTGGTCAGCTCTGCCTCATTAGTGAAGCTGGCCCGTAATTGACGGAAACGACGACGAAACATCTTCTCCATCATTCAACCACCAGAAATGCTGGTGCTGCCGAACGACATCCCTCTTATCGCGATTCCCCACCGCCCTACTGAACCTGAGAAGATCCACACTGCCGTGTGCGACGTCTCTGTTGTAGTTGAGTCGCCTGTCCCCAGCTTTCCGAGCGACATGGTAGATTAACCGGACCGCTGATCTATCCTGGATCAACCATATTTGATCTAGGTAGAGGAATGCTTCCGGTGGAACGAAGCCGTCAGAGCGCATACTCTCGTGTTAAAGGTAATTGGGGTAGTAGGCCCAAGATATCAGGTTATTCGTCGAGGTCATTGCTTTTACAATGTGCCCTCGAGTCAGCTTAATTACAAAGTTGTCCACTCGTATTAGGTTCGCCCTGTTGTAAAGGACCTCATTACGATAAAATTTTTTGTACTCCGACTCTGGTGTTCTGTACAAGCGAAGGCAAGCCCTAAGGCAAGCCCTCTCAAACACCCGAATCTTTTCCATTAAGCTTGCTCGTACATTGAACCACACGGGGCACCCGAATACCTACATGGGCCTGATAAGTGCCATGTAGCAGATTACCTTTACCCTCTCATCGAGTTGGCTGCTATAAAGCAGCATCTACATTTTTGTCAAAATACAGAAACTGATCTAGCCGGATCCCAAGGTATCTGACTACATTTCGACAGGCAAGAGGCTGTCCGCGTTGTCCAATGATCGAGAACTTTCGCCAATTTTTTCTGGTATCCCTAGAGGCTCCAGACAACGGCGTCCTAAAGAGAATGGTTTCCGACCTCTGAAAGTTGATTTTCAACTTCCAGCCATAGCAAAATCGTCTTATCTTATCGAAATCACGCTGCAAGAGAGTATTAATGACCTCGATTTTTAGACCTCTTCTGTACGCTATCAAATCGTCTGCGTACGCAATAGTATGGGGAAGTGAACCTATCAAGTCGCTTGTATAAATGTTGAATAGGATCGCCGAATTGACCGCGCATTGCTGAAGACCATTTTTAACTTGAAATATTCCAACAGAAGTCACATCACCATTTTTCACGATGAACTGTCTGTTGGTTAGCATATTATAAAGAATCTACAAGAGTGGTTTACTGATCCCCAGTCTAGTCAGCTTATAGAAAAGACCCTCTAACCATACGGTGTCGAAGGCCTTCTCCAAGTCAACAAGGCAGGCACCTGTACATTGGTTTTTGCCTTTATTCCATTGGATATCGGACACCAGTTTAGACGCGGCATGTGAGATATCATGTCCCGCCTTGAAACCGAATTGATTATCCGGAACTATATGTTTGTCCTCAACCCACCTAGACAGAGCTCTATTGATTACTTTTTCAAACACCTTACTGATATTCGGAAGGAGACTTATCGACCGGAGATTCGCCGGATTGGATATATCCTTTCCTTTTTTGGGGATAGGTTGAACCACCGCCGTTTTCCAATGCGCTGGATAATGTGCATTATTCATTGCATTATTAAACAGGGTTGTGTAAGTGTACACGGCTTCTAGAGGAAGATGTCGAAGCACGATGTTCGGAATACCATCGGTCCCCACTGATTTCTTAGCCCTGATTGTGTCGAATATCTCATGGAGCTCTTCCTTCGAAATGAACGGGGGCAAGTCACCCTCTCTGGTAATGACATTATTTGCCATATTTTCTTCGCTGAACCGGGTGAAACCAGAGCCCTCGGATCGCCAGTTCTCTACTTCATTTCGAATGTAGAAGTCGTGCACCAAGACGCGATTGTCTAGGTCATAATTGGGGCCAATGGTATTAGTGGCCTTTTATATTTCCTTGAAAGCCCCCCTTATGGCCTCAACTTTCTCCTGTGGATCCTCGATCACAAAGAAGTCGTCATCATCAGTGCCTTCATTTGGATCAATACCTGCTATTGTCAGTAACCGTTCGTTGTCTTTTGTCCGGGCTATTTTAAGACACTGAAGGTCGTTTTGATTTTTTCTCCGAAATAGTTTACTTATTTGCGGGAACATATTCGGGTTGCTGGTGTTTACAGCCCGAACCCTGTTGTTCCAATACGAACTTACAGAAATTCTGTAATTCTCTTTTATTAACGTTTGAATATTTTTAATCGACGACTTCAGTGTCCTAATCTCCGGGTCTTGTCTGTCAGTTAACTGTCTGTACAAGTTTTTGAGCCTTGACAGAAGTCTACTTTTCTGCCTGTGCAGTGCGTCAATAGTAGGATTGCGGAACAGGTCTTCGTTAGTCGTACGTCGATAGCGCGGTATTGTAGCGTCCATAGTTTGTTTAATTGTCTCGTCCATTTGTTTTAGGTAATTGTCGATCTCCTCGTTTGACAAATTCCTATTGGACGGTGGAGCGTGTTCGAGGCGAGTGCTCTTGTCAATGTTGCGGAGAAGCGTGTCCATCGAGTCTTACTGTAGTTGTAAGAATATCTTTGGACAAACTCCTCCAATTCCGCAATTTCGTTGGGAACTGTAATTTCGGTGCTAAAACTGCAATGGTCACTGTCATATACGAATGTGCGCAGACAGTTTAGAGTTTGTAAATTCGTACCTGTCAGTCGTATACATTCGTCGTACAGCAGTAGATCCAAATAAGACCCGCCTCTGGGAAACGACGGGTTATCCGTCGCTTTAAGACCGAGTCTGTACATGACATCATGCTGACCCCACCAATCGAGTAGTAGGTTCCCTCAAGTATTTGGCAAATTATTTCCCCAATATCTGTGTTTAGCGTTGAAGTCCCCGCCGATTATAAAATAATTCTCCCCCGATTCCAGCCTCAGAAGTCGAAAAAGCGTGTCGAGCTCTGTAATGAATAAAGTGGATTGTGGAGCCTCAGGTGCATAAACAGAGGCCAAGTACAGCCGCTTTCCACTGCGGAGCGGGATGTAAATGACGACTGCCTCCAACACCCGGAACCTACGCAACACTCCCTTGTACACTCTGTGAAATTTTATACTTTGTTTAATGAAGATCGCGACACCGCCTCCACGTTGGGATCGGGGCCGGTTTCTTCTTCTAACAATATAATTATTGTACTCCAGTTTGTGCTTATCGGTTAGCTTGGTTTCGCTAGCGAAAAGCACATCAGGAGTTTGGTCTTCTACCAATTTAAACATCGCGGCTCTTCGTTAGATCCTAATCAGTGAATTAACATTCACCGCAAGGACCTTCAAAGTTTGCTCCACCATGTGCGTACCCATTACGACATGTGTTGCGTTAGGCCCGGCAGCAGCGCGTAGATCTGGTCCACCCGCTGGGCCTGTTCCTGCACCTGCTTTTGCAGCTGAGCCATCTGCCCTTGGATTGCGAGCAAGATGGCCAGCATGTTAGGTGCAGCTTCCGTTGTTCTCGGCATTGGCGCCGGAGAAGCAACAGTCGCTTGCTGTACCGTAGCCCCCGTACCTGACGCCATTTGGGCGTAGGAAATTTGGGATGTGACGGCTGGTGTTTGAAACCTAACAGGTGAACGTTTGACCTCCACCTTCTGCTGCTGAGCCAGTTTTGATTTTTTAATGTCAGCGAACTTAGGACATAGTTTGCGGTGTATCCCACGTTCCCACAAAGCACGCACGAGAGTTGCGTCCTATCGGATGCTCCGTCCCTACCCAGAGCACATTCCTCGGAACTGTGGTTCTTTGCGCACTTCACGCATCGGGGCTGCATTTGGCAGTTCGAAGCGGCGTGTCCGAACCTCTGGCAGCGAACGCATTGTATAACGCCTTCGCTCCTTTTTAATTTTTCCCAGTGAACCACCTGGTAGTCTAGGACATTGATACTCCTTAGACTATCCAGACGGCTTTCGGGACTGAGCTGCACCAGGAAGAACGGCAGACTCCGTTTCTCCCGCCTGGCTCTAGCTGTGGTAAATGGCTTTACCCCCACGAACTTGAGTCCTTCGCACTCCTTCTCTTTGAGCAGTGCCAGGATCTCCTCAGGATCAGAAGACGGTTCCAACCCCTTCAGCAACATCGATTGCCGCTTTTCACACTTCGGTGTGAATGAGTAGTGCTCCGTCGTCGTTTCCTTTAGGAGCTCTTTCATTTTCGCGTAGCCCTCCACTGTATTACAGTGGATGGCATGGCGATCATTCCCCAATCTCTTAATATTAAAATTATTGCCAATGACCAGCCTACACAGGTCCTTGGTAGCACTTACCTCCAATTTATAGGTGTTGATAGGAGGCACCTTCTCCTTCTTCTTCTGCTGCTGCTGTCTTTGTTGTTGTTGTTGTTGTTGCTGCTGCTGCTGTTGTTGTTTCTGCTGCTGCTGCTGTTTCTGCTGTTGCCGTTTTTGTGGCTGCTGCTGTTTTAGCTGTTGCGGTGTTGTGACTGCTCTTGTTGTTGTTGCTGGTCTTTCTTAGGCTTTTGTTGGTGTAGCACTTGCGCTATTTTATTTGTTTGGTGTTGTTGTTGGGTCTGCTTTTGAATAAGCTGCTGTTGTTGGGATTGCTCCTGCTCTTCGCTCTTCCTTCTTAGCATATGCTTTTCTTTTATGGCCAGCACTCTTTGCTGTAGCATTTTGATGCTGCTACTTATGGGCTCCATTTCTTCTTCTTCATCTTCAGATTCGCTTGTTGCCAATAAAGCGAAGCTGTTCTTTTCACTCACTCGGCCAAGCAGCTTTACAGAGGCCGTTGGTGGGGTGGGACGTTTTACTAAGTTAGAAGTTTTACTAAGCTTCCTCCTTCTTTTTGCTTTTGGGGTTTGGCTCGAACCACTCGAAGCCTCACCTGATATTTTAGCAGATCCCGCTATTAACATAGCGGACCGCTCTTCACAATCCATCACATGATGGACAACACTTTACCACCACTTTAACTTTATTGTTGTTTTTTTTTTTGTTTTATTCGCTTTTAAAAATAAAAAGTCGATGCAACTTTTTCGGGAATCGAACCCACGACCCCTGTTTGTCGGACACCAGTCAGATTCAGTTTTTTTTCAGTTTAAATGCTCTTTTATTTGATATGTTAATTTACTCTTACATGCTATACACAAAAAACGCTTAAAAATTAGCTTAAATAACTTACAAGTAATCTTATACTAACTTAATGGCCCCATGCGGGCACTCTAAGTTAAACCTAACTCTTAAACTAAGTCTTTCGACGTACATTACATTATATTTAATTTTATATTTACATGTTAAAACTAAAACTAAGAAAATAAATCTAACGCAAAAACTTAGTATCTGGACATATTAATTGAATTATAAAAACCTAAAACAAAAAACTTACAGCCTACTTAAAAATATATCTTCATCTACTTAACCTACTTACATCTAATGCGTACATACATATATATATATACACATAATACATATATACTTAATATATACATGTATGTATATATATATATGTAAATAACGTTTTTTTTGTAATTTTTTATTTTTATTTATTTTTTTTTGTTTTTATATATTTTTTTTTCTTAAAATCCAACTTAAATCTACTTAAAACTACGTAAGCCGGCCATTTCTAAAAACAAAATTAGGCTGGCCCACTTTGCTTCACAGGAAGCTACATATTACTTGAGGAATTCGACGACGAACCCTCCCCTTCTTCAACCAGCCACCAAAATTGTCAATCTCTCCTGTCACGACTCCCACCGCTCTACTGAACCGGAGACGCTCCGCACTGCTATGTGCGGCGTCTCCGTCGTAGTTGAGTCGCCTGTCCGCAGCTGTTCGAGCGACGTGGAAGATTAGCGGCACCGCCAATCTGTCCTGGATCAGCCCTTTGCTATCTAGATAGGGGAATGCTTCTGGAGGAATAAAGCCGTCAAAGCGAACTCTCTCGTGATACATATAATTGGGGTAATAAGCCCCAGAGATCAGGTTGTTCGATGAGGTCATTGCTCTTGCAATGTGCCTTTGAGTCAACTTAATGACGAAATTATCCACTCTTATCAGGTTCGCCCTATTGTATAAGACCTCATTAGGATAGAATTTTATGTACTCAGACTCTGGTGTTCTGTATAAGCGAAGACAAGTCCTTAGACAAGCCCTCTCAAACACCCGAATCTTTTCCAATAAACTTGCTCTCACGTTGAACCACACGGGACATCCAAATACAAGCATGGGCCGGATAAGGGCCATGTAACAGATTATCTTCACCCTCGCATCGAGTTGGCTGTTATAAAACAGTCTCTTTGTAAGGGCAAAAGCACCTCTGGCTCTGGCCAGAGCAACATCTATATGTTTGTTAAAATACAGATAGAGAACTTTCGCCAATTCTTTCTGGTATCCCTAGAGGCCCCAGACAAAGGCGTCCTAAACAGAATGGTTTCCGACTTCTAAAAGTTGATTTTCAACTTCCAGTCATCGCAATATTGTATAATTTTATCAAAGTCACGTTGCAAAAGTATGTTAATGACCTCAATCTTTGGACCTGATCTGTACGCGATTAAGTCGTCTGCGTACGCTATGGCATGGTGAAGTGAACCTATCAGATCACTTGTGTAAATGTTGAACAGGATCGGCGAATTTACCGAACCTTGTTGCAGACCGTTTTTAATGCTAAATGTTCCAGCAGAAGTCACATCGCCATTCTTAACGATGAACTGTCTACTGTAGAGCATATCAAAAAGAATATACAGAAGTGGTTTACTAATGCCCAACCTGTCCAGCTTGAAAAAGAGTCCTTCTAACCATACGGTATCGAAAGCCTTCTCCAAGTCAATCAGGCAGGCACCAGTGCACTGGTTCTTGCCTTTGGTTCATTGGATATCAGAAATTAGTTTCGACACAGCATGAATGATGTCATGCCCCGCCTTGAAACCGAATTGATTATCCGGAACTATATGTTTGTCCTCAACCCACTTAGTTGGGACTCTATTGATTACCTTCTCGAAAACCTTACTGATGTGTGGAAGAAGACTGATCGAGCGGAGATTCGCCGGATTGGAAGTATCTTTATCCTTTTTAGGTATGGGATGTACCACCGCAGTTTTCCAATGCGCTGGATAATGTGCATTATTCATTGCATTATTAAACAGGGTGGTATAAATGTTCACTGCTTCTAGTGGGAGATGTCGAAGCACAATGTTCGGTATTTCATCGGTTCCCACCGATTTCTTAATTCTAAGTGATTCGAAGATCGTTAGGAGATCTTCCTTCGAAATGAAAGGGGGTAGTACCCTGTCGTTGGTGATGACGTTATTTGACATATTCTCGTCACTAAACTGGGTGAAGCCCGAGCTCTCGAATCGCCAATTCTCTATTTCATTTCGAAGGTAGAAATTGTGCACACGGACTCGATTCTCCAGGTCGTGGTTCGGGCCAATGATAACATTCGCCTTATACACTTCCTGGAAAGTCGCTCCTATAGCCTCTACCTGCTCCTGCGGATCCTCGATCACAAAGAAGTTGTCATCATCAACGGCCTCAGCTGGATCAATGCCTGCTGCTACAAGTATCTGTTCGTTGTTCGTCGTTCGGGCGATTTTGAGACATGGAAGGTCGTTTTGATCTTTCCTCCTAAATATTTTATTTATTTGCGGGAACATATTCGGGTTGCTGGTGTTTACAGCCCGAATTTTATTGTTCCAATACAAACTTACAGAGTTTCTCTAATTTTCCTTTATTAATGTTTGGAGGTTTTTAATCGACGACTTCAGTGTCATGATCTCAGGGTTATGTCTGTCAGTAAACTGTCTGTACAAGGTTTTTAGTCTTGACAGCAGCCTACGTTTTTGTCGGTGCAGTGCGTCAATAGCTGCGTTGCGGAATAAGTCTTCGTCGTCAGTGTGTTGATACCGAGGTATCGTTTTGTCCATTGTTCGTTTGATTATCTCGTCCATTGGTCTTAGATGTCTGTCAATCTCCTCGTTTGATAGATTTCTGTTGGACGGTGGGTAGAGCGAATTCGAGGAGAGTGCTCTAGTTAGTCTCCTGGTGAAGTGTGTCCAGAGCACCCTTCTATAATTGTAGGAATGCCTTTGCATAAACTCATCCAATTCCGCAATTTCGTTGGGAACAGTTATTTCGGTGCTGAGACCGCAATGGTCACTGTCATACACGAAAGTGCGTAGACAGTTTGTAGTTTGTTGGTTAGTGCATGTCAGTTGTATTCGTGAGTCGAACAGCAGAAGATCCAAATAGGACCCGTGTCTGGGAAACAACGGACTATCCGTCGCCTTAAGCCCGAGTCGATACATTATGCTGTGTTGACCCCACCAATTGAATAGTAGGTTCCCTCTAGTATTTGGTGTATTATTTCCCCAATCACTATGTTTGGCGTTGAAATCTCCGCCGATAATAAAATAGTTATCTTCCATTTCCAGCCTCAGGAATCGAAAAAGTGTCTCGAGCTCCGAGATGAATAAGGTGGATTGAGTAGCCTTAGATGCATAGACAGACACCATGTACAGCCGCTTTCCACTACGGAGGGGAATATACACGATACATGCTTCCAGCACTTGGAACCTACGTACTACACGACTGTATACTCTTTTAAAACGTATACCTTTTCTTACGAAAGTCGCAACGCCTCGTCCCTGAATGGAGTTGGGTTCTCCATACTATTTTGTATCTTCTGTGCCTCATTTTGTCTCTTTTGGTAAGCTTGGTTTCGCTAACCAAAAGCACATCAGGGGCTTGGGCTTTAAGCAACTTAAATAGTCGTTCCAATTTAATCAATGAATTCACATTAACTGCAAGGACCTTCAGGGTCTGCTCCGCCACGTGCGTACACATTACGACAAAAGGTGCGTTAGGCCAGGCAGCAGCGCGTGTACTTGATCCACTCGCGCGGTCTGTTCAGTTAAATGACGTTTTGGCTGAACTACCTGCCCCTGGATAGAAAGCAAGATAGCTGGCATGTCAGGTACTGGTCCCGGTGCTCGAGGCGCTAAGGCCTGAGAAGCCATCTTTGTTTGCTGTACCGTATTTCCCCTACCTGCCGCCATTTGGGCGTAGGTAACATGGGGAGTAACGGCTGGAGTTTGTAAATGCACGGGTGGATGTTTACCTTCCACTTTCTGCTGTCGGGCCAGATTTATTCTTTTCATGTACTGGAATTTGGGACAACCCCGATAATTTGCGGTGTGTCCCGTGTTCCTACATAAAGCACAAGAGAGTTGGCTCTTTTCTGACGTTCCGTCCTTACCCAGAACGCATTCCTCTGACTTGTGGTTCTTTCCACACTTCACACATCGAGGCTGCATTTCGCAGTTCGACGCGGCGTGACCGAACCTTTGGCAGCGAACACATTGTAAAATGTTTTCGCTCCTCTTTAGTTTTTCCCAGTGTACAACCTGGTAGTCTAGGACTTTGATACTCCTCAGACCATCCAGTTTGCTGTCGGGACTTAGCTGAACCAGGAAAATGGGTAGTTGGCGCTTCTCCCTTTTGGCTCTGGCTGTGATGAAAGGCTTGACCCCCACGAATTGGAGCCCTTCGCACTTCTTCTCTTTCAGCAGTGCAAGGAGCTCCTCCGGATCAGTCGACGGTTCCAATCCCCTCAGCAGCGTTGTTTGCAGCTTTTCACCCTTCGGGGTGTAGGAGAAGAACTCCGTCGTCGAATCCCTCAATAAATTTCTTACTTTATGATAGCGCTCCACTGTGTTGCAGTGGATCGCATGCCTATCTAGCGATAATCTTTTTATAAAAAAATTGTTGCCTATGGCCGATTTACACACTTCGATGGTGTCCTTTAACTCCAATTTGAACGTGTTGATTGGTGGCACTTTTTGCTTGGTGGGTTTTTGCTCTTGCTGTTGCTGTTGTCCGTTCTGCTGCTGATGCTTTTGCTGCTGTTGTTGTGGGTGCTTTTTTTGTTGTTGCGATTGCTGCTGTCTCAGTTTCTGTTGTTGTTGTGGCGGCTGCGTACGCTTTTCTTGCTGTTTTGTTTGTGTCTTCTGTTTGGCAGCTGATTTTGTTTTATTTTGTCCGATTGTATTTGTAACTGTTGCTGGCTTGCAACCTTTTGCTGTTGTTGTTGTTCGTGTTGTTGGGAGCTTAATTGCTGCTCCTTTTGTCTCCTGGCTGTTTGCTTTGCCTTAATGACAAGCACCTTTTCCTGTAGCTCCCTGATGCTGCTATATATAGCTTGAACTTCATCCTCTTCGTCGTCCGATTCAGAGACAGCCAGAGCTGCGAAGATGTTGTCGCTTCCCATGTTACGATCGTGATCGTATTCGTCATTTTCCGAATTATTGTTTACAGCTGCCCTTGTAGTAGTTGCTGTCTTCTCCTCCCTTAATCCACCAGGCAGCTTTTCGATGGATTTTGAAAGAGAGGGACGTTGTATCAAGTTGGGAGTGGGCCTTAGCTTCCTCCTTCTCTTCATCTTTGATTCAGCTATCATGGTTATTTGGCTTGATGAACCACTCGATGCATCGCCTGATTTTTCGGCTGGTCCCGCTAGTGGCTTAGCGGACCGCTCCCCACAATTCCTCACGTGATGTAGTACACAACACTTTAACTTTGAATTTATTTATATAAGAATTAAAAGAAAAAAAAAAATGTTTGGAGTGCACGGGCATTCGAACCCACGACCTATGTTACGGCGGCCGAACACACTGACACTTTGCCAATTGGAGCCTACAAGAATTTGCTCAAACCTCTCTTTGTTACTGATTTTGCTAATCACTATCACTCGCAAGCCGAAACACGTCTGTTTTCCACGGAGATATGTGAACGACTGATCGGTCGGACACCACTACTACTGCGCCACCGAAGCACTTGGCCAAAATGTTTCTAATTGTTTTTTCTTATTACTATTTCACTATTTCACTTGAAAAGAAGCCGAAACACATCCATCCTCTATTGAGGTCTATGAACGACTGATTAGGAAAGATTCACGTCTGGGCGTGGACCTAAGATTAAACTGTTGACCGTTCATAGCAACACGGGTGTTACGGTTAAAAGACTAAATGGGCAGGTTGATACTGGTAATTTCGATGGGGCTTTACATTACGACCTGGGGTACACCATTACGTATTTTTTAGATATTGGACTTGAAACCATCCAAGACAACTTGCATTGAATGGTAATTTCTAGTCAATGGAAAAAGGGATTCGTTGAAATGCATATGTTTTTAATAAAAGATCCTGATGCCAAACATTATCAAACACCATTAAAATATCCAGTTCTACTATCTTACTCGTACTTTCGCTAGATCGATAAAAACCATAAGGTTCCACTTTTCGTCGCGATATGACGTTTTCGTATTTCGAAATATTTCATGAGTTAAAAGTTGAACATCTTTTCCATGACTTTGGAAAGAAGCAACCTAAGAGTATTGAGTCTGTAGGCGAAGGGAGAAGATAATTTGGCTTTTTTATAACATATATGTACGAGTATATAATAAAGTATATTTCTAAATATATCTTGAACGTACGATGTAAAAGTAGATCGGCTGGACGCTGAAATTCCATTCGTTGTATGAAAAATTTTATTTTATAAAAAATGTTAAATCCGCGACAAAGTTCTTTGACCACATGAAAATGAACACCTATGAATATTTCTACGCAACATATAAACACCGCAGAAGAAACTCCGTACGATATTCATTTCTAAGAACTCATGCACTTTAATCAACTTTGACGCTGCCAACAGTATGCATATACATACATACATATTTATTATAACTAGCAGCGGAGGAGGTGATTGCGTCGTCCGATGTCACCACTAGTCAATACAGAAGATCTCATAACCATCACACTTAAGATGCTTTATAACAAGTTAATCTCACTCAAACAAATGAATGGCAATGCATAGTTGCTTATCTAGGTAAGGTCAACGTAGCGCACATTGTAAACATCTAACAGAAAACGTATTGCAATAGTCTGAGTCCCGAAATTATTGCAGAGAAACCAACCGCTTTAAATTCTGTTGTAAAGTTTTAGTAAATAGTTTTGGTGAGAAGATAACAGAAGGTGGCATCAAGTCTTGGAAAGTAAAGGAAATAGTCAAAAAATTGCCTACAAAAACAGCAACAATAAATCAGGACCTCAAATTTCTCTATCGGAAACGACTAACATCCGATGTATACAATTTTAAAACGTTGAGTGCAAGAAGGGTGTTATCACTAACAAACCGAGGAATATGCTTTACATATTATATTTGATGTATTTAATAATAATCCTTTTTCTGTTAATGAATTCCTCCATAGATCATTCTTGAGAAAGAAGGAAGGACACAACTTAAAGTGAAATAAGGTGTTTCTGGTGAACAAGACCATTACACTATTATGAGTTTCTTGCTCATACTGTTTATATAAAGATTTTCTCTATATCTACAGAGACAAATTTATAAGCAAATATTGATATTTTATTTCTATATTTTACAATATACATATATATACAAAACCTTCAAACATCATTCTTTCATATACGAGTAGTGTAGTATTGGTAATCTTAAAAAAATGTGTCAACCCTTTTTCTTAAATTATTTTGCCTAAATTGCTGAGCTTAACGTTTAATTGTGACTACTTTTGCTTTTAATACAGTTTCAGCGTCTTCATAAATTTTGGCAGGCTTTACCATGTTGTAGCTGTATTAACAAACATTGCACGGATTCACTTGCTTTGAAACACCTTCTTGGTACTCTAAATCTTTTCACTGACCACATATTTTCAAATAAATTGAAATAATATTTTTTTTTTTAATTAAAGAAAGGTATTGTTTGCGATTTTACGGAATAAAATCAGGACACAGATTGGCACAGGACATCGAAAGGCACTACTGAAAAAAACGACTAGGATTCAGGAATCTCAAGCACAGCATTTGCTGCTGCAAGTGACTTTGCTTTCAGTTATAAGCACACAGTTTTTGCTGCAAAGTGTTTGTTAAGAAAAAGGTTGACAACCATATACCCAACTATTAGTTTGCCACACAACTGGTTTTACTAACTTATATAAGCTGGCGCTACAGCCTTCAACCCAAAAACGTCTACAGCTAGCCTAATCTTTAGCTAGCTGATTCCAATTTCGTACTCTAAGTTGGCTGAGGTCCACTTTCAGTTGCATGTGCCACCTGAGACCAAGAATCACCCGAAGAATTTTCCTCTCAAAGCAGCCAAGAGTACCCTCATGCCTCTGGGCCATAGAGCAGCACTGGGATTATTAAGGTCTTATGGATGGTCATTTTTATTGTTTGAGAGAGGGTTTTGCTTGTCAATTGCCTTCTTAGCCCAAAGAAGCTGTGATTGGCGAGAGTTATTCTGTTTTATAGTATGTTTTATAGTTAGACAAAGTCCTTAACTAACTTAAGGTTATATCTGTCGAGCGTGACGTTCTATCCGAGGCATCGGTGTTGGATGTCCGTTCTGGTTGACAGCATATACTGGGCCTTGCCCTCGTTGACCGTTGAACCCATCTTGGCCGCTTCCATCTCAATACATGCGAAAGCGCCACTGACATCACGCTGCTTTCTTCCGATTAGGTAAATATCATCGACATACGGGAGTAATTGGACGGACTCTCGAAAGATTGTGCCTCTTGTGTTGTGGTGTGTGTTTTGCACTATTTTTCCAAGAATTCTGTTAAAGAAATCGCATGGCAGCACACGTATTGTCTAAATTCTTTTTTTTATTGGGTATATAATTTATTCCGTGCTGTTTTTTTTTTTAAATTTGAACGTTTATTTAAGAAATACATGTACAATAGTATTATTCAAAGTATTGTCCATCTGAAGCTATGACTTTTTCCCATCTTTCTGGCAATTTGTGGATCCCATCCCAAAAGAACTGCGCCGGCTTGGCAGCCAAGAATGAATCAAGCCAATTTTTGATATTCTGCTCTGATGTGAACCGTATTTCAGTGAGGGCGTTCTGCATCGACCGAAACAAATGGTAGTCAGAAGGGGCAAGGTCTGGGCTATAAGGCGGGTGGGGTAAGACTTCCCATCCACTGTTTTCCAAATAGTTCTTAACCGGAACAGCAACGTGGGGCCGAGCGTTGTCATGATGGAAAATTATTGCCTCGTGTCTCTTCGTTGATGGTTTCACCCGGTTTTAGCAGCTCATAATACAGCACACCCATCTGATCCCACCAAATACATAGCATTACCTTCGCGCCAAGGATATTCGGTTTTGCCGTTGATTTGGCTGGTTGGCCGGGTTTCACATATGATTTTTTGCACTTGGGGTTGTCGTAATGGATCCATTTTTCATCACCAGTAACAATCCGATCCAAAAATGACTTCCTTTTGTGGCGTTCCAGCAGCATTTCGGACATGCAAAACCGCCTTTCGACGTCTCTCGGCTTGAGTTCATGTGGAACCAAAGATTCTGTGAGCTCTTCTTATGTTTGACAACAATCTTCATAGAGTAATGCTTCCAGCTCTTCATCTTCAAACTTTTTTGGCTGCCCAGGACGTTCATCGTCTTCCAAGCCAAAATCACCACTTTTAAATCTTGCAAGCCACTTTGGCACGTTCGCTCAGCTAGCGCATGTTCACCATAAACTTCCACAAAAACACGATGACTTTCGGCAGCAGTTTTCTTCATGAAGAAGAACTCCCCCCAAAAACACTTTTTCAGGCATAAAGTTCGACAGATTTGAGTGTTGAGTGAAAAGAAATTATTGTTGTTTACGCTTCAAATAAATAACATATACTGAAATGACGTACAATGACAGTAGCTTTCCAACGCATGTTCCAATGGAATAATAACAATGGAATAATACAAGTTACGCCATCTCTTAGCAAACGAATTAAGTTATAGACCCAATAAATCAAAGGTCTCTGTGAGTTCTTTACCGACATTGATATTGCTATATTGATATATTGCTCTACATAGCTCATCTCTATAGATTCTGTCATACGCGGCCTTAAAATCGATGAATTGGTGGTGTGCATCAATTTGGAGCTCATCGGTTTTTTCCAAGATTAAGTGGATTTTCCTGGTCTGTACCCGCACTGATATGGACCAATCAGTTTGTTGATGAACGGCGTTTAATCAATACGGCAGTTAGGATCTTATGGGCGATGTTAAGAAGACTGATGTCTCTGTAGTTGTCACAGATCAGAGGGTCTCACTTCTTGAGGATCGCATGCTGAGGTTCCATTTATTGGACATACTTTACAGAGAGTTGGTGTATGCTACTTGTCAAGGCACCGCTTGCGGCTATGAAGAGCTCGGTAGTCAAGCCGTCCGCTTCAGCAGTTTTGCTGGACTTAAGCTTAGATCTTCACTTCATTAAGGTCGGGTGGAAGGAATTGTTGATCTACATCGTGCGGGTTGAAACGTTGATTTTGCCTGACAGCAGTATTTGGTTCCTCATCGTCGTTATACAATCTACAGAAATGCTCTTTCTAAATCTTTAGCATCAACTGCGACTCTATTACGACGTTCCCCTGTTCGTCTGTCTCTACATCGTCTCGTCATCTATTTAAAAAAATTTAAAACAAGTTAGTGAAAACTTAAACTGAAGAAATCCATTAGAATGTAGCTCTTGAAAATCGAATTGGCTCTCGACACCATTTGAAAAAATGAGCTGATATATAAGCTTGTGAAATAGAATGTTCATAATATTAATGAAGAAAGGTTTGCAGTCCGATTGGGAGCATAAATCGTCATAGTGACCTGCTGTTCAATGCTTGATCCAATCCAGTGCTTACTTCGATTTCTAAGCTGCACGTACGAGTATACTCAGATATGATGACTTTAAATATGAACTAAAAATAAATCCACAACACAAGATTTACATATACGATTATGTCGAAATTTTCTCTTAGTATCGTCTCTTATAACACTAGATTTGGTATCGTACAAGATGACGAAATATTGATCTTTCAATCGCTTGTTACTTAAATAGCTAGTATTGAGATAAAACAAGAAAAGATTATCATTAAATTTATACAATGCAATGCCGAAATAGGTCGCTATAAATGCAACTGAGCAAACTATTGCACAAAGCACTAAGAAAAATCATACACTCATATGTAGAGAAAAATACTCATATGTATATCATATATGCTCTGATTAACTTGATAAAAATAATACGAATGACATCAAATCTGACGTTTTAAGTAGAGATAAGTACTTATTTTAAGACGCGACACCCAATGTGATATATCGGGTATCCGTCTAATAGGGTAATTGAGTGCACTTCCAAGCTTAGACGGACGAATATATGTGCAGTGCTCAAACAAATAATTAAGTTTTACAGCAATCAATTGTGTAATGACAATATTACTGTTTACAATTCGAGAATGTGCGTCCACACTTAAGACAGCGGTACTTAAGAACATTAATACTTTTCTCTTTTCTTATAGTATTTTTTTCTTATAATATTTAATTAATGCAAATGGTATTGTACGTTTCTGCGGGACTAGGAGTGAATTGTGAAGGATTCCCAAAACTATTGAACGAATGTCTAAGGCTTTGATTTTACAATTTTGAAAAATCGTGTATGAATTACGAAAACTAGTACAACCCCAATAAAAGTGTATTGATCACAGAGTAAATTTAATTCAACAAGTACGTTTATAAATATATAAATACCTAGTACAGATGAATCGTCAACGACAATAGTTTACGATTACGAACACCTTGAGAGACGTTCAAATAAAGTACCGTGCTGGTCGCCGAAAAGTGCAGACACGTCAACATAGGGCACTTGCAAGCTTACACTCTCTGCTCGTGTGTTGTGAAAAAAAAAGCGGGTATGAGTAACATATGCAAGTGCAACGCACAATTCATGGTCAGTCCCCCCAAGCCTCCAAGAATTGATTCACCAACATCGACGCTCATTTCCCGTAGACTAGAGCAAAACCAATAGAGCTGATTCATCAATACTAGCGTATAAAAGGGAAGAATCAATACAAGCCACTAGACCAGTATTTCGGTTATAGCTTGCGAGGATCGCAGCGACACTAAAGACGGCAGGTCATCTTCGGCTAAGTGTAGAATTAGCATAAGCATTATAACTAAATAAAAGATCCCTGTTGACCGGGAGAAAAAAGAAAGTTGTTTTTTTTTTATCTCGCCGCGAAACGTAAAACGTTACTCGTGCGAAAATGAAAATATTCAGTGCAGTGCAGTGCAGTGCCTAACCGAATACACAAAAAAACAGCGCAGTGCGGGTATCCCAACTCTCCCGCCCCCCATGGTACTGTTGCTTGCACTTGGTCATTGCTGTTGCTGTAATTGTCATACGGAACGGGCAATTACTGAGTGCATGTAACAACTGATAGATACCGGGTTGCGGGTGTGGTTTTGTTTTTAGCTTAGCTTCGTGGGTGTTTGTGTTTTCTGTGTTGTTTGTGATTACAACTAGGGAATTCAAGGTCGACGTAGATAATATACGCGAGCTAAAACGTAATCCTTTTTCTGCGTACGTCCACATTTGCAAATACAGGCCAGCTGTTTGGCCACATCTCTCAGATTATTCAATAAAATGTATGTCGAAAGACATAGATATACGAATTTAGAGTAACTTAGAGTGCCTGTGTGGGGCCAGTAAGATAATATAAGATTGTTAAATAATTTTAAGTTAGTATTTAAGCATTTTTTGTCAGTATGTAAGAATTAATGATTAATATATTGTAATAAAATGCATTTAAAACTAAAACTAAACTAACCGCGGTCTCGCCATTTACGTGAGTAGTGATGTAGCCTACCAAACTCCACCAAAATGTGATCCGTCTTCCAATCCGAAGTTCAACTTCATATGGTTAAAATTCCATCTCCATAAGCAAATATAAATAATAATATAATACAAGGTGTCCCTTAATTCGTCAAGAATTTTTGGGAAATGATTTTTCGGTGTTTAGGGTATTACCCAAGATTTAGCCAAGTATCACAACATCTATCAGTTTTTCTGCAAAGTAAGACGTTATGTTTATTATGCATTTTCTGGAGAAATGTGACCTCAAAGTTAAAAATTATCATGGGCAAGAAAAATGGAATAGGCTTAAAAATTGTATATGTGAAGACTCAAACAAGATATGAACTTTATTTAAGGTTAGTATTTCCTCTAAAAATAAAGTCCTAAATGAAGTTTTTACCATTAGTATTAACAAAGAAATTTGCGTTAACATCGGTCGGGGTACACAAAAGTAAGCCTGCTCTTAAAACCTTGATAAATGATATCAACATTGGAGCTAGATCCTTACTGGAGAACGATTTTTTTCTTATAATATACCCAAAAATCATTTCCCAAAATTTCTTTGACGAACAAAGGACAGGGATATCCTGTATATAGAAAATTAAAGCGAGGTGGACATTTGATGCTAAATTTCAGCAATTGATTTATCCAAACATCTAATTATTGTCTAATTAAAATTTTGAATAGAAAGCCAAATATTGCAGTATTATTTTGAAGATGAGAAGTGGAACTTTGTGTTAACTTTCATTTGGCATTTGTTATTATTTTGTTTTAACAATTTTTTAAGATACGGGTATCAATGAAATTTTTATTTTGGATTAATATCTACGTACAATTGATACTTCGTCTGAAGTTTCTCCCTTGGTGGCCCCATTGTAACCCCAAAGAAAGCGTCCAAATGTGTTAAAAAGCACGAGTTGGATGGCCGATTAACAGGACCAATCACAGAACTTCGTCTTCAATAAGTTTATTTTAACCGGCAAGTGGCACCGTCCTGTTGAAACCACATATCCTTTTTCCAAAAAAAAAAAAATTGGTTAACATGGAGTGATAGCAGCTTCCACCGATTGTAACCAACTTCCAGGCATTATCTCGGAAGTGGTATAGCCCAATGACACCTCCACACAAACAACCAATTATTTCATTTGCAATTGGTGCTATTGCAACATCTCCGATCCTTCGCTTGACCGGAATATGGTAATTTTCTTATAAATAAGCCCATTTAACCACAAATAATTTGTCAATGGGAATGACGGATCTTTTTAATTTTAATTAGTGAAAGTTCGAGTAGATGGTCATTTAACTTTAGCTCAATACCATCTTATATGAATGTGAATACGAAACGTCGATTTTTTTGCTGAAAAAGCTTATTTATTTAAACAAAATATTGAACGAATTCAATAATCAAAGTATTGGGCATCGTTAAATATTTAAGCATTTGGAACCAATTGTACGATCAACTTTCAATGCTTCTGCGAGCCGTTTTTGTATTTGAGTCGAGTTTTTATCTAATAATGCTTGCAATTCTGCATCTTCGAATTTCTTCTAAGGTCTGCTACGGTCTTTATAGTCGATGCCAAAATCACCACTTTTGAAACGAACAAACTAAAGTTATGCCCAAGACTTTTCGCAAAATGCGATACAAGAACGTACCGAAGATGCTCAGTTCTACAAAACGGTCTTGAATTACCGACTCGCGTACAACCGCAATATTCTCATAGTTGTGGCGTTTCGCGCGGTGAATAAGTGTATTCGAATCTTTTTCACTAACCCTTAATTGTTCGCTTATCGGAATGGTTTAGCGGCTGGAAATTGGAGTTAATGGATGCAACGTATTCATTACAGACTGTGAATTTTGATAAATATTTGGAATTGTTTGTAAACGTTGTTGAAACGTATATCTGTATATCTATACCATATTGGTTTCCCAATCGGACGGTTCGGGGTTCAATACCAACCGTGCTCGAAAGACATTATTTCAGGCAACTAAAATCTTATAAGATAAATGGCTGTCTAAATATATGAAGTCCAATTTACAGAAATAATTTAGTCTCCCCATTAAATGTTGGATGCCACCCATGGAGTGAATAACCACTGAGCCCAAATATCTTTCTGTCTCTCTCTATCCAATTTTCCGAAAAACTTAACACGTTCTCCAGCATTTAAGAGTAGTAATACCGTCTTGAGTGTTAAGTTCTTTTTTAAAAAAAAAAAAATCTATATGGTAGACAATCTGAAACACAAATATTACATCTGCCAAAATATGAAAAATGAAGTTCATCTAATCAAAAACTCTTTATTAAAAAAATAAAGCATTAATATAGTACACCATAAGAACACTAATTACAATAAGAGTTCAGCAATCCTAGCTGTATTATTTCTTATTTTAAAACTCGAGAAAGAAAAATAACGTAACATTTTAAGTTATACATAGTAAAATACATACAAAAAAACGTATAGGCGTAAAACCTACGCGAAATTCGGAAAATATTTAATCACAGGAGGGCGAAGTATGTATAAACTCGTATATGTAGAGAGAGTTGACACCAAAACATATTTGCACTCGGTTAAATAAAATATTCTAAACAAGGAATTTTTAACGAACATTTATCAAGCATTCTCCTTTTTTAATCTTCGCAAGACTGCCACACAAACAAATACTTCACCATGAATTTCCGAATAGCTAGAATAGTTTCTTCCAAGGCAAACGTCTTACGACAGACATGAGCTGCCAGCTTGAGTAACCCAAACGTGTTTAGGGTGACCCGATGCTACATGTATTCAGCGTGGCTTGCGATATGCATACATCCCTTTATGGCAGGAGAAAAGATCAAACCAAACGACATTGACCAAGTCATAAGCACCGAGTTATATGACCCCGAATTAGACACTGCTCTCCATCAAATTGTTAAGAGTCATATGAACCACGACTACAGTGGCTTACTATTGTAAACAGAAAATCACCGTATTTAAAGTACGACCGGTGTCCAAAAAAGTTGCCGAAGAGGATTTACAATTAAACTGTGATTGACGAGGGCCATCACCCGTTATACGGTCGTCGATCACACACTGAGGTAAGATTCAGTAACGAAGTGAACATGCACAGGCAGATGGTAAAAGCCAATAATAGATTGGTAGTTCCATATTCACCAGTATTTTCTAGGGCATTAACAACCCATATCAATTTGGAGCCCTGGTAAAGCCCTCAGGCAATTAAACACATTTGTGAATAGGTGAATAATTTAATTTTGGTGGGGGCGAAAGCCCCCATTTATTCGGCTTAATACAAGCTATAACATAAAATTAAACTTAAACTAAAACTTAAAACTAAGGTTGGTTATTGTGGTGAAGGAGAACCGATTTGAGGTAGGAAGTGGTGCGGTGGAAGAAAAAGACGCTAGGGTTTGAATTAATTTTTCGTAGCATGCGGGAGATTGGTTCGTTCGCGCCATAGGTGGTGTGGTGGGTTGGGAGATAGAAGAGACGAGGGGTACGTAGATTACGAGGGTTAGTGTTGAGGAAAGTAGAAATGTGAAGGGACGTGCATTCAACCTGACCTGAAAGAAGTTGATGAATGAAGAGAAAGTCGGCTGCATCTCGGCGTTCCTCAAGGGTGTTTAGGTTAATAAGGTTGAGACGGTTTTGATAGGGGGGCAGAGTAAAAGAATCATCCCAGGGCAAACCTCGAAGAGCGAATCGAAGAAAACGGCGCTGGGTGCTTTCGATTCTCGAGATATGAACGCGCTGATATGGGGACCATACTTGACTGGCGTACTCTAGGAGGGGACGAACAAAGGTAATATAGAGGGACCTGGTCACGTATGGGTTGGAGAATTCTTTGGACCATCGTTTTACAAAACCTAGTGCAGAGTTGGCTTTAATGATTATCCCATCCATATGCAAACGGAAGTTGAGCTCCCTATCACACAAAATGCCGAGGTCGCGAAGAGATTCAACGGAGGAAATAGGTTGGTTGTGGAGAAGGTAGAAAGGTGATGGATTGGCATTTGGTGATATTAAGTTCCAAACAATTTTTGAGACACCAGATCGAAAAACTATCAAGGTCTTGTTGAAGAAGGAAGGAGTCATGGGGAGAGGAAATGGTTTTGAAAAATTTGGTATCGTCGGCGTAAAGGGAGACGGACGAGTATTTGATGATCCTATCGAGATCATTTATGGTTAATATAAAGAGAAGGGGACCGAGATGGCTACCTTGAGGAACTCCAGAGGTGGCCAAAAATGGAGTGGAGTGGGCTGACCTAAAACGAACACTGTAAAAACGGTTTTCGAGGTAAGAGGATATCCATTTTAACAGTATGGGTTCAAAGCCGAGGGCAGACAATTTGAAGAGTATTAATCGATGAGAGATTTTGTCGAAGGTTTTGCTAAAATCGGTTGCAACTACATCGACTTCGTTGCCGTTCTCTAGGGCAGAGATGGCAAAGGATACGAGTTCAACGAGATTTGTGGTGGTTGACCTACCCTTTAGGAAGCCATGTTGTCTAGGGGAAATAAGTGATTTGCATTGGAAACTTAGAGCTTCATACAAAATACTTTCGAGGAGTTTGGGTATATGGGAGAGTTTGGCGATTGGACGATAGTTTGTTATTTCGTTCTTTGATCCCTTTTTGTGGATCGGGGTTATAAAGGAGGTTTTCCAAACCTGAGGAAATTCTCCTTGTGAAAGGGATAAACGAAAGAGATCAGAAAGGGCAAGGGAAAGAGGCGAAGAACATATTTTAAGGAATATAGCAGGGAGGCCATCTTGACCGGGTGTAAATTCTTCATTGAGTTGGTGTAATTTATATTCGATATAGGAGGGGTCCAAGATGTGAGAGAGAAGTGGGCCGTTGGAGAAGTTCAGTAGGTAACGAAAATAGGATGGATCTAGTACAAAGGAGTCGTTGGTGAAGGATTGTTTAAAGAAGCTGGCAAATAGGTTGGCAATGGTGAGTGGATCGGTTGATGACTTGTTGTTGAAAGAGAGGGAAGGAGGGTAACCATTGGACTTTCTTTTGTAGTTAACAAATTGGTAAAAGGACTTAGGGTCATTTATAAGGTTGACTTGCGCATTGTTAAGGTAACGCTGGTAAAGGGAATCGTAAAGTTCGGTGAAATGAAGATAAGCTCCAAGATAGTTGGAATAGTCGGACAAGGATCTGGTACGCAGGAAAACAGCCCACAACTTGTTTCTCTTGTTTTGTAAGGAACGAAGCTTGCGATTTTACCAGGGAGGACTAGTAGATGATGTTTTAAGGCGGGAAAACGGAACGTAAAGGCTCAAAGAATTAAATATTTCTTTATAAAAAATGGATAAGGCATCATTTACACTTAGGTTGTGAAAGTTAAAGGGGGATCTGCTAATATAGTCACTGATTTTGTGAAAGTTTGCTTTATGAAAGTCGTAGGATGAGACAGTTGTGGGAGGAGTGGACTGGAAAGAAGAGTTATGAAAAAATGAAAGTTTAAGGGGGGGGGGGGGTGGTAGTTGTCGATTGTAGAGAGAGACAGGGGACAAAGTGAGACTGAGGAGTTAATTGAATCTGTTGTGAAAGTAAGGTGCAATTGCCTGCCCATATAGTTGGATACACCACTGACTTGGCATAGACCTGAGTCTGTTAAGCGATCTAAGAAGAGACATTCCTTAGCTGAGTTGGCATTTGAAGCGATGAAGAACGATTGATCGTCTGATGGAATCTACTGTAGCTGAGGATTAAAGTCGTCGAAAACAAAGATATCGTCAGTAGAGTCAGACAGGTCAATTAAATAGTCGATCGCATCGACAACAAGTTGGTAAGATTCGGTAGGTTGAGCTGGCAGGATGTAGCAACATAAAACGTAAAGGGACTTGAAGGGGAATGATACTCGTATTTTTATAGCGACAAAGTCGACTTTAGAGGATGAAGAGATGGTAATGGGAGAAGAGTTAAGGCTGTTGTGGATCGCCAGTAGGACGCCTCGACAGGGCGAATCATCATGTGGGCGGGGAGGATCGTCGTCGCGAAAAACATTAAAAGTAGGGGGGAACAATTCCTGGTTCTTTATGTCGGGAATCAAATTGGTTTCAATCAAGGCGTAAATATCAAAGGGAAGAGAATGCGATTGACGTAGGACATCATTGGTTTTAGAGCGAAGACCTCTTACATTCTGGTAGTAAAATGTAAGAGGGATGTTGTGGGGTGGAGATGTATGGCGGGATGGTTTAAGTGCTGACGAGGAAGGCACGTTATGGACGAAAAAATTTATCGTGGTCAGCTCGGCTTCGCTGTAGGTGTGAGACTCGTTTAGAGTGAACGTAGTGGCCGAATGCAGCAAGGTCGTCTGCTACTTTCTGAGGGGACATGCTAAAAATCTCGTGGTACCTGACATAAAGGTTCCTGAGACTGATAGGGTCGGTAGGGAGGCCTTCCTGCTGGATGGATACCATGACGCTTGTTTTGGTCTTCCCTTCGTAGCAGACCGAGTCCGATTTGTCGTGTAGATAGGCGAGAAAGAGACGAATGTTTTCATATATCTTTCTCTCTCTAAGCCTAGAGAGTGCATAGCGACTTTCTGTAGTTCCATTGGTTTGCTGGGTTAGTTTAACTGTGGGGGGAAAAAGAGGATCAAGAATAGGGGCAGTGGAAGAGGGAGATGGAGATTCGTGGTCGGATATGGAATTGGGCGCCGGATGAGATGTTGGGTTTAGGGTATGGGAGTTAATAAAATTAGGGTACTTAGCTACAGTTTGTAGGTCGAAGTTAGGAAATGAGTTGTTTGCTGGGATCGGTGGCGTAGAAGATTGAGAAGGGATAATATGGGTGGTTGAGGTTAAGTTGAAAGAGACGCGTTGGCGCGGGGGCTTGGGTGGAACATTGGAAATTAGCGGATTAGAGGATTGGTGTGTAAGGGCTTTGTGTGGGATAAATGAGGAGGGGGGGATAGGCAGCGCGGTTTCGGTTTCCGTTGTTAGGGCGGCGGGAGGAGTATTTGAAAATGACTCCGTGTCTATTAATTCATTATGAATTGAGACATTGTACGGGGAACTAGCTTGGAGTTGAATTTGATCGGGGATTCCATCGATTTTGTGGGAAGCCAGTCTCACTTCTTTACCGATTTCGGCAACGGTCAACCGAGTTGCTATGAGTTCCTCGCTGACTTCTATTATTTTTAGGGTTAAGTCATCGAGCGTAGAGTCTGATGGATGCGGGGTGGGATGTATTGTTTTGGAGGAGGATTGAAAAAGCAAGTCGAGATCAGTACGGAGAAGATTGATAGAGTCGTTTATGTGTGTGAGTACGTTGGATTTAAGGAGGTTGGCAAAATTTGTTTTGAGGAATGCTTTTAATCCATCCAAGTGATATTTGATCACTTCGCTCTCGTTGTCGTGATGAGATTGATTTTTGGACAGATTGTGGATCGCTGTCAGTTGCTTTTCTATCATTCTTCCTGTGGACTTGTAAGCTTCCACATTACTGTCAATGCAGTTTACTGAGTCTTCAATCTTCTCTATCTTCTCTGTCGGGAATAGTTCTGCTAATATGATTGTTCTCGGTTAGCATCGCATTGATAGACTCGTTATTGCATTTAATTGCCAGCATAACGTGAGCCAAGGTGATCTCTTTGCACTTGTCGCAGTAAAAATTGAAGAGACTGCAATACTGCAGAGACCATTGCAGGCTACCCATTCCGCGTTGGAGTCAACAATTGAGCACAAAACACTAGCACAGCACTTTCCATTGACGAACAAAGACGGGAAATATACTGAAATTTACTGATTCGGCAGTTTACGGGGCTTTGAAGGAAAGCGGAAAAGTAACAGAATTCGGTATACGAGAGAAAACACGTCCGCACTGGTTGACAGTCAAACTGACATAATAAAGGAAGTGACCAAACTGCATGTGCTCTTCACCATACTCATTGAGACGAAATGAACCAATACCAATCTAGTCGCTCTAAATTTGTATTTCGGAAGCAGTGTGGATGATTCTGGTGGCAAACTATTGAGTGTTTACGGGCTTCCGGCCCCTCAACAAATACCGGATCAACAGCACGTACATATATTATATCGCGAATATGCTACCGAAGTGAATAACAGCCCAAGAGCTATATCTGACATCGTTAGTTAGATGACTGCATTCTAAAGTTCGTCTCCGAGCAAAGACAGATTTATAACATAGTCCCCAAAACATGAATTCAAATGATGGCAAAATATTTTTCTAGAACCCCTAGTGGGGACCGGAAAATCTTTCCTTACAATAGCCATCCTGTTGGAGGAGGTGAGAAGACAAGCAAAGACAGCACGGTCTGCAGCGTCTTCCGAAATCGCTGCAATACTGCTTCCTGGCGGCAAAACGGCGCACACCATTTCAAAATTCCAATAGACATAGACAGCAATAAAATTCCCGTGTGTGAGATTTGCCGTAATAGCGACAAAAGAAAAGCGTTTCAGGACTGCTCTATTATTATACGAGATAAGTGTGCGATGTCAAACAAGAAAGCAGTGAAAGCTGTAGGCCCAACATTGCAGGACATCCGCCAAAATAACTCGGTTATTGGCAAGCTCACAGAGGTACCCGAGCTGACGAAATAAATGCCCCACTGCCTCAATGCCTCCACTCTTTGGCCCAAGGTTCACCGAATATCCCCAACGGCTTACAAAAACTTGACGGAATCTCACACGTTCAAGAATTCCTACTCTGTTGTTGAAAGTTGGCGAAGGAACTCTGGCGGAGGAGTGTGGTCAAGCTAAACTTGAAAAAATACTCGCTAAAATTATTGCCATGTTAGAGGAATTTATTCGCTTGAAGTACATAGACATTGCACAGATACTATTGAACGTAAAAGCAGTTTAGACACGTTATTCTGACACCAAAAAACGACGAAGCGGATTGAATAAATAATATTACTTTATCCGGAATCAAAGGAAATGAAGTGGTATACAAATTGGTATACACCCTAGTCGGTTAAAATGATGCCTTTAATTATCCGGTAGAATTTATGAATCCTCTCAACGCCAACGGGCTTCCTACACATCGGATACACTTACAGTCGGTGCTCTAATAAAGCATTTTCGGAGCCTGAATCCTCCGAAATTACTCAACGGAATTCGACTTAAAATGATCAAATTGCAATGAAATCAGCTTGCCGTGGAATTTCTCATGGGCTGTAGTGTAGGTGAAACGGTATTTATACAACGTATACCATTCATTCCTAACAATTTCTCATTTCAATTTAAACGAGTACTGTTTCCTGTGAGCGTTTGCTTTGCAATGACGATAAACAAATGGCAGGGACGGCTGTCTCGCACGTTTCCCGCATGCCAAAATTGTACATTGCTTTCTCCCGAGTCAGCAACTGTTATAGTCTATAATATATAGGAATGTATTGCATATTGTTTAAGAATAAATTTTGTTAAGAGTTATTGGTACCATACATGTTTTTTTTTTTTTTTTTGATGGCCTTAATAAAACTTTTATAACGTACTCGTAATTCAGACTTCAGAAAATAACCAACATATTCATGTTAAAATCATTTAAACTCACACGTTTTCGCATATCACTCCAAACGAGCTATACTTATGTGATAAAAACAAACTAAAAAACTAAGCAGAACATTCAAACACAAATAAATATGTGCTTACAAAAAGATCAATTGCAGAGTAATTAAAAGGGGAACGCCACTTTTTGATATTACGAGTATCAATACCCTTTCGCATCAGAGGTTTAAAGATAATTAATTAAAGTGCAATAAAAAAGGTAAGACAGGTAAAAGTGCGCTTTTTTTTACCGTATGACGATGTTGCTGTGTAGTTTTCATGTAGTCTAAAAGCATAAAACCCAGAAATTCAAGAAAATATTTTTAAAACTCCTCAGCAGTTAAGTTGGGTTAATGGTAGAATATGGAAAATCTGACATAATTCAAAACTTGGTTTAAAAGGTTTCCCCTTACACTTAATTCTTATTAAATATTTTTGGTGTATTAGCTGTTTAGACTTCTTTGTCTAAATTGTGAGTACCAAACACATACTATATATTTGACACATCTTTAATTTGTGAACAAGTACTTAAACTTAAGCAGCCACTGCTGGAGGCTGAAATGTAAAATTTAAATAAAATAGGTAATGTCCAATTGACTCCAATATGCTCAAAATCAATTTATTTGGAATTAAATACTTAAATTTAGCTTATTCAAAAAATAATATTAAAATAAATAATAATAATAATTATACACCGTTCACAGTTGACTCCCAGACGCAATTACTTACTGCGTAGAATTGCGCCATCAGCACGTTGAGTTCGTTGGCTTAACCTGTGTGTTATTGAGGTAGTACCATGTACCAGCTGCGTCTTGATGTTTGATATTTAGGCTTGAACATTCTCCCCCGCATTGAAAAATAATACATAAACAACTGTGACAATGAATTCCGAATTTATTGGTGTTACTGCAGCCTTGTTTGGTCTTTGTTTCTAGACGAGGTAAATAATTAACATGATGGACAAGAGCTGGGTCAAATATTTTACCCTATTGCGTAGTTGTGATAGCTTACGATTCAATTCAAGGACTTCTTCCTTTCAAAATATTTTTTTTAAATGAGTAAGATCTTTAAGTTGGGTATCATAATGCGTCGCATTGAATTCTGGTGATCCAAAGCTGGTGCAGGATGGTTGTAAGTTGGTGGTAATTGTATTGTGTTTTTTTTTTGTATTTTATTTTCTAAATCATTAACTCTTACATACTAACAAAAAATGCTTAAATGCTAGCTTAAAATTACTTAACAAACAAAGTTAGTATAACTTACTGGCCCCACACAGGCACTCTAAGCTACTCTAAATTCTTATATCTATGTCTTTCGACTTTGTTTACATTTTATTTATTTATACTTATTTTCTATGCTTAGGGCATAGGAAAATAATTTAACAAAAAACTTAGCATATGGACATAATTTTTTATTTTTTATAAAAACTTAATATCTAACTTAAAATAAACCTTAGTCTACCTAACCTACATACACAATACACACATATTGGGTCTACAAGTAAGTTTCCAGCGTTTTTTTCCAAAATTTGAAGTTTTATTATGGAAACATAGTTACAATGCTTTATTCAAAGTATCGTCCATCGGAAGCTACAACTTTCCCCCATCTTTCTGGCAATTTATGAATTCCGGACCGAAAAAATTTCTCGTCTTTCGAGCCCAAGAACGTATCGAGTCAATTTTTGATTTCCTCTACTGAGCTGAAGCATATTCCCGTTTTTCTTTTAATGCCCGCTTCAAACGAATTAGTTGGGTTCGATATAATGGTCCCTTGATGGTTTCACCACTCAGAAGCAGTTCGTAGTATACGACACCCTTTTGATCCCACCATATGCAGAGCATGACCTTATTCACGTGAATATTTCGTTTCGGCGTCGATTGGGCGGGCTCGCCGGGATTTGTATACTATTTTCTGCGTTTAGGATTATCATAATAAACCCATTTCTCATCACCAGTGACAATACGATGCAAAAATGATTTATTTTTATACCGCTGCAGTAACATTTCGGACATGCAAGATCGCCGTTCGACGTCTCTTGGCTTCAATTCGTACGGCACCCAGTTTCCAACCTTTTGAATGAATCCCAGTGCTTTTAGGCGCAGGGAAACCGCTTGTTGCGTGACGCCCTCATCCTCATCCAGTAAAGCGCCCAATTCCTCGTCTTCAACACTTTTCGGCTTTCCGGGGCGATCTTTGTCTTCAACTCCAAAATCAAGACTTTTGAACCGTTTGAACCACTCGCGGCACGTCGATTCTCCAATACATTCCGCCCCATAAGTTTCCGAAAGCAAACGATAGGCCTCAGCCGCACTTTTCTTCATATTAAAGAATAAAAGCAGCGCTTCCCGCAAATGACGTTTATTTGGCTGGAAACTTGCCATGATTTTGCTCGATAAAATGTACGACACCGATAGAATTGCTCAAATATAACGCTGCAAAGTTGTTGACAGATACAAAACCTACAAATAAAACACATGGGGTCTGACATTTCTGCCCGGGATCCACTGGTTGCGCCATCTCTGACAAACGCTGGAAACTTACTTGTAGACCCAATACATACATATAGACATTATACACAATGACTAGTATATACCTATATATATACTAATATATATATGTATTTCTTAAATGAATTATATTGTGTCCATGAATCGAGATGAAGTGTTTCTTCAAGATACATCTTGGCTGCAGTGTTAATATTCCGGAACAATCTAAGACCAGTTGTAGGAAAAATCCTTCCGCAGATTGCAGTGAGTCGAGATGGAGTTTTTGTGAAATATAACCACTGATTTTTATATTTCATTGGAATGCAAGTGGAATTCACTTCTGATTTCTTTAATATGCACGTGGATCTTTTTCGTCATGGAATAAACCCAGAACATATCTCCACTCACTTACTGTATTTAGATTTCTGTATTGATGCACATGTATTTATGCACGCTTCCAGAGTGGGTTATTGTATTGGGATAAGCATGGTGTTGTTTATTGCTTTGGTGTGGGCGTTATTCTAATTCACTGTCATCAACTTATAAGAATTCTGCAGGTGGCTCTAGGAGTGCAGGTGGGTCTTGATGAATTTTAATATCTTCCTTAGCTGATGCGGTGACAATAAAAATGAACTTACTTTTCCATGGTGGATGTCTATAAGCATGTCAATGATAGTTGGCTGTATTCTTTAAAATTTTTTATTTTTTTTTTAACACGCGTCTAAGGGGTTATGATACGCTTTTGCTGTTGCCAGGGCTCGGGCAGAAAGATAGAAGGAGGAGAAAGGAAAGCATTGTTGTGATGTTGTGGTTTGAAACTCAGGTGTCTTTGGTTTCGATATTGACTCTCCAGGGGTGGGATTCCGAATACGACGGAGAGATTTTCTTCACTCGGAATGATTAAGGTTGTTTTGTGCTTGAAAACACAACAACAGCCAAATCTACATGTCAGTGTTATGCCTTCACACGCAGATTTTTCTGAATGAGTTCCAATTACACAAATGAAAACTTGCCGTGGCTAGGATTCGAACCTTGACCCTCCGAGTGAGAAGCGATTGTTTTTTTTCAGTTTTAATGCATTTTTATTAGACTTCATTAATTAATTCTTACATGCTATACAAAAAAACGCTTAAGAATTAGCTTAAATAACTTAAAAGTAATCTTATTCTAACTTACTGGCCCCATGCGGGCACTCTAGGTTAAACATAATACTTAATCTATGTCTTTCGACGTTGCTTACAGTCTATTTTTATTTTTGTTTTTACAAATATTAACACTAAAACTAAGAAAATGAATTTTAATTAAAAAAAACTTAGTATCAGGACTTTTTTTTTTTGTTATAATATAAAACTTCAAACTAAACTAATAAACTACCTAAAAATAAATCTTAACCTACTTAATCCTACTTAAACTACCCCTTATTTTAGAATGTGTTACCCACATCTGTTCTAATGTAATTTTTCTTTTGTGTTTTTTTTTTTTTTTTTTTATTTATTTTTTTCCTTAAATCTAACTTAATGCTACCTAAAACTATGTAAGCCGGCCATGGCTAATAAAATAGACAGACGACCGACTTTGCTTCACATGAAGCTACCTATAACTTGAGGAATTCGACGACGAACCCTTCCCTCCTTCTACTAGCCACCAAAATTGTTGGTGCTGCCGAGCAACATCCCTCATGTCGCGACTCCCCACCGCCCTACTTAAACGGAGATGTTCCGCACTGCCATGTGCGACGTCTCTGTCGTAGTTGAGTCGCCTGTCCGCAGCTGTCCGAGCGACGTGAAAGATTAACGGCACCGCTAAACTATCTTGGATCAAACCTTTCATGTCGAGGTAGAGGAACGCTTCTGGAGGAATAAAGCCGTCAAAGCGAACTCTCTCATGATACATATAATAAGGGTAGTAAGCCCCGGAGTTCAGGTTGTTCGACGAGGTCATTGCTCTTGCAATGTGCCTTCCAGTCAACTTAATAACAAAATTGTCCACTCTTATTAGGTTCGCCCGAAGACAAGCCCTCTCAAACACCCGAATCTTTTCCATTAAGCTTGCTCTCACGTTGAACCACACGGGACAACCAAATACAAGCATAGGCCGGATAAGGGCCATGTAGCAGATCCCAAGGTATCTGACTACATTTCGACAAGCAAGTGGCCGCCCGTGCTGTCCCACGATCGAAAACTTTCGCCAATTCTTTCTGGTATCCCTAGAGGCCCCAGACAAAGGCGTCCTAAACAGAATGGTTTCCGATTTCTGAAAGTTGATTTTCAATATCGCTTAATTTTATCGAAGTCACGTTGCAAGAGTATGTTAATGACCTCAATCTTTGGACCTGATCTGTACGCGATTAAGTCGTCTGAGTACGCTATGGCATGGTGAAGTGAACCTATCAGATCACTTGTGTAAATGTTGAATAGGATCGGCGAATTTACCGAACCTTGTTGCAGACCGTTTTTAATGTTAAATATTCCAGCAGAAGTCACATCGCCATTCTTCACGATGAACTGTCTACTGGAGAGCATATCAAAGAGAATATACAGCAGTGGTTTACTAATGCCCAACCTGTCCAGCTTGAAAAAGAGTCCTTCTAACCATACGGTATCGAAGGCCTTCTCCAAGTCAATCAGGCAGGCACCAGTGCACTGGTTCTTGCCTTTGTTCCATTGGATATCAGAAACCTGTTTAAACGCAGCATGAATGATATCATGCCCCGCCTTGAAACCGAATTGATTATCCGGAACTATATGTTTGACCTCAACTCATTTAGTCAGGACTCTATTGATCACCTTCTCGAAAACCACACTGATGTTTGGAAGAAGACTGATCGAGCGGAGATTCGCCGTATTGGAAGTATCTTTATTCTTTTTGGGAATGGGATGTACCACCGCAGTTTTGCAATGCGCTGGATAATATGCATTATTCATCGCATTATTAAACAGGGTGGTATAAATGTCCACCGCTTCTAGTGGGAGATGTCGAAGCACAATGTTCGGTATTTCATCGGTTGCCAGTTCACTATTTCGTTTCGAAGATAGAAATTGTGCACAAGGACTCGATTTTCCAGGTCGTGGTTGGGGCCAATGATGTCATTCGCCTTGTACACTTCCTGGAAAGTCGCTCCTATAGCCTCTACTTTCTCCTGTGGATCCTCGATTACGAAGAAGTTGTCATCATCAACGGCCTCATTTGGATCGATGCCTGCTGTTACAAGTATTTGTTCGTTGTTCGTCGTTCGGGCGATTCTAATACATGGAAGGTCGTTCTGATTATTCCTCCGAAATATTTTATTTATTTGCGGGAACATATTCGGGTTGCTGGTGTTTACAGCCCGAATTTTGTTGTTCCAATACAAATTTACAGAGTTTCTGTAATTTTCCTTTATTAATGTTTGGAGGTTTTTGATCGACGGGTTATGTCTGTCAGTAAACTGTCTGTATAAGGTTTTTAGCTTTGTCAGCAGTCTACTTTTATGTCGGTGCAGTGCGTCAATAGTAGCGTTGCGGAATAAGTCTTCGTTGTCAGTATGTTGATACCGAGGTATCGTTTTGTCCATTGTTCGTTTGATTGCCTCGTCCATTACTCTTAGATACCTGTCAATCTCCTCATTTAATAGACTTCTATTGGACGGTGGGTAGAGCGCATTCGAGGAGAGTGCTCTCGTCAGTGTTCTGGAGAAGTGCATCCAGCGCACCCTACTATAGTTGTAGGAATGCCTTTGAACAAACTCGTCCAATTCCGCAATTTCGTTCGGAACGGTTATTTCGGTACTGAGACCGCAATTGTCACTGTCATACACACACGTGTGTAGACAGTTACATGTCAGGTGTATTCGTGTGTCGAACAGCAAGATGTCCAAATAGGAACCGTGTCTGGGAAACGACGAACTATCCGTCGCCTTGAGGCCGAGTCGATACATTATTCTGTGCTGACCCCACCAATTGAAAAGTAGGTTCCCTCTAGTATTTGGTGCATTATTTCGCCAATCTCTATGTTTGGCGTTGAAATCTCCGCCGATAATAAAGTAGTTCTTCTCCAGTTCCAGTCTTAGGAATCGAAAAAGTGTCTCGAGCTCTGAGATGAATAAGGTGGATTGTGTAGACTTAGGTGCATAGACAGACACCATGTATAACCGCTTTCCACTACGGAGAGGGATGTACATGATGCATGCATCCAGCACCTGGAACCTACGTACTACACGACTGTATACTCTTTTGAAACGCAGTCCTTTTCTAACAAAGATCGCAACACCACCTCCTTGAATGGAGTTGGGTCGGTTTCTCCGTAATATTTTATAACTTCTCTGCTTCATTTTGTGTCTTTTGGTGAGCTTAGTTTCGCTAACCAAAAGCACATCAGGGGCTTGGTCTTTAAGCAACTTAAACGGTGTGGCTCTTCGTTCGAACCTAATCAGTGAATTAACATTCACTGCAAGGACCTTCAGGGTTTGCTCCGCCATGTACGTACCCATAACGACTGGAGGTGCGTTAGGCCCGGCAGCAGCGCGTATATTTGATCTATCGGCTTAGCCTGTTCCTGTATTTGACGCTGTAGCTGAGCCATCTGCCCCTGAATAGAGAGCAAGATAGCCAGCATGTCAGGTATAGGTTCCGGTGCTCTAGGCGCTGGGGCCTGAGAAGCTACCTTTGCTTGTTGTATCGTATTTCCCCTACCTGCCGCCATTTGGGCGTAGGTAACATTGGGAGTAACGGCTGGAGTTTGTAAATGCACGGGTGGACGTTTAACTTCCACTTTCTGTTGCCGGGCCACATTTATTCTTTTCATGTACTGGAATTTGGGACAACCCCGATAATTTGCGGTGTGTCCCGTGTTCCTACATAAAGCACAAGAGAGTTGGCTCTTTTCTGACGTTCCGTCCTTACCCAGAACGCATTCCTCTGACTTGTGGTTCTTTCCACACTTCACGCATCGAGGCTGCATTTAGCAGTTCGACGCGGCGTGACCGAACCTTTGTAAAATGTTTTCGCTCCTCTTTAATTTTTCCCAGTGTACAACCTGGTAGTCTAGGACTTTGATACTCCTTAGACCATCCAGTTTGCTGTCGGGACTTAGCTGAACCAGGAAGAACGGTAGTTTCCGCTTCTCCTTTTTAGCTCTAGCCGTGACAAACGGCTTGACCTCCACGAATTTGAGTCCTTCGCACTCCTTCTCTTTCAGCAGTGCAAGGAACTCCTCCGGGTCAGTCGACGGTTCTAACCCCCTCAGCAGCATTGTTTGCAGCTTGTCCCCCTTCGGGGTGTAGGAGAAGAACTCCGTCGTCGAATCCCTCAATAAATTTTTTATTTTATAATGTGTTACAGTGGATCGCGTGCCTATCTACGCTAAGCCTTTTAATATAAAAATTATTGCCTATGGCCGACTTACATAATTCTATGGTGTCTTTCAACTCCATCTTATATGTGTTGATTGGAGGTACCCGTTGTTTGGTTGTTTTTTGCTGCTGCTGTTGTTGTTGTTGTTGTTGTTTCTGCTGTCGTAGCTGCTGTTTCTGTTGTTGTTGTTGCTGCTGCTGTTGTTGACGTTGCTGTTGCTGTTGTTGTTGTTGTTGTTGTTGTTGTTGTTGTTGTTGTTGTTGTTGTTGTTGTTGTTGTAGTTGTTGTTGTTGTTGTTTTTGCTGCTGCTGTAGTTGTTGTTTTTGCTGCTGTTTGGCTTTTTGTGGTTGTTGTTGTTTTTTTATGTGTTGTGTTTCCTTTTCGATCTGTTGTTGTTTTTGTTGTTGCTGCTGCTGTTGTGAATCGTGGAGTTCTATTCGTTGCTCCTTCTCTCTTCTTGCCATTTGTTTCGCTTTAATAACTAGCACTCTTTGCTGGAGCTGTTTAATGCTATTATTTATAGCTTCTACCTCCTCCTCCTCTTCATCTGACTCGGAGGCCACCAATGATGCGAATATGTTCTCGCCTCCCATATAGCGTCCTTCTCCACCATCTGACACATATGGAAACTCATCTCTGCTGGCCGCATTTTGCCTTTTTTGACGTTGTGCTGCTGCTCTTGTTGATGTTGTTGGCGCCTCTTCGCTCGCACCACCATGCAGCTTTTCAGTAGATGCTGACAGGGAAGGGCGCTTCACTAGGTTCGGAGTAGGCCTCAGCTTCCTCCTCCTCTTAGTAGTCATTTGTGGTTTCCCAGAATGCGAATGGGCCGACATCTGATGACATCAAGCCATCTGCTGGTTCCGCTATTTGAATAGCGGACCGCTCACTTCCACTCATTGTTCACTTGTTTTACTCTCTATCGTTGTATTTATTCACTTTACTTTTAAAATGAAAATAAAAAGCACGTATGTTTCGGGGCTCGAACCCACTACCTCTGCTTTATTGGTCGGACACCACTACTACTGGGCCACCGAAGCACTTGAGAAAAATGTTTCTGTAACAGTTTTAATGAAGACTTGTTTATTTAATTTTTTCACTTTGAAAGCCGAAACACGTTTATTCCTCGCAGAGGTCTATGAACGACTGAGAAGCGATTGTTAGTACCACTACACCACGGCCACCCCGAATTATGTTGATCATCATTAGAATAAATTGGGAGGAAAGCGATGTGAAGATTTGATATGATATCTTGACTTAGTACATTTCTTCATCATTACCGCGCACTCTTGCTCTTATTCCGCTTAGTTATTTATTAATTTGCTCAAATTTATTTTTGATGATAATTTGATCTTATTTCACAAGGTTAGTCGTCGACTCGACTCGCCGATTCAGTAAACTTAATAAGTGGTTTTTATTTGTGTTTACTTGATCTCTTGTATTTGTCATTTGTTCAGCGTATTCTGAATGAGGGAATTTGTTAGTTTTTCAACTAGGTTAATTGCTCCTGTTTTAGTTCATTTGTTTGGCAAATAATAATACTAATAATAAGATTGTTAAGTAATTTTAAGCTAGCATTTAAGCATTTTTTGTTAGTATGTAATGATTTATAAAATAATGATTAATAAAATAAAATGCATTAAAAAAACAAATAAAAATTTAATGGTGTTTTCTGAATGTAGTTCATTTAAAATATGTTGAAATTGATTTAAGTATAGTGCAAATGTTTCATTGTTGCATTTCTTGACACAAATGATGTAGGGCCAATGTTCCGTTAGATAATGTCGCGTACTCTTTTATTAATGGATCGCGATTTAATGTAAGATGAAGTTCCATTAGCTTGTTGCTATTCTTGCTGACACGATACTTTCAAAATTGAGTCCAAGATTGGACTTAAATTGGTGGTTACTGTTAAATGTTTTGACGATTCTATGTACATAAGGACCTTGTCTCCCAAGTTAATATTCTTGCAGCGATAGTTCATTGAGATATTCCTGTGATCATCGCTTCCAAAGATTCGTGCTTGAGATGTTAGACTAAATTTTGTCTGGTCGAAAGTGTTTGCCTTGTCGGCATTGTATTTACATCAGTTTGTGCAGTGAGTGGTTCACCGATAAGAAAATACTCCGGTGTTAAGGCCGTTAGATCGTTGGGATCGCCTGAAAGCGGAGTCAGTGGTCTTCATACGTAAGAGTGGCTGTTGATACACGGCTCTTTAGCAATTGTTTTGCTGATTTCACTGCTGCTTCCGAAAGACCCGCAAAAAAGGGTGCATTTGGAGGAAAGAAGTTAAATTGTATGGCCTTGTCACTGCAGCTCTTTATTATGCACCTTTCTGTACTGAGTAAATCGTGTCTGCTAACTTAGTATACTTGATTATTTGCACCCACGGAGTTTATTGCATCTTTTATTTTTTATTTTTAAAAAGAACTTAACACTCAAGTGGGTATGAATACACCTATAATGCCTCAGCATGTGTTAAGTTTTTTGGAAAATGGGATAGAGAAAGAAAGAAAGATGTTTGGGCTCAGTGGTTATTTCGCTCCATGGGTGGCATCCAATATTTAATGGGGAGACTAAATTCTTAGTGGAAGTTGGCTTGATGTTGATTTCAAGTCAACTACTCGTCTTACTTGGTTTTCGCAATATACTATAGGGTCCGCCAAAAATGTTTTTTTTTTTGAAAATGCTATAAAAAAAAACTACTGAATATTTTCTCAAATTTCTTTTTTTATTTTAAAGTACAATCCTTCCGGTTAATAATGGAAAGTAAGTTCATTCAAATGGCTGCCTCGGCTGGCCATGTAGTAGCCTACACCATCGGTTCAATTTTTAAGCACATTATCGATTGTGTGCAGCTGTATTTCACCAATGGCTTCACGAATATTGTCCTTTAAAGCGTCAATTGTCTCTGGCTTGTCGGCGTAACACTTATCTTTTACGGCACCCCACAAATAATAGTAAAACTGTGTCAAATCGCAGCTCCGGGGTGGCCAAACGACATCAGCTCTGCGGCTGATAATGCGATCTTCAAAAACAGGGCGCAAAACATCGAGTGTAGCTTCGGCTGTGTGGCACGTAGCGCCGTCCTGTTAAAACCAAATGTTGCCAATATCCTCCTCTTCAATTTTTGTGAACAAAAATTCGTTCAACATGGCCCGATAACGATCGCCATTGACTGTAACGGCCATTCCTTGCTCATTTTCGAAGAAAAATGGCCCAATTATGCTTCTGGACCAAAATCCGCACCAAACAGTGACTCGTTTTGGGTGTATCGGCTTTTCAATGTATGCGTGCGGGTTTTCTGTGCCCCAAATGCGGCAATTTTGCTTGTTTACATAACCGCCAAGATCAAAATGAGCTTCATCTGAAAAGATGATTTTTTTGGCAAAATCGGCATCTTCTCTAAGTCGATCGCAGGCCCACTTAGCGAAGCGTTGTTCAAGCATATACACAACCATATTCGTTCAGCGGAAGGATAAAACTAATTATCTGTCGAATCAGACATGAGCTAAGTGTTACCATTCACGAAATAAGCACTAGTTGAAAAAAAAAAACGTTAGATCGCGGACCCTATATAAGTGCTGTCAGGGTCCTCGACAAATCTTTTTAGTGCTCCAAGGAATGAACCGGTACTTAAATCGCTTACGATTTCTATATGTACCGCCTTTGCAACGCAGCAACAGAAAAGTGGAAGTTATGGCTTTTGGGGCGAATTTTATAATGAATCCGAAATGGTCCACAATAATCGACTCCAGAATGGATGAGGGACCTAGCAGGTGTTATTTTTAATGATAGTAAATTCCATATTACTTGCTGAAGTAATTAAGGCCTGGATTGGTGTATTTCACCCTATGTTATATTGCTGATCATGCCATTATCTTGCCCTTAAAGGCCACCTCCAACTCGAATAATTCCCTTAGCATCCAAGAATGTTGCAAGACTGGTAAAATGACTTATGCTTTTCGATTCGAGATGGGTATGAAGATCACTGATTTTCTCTTTGAAATCGAAAGCCTGCATAGCTCGTATTATCGCTCTAGTTCCTGAGCCGTCAATAGTATCCCGTTTTGTTGTGGAGCCTTAGAGATTCTGGTATGATTGCAAAAACGAAGAATATATCCAATTATTCTCGAAAGCGTGACGAACGAATTATGATGGTTGAGTTTATATCCTGATCCCAAGCATAAGTTGCAGTTGTCACAGTTAGCACTTTCCTTCCGTGTTTTCCGTGTCTTCCGGAATAAGGAGCTCCTTGTCATATTTTGCTGGCCACCTATCTTCATGGCCGTGTAAAAAAGGAGGACCATAAAACCATTGTGTGTATGATGGTAATTATGCTGTTACAGGACCCTTGATAGTACATTCGCTGGATTATGTTGTGATAACATATGTCGCCATTGCTCGGGAAGCTTTAGTGCCTGTATGGTTGCCACTCTATTGGGAAAAGTATTTGAATGATGACGGGGGGAATTAATCCACGACAAGACGATTTCAGAATTTGTCCATAAGTATGTAGGTATATCCTTGAATTTAAGATCGTTAGTTGAGCCCCTTGGACTGCAGTGCAGAGTTCTAATCCTATTACTGTTTGCTTCTTCAATGGGGCTACACGTGATTTTGAACACAGCAGTCTTACGATTACTATTCCATCATTCATACTTGTACGCAGGTACACCACTGTGCCATATGTCCTTTCAGATGCATCAGAAAAGGTGTATATCTATATGGCTACTGCCACGTCGTCATTATTAAACATAGTTCCTTCAAGTTGTTCCGGAACGTCATCCATCTCGTTTGTAGTTCAGCTAGTAGTGCCTCATCGCATGCTAACTTTAGTGGCCATAACTCCTGATTGAATATCCTTGCCGTGACAAATATTAAAGTCCTTATGACTAATGGATCGAATAAGTTGGCAAGATCTAAAGTGACAATACGTCTTACTGCTCAACTTATTGAGCTCAGTTTTGTTTTACCACCGAATTTATCGTACTTTGGCTACCATGTTAAGCTCAATGCCTTGATCGATGCAACATCCTCGTTGTCGAAATCGACATAAATTCCTAGATCCTCTTTAGTAATGCCTTGCAGTAGCCGGGGGTGATAACCACACTATTTTCATAGTTTGAATCCAGCGCCCTCTAATATATGTTTAAGTTGGAACCGCATTTCCACAGCAGTTGATAAACGATTGTCTCCAGTCAGGCAGTCATCCACATAGAAAATAAAGAAAATCGTTCGCTATTCTCCTTGGCTAGCTGCTGCAAGTACTTCGTAGCTAAATATGGTGCTGCTCTGGTGCCATATGTCACTGTATTGAGTTGATTATAGCGAAGAAGTTTGTTCTAAATATTATTATTATTATTAATTCTTATTATTAAGTAATAAATTACAATAATAATATATAATAAAGAATATATAGCACTCAATGATTTGGTACCGTGTATCTTTGGGATGCATGACTGCTTGCCGATACATTTTTTGAATATCAGTGCAAAAGGCAAATCTTGCTAGGCGGAAACAAAGTAAAAGTGAAAGTAGTTCACTATCTACTGTGGGTCATGTGTTTGTCATTTAATTATAATCCTGACCTTAGGCAGAAATCTCTTCACTGCTATATCACTTGCCTTGTTCTCATGAAATAGTAGTTTAACAACAAAGCGTCTTTCACTGGTTTGTGTATATTTTGTGCAAAGTTGGCTTCGCACCACTGTTGATAAGTTGCTACGTGCTGGTTTCACTTCTTCGAGGGTCCATATTCGTTAATCACACATTGCCGTGAATGCTTTGGTTTCAGCTATACTTCCAGGGTAGGTAAATTGCCCGTCAGTGGTATTTGTTCAATGGAGAGGAGTTGATGGTAAAATTCTGCACCGAGAAGTACATCACTTCTTTTTGGTAAATTGAAGTTAGGATCAGCTAACGGGTGTTGACCATGACGAGATATCAAAAGGTTGAGAAGGCTGTGGTGATATGGTGTTTTTTTTTTTTGTATAATTAGGAAGGTTGAATCCAAAGTGGCTCTGCATTCTAGTAACCTATGTACATTGTTAGCAACCAGCTCGATGATTGCTGTGCTGAGGAGTATGTACTGCTGTCTTTCTAGTTCATTGATGGTTCTAATGTCATTGATGAGCTGGTATTAACTTCAGAGTTTGATGGTTTTTCATGCTGGTTGGATGCTTGATGGTGGCTGAGGTCTTGCTGCTTGTTTGTGGTTGCATCTTGAACAGCTCCTTGAAAGGCATTTGTTTTCACCATGCTCAAGTCCATAAGCAATCAAAGCACAGGTTATATTTTTTCACTACCTGTGTGCGCTCTTCTGTTTTTGGTCGTACGAAATGTTTGCAAGTGAACAACGAATGTAATCCGGTTCCACAAACCTTGCAAGACCCTTCATTATTTTGGCACAGACTCGGGATGATGTATCCATCTTTTTGTGTCCTATTGACCCCTGTGACTGGAATTGGATTTCCAGAAATGTTAAACATCCTTTTATTGGTTGTAGTCCTTTCGGCTTCTTAAGGGATTGTTCGTACAAAATCCTTGTAACTCAATCTAATTTATTTACTAGTGAGTATAAAAGAATGGGATCCCATGTTGTGGTGCTTAAGCTGACGTTGCTCAGTGCCATCAAGCATGAGGGTCACTTAATGGTCACTGCTGATGGTTAAGACTGTGTCCGGTTTGGTAATTCAGTTATTTTTATCAATAGGATTGATGTGAGAAGTCGTACATTGTTATATCGATATTGGAGGCTGGTCCACGCGGTTTTGCAGCTAGCTCCAGTCAGTGATAAATGACAGATGAGTCTTTTCGCTTCGCCATTGAGATGGGTTTTAAGATACCACGTCCTTTGTATGCTGAATATTGGTGTGACTTTTGGCAGGTTGAGGGAGTTCTGCCTTGCGATGTCGTTGGACATGCCCGATTCCCTATTTCCACAGTTTTTGGGCTGACTGTTAAGTGACAAGGTAATAAGACTTTCCTGAACCTTTCTCTCTATGTCGATGAATTCGACTTGATTGTAAGCAATTGTTATTGGTTCGTCACAGGGTTTCCAGATTGAGCTGTGTATCTGTTCGATGTGCATCCAATTTCGTTGGATTCTTTTTTCTTGAAACTTATAAAATTGCCTTGAATTTCCGGCGTGATTTGCATCATCTAACTCCCATTGCAGCGAAGATATGATCACTTGTTGTCTCCGGATAAGCCTTTGAATATTATCACTCTGATTTGCATGTGAAATTGCATGGCTTACAGAATTCACGCCGTTATGAGTCATAGCCTTTCCTTCCTGTTGTGAAGGTTTGCCAGCATCAATTCCCCTTCTGTGTTCTCAGTTTTAATAGGAAATTCCTCTCTATATATGCTGTATATGTTGTTGATGGAATCATCGTACCAGTTTGCCTAATACGGATCTACCAACTGCCCCTGCTACTCGTCGTATATCGCTAAATCTATGCCTTCGAAACTATCCCAGAGCCCGTCTAATTTATCCTTGAGCTTCTGGCATGGTTGACGGTTGATGAATCCAGTTGTTTGATGTGAGGTCATCAGTTCTTAGCCCGGGTGGACGACATTATTATTTTTATGACTGCCAATGCGATCACGATGGGGCCACCAAAATGTTTGTCTAAATTGTGTGTACGAAGCACATAAGCTTGGTACTTCTTTAATTTGTGAATAAGAACATAAATTTGTTCGCTTCTGGAGGCTGAAATATAAAATTTAAATAAAATTAAATACCTACTGCACAGAACTACTCTATCAGCATGCTTTTTGTTGACGACAAAATATTCAGTTGAGATACTTCAGATATGTGAGCCACATTGCAAAGTCAATAGCAGCAATATTTTGAAGAATGGGTTATTTGTTTCGCCTATACTGGGAAACTTGATCCATTAACTTCTTCATTAAGTATTCCAATGGAAATATCAATCAAGCTCAAAGTCAAATGTCAAAAATTTGAGTACAGATGAATCAATTCCACAGTCACCATTAACTAAAAACGCCGCTGTTTGGTAAACTGATGCACTAGTATTTTAACAGAATTTTACAAATGTATCACAATCATGCAATAAAAAATAAAAATTAGATTGTAGTCTTAGAATTTTTTGTTGTAAATATTCAGTTTTCTGTTATGCAGGGTGTCCCAAAAATCAATGTCAAGCCGGAAACGGGTGATAGGTCAAGTAGTGTCGGTTATCACAAAATTACAAAAAAAAATCTTAAATTTGCGATTTAAAAGGAATGCATCAGAAGGAAAGATATTGGAAGTAGTTTTTAAAATTTCGGTTACTCGTCCGATATTGAATGCCAGGAACCATAAATCAATTGCATTCTTAAAGAATCTAATATGGAATGGCTTCGACAATAAGAAACCTATATACTTAAGCCATGGCTCAAGTGGTAGTGGACTGGCTTACAAATCGGAAGGTTTGGTGTTCAAATCCCAGCCTCGCCCGAAAGACATATCATCCATTTTTTCAGTTAACGAAAATCAAGTAGGATGAGTAGTTGACTAGAAATCAATATCAAGCCAACTTCCACTAAGAATTCAGTCTCCCCATTAAATGTTGGATGCCACCCATGGAGCGAAATAACCACTGAGCCCAAATATCTTTCTTTCCCTCTCTATCCCATTTTCTAAAAAACTTAACACATGCTGAGGCATTATAGGTGTATTCATACCCACTTGAGTGTTAAGTTCTTTTTAAAAAAAACAATCATGTTGTTTTCATTACACTGCTACTGCCGCTATTACCAAACTAAGTCAACCGATGTCGGTGGATCAATTATCTTCTTGCGGTTGACAAACAAAAGCCAATCCAAATTTTTTTGTTAAGCCGAAGAATTTTCTGGAGAAAAGTGAAAATCAAAAATTAAAATGGGAAAGAAAAGCTTAGAAATTGGATACCTCAAACAAGATATCAACTTCATTTAAACCTAGTTACAAAGGCTGGTATTTCTTCTAAAAGTTTCGAAGTTTCTATCATTTTTATTAACAGAGCAATTTCCGATAACATGAGTCAGAGTACACAAAAGTAATATTTTTCTTAAATCCTCGATAAATGACGTCAACATTGGAGATAGACCCTTGCTGAAAAACCATTTTTTCTTAGAATATTCCTAAAAATCATTTCCCAAATTATCCTTCACGAATTAGGGGACACCCTGTATAAAACTTGTGAATATAAGCAATATATCCGAAGTAGAAATAAAATGAGTATTGTTGTATTATGTTTTGTTTGTTCACTTTCCTCCATGTGAAATGCTGCATTCTGAGTTCGCTACAACTTGTATTTTTTTTTTTCAAAAATATAACAAATAATATCGTCAAGGTGCCTATGTAAATACAGCGTTTATTCGTCCTTCATTGGTTCCGATAACCTTAATTTCAGAAAAGGAAATATATGTAGCTTATGGTTAATAGTCTCGTAGATTGCAGCACGAAGTCAGTCGTTCATAGACCTCGATAGAGGACGGATGTGTTTCGGCTTCTTTGCAAGTGATATAATAATTAAAAAAAACAATTAAAAACTTTTTGGCCAAGTGCTTCGGTGGCGCAGTAGCAGTGGTGTCCGACCGACAAAACAGGGGTCGTGGGTTCGATTCCCGGAAAAGTTGCATCGACTTTTTATTTTTAAAAGTAAACAAAAAAAAAAAAAAAAACAATAAAGTTAAAGTGGTGGTAAAGTGTTGTTTATCACGTGATGGATTGTGACGAGCGGTCCGCTATGCCTATAGCGGGACCTGCTGAAGTGTCAGGTGAGGCGTCGAGTGGTTCGAGCCAAACGCCGAAAACAAAGAGAAGGAGGAAGCTTCCAACTTCCAACTTGATAAAACGACCCACCCTTTCAACGGTAAACAACTTCGCTTCATTGGCAGCAAGCGAATCTGATGATGAAGAGGAAGAAATGGAGGCAATAAGTAGCAGCATCAAAATGCTACAAGAAAGAGTGCTGGCCATAAAAGAAAGGCAAATGGTAAGAAGGCAGAGGGAAGAGCAGGAGCAATCCCAACAACAGCAGCTTGCTCAAAAGCAGACACAACAACAACAGTCACAACACCGGCAACAGCTAAAACAGCAGCAGCCACAAAAACGGCAACAGCCACAAAAACGGCAACAGCAAAAACATCAGCAGCAGCAGAAACAACAACAGCAGCAGCAACAACAACAACAACAACAACAACAACAACAACAACAACAACAACAACAGCAGCAGCAGCAGAAGAAGAAGGAGAAGGTGCCTCCTATCAACACCTATAAACTAGAGGTAAATGCTACCAAGGACCTGTGTAAGTTGGTCATTGGTAATAATTTTAATATTAAGAGATTGGGGAATGATCGACATGCCATCCGCTGTAATACAGTGGAGGGCTACGCGAAAGTTAAAGAGCTCCTAAAGGAAACGACGACGGAGCATTTCTCATTCACACCGAAGTGTGAAAAGCGGCAATCGATGCTGCTGAAGGGGTTGGAACCGTCTTCTGATCCTGAGGAGATCCTGGCACTGCTCAAAGAGAAGGAGTGCGAAGGACTCAAGTTTGTGGGGGTAAAGCCATTTACCACAGCTAGAGCCAGGCGGGAGAAACGGAGTCTGCCGTTCTTCCTGGTGCAGCTCAGTCCCGAAAGCCGTCTGGATAGTCTAAGGAGTATCAAGGTCCTAGACTACCAGGTGGTTCACTGGGAAAAATTAAAAAGGAGCGAAGGCGTTATACAATGCGTTCGCTGCCAGAGGTTCGGACACGCCGCGTCGAACTGCCAAATGCAGCCTCGATGCGTGAAGTGCGCAAAGAACCACAGTTCCGAGGAGTGTGCTTTGGGTAGGGACGGAGTATCCGATAGGGCGCAGCTCTCGTGCGTATTATGTGGGAACGTGGGACACACCGCAAACTATCGGGGTTGTCCTAAGTTCGCTGACATCAAAAAAGCAAAACTGACTCGACAGCAGAAGGTGGAGGTCAAACGTTCACCTGTGAGGTTTCAAACACCAGCCGTCACGCCCCAAATTTCCTACGCCCAAATGGCGTCAGGTACGGGGGCTACGGTACAGCAAGCGACTGTACCGGCGCCAATGCCGAGAACAACGGAAGCTGCACCTAACATGCTGGCCATCTTGCTCGCAATCCAAGGGCAGATGGCTCAGCTGCAAAAGCAGGTGCAAGAACAGGCCAAGCGGGTGGACCAGATCTACGCGCTGCTGCCGGGCCTAACGCAACACATGTCGTAATGGGTACGCACATGGTGGAGCAAACTTTGAAGGTCCTTGCGGTGAATGTTAATTCACTGATTAGGATCGAACGAAGAGCCGCGATGTTTAAATTACTACAAGACCAAACTCCTGATGTGCTTTTCGCTAGCGAAACCAAGCTAACCGGTAAACACAAACTGGAGTACAATAATTATATTGTTAGAGGAAGAAACCGGCCCGGATCCGAACGTGGAGGCGGTGTCGCGATCTTCATTAAACAAGGTATAAAATTTCACAGAGTGTACAAAGGAGTGTTGCGTAGGTTCCGGGTGTTGGAGGCAGTCGTCATTTACATCCCCCTCCGCAGTGGAAAGCGGCTGTACTTGGCCTCTGTTTATGCACCTGAGGCTCCACAATCCACTTTATTCATTACAGAGCTCGACACGCTTTTTCGACTCCTGAGGCTGGAATCTGGGGAGAATTATTTTATAATCGGCGGGGACTTCAACGCTAAACACAGAGATTGGGGAAATAATTTACCAAATACTAGAGGGAACCTACTACTGGATTGGTGGGGTCAGCACGCTGTCATGTACAGACTCGGTCTTAAAGCGACGGATAACCCGTCGTTTCCCAGAGGCGGATCATATTTGGATCTAATGCTGTACGACGAACGTATACGACTGACAGGTACGAATTTACAAACGCTAAACTGTCTGCGCACATTCGTGTATGACAGTGACCATTGCGGTTTTAGCACCGAAATTACAGTTCCCAACGAAATTGCGGAATTGGAGGAGTTTGTCCAAAGATATTCTTACAACTACAGTAAGACTCGATGGACACGCTTCTCCGCAACCATGACAAGTGCGCTCTCCTCGAATACGCTCCACCCACCGTCCAATAGGAATTTGTCAAACGAGGAGATCGACAATAACCTAAAACAAATGGACGAGACAATTAAACAAACTATGGACGCTACAATACCGCGGTATCGACATACGACTAACGAAGACCTGTTCCGCAATCCTACTATTGACGCACTGCACCGACAGAAAAGTAGACTTCTGACAAGACTCAAAAACTTGTATAGACAGTTAACTGACAGACAAGACCCGGAGATTAGGACACTGAAGTCGTCGATTAAAAATATTCAAACGTTAATAAAAGAGAACTACAGAATTTCTGTAAGTTCGTATTGGAACAACAGGGTTCGGGCTGTAAACACCAGCAACCCGAATATGTTCCCGCAAATAAATAAACTATTTCGGAGAAAAAATCAAAACGACCTTCAGTGTCTTAAAATAGCCCGGACAACAGACAACGAACGGTTACTGACAATAGCAGGTATTGATCCAAATGAGGCCGCGGATGATGACGACTTCTTTGTGATCGAGGATCCACAGGAGAAGGTTGAGGCCATAGGGGCGACTTTCCAGGAAATATACAAGGCCACTGATACCATTGGCCCTAATTATGACCTGGACAATCGCGTCTTGGTGCACGACCTCTACATTCGAAATGAAGTAGAAAACTGGCGATCCGAGGGCTCTGGTTTCACCCAGTTCAGTGACGAAAATATGGCAAATAATGTTATTACCAGAGAGGATGACCTACCCCCGTTCATTTCGAAGCAAGAGCTCCATGAGATCTTCGACACAATCAGGGCTAAGAAATCAGTGGGGACCGATGGTATTCCGAACATCGTGCTTCGACATCTTCCTCTAGAAGCGGTGAACATTTACACCACCCTGTTTAATAATGCAATGAATAATGCACATTATCCAGCGCATTGGAAAACGGCGGTGGTGCAACCTATCCCCAAAAAGGGAAAGGATATATCCAATCCGGCGAATCTCCGGTCGATAAGCCTCCTTCCGAATATCAGTAAGGTGTTTGAAAAAGTAATCAATAGAGCTCTGTCTAGGTGGGTTGAGGACAAACATATAGTTCCGGATAATCAATTCGGTTTTAAGGCGGGACATGATATCTCACATGCCGCGTCTAAACTGGTGTCCGATATCCAATGGAATAAAGGCAAAAACCAATGTACAGGTGCCTGCCTTGTTGACTTGGAGAAGGCCTTCGACACTGTATGGTTAGAGGGTCTTTTCTATAAGCTGACTAGGCTGGGGATCAGTAAACCATTCTTTTACATTCTTTATAATATGCTAACCAACAGACAGTTCATCGTGAAAAATGGCGATGTGACTTCTGTTGGAATATTTCAAATTAAAAATGGTCTTCAGCAAGGCGCGGTCAATTCGCCGATCCTATTCAACATTTATACAAGCGACTTGATAGGTTCACTTCCCCATACTATTGCGTACGCAGACGATTTGATAGCGTACAGAACAGGTCCAAAAATCGAGGTCATTAATACTCTCTTGCAGCGTGACTTCGATAAGATAAGACGATTTTGCGATGACTGGAAGTTGAAAATCAACTTTCAGAAGTCGGAAACCATTCTCTTTAGGACGCCGTTGTCTGGAGCCTCTAGGGATACCAGAAAAAATTGGCGAAAGTTCTCGATCATTGGACAACACGGACAGCCTCTTGCCTGTCGAAATGTAGTCAGATACCTTGGGATCTGGTTAGATCAGTTTCTGTATTTTGACAAAAATGTAGATGCTGCTCTGGCCAGAGCTAAAGGCGCTTTTGCTCTTACAAAGAGACTGTTTTATAGCAGCCAACTCGATGCGAGGGTAAAGGTAATCTGCTACATGGCCCTTATCAGGCCCATGCTGGTATTCGGGTGTCCCGTGTGGTTCAATGTACGAGCAAGCTTAATGGAAAAGATTCGGGTTTTTGAGAGGGCTTGCCTTAGGGCTTGCCTTCGCTTGTACAGAACACCAGAGTCGGAGTACAAAAAATTTTATCGTAATGAGGTCCTTTACAACAGGGCGAACCTAATACGAGTGGACAACTTCATAATTAAGCTGACTCGAAGGCACATTGCAAGAGCAATGACCTCGACGAATAACCTGATATCTGGGGCCTACTATCCCAATTATCTTTACCACGAGAGTGTGCGCTCAGACGGCTTCGTTCCACCGGAAGTATTCCTCTACCTAGATCAGATAGGGTTGATCCAGGATAGATCAGCGGTCCCATTAATCTTCCATGTCGCTCGGAGAGCTGGGGACAGGCGACTCAACTACAACAGAGACGTCGCACACGGCAGTGTGGATCGTCTCAGGTTCAGTAGGGCGGTGGGGAATCGCGATAAGAGGGATGTCGTTCGGCAGCACCAGCATTTCTGGTGGTTGAATGATGGAGAAGATGTTTCGTCGTCGTTTCCGTCAATTACGGACCAGCCTCACTAATGGAGCAGAGCTGACCAATCTATTTGGTCTGTGAATAGCGATGGCCAGCTTGCATAGGTTTAGGTTAGTATTTAAGAAATACATATATATATTAGTATATACATAGGTATATACTAGTATATGTATGTCATTGTGAATAGTGTCTATGTGTATATATGTGTGTATTGTGTAGGTAGGTTAGGTAAGCTAAGGTTTATTTTAAGTTAGATGTTAAGTTTTTATAAAAACTAAAAAAATTTTGTCCATATGCTAAGTTTTTTTTTAAATTCTTTTCTTAGCCTTAATCATAGAAAATAAGTATATATAAGTATAAAATGTAAACAAAGTCGAAAGACATAGATATAAGAATTTAGAGTAGCTTAGAGTGCCTGGGTGGGGCCAGTAAGTTAATATAAGATTGTTAAGTAATTTTAAGCTAGCATTTAAGCATTTTTTGTTAGTATGTAAGAGTTAATGATTAAGATAATAAAATGCATTTAAAACTAAAACTAACTGCAGCACGAAGTGCAACCTATCCATTAACTTGGCAAAGGAAAAAATTATGATAATCAGAGAAGCAGTGTGTGTCACTCATGTAATGAACATTGTACCTAGAAATTTCCTTAAACATATTTTAATTGATCTGACAAGACGCGCGATCTGCTAAGAATGGAGACAAGTGTATCAAACCATAGTATAAAGCAAAACACTATACGTCCGACTGCAATATCTGTTATTCTACACCGAGCTTAAATGTTTCCTTATTTGTTTATCTATCAATGCTACATAAAAAGAGTCTCCAGACTGCCAACCCGGTGTTGCTTTCACTCTGATTGAGGACATTAAAACTTCACATAGATTATGTAAATAAATTGATAGGAATGGGTGAAAAAGGCTGCCAAAAATTGTTTTTCGTTATATAAATTCAACAAACATAATATACTATAAATGCAAATGTGCAAAACGTTCAAGCTAATAGTGAACAAGTTGTGAGAAATTAATATTGTAAAACTCAAAAAAATCCAATTTTATTTAAGAGTCATATAAAAGTTTCCTTTTATTATGGTATTATTTCCTTAATCATATTAAAAGCCTATCATTTTCATTTATTTATTTAACATTATAAGATATAAAAAGGAAGATTTAACAATCTTATAAGAATATTTGCAAGTCTTTACACAGTAAATGTGAAAAAATAATAAAACAAGAATATTTATTGTACTCGTATTATTAAATTAAATTAGTTATAAAAACAAAGTATATAAAAGAGAAGAAAAATAAGAAAAGAAAGAAAAGGAAGGTTGAAAGCAAGAGAAAAAAAGAAAAAAAAAAAAGGTGTTGCATAACAAATCATGTTCAGTCTAGTAGGTGCTCAGATATCCAAAAAGAGAAGATTTAAACTTATTCATGCTTATCATTCCTCTCAGATCTGAAGGCAAGCAGTTTCACAATCCAGCAGTTTGAAATCATTATCATGGGGATGACAATCTGAGTTGGACAAGAAGTAGGAATCAGCGCGATTTCTAGAAATTGAGTTCATTGTATGGGTAGTCTGGCTTACGAGTTTGGATCATATTTGTTGGAAGGCAAAGAGATTTGAATTTTAAAAGGTTAGCAAAAGAGCAGCTGGTTATTTGCTGAGAGAAGTGGGAGGTGTGATGTCGCTGCCTCATATTAATAATGTATCTAGCTGTATTATTCAAGGGGACTTTCACTTTATTGAGGCTATTGTAGTCAGGTTTGCATATACGAGTAGTTTGACATCCGCATAGTAAAATTGGCAAAATAAAAGTTGTTGCCAAAGAAGTTTGGTTTTCGTAGGAAAGGTGTGACCTTGTGGAACCTTGTCAATCAGATTGGTAATATGTGTGTCCCAACTGAAACCCAGATGATTCAGATTGGAAAGAATATTAATATGCCCGTAATCAGGCTTCAGCGATTACCCGCTGTTGAAATAAAAGGTATTATTTTTCCAAGCTGAATCCAAATCAAGCAACTAAACGGCTATGGGGCAATTTGCGCACCATTGGTGTTGGCAATATCTTGTAACGTACCGGATTTAAGAGTGTTGAACAGCGCACTTTTATCACCTAGTGGAGAAAACCGTGAGTTTGTCCCAAATGCTCAACTTGTAATCCATCCCCCAAATGAATTTAATTTTCAAGTTGTTGTTGAGAGTATCGCTCGCTCCGGTCTGAAGCTGTTGGTTCAGATGGTACTCCCCTCCGCTTCATCAGAATGGTGCTTCTTTATATATTGGCTCCGTTCACGCACATCATAAATTTCTGTACATTTCCGGCTAGATGGAAGATAGCATTGGAAACTCCTGTGCCTAATTTCGCCCATGTTTATCTAAAGTGTTGGAGAAAATTATGGCAAAACAAATTAACACATATCTTAATGCACTGCTATATCCATTTCAGTCTGGTTTCCGAGCCCATCATAGCTATTCTACAGCAATGGTTAAGGCGCTCGACGACATAAGGATTCAGTTTAACAAAAATAATGTGACCATTCGGTGTTTATTAGATTTCTCTAAAGCTTTCGACAATGTTGACCACAATATTTTATATCGGAAACTCTGGTTATTTTTTGGCTTTAGTGAACTATCTGTTCGGCTTATGATGAGTTACCTGGGTAAGAGAACCCAAAGGGTGAAGTTTGAAGATAGTTTTTCCGATTTTATGGATGTTAGCGCTGGAGTACACCAAGGATCGATTTTAGGCCCTATTTTATTCTGCCTATTTGTTAACGACTTAGCCACTGTAATAATGTATCTCTACGCCTTTACGCCGATGATGTCCAATTGTATCTATTTAGACCTATTGGGTTAATTGAGGGCTTAGCATATAGATTCAATGAAGATCTATCTCTTATATACAATTGGTCACTAATGAATGGGTTGAACCTTAATACTAATAAATCTCAGTGTATTGTGATATCTAGAAAAACAGAACGATATCGTCTCAGTCCCATATATTTAGTTAAATGGTGTGGCGCTTCCTTATGTTGATACTGTTATAAGTCTGGGCTACAGAATAAATCACTCCCTTAATGCTATCGATCACATCAATCACATTGTGCGTTGTATTTATAAGGTACTTCGGAAACTTTGGCTTTCGTCTGAATTTACACCTACAGCGGTTAAGATCAGGTTAATCAAAACGCTACTTGATAACTTTGTCATTATATACTGCGGGCTCGACTCTCAATCATATCATAAACTATTTGTTGCATTTAATGATATGGTAAGATATGCTTATGGGCTTCGCAGGTATGACCATACTTCCCACTATCACCGTCTGGTACTTGGGTGTAATCTAAGGGATTTCTTAAGTGCCAGGTGTTGTCTTTTCATGCACAAAATTATCAACATACTTCTGCCATTATACCTAAATGACAAAATTCAATTTGCACAATCTTTCCGGACTTACAATCTCATCACTCCCACGTCAATTTACATGAACACATCTCGTCTATTTTACGTACATGTCGCTAGACTATGGAACTCTCTTCCAGGGAGGTAAAGCAATTGACGGGAGCAAAGCTATTCAATAAAGAAATATTTTGTTTCTATAGCTGATTTTCATACATATTTGAATGTACTAATCCCTTCCTCTTCCCATCGTTTTCTCTCCTCTTCCCTTAGTTCTAAGTTTAAGCTAGGTACGAGTAAATATTCCGCAATTGTATATTAAAATATTGATTTTGTACTATAAAAGATCCATATCTTACTTGTACACCGAATAAAGAGTTGAAATTGAAATTGAAATTGAATTGAATTAAGTGTAGAATCAAAAGGTCTTGGCGGAAGCCACGCACACTATGAACAGGCTGAAAACCTTAGGGATCAATGACTGTTCGATGAATGACAAGTACCTTAGATTTTTCAGCGTTAAGTCGATGGTCGTGCTTTATTGACCAGTCATAGATACGATCAAGATTTTCATTCAATGGCTCAATTGCATGGTTCTTCTCATTTCGGGGATAATTTATTAAAAGGTGCACATCATCTGCGTACATGTGCACTTTGCAGTACTTTACAACGTTAGATAGGTTATTAATATACGGATAGATCCTTGCAGTACGCCACTTTGTACATTAAGAAAGTTGGTGAAATTCTTACCGATAAAAACGCATTGCTTCCTTCCTTTTAGGTAGGACATAATAACCAATTTCTGAGAAGGGGTTCAAAAGGTGAAACAGCTTTTAAGTTTACTGCAAAGAATATCATGATTTATCGCGTCGAAGGCGATTTCCGTCAGTAGTGTAGTATTGCAAGTCCTATTGGATTGAAATTCGGATTGATGCATGCATAGCGGATCCCTGCTATTGAGATACTGATCGATTTGTTTTTATGCTAATTTCTTAAAGGCCTTTAGCAGGTATGGCAGGATTACCATAGGCCTGTATTCAGTTGCATTCTTCGATTCCTTTTTGGGGATTGGGATGTTTTTTACTTTTTTCCATTCTGAAGGAAACTTTGGGATTATAATAAAGCAATTAAAGATATGGGCTACATAAGGCAGAATATACGGTAGCAAAAGTTTATGATTAATAAAAGAAAGAGTTATTCAACTCCATTGAAGTAGGCAAATGAAAAATCAATTTGAATTTTGACGTCGAATCAAAAACACCTTGAGTCAATTTGATTTGTAATGAATATGCGTACATTTACTATATATAAACTATTAAGTAAGTATGTTAAATAGATCAGTATCAATTGAAAATAACAAAAACACAGATGTAAAGCAAATGTAGGTTATTGTGCGTATAAAATTATTATACACATACCAAACATACAATAGCATCGTCATCGATCATGTGAGGTTGCTATTAAGTTTGATTGTTATTTTTCTACTCATGTTTAACATTCATAAAGAATGGTTGATAAAAATTTGTTACAGAGTATTTTATGCAGCAACAAAGTTACGTTATTTAAACATTCGATTTAAATTTTAGGTCTTAAAGTCTACATTTTCTTGAAACAATTAAACAAAATTATTTTGTGCATTCGAAGTTTATTATTCGTATAGAATAATCGCTATTTACATCTATCGTTTTCTCCCAACGATCAATTAAATTAAATATGCCTATTTTAAGGAAGATATTATTCTCTTCCGTCAAAAAGCTTGCATGAGATAAAAGTTCATATCCCAACCCTACTGATTTCTCTAGAATATTCACAATGCACAATTCCCTCATACATGGGGGTTTACTCGCATCTAACCATTCCCCTGAACTCTTGTTATCAACGTCCCTGATCCATTTTTTGTCGCAGGTAAAGATGTAATATATTGCAGGTTATATTATTATATGATAGAATATTCGCTGGTTTTAGGAGATGGGGTACCCATTTTTTTAGCTCTCAGATGGTTCAAAGGTAACGACTTATGGCTGCAGGTAAGACTATAAACTTTCCAATAGGGCAAGTTTTTTTTCCTTCATTATCAATAATCTGATCAGGCCTTCGCCCTGGATTATTTTCGATCTAAAAACCTCCTTCGTCGAACTTGGTAAACTAGTCTCGAAATTATCTCTCGCAACACGTACCTACACCAAAAGCACAGTTTCCGATTTCCTGCATCTGCGTTGGCGAGTACCTCTTAAATGTATTGTAGAACGGATTCTACAGGTACAGAAAAAATGTACCTTATGGAAATTACAATATTGTTTTATCTCTAGATGTTAAAAATTTAAATTTCACTTTTTCAAATATATACCATTCCGATAGTCCCACATTCCCACAACGATCACTATATGAAATATTAGTAAATCGGCAATTTTATATGTAACGAAATAATAATAATTGTTCAGTCAAATAGGTATCTTGCATTAATAGATTTTTAGCATACGTTAGATACGTTGTTGCCCGGACTATGTTCGGTGTATGCAAATTTTCAAAAATTATTCTTTTGAAGCTGTATGGTTTGGTGTGATTTGGTGACCAACAACAACAAAATCCAATAATTTTCGTCACGTATTCACAACTTGAAAAGTCAATAACTGCCAAAATGTAAATAAACTACGGCATTTAGCTTCGTGCGATACATTGGCCAAGAAGAAAGTGCTCTATCATGACGTTGTAAGAGAAAAACGTGTGTAATCGCCATAATGAAATTTCATAATGTGGGCTCCCTTTTCCACAATATTCAATGGATTATTTCTTGTTTCCAAGCCTAAAAAACAGCTCCGCGGATAGGGATTAGGCTCCAATGATGAAATTATTGCGCAAGAAACATTATCTTGTAGATTTCGACGAATTTTATTGGTAAAAATTAAATTAAAGAATTGTTGGACTAAGCATATGGGAGAGAATTATCTTACATCCAAAATATCACTAACTTATTGATCTATCCTCGTACTTAAAATATGTTTATACTTTAAACGCGTTGTTGCCACGTTTGATTCTATATAAAAACTAGTAAATATAAAAAAAAAAAACTACAGTGTAAAAAGTCAGCCCGAAACATATGACGCATATGTACATATCTTCTTTTTTTTATATAACAACAACACTTTCATGGTGAAAGCCTAAAAATGAGCATTTTAAGAGATATGCTGAATCCTATCCATCCGCAAAATTAGTGTAATACCAAAATATGAAAATTTGACCTATGACAGTTTAGTTGAAAGGGGTCACCTTTCTTCAAATTTGTTTGTTTGTATCTGGGGAAAACACTCTTATAAAAGAGTTTCGAGAATATGCGAATATTGAACTTATAAACATTTGTCCGCTGGGACACATGTTCCGACGCATTTTAAATGAAAAACACCCCTCTTCAAACTTAATGATAACTCCAAGCATAAGGTTTGTATTATATATTCATGCGCACTTTAATATTGTATATATTTAATATCATAAAAGCTATTGAACAAAAAAAAAATGCTGGGATTGTATGTATTGTATATGACTTCGGTTGGTTTAAAGTTCTGCCAATTGATGTATCGCCCGTACGCCGTGGCTAGTAGAAAATTACCGTAGTGCTTCCTGCTTGTCGTTAAAGTGGACTAAAAGAGAGGAAATTCAGATTCAGGTAATTTAGAACCAACGAAGAACATGAGACGTGAAAACATTTAAAGGGTGTTCCAAAATTCACACAAGATTTGAGTTTGCGCCATTTGTGAGGTAAAGTGCTGCCAACGAAAAAGAAAGCTGAAAGTTCAGGGTTATTAAAAATGAAGCACTACAAGAAAGAACAAAGAGTTTTCATTGTACAGTCGTCAATTTCGCATTTTAATATTGATGGCTTTGTTAATCTCAAAATTATCGAATTTGGGGTTCAGAAAATCTACAAGTGATTGTTGAGAAATAAATACATTCACAAAGTGTCACTGTTTGGTGTGGATTTTGGGCTGGAGGCATTATCGGACCATTCTTCGTTGTAAATGCGGCCGGCCAGTCAACGGCCGATCGCTATCGCGACATAATAACCCAGTTTTTGTGTGCTTAAATTGCAAGATGATCTCACAAGTCGCACAGCCCAAAAACAATTCAATTACAGCATCAGTCATTTTTTGGTAGTGTAGTTTCCCATTTTGGTGATCAGAATTAGCCCCCGCGAACATGCGGTTTAACGCCGCGCGACTTTTTTATTTAGGGGTTTTTGAAGTCTAGGATTTATGCCAACAAGCTCATGCCTTGAACAAGCATATTGAGCGCCTTATCAACGAAATCCATTAGTGCAAAACTGTCATGAAAATAGAGTCCGTATGTGCCGCCAAAGCCGTGGAGGCCGTTTACCCGATATGCTATTCCATGCATAATCATATACCCTACATAAACTTTATGAACCAATAAAAAATTAACATTTTTTCATCAAGAATCTGTGTGTTCTATCAAAATTACTTCTGCCGTGAATTTTGGGATACACTTTATGAAGACTAAACAAAATCTGTGTGTGTGACTGAGTTTTTACATACGCGTGCTTAAAGGAAGCTTTACTTTGCACGTTACGGTGTCAAATGGTCCATAGGACCTCAAAAATGATATCCCAAAAGATTATGGCCGGAAAATATCTCGAAGTACTTGTTTTTCAAAGTGTAATACAATGTCGCCAGGTAGGCTTTCTATAACCTAAAATTTTAACCGCGTTTATCTCAAAACTTCATTTTTCAACTTGACCGCACCCATAACTTGAACCATTTTCAAGCAATTCGCTTCAAATTTTAACTTTAAAAATATATTACCTAAATAAGTACGACGGATATTTTTTTTATATGGTTATTTTCTGGCGATTTTTCTGCGAATTTTGCAAGTTTGACTTTGGAAGTGCGCCATTCGGCCAAAAATCGATGTATCAAAAAAATTCTATGTACTTCTCTAGCTGTTGTTATGTATAATAAAAAAAATTTGAATTTTACAGGCATGGCCACAAATCCTTCCAAAAAAGAGAGGTCATCTGAGAAACGCTGCACACGCGCCATTTTTAAATAAATTATTCTAAAAAAATTATGTTTTGCAGTCATATGTACAATAAACTTCTACCTTTGTAAACTCGATTTATTTTATACTTTTCCTGGAAGAAAAAATCACAAAAAAGCCTATTTTTACGGCCTTTAGAGTAGCCTAACCCCTTAATAAATTCTGGTCTGCGGCAAAAACTTATAACAAACTTCCGTATGGTGCTGACAGGACCTACAACTTTCGAAGCCATCCATACATTTTTCTTATTGTATAGTTTGTATGATCATATCCTGATAAGATTGAATACATCCTAAACTAGTTAATATGAACTACATTTAATTTATTTCCAGGGAGTAAGACATCAGGTAAGGTATTGAGGGCTAGTTTTTTATTTTAAATTGGAATAACTTGCGACTTATTAGGATTTAAAAGTAGTGAATTAGCTTTAGACCAGGAATGAATACTACAGTGGCCCTCATTTAAATGGTTAACAGGTTCAGCAGTGTGACTAAATGACTTAAACAAATACAGTTGAACATCATTAGCATATACCAGTAGATTTATCGAGTTATGAGTACAGACAGATGGTAGGCCATTTATAAATATGCAAAACATTAAATTGTCAAGGATTGATCCTTGGGGAACACCCTCCTATACAAAGAGGTACAGAGAGCGTGGGTGCGCTGGATGAAGTGCTTGAGCATCGTAAGACCGATGCACAGATGAATATCACCCGTAGTTAGATACTAGTCTCTTCTCTGTGTTGTTTTTTTCCTTTCTTTGTCGTATTAGCTTTGGCCACCGTTGATTTTGGTACCTGACCCGTAGGCAGAATACAGTGGCAGAGAAACTAAGAAGCATTTTACCAAACATTAATTTGCAGTCTGAAATCATTAAACGCGCTAGAACGTGCATCCAAAAGCACGGTCAACATTTCGAAAATTTGCTATAAAAGCGTTTTGAAATCTTAAAGCGTAACGGTCCTTTTTAGGAACACAAAAATTATTTAAAGGGATATTAAATTTATTTTGTGACTCATTTGCTTGAATAAAATAGTGGTTTGCAAAAACTTCCGTTGTTCGTAGGTGGAAAAGTCATGCTATAATTTTTTTGGCTGGCATTCATCGAACTCAACGAAATTTTAATATTTTATGTACACTGAAATTCTCTTTCAAAAATATGCACAACAGTTTCTTACGCTGAATCCGTTAGAAAGCTACTGCCTCTTCAGGAATTTTACCTCGAAATCAAAGGTTCCCCTTGGGGGGGGGGGGGGGTGAAAATAGACCCCGCCATGCAATACAATTTTTGGTTTGCCATAACTTCAGGAATATTCAGCTATCAGGACGAAAACCTAAGCCCTGTGTGTTCATATATTTGTTACTTTTATGATGTCCATTTCATTTGCAATTATCTAAACCATTTCTCTTTGCATATGCATTCGTATCGAAAGGTAGTAGATCTCCGAACCACAGAGTGTAACGATTCCACACTTGAAGAAGAGCAAATTTATTGCGAACTCAGCTCACGGCCGGCAGAATGTTGCAGATTAGAAGTTATTAAAATCAACTCGAGTAAAAAATAAACACCTCAAATGTAAACTTTATAAACTTGTTAGTTTATAATAAACTAAATAAACATGTTTAGTTATAAATATATTATATCATGCTAGAAATGCAAAAAATATGTCACTGTCAAACTTCATTATAAAAACAGATTGCTTTTTAACAGAAATATACATGATAATGTTGCAATTTAACCGAAGTAGAGGTTTCATTTTTCCATAATTTTTTAACCCGTGTCTTTAAGTTCACAAACGAACAGTCTTATTTTGCCCTTTATTGCATATTCTGAAGTTGTATACTGTAATATCGACTCCTTGTCCTAACGCAAGTTGTTAGTAGCATTTAATGATTCCGTAAGATGTATTTATGGATTACGCAGTTATTAACACATTTCATAACATGCTAAGAGCTTGTTGGGCACAATCTTCATTGATGCCGGGAATTGTATTATTTTACATAATATTTAAATTTAAAATATTGTATTATTTATGTATTGTATTTAAAAGAAAAGATTAATTTGTTATGCTCCCTTAAAACTTTAAGTTTGATCCCATCATAACTATCTCAACTCATGCCCTATATTCTTTATTCATACTATTAAATTATGGAACTCTTTACCTAGGTTATAAGTGTCAGATCTGCATATATCTAATGTAACTCGCTTTAAAAGCGCGTTTTTTCTTCATTCCTCTCACTCCTGCCCTAAACTCTTACCCGCCTTTCAGTGTAGCATAAAGGTATCGGCACAGCATGACCACTTCTTATCTTCCCAATCGTTGTAGATGAAATTCTTGTCGGAAAACTTGAATGGATCTCCTTCGGTGCTTGGTATGGCTCCACGCGGGTGAGGAAAGTAGCTTTAAGCTGGCCAGTAAATACCTTGACTGACTTCCCGTTAATGATAACACAGAATAGTTCAAGACTTTGAATTAGACGGTGTTTGGTTGCGTAAACACTGGCCGATTTGCATCATTACTTACTTCGACATAAGGACAGTTAGTTAAATCCTATTCTATTGTTGCATCTACTGCCTGTCTTTGAAATCGCAGATTCTTCACGAGAAATCTATTGGTAAGCGCAAAGTAGTCCCCAAGTTAAGATCAGCTGCTGATATATTTATGTCCGGTTTTAATGAAGCGCGAATGCGGTAACACTTTACACAATCCAGATTTTTGTGACACATTATTGGCATTTTCAACGTATGATAAAGATGGGGCGTAGTTTTAGTATGAATTAGACCAACCAGTCCCGAAATATACTTGACTCGAATTGCCTCTCGAGATCGGTTCTGATTTTTCTTGGAATTCCGAACCTGGCGATCCATCTAACTATAAGCGTCTTGCCACTGATAGTGCTGACATGTCTTCCACCGCTTAAATCGGTCGATCATAGTGTGACAGTTGCGAATACCTTTCGATGATGGCGAAGATCTTATAATGTCGATACGTGTATGTGAAAAACGTTAGTCTGGCTTTGAAATCTGTGAGAATGGGGACTTGTTATGCCAGTAAAGTTTCATCTTTTGATAATTAGGTACTCCTTAACGAATTTGACGTAATCCCTTCGAATACTTGGCCATATGTAGCACTCGTACTGGACTTCATCCCAGAGTGTGATAAGCCGCGTAGTTTTTCAAATATTTGTCGTCGCAGTGTCTTAGCACATACGGTCGGCAGCGTCCGTAACCTACCTCGCAGTAAATATTTCTAGCTGAATTGGATTTCTTCACCAACTGGAGTTGCATTGAACACTTTTCATCGGCCCACCGTAAAATTTGTCGTAGCTCCTAATCGATTTCTTGCTCCCTTGCCAAATCAGCTGCCTTAGTCCCTAAACATTCCTTGCTGATGGCATTGATCCTTGACACCTCTTTAGGACGTCAATGGCTGGTCTGCCTTTTTCCAACCTGGAAAGAAAATTTTAAAAAATACATAAGATGCAACCAGTAGAACAATGCTAAAGTAATCTCATTGATTCAACAATAAAGTGTTGTTTTTAATAACAAAACAGAAGCAGTTGTGAAATTCAAAGCCCAAATTATCTGTGTGGATAATTATACCCCTATTTTTTGTAAGCCCTATTCATTCCCTGAATAGTTGATAAAGAACTAGAGAGATTAATAAGTGAAGGTATCCTTTATCTCGAACGTTATAGCTCGTGGGCTTCCCCAATTGTCGTAGTAGAAAAGCCAAGGGGTGGTATTAAAATTTGTGTGGACTGTAAAGTATCGGTCAATCGTTTCGTAAAAACAGACCATCATCCATTAGCAAGAGTGGATGAAATTTTGTCAGGGTTGTCGGGGTTTGCATGTTTTTGGTACTCGACCTTCAGTTTTTTTTTTTTTTCTAAGAACTTAACACTTCAGTGGGTATGAATACACTTATAATGCCTAAGCATATGTTAAGTTTTTTGGAAAATGGAATAGAGAGAGAAAGAAAGATGCTTGGGCTTAGTGGTTATTTCGCCCCATGGGTGTCATCCAACATTTAATCGGGAGGCTAAATTCTTAATGGAAGTTAGCTTACTTATTGTTGATTTCTAGTCAACTACTCATCTTACCTGATTTTTGTTAACTGAAAATGAATGTCTTTCGGGCGAGGTTGGGATTTGAAAACAGAACCTTTCGATTTTTAGGCCAGTTCTCTGCCACTTAAACCACAGCCACCCACTGCCTATCAGCAGTTAGAGGTTGAAGAGGATTGTCTAGAACTACTTACAATTAATACCCATAGAGGTTTGTATAGATTTCGAAAACATATTTTTGTCATTAATTGTTCTCTGGCTATTGTCCTGTCCACCTTGGATGAAGTTTTGAAAGGAATTCCTAAAGTGCAATGTTATTTACATGACGTCTTGGCAGGTGGAAAAAAATTGTCTTACCTACTTACATAACATCTTTTAAATTTAAATAAAACAAAGTGTGTGTGAGATATCATCGAAATTGTTTATTCGTTTGAAAGGCCTATCGATGCCATTGTGTATGGAATGTAACGTCGTTCAAACGTCCGGCGCGGATTCTTTCGGTGACGCGCATCCGGAATGTCCAATTTTCTATGACTCTGGCGCAGCCTGATTTATGCGCCAGAGTCATGGAAAATTTTGTTTGTTGACGTACCCATTCATCCAGAAATGGGTCTCATCGCTGAAGATTATTTTTCGATGAAAATAAGGGTCAGTTTCCAACTGCTCCAGAGCCCATTCAGCGAACACACGTCGTTTTCTATGGTCGTTTACCTTCAGGTCCTGGGTCAGTTGAATTTTGTACGGGTACAGGCACAAGTTACGACGCAAAATTCGCCAAGTTGTTGTCCGCGAAAGGCCGAGTTTTTGTGAGCGACGCGAAATCGATGTTTTCGGCAGATCTTGCGTTTCGTCGACCTACTGGTGTTGGTTTATCGTTTACTGAACCAGTAGACTCAAATTTATTCACCATACTGCGAATAGTCCTCTCGGTAGGACGATTATGGCGACCGTAAAATGGGCGAAGTTTTTTTTTTCAGTTTATATGCATTTTTATTTTATCACTTAAAGTACTCTTACTTGCTAGACAAAAAAATGCTTAAAAATTAGCTTAATTAACTCAAAATTATCTTATTCTAACTTACTGGCCCCATGCGGGCACTCTAAGTTAAACCTAACACTTAAATTATGTCTTTCGACGTACGTTACTACTATGCTATACTATTTCTATTCCTTATAATTAAAACTAAGAAAACATTTTTTTACAAAAGAAAAAACTTAGTAACATGACTTTTTATTTCTATTTTATTATAAAACTTAAAAACTAAAATCCTACAAACTACCTACAAATAAATCTTAATCTACTTAAACTACTTACATCTAATACATACATATATACATATATATATATATACATAATATATATATACTTAATATATAAATATATGTATATAAATATATGTATATATATATATATATATATGTTCTTTTTTTTCATTTTTTATTTTTATTAATTTTTTTTTTTTTTTTGTTTTTATCTATTTTTTTTCTTAAATCTAGCTTACTCCTACTTAAAACTATGTAAGCCGGCCACGGCTAAAAAAAATTAGGCGACCCACTTTGCTTCACATGAAGCTAGCAAGTATTGGAGGAATTCGACGACGAAGCATCCCCTCCCTCACAAAGCCTCCAAAATTGTTGGTGCTGCTGAGTAACATCCCTCCTGTCGCGACTCCCTACCGCCCTACTGAACCGGAGACGCTCCGCACTGCCGTGTGCGACGTCTCTGTCGTAGTTGAGTCGCCCGTCCGCAGCTGTTCGAGCAACGTGGAAGATTAGCGGCACAGCCAATCTGTCCTGGATCAGACCTTTGCTATCAAGGTAGAGGAACGCTTCTGGAGGAACATAGCCGTCAAAGCGAACTCTCTCATGATACATATAATTAGGGTAGTAAGCCCCAAAAATCAGGTTGTTCGACGATGTCATTGCTCTTGCAATGTGCCTTCGAGTCAACTTAATAACAAAATTGTCCATTCTTATTAGGTTCGGCCTATTGTACAAGACCTCATTGCGATAGAATTTTATGTACTCAGACTCTGGTGTTCTGTATAACCGAAGACAAGCCCTAAGGCAAGCCCTCTCAAACACCCGAATCTTTTCCAATAAACTTGCTCTCACGTTGAACCACACGGGACATCCAAACACAAGCATAGGCCGGATAAGGGCCATGTAGCAGATCACCTTCACCCTCGCATCGAGTTGGCTGTTGTAAAACAGTCTCCTTGTAAGGGCAAAAGCACCTCTGGCTCTGGCCAGAGCAACATCTATATGTTTGTTAAAATACAGATATTGATCTAGCCAGATCCCAAGATATCTGACTACATTTCGACAAGCAAGTGGCTGTCCATGTTGTCCGACGATAGAGAACTTTCGCCAATTCTTTCTGGTATCCCTAGAGGCCCCAGACAAAGGCGTGCTAAACAGAATGGTTTCCGACTTCTGAAAGTTGATTTTCAACTTCCAGTCATCGCAATATCGCTTAATTTTATCGAAGTCACGTTGCAAAAGTGTATTAATGACCTCAATCTTTGGACCTGATCTGTACGCGATTAGTCGTCTGCGTACGCTATGGCATGGTGAAGTGAACCTATCAGATCACTTGTGTAAATATTGAATAGGATCGGCGAATTTACCGCACCTTGTTGCAGACCGTTTTCAATGTTAAATGTTCCAGCGGAAGTCACATCGCCATTCTTCACGATGAACTGTCTACTGCAGAGCATATCAAAAAGAATATACAGCAGTGGTTTACTAATGCCCAACCTGTCTAACTTGAAGAAGAGTCCCTCTAACCATACGGTATCAAAGGCCTTTTCCAAGTCAATCAGGCAGGCACCAGTGCACTATTTCTTGCCTTTGTTCCATTGGATATCAGAAACCAGTTTAGACGCAGCATGAATGATATCATGCCCCGCCTTGAAACCGAATTGATTATCCGGAACTATATCTTTGTCCTCAACCCACTTAGTCAGGACTCTATTGATCACCTTCTCGAAAACCTTACTGATGTTTGGAAGAAGACTGATCCAGCGGAGATTCGCCGGATTGGAAGTATCTTTATTCCTTTTGGGAATGGGATGTACCACCGCAGTTTTCCAATGCGCTGGATAATGTGCTTTATTCATTGCATTATTAAACAGGGTGGTATAAATGTCCACCGCTTCTAGTGGGAGGTGTCGAAGCACAATGTTCGGTATTTCATCGGTTCTCACTGATTTCTTACTTCTAAGTGATTCGAAGATCGTTTGGAGCTCTTCCTTCGAAATGAACGGTGGTAATACCCTTTCGTTGGTGATGACATTATTTGCCATATTCTCGTCACTGAACTGGGTGAAACCCGAGCTCTCGAATCGCCAATTCGCAATTTCATTTCGAAGACAGGAATTGTGCACAAGGACTCGACTCTCCAGATCGTGGTTCGGGCCAATGATGTCATTCGCCTTATACACTTCCTGGAAAGTCGCTCCTATAGCCTCTACCTTCTCTTGCGGATCCCCGACCACAAAGAAGTTGTCATCATCAACTGCCTCATCTGGATCAATGCCTGCTGCTACAAGTATTTGTTCGTTGTTCGTCGTTCGGGCGATTCTAAGACATGGAAGGTCGTTCTGATTATATCTCCGAAATATTTTATTTATTTGCAGGAACATATTCGGGTTGCTGGTGTTTACAGCCCGAATTTTGTTGTTCCAATACAAACTTACAGAATTTCTGTAATTTTCCTTTATTAATATCTGTATATTTTTAATCGACGACTTCAATGTCATGATCTCCGGGTTATGTCTGTCAGTAAACCGTCTGTACAAGGTTTTTAGTCTTGACAGCAGTCTACTTTTGTGTCGGTGCAGTGCGTCAATAGTTGCGTTGCGGAATAAGTCTTCGTTGTCAGTATGTTGATACCGAGGTATCGTTTTGTCCATAGTTCGTTTAATCGTCTCGTCCATTTGTTTTAGATACCCGTCAATCTCCTCGTTTGACAGATTTCTATTGGACGGTGGGTAGAGCGAATTCGAGGAGAGTGCTCTCGTCAGTATTCTTGAGAAGTGTGTCCAACGCACTCTACTATAATTGTAGGAATACCTTTGTACAAACTCTTCCAATTCCGCAATTTCGTTGGGAACAGTTATTTCGGTGCTGAGACCGCAATAATCACTGTCATACACGAAAGTGCGTAGACAGTTTGTAGTTTGTTGGTTAGTGCACGTCAGTTGTATTCGTGAGTCGAACAGCAGGAGATACAAATAGGACCCGTGTCTGGGAAACGACTGACTATCCGTCGCCTTAAGCCCTAGTCGATACATTACACTGTGCTGACCCCACCAATTGAATAGTAGGTTCCCTCTAGTATCTGGTGTATTATTTCCCCAATCTCTATGTTTGGCGTTGAAATCTCCGCCGATAATAAAATAGTTATCTTCCAATTCCAGCCTCAGGAATCGAAAAAGTGTCTCGAGCTCTGAGATGAATAAGGTGGATTGTGTAGACTTAGGTGCATAGACAGACACCATGTACAGCCGCTTTCCACTACGGAGAGACGCATGCTTCCAGCACCTGAAACCTACGTACTACACGACTGTATACTCTTTTGGAATGCAGTCCTTTTCTTACAAAGATTGCAACACCTCCTCCTTGAATGGAGTTGGGTCGATTTCTTCGTAATATTTTATATCTTCTGTGCCTCATTTTGTGTCTTTTGGTAAGCTTAGTTTCGCTAACCAAAAGCACATCAGGGGCTTGGTCTTTAAGCAACTTTAATAGTGTGGCTCTTCGTTCGAAACTAATCAGTGAATTAACATTCACTGCAAGGACCTTCAGGGTTTGCTCCGCCATGTACGTACCCATAACGACTGGAGGTGCGTTAGGCCCGGCAGCAGCGCGTATATTTGATCTATCGGCTTAGCCTGTTCCTGTATTTGACGCTGTAGCTGAGCCATCTGCCCCTGAATAGAGAGCAAGATAGCCAGCATGTCAGGTATAGGTTCCGGTGCTCTAGGCGCTGGGGCCTGAGAAGCTACCTTTGCTTGTTGTATCGTATTTCCCCTACCTGCCGCCATTTGGGCGTAGGTAACATTGGGAGTAACGGCTGGAGTTTGTAAATGCACGGGTGGACGTTTAACTTCCACTTTCTGTTGCCGGGCCACATTTATTCTTTTCATGTACTGGAATTTGGGACAACCCCGATAATTTGCGGTGTGTCCCGTGTTCCTACATAAAGCACAAGAGAGTTGGCTCTTTTCTGACGTTCCGTCCTTACCCAGAACGCATTCCTCTGACTTGTGGTTCTTTCCACACTTCACGCATCGAGGCTGCATTTAGCAGTTCGACGCGGCGTGACCGAACCTTTGTAAAATGTTTTCGCTCCTCTTTAATTTTTCCCAGTGTACAACCTGGTAGTCTAGGACTTTTATACTCCTTAGACCATCCAGTTTGCTGTTGGGACTTAGCTGGACCAGGAAGAACGGTAGTTTCCGCTTCTCCCTTTTGGCTCTAGCCGTGACAAATGGCTTGACCCCCACGAATTTGAGCCCTTCGCACTCCTTCTCTTTCAGCAGTGCCAGGAGCTCCTCCGGGTCAGTCGACGGTTCTAACCCCCTCAGCAGCATTGTCTGCAGCTTCTCCCCCTTCGGGGTGTAGGAGAAGAACTCCGTCGTCGAATCCCTCAATAAACTTTTGATTTTATGGTAGCGCTCCACTGTATTACAGTGGATCGCGTGCCTATCTACGCTAAGCCTTTTAATATAAAAATTATTGCCTATGGCCGACTTACATAGTTCTTTTGTTTCCTTTAGTTCCATCTTAAATGTATTAATAGGTGGAACCCTTTGTTTTGAAATTTGCTGTTTCTGCTGTTGTTCTTGTTGCTGCTGTTGTTCTTGTTGCTGCTGCTGTTGTTTTTGCTGCTGCTGTTGTTTTTTCTGCTGCTGCTGCTGTTTTTGCTGTTCCTGTTGTTGTAGCTGCTGCTGTTTGTGCTGTTGCCGTTCTTGTGGCTTCTCTTGTTGTTGTTGCTGGTGTTTCTTGAGTTTTTCTTGGTGTTGTTGTAGCACTTGTGCTATTGTATTTGTTTGGTGTTGTTGGGTCTGCTTTAGAGCTAGCTGTGTCTGTTGTTGCTGTTGGGATAGCTCTTCCTCTTCCCTCTTCCTTCTTAGCATTTGCTGCCCTAAGACAAGCCCTCTCAAACACCCGAATCTTTTCCAATAAACTTGCTCTCACGTTGAACCACACAGGACATCCAAATACAAGCATGGGCCTGATAAGGGCCATGTAGCAAAAACCTTCACCCTCGCATCGAGTTGGCTGTTATAAAACAGTCTCTTGTAAGGGCAAAAGCACCTCTGGCTCTGGCCAGAGCAACATCTATATGTTTGTTAAAATACAGATATTGATCTAGCCAGATCCCAAGATATCTGACTACATTTCGACAAGCAAGTGGCTGTCCATGTTGTCCGACGATAGAGAACTTTCGCCAATTCTTTCTGGTATCACTAGAGGCCCCAGACAAAGGCGTCCTAAACAGAATGGTTTCCGATTTCTGAAAGTTGATTTTCAACTTCCAGTCATCGCAATATCGTTTAATTTTATCGAAGTCACGTTGCAAAAGTATGTTAATGACCTCAATCTTTGTACCTGATTTGTACGCGATTAAGTCGTCTGCGTACGCTATGCTGTGGGGAAGTGAACCTATGAGATCACTTGTGTAAATGTTGAATAGGATCGGCGAATTTACCGCACCCTGTTGCAGACCGTTTTTAATGTTAAATATTCCAGCAGAAGTCACATCGCCATTCTTCGCGATGAACTGTCTACTGGAGAGCATATCAAAAAGAATATACAGCAGTGGTTTACTAATGCCCAACCTGTCCAGCTTGAAAAAGAGTCCTTCTAGCCATACGGTATCGAAGGCCTTCTCCAAGTCAATCAGGCAGGCACCAGTGCACTGGTTCTTGCCTTTGTTCCATTGGATATCAGAAACCAGTTTCGACACAGCATGAATGATGTCATGCCCCGCCTTGAAACCGAATTGATTATCCGGAACTATATGTTTGTCCTCAACTCACTTAGTCAGGACTCTATTGATTACCTTCTCGAAAACCTTACTGATGTTTGGAAGAAGACTGATCGAGCGGAGATTCGCCGGATTGGAAGTATCTTTATCTCTTTTGGGGATGGGATGTACCACCGCAGTTTTCCAATGCGCTGGATAATGTGCATTATTCATTGCATTATTAAACAGGGTGTTATAAATGTCCACCGCTTCTAGTGGGAGATGTCGAAGCACAATGTTCGGTATTTCATCGGTTCCCACTGATTTCTTACTCCTAAGTGATTCGAAGATCGTTTGGAGCTCTTCCTTCGAAATGAACGACGGTAGTACCCTGTTGTTGGTGATGACATTATTTGACCTATTCTCGTCACTAAACTGGGTGAAGCCCGAGCTCTCGATTCGCCAATTCTCTATTTCATTTCGAAGGCAGAAATTGTGCACAAGGACTCGATTCTCCAGATCGTGGTTCGGGCCAATGATGTCATTCGCCTTATACACTTCCTGGAAAGTCGCTCCTATAGCCTCTACCTTCTCCTGCGGATCCTCGATCACAAAAAAGTTGTCACCATCAACAGCCTCATTTGGATCTATGCCTGCTGTTACAAGTATTTGTTCGTTGTTCGTCGTTCGGGCGATTCTAAGACATGGAAGGTCGTTCTGATTATTCCTCCGAAATATTTTATTTATTTGCGGGAACATATTCGGGTTGCTGGTGTTTACAGCCCGAATTTTGTTGTTCCAATACAAATTTACAGAGTTTCTGTAATTTTCCTTTATTAATATCCGGAGGTTTTTAATCGACGACATCAGTGTCATGATCTCCGGGTTATGTCTGTCGGTAAACTGTCTGTACAAGGTTTTTAGTCTTGACAACAGCCTACTTTTTTGTCGATGCAGTGCGTCAATAGTTGCGTTGCGGAATAAGTCTTCGTCGTCAGTGTGTTAATACCGAGGTATCGTTTTGTCCATTGTTCGTTTGATTGTCGCGTCCATTAGTCTTAGATACCTGTCAGTCTCCTCGTTTGACAGATTTCTGTTGCATGGTGGGTAGAGCGAATTCGAGCAGAGTGCTCTAGTCAGTGTTCTGGTGAAGTGTGTCCAACGCACCCTGCTATAATTGTAGGAATGCCTTTGCATAAACTCATCCAATTCCGCAATTTCGTTGGGAACAGTTATTTCGGTGCTGAGACCGCAATGGTCACTGTCATACACGAAAGTGCGCAGACAGTTTGTAGTTCGTTGGTTAGTACATGTCAGTTGTATTCGTGAGTCGAACAGGAGAAGATCCAAATAGGACCAATGTCTGGGAAACGACGGACTATCCGTCGCCTTAAGCCCGAGTCGATACGTTATGCTGTGTTCACCCCACCAATTGAATAGTAGGTTCCCTCTAGTATTTGGTGTATTATTTCCCCAATCACTATGTTTGGCGTTGAAATCTCCGCCGATAATAAAATAGTTGTCTTCCAATTCCAGCCTTAGGAATCGAAAAAGTGTCTCGAGCTCTGAGATGAATAAGGTGGATTGAGTAGCTTTAGGTGCATAGACAGACACCATGTACAGCCGCTTTCCACTACGGAGGGGAATATACACGATGCATGCTTCTAGCACTTGGAACCTACGTACTACACGACTGTAAACTCTTTTAAAACGTATACCTTTTCTTACGAAAATCGCAACGCCACCTCCCTGAATTGAGTTGGGTCGGTTTCTCCGTACTATTTTGTATCTCCTCTGCCTCATTTTGTGTCTCTTGGTAAGCTTAGTTTCGCTAACCAAAAGCACAAAAACACGTCAATACTCTACGGAGAACAATGAACTACTGGTAAAATGAGCGAAGCGCGTGGAAGGTTGTCCGAACAGTACACCCATTTTGTTAAAACAATTTTATCAATTGCAAGTGTTGTTGAACGCTATGTCCGTCCATGGTGATTTGACAAAACAGACTGAATAAATGACAGCCAATTTAACAGATTTAACCTCAACAATATGGCTGTTATAAACTGTCAAAGTTCGGAGGTCCCTATTGGAAGACCCTGTATTTCTGTTATTTGTTTGCGCATAGGATGGTGAAAAGGGGAATTCCGTTATAGAGGGATAGTAAGGTGTCAGACGATCACCTCCCTCCTTGTTCCGTCACTTTTTGAAATGAAAATGAAGATTACATATAATAAAAGTAATTATAATAACTAAAACTACTCCAAAATTTACGTATTCATGCGCCGTAGTTTTTAATTTAATTTCTTCTAACAAGTTTGATATTTTTCAAGATTATTTCTTCTACAATCTTATTTATGTAACTAACATTATTTAAACTATGGATGATAGAATTATCGCATGTTACAAAATGTTCGTACTTTATGTTATTTATATCTACAATAGTTTACAATTCTCGAATTTTAACAAGTTGTTACCCATAACATTTAAGGTGAAATTATTACAATTATGCAAAATATGGGTATACATATATGTAGAATGTTTTTGGTTGTAATAATTATATATTTGTTTGATTTCTACATTTTCATTTTCTTTGAAGTTGCATGTAGGATTTACTTTAAAAATATTAGATATGCAGCTATCATTTATAATTTTTAAATCTTTGAGTCTTACTGTTCCATTTATGTATTCGTAATTAAGATTGCCATCTCTTAGGAACTGCCCATATAGTGTTACTAGTTTTATGCTGTTATTATTAGGAATTAGTTCTATTAAAATGCTATAGAAATTTGCAATTGAATAGTTTGGAATTAATAACATAAATTTTATTTTTCGCCATGTAAAATAACACTGCTTTTCATATTACTTACTAAATTTTCTAGTTTTTTTTTAATCCTTTCTTTATTTCTTGAAAAAAAAAAACAATTAATTATTACAATTCAAATTACATGATTTATAAAAAATCAGTTTGTGGTTTTGCAGGAAATAGTATAGTACAATATAATGGTAAATAAATGAAAAAAGGCAAGAGTACCAATAGCTAAAATGTTAACATTTAAGTAATAAAAACAAGATATATTATACAGATGAATTCTGAAAAAGCTTTACAATAATGTATCCAGAAATCAATCTATAGCAGTATGATCAAATGAGAAAAACAAGGTTTTGACATTGATTAAGAATACTAATTTCTTTCTCTCACACCTAATTGTTTTAGGTAATAAGTTAAATAACCTAGACGCGGTAACAAAATAAAAACATGAAAAGTATGTTTTGTACATACGAGTAATTGGAGTGGTTACTAAGTGTCTAGTGTTGACAAGTAAATTGTAATTTTCAAGACTTTTGAAAAATACAAAACTATGGGTTCTGCGATTAACTTTAGACATAATTCTAATTGCGTGCTTTTGTTCTGTTAACAAGGTTCTATTTTATTGAAATATGTTTCGCACCAGCAAGAAGTACCACATTGCAGTTTGGATCTGAATAAACCATCATAGACCATCTCTAAAATTGGTAGATTGCAGTAGTGACATAGATGGTACATCTGTCTCACAATTCTATTAAAATATTATATAAGATGTAAAGTGTGATCGTTCCAACTGAGCTTGGAATCCAGTATAATACCTAGGTATTTAAAACTATCAACACGCTCTATTTCAAAGCAACCTTCACAACAACTAATAGTATCGTTAAAGTAATAGCTTGCTGGGAAAATGAATCAACTAAGCTGAATCGTAAGCAATAGTGGTAATAAAGTGGGAATTTATTGGATATTACCTCCTCCATATTAAATAGCATACACTTGGTTTTATTACTGATTAGCAGTCTGTGCTGTTTGAACCATCGTCGTAATAATATGACTAAATCATTATTTACATCTGAGAACAGATTAAGATAACTTTTATTAGAATACGACAGTATCATCAGCAAATGCTGTAATTTCGCTGTTAAAAGGTTGAATAAATAATGAATTAACATAAATATGAACCACTGTCGGGCCAAAAACAGAACATTGAGGAACTTCGATATTTATATATTTTTCAGAAATGAAAATATTTTTAAACTTTACCATATTCTTACGATTCTTCAAATAAGAAGCAAATCAGCTGTGTATAAAGCCTCTGAAACCTGCATTAAATAATTTATTTAATAACAAGGTATACATTTTCAGCAGATTTGCCGCTTCTGAAGCCGAATTGAGAGTCGCTAAAGAAATGATTCCTCTCTAAGAAGGATAGCACTCTAGATTTGGTGCCGCTTTCAAAAATTTTCGAAATGGGACGGTAGTTGTTTAATGTCGTTGTATCACCTTTTTTATGCAGAGGTATTACAAAATTTTTACGCACATGTGAATCAAAAATAAAACAAAGAACATTAGAAATCTAGAAATATTATCAAAAGAAGAGGAATTAGATTATTATTATTATTATAACTTTATTAATCAGTAATAAATTACATGATTAATCTTAAATTACGGCACCAGCTACCAGGGCTTTGGCCTAGAGGAATTAGATGGTTTAAGGGAAACTATACATATTTGAATTTCAAAGAAAAATTTTCAGCTTTTTTTCTCTTAAACCTGAGCGAGATTGACATCCACTGTTTCAGACATTTTAAACTACTATTTTTCTGGTTTCGATTCTTGCAACAGATCGGTATATAAAATTGTGATTTTTTAAGAAACAAACCAAACGAAATAGATAGATAAATTGCATTATATACTTCGCACCAAAACTCAAAATTTAAATGCGATCTTAAAGCGACAAAATTAATTTTGACAGATCTGCTAATTACGGATTGATTGGTTCTGTTAATTCTACAATTAAGTTGAGTAATAGTCAAACTATGGTCTGATATCTTTAGATCGTAAGCCATCATTTTATAGGCTACGAGATTGCTTCTTTGGAGCCATATAAATATGTGATCTAACCAAAAATTAAGACGAGTTTGTTCACGAAGCACTGATTCAAAACCGAATGAAGACAGTAGAGAGAATCACAGAGGATGTTAATATTAAAATGCCCCAGCAGTACCATATTTTTAGATCTTTTATCAAACAAAAAACTTCAAAACTCTTCCAAAAAAGTCTTGGCTGTGCACTTATGGAGTCTGTAAACACAAATGAAACAATAGTGAACACCAGGAAACATTACAAGCTGCATCGAAAGTATAATTAGGGATTATGTCAAATGAGGAAATCTCTTTGAATACCCAAATTTCAGAAAGGAAAATTAAATCAGGAAGATGATGCGAATGTGCAAAATTAGTATTCATGCTACAGACATTTTGGTGAATAACTGAAAATCCTGAAGATGGTTCATTTCAGATGGTCTATACAAAGGCAGGTAGACTTATCAGAATTTGGGAAGGAAATACTACAATTATTACTAAAATAAATATCTATAATTAAATTATTATTCAAGTTAACAGTATTCATTGTGTTTAAATAAATTTGAGGTGCAATCTTATGTATCCTCAAAAAAATTAATTTTAATTACACGATCGCCTTTCCTTTTCCTGACAAGTATAGACGAATCTCTAATTTACATTTATTGTTAAGTTTGAGTTCATCAGCCTTGTTCAAAAGCGACCTTATGTAGCTAGTAAGGCAATCCTTGATGAAAATTTTGCTGATGTTAATGTTACTGTTGTTGCCACTGCCGGTGTTGTTATTGTTGAGTTGAGCACGAAATATATTGGAAGTGATTTTGTTTTTGTTCACTCTCATCTTTTCCTATACAGCTTTCTTCCTTAACCCATTCACTACCAAATTCAAATTTAAGAACTAGTCAAACATGACGCGTCAGCCCATATGGCTTGACATGAAATCTCCTTTCACTGTAACTGTCAGGCCATTTGGAATGACGCCTTGCCTTTGAAAATTGTTGTTTTATTAGATAATGTTTTGTGTTCATGTAACAATATACTGGGAGTTGTTCTTTTTTACGTTTTGCTTTATCTTAGTCCCGTTATTATTTTTCTTAACTCTTTCCTATTCCAAGTAGTAAGAACAAAGTCAGTACAGAATATTTTACGTTATTGGCTGGAAGGGTAATTACTCATTGATAGTATTTTATAATTTTACCTGTATTAATCGAATTCCTGTAAACATGTTTCCATCAACATCCAAGCAGTGTTTAAAAACTGAACAACTATTAACAATTTTACAAGGTTCAGATAGTGATAGTAAAATTAAATCAAGTGATTCCTGCAGTTTGTATGATTTGAAAAGTGGATCAATTAGTAAAGAGGAAAATTCAGGAAATAACGAAAATGAATCAAATTTCGATTCATAATTAGAAGCCGAATCTAATAATTCCTGGGGACCTTGAACAGGGAACCAAATAAATTGCACTTTTACTGATGACGAACATTTTCACGGCTGGTATATTTCAAATCGGAAGCCCTTGGATTGTTATAAGTTATTTATACCGGATGATATTATCGATTTCATGGTAAAATAAACTAATAATAATGCTGTACAATACATAAATAATAATCAAATTAAGAGAAGCAGCCGAATAAAAACTTGGACTGATACTGAACGAAATGAAATGAAAAAAAATTTTTAGGCATCAAATTGTGGATGGGGCTCGTACGGTTGTACTGGTCGCAACAGAACATTTTTAAAACACTAATATCGGAAATTATGATGCGAAATAGATTTCAATTTCTTCGATTCTGGCACTTTTCAAATAATGAAGATCTTACAAACACTGACCTGCTAAAAAAGTAAGACCTTTGATAAATATGTTGTGTAATAATTTTGCAAAAATAAAAAATCCAGGCCATAATTTAACCATCGGTGAGTCAATGATTCCTTGGCGAGGACGTTTATCTTCCCGCCAATATTTGCCCGGTAAGTCACATAAATTTGGAATTAAAGTCTTTAAACTATGTGATGAATGTGTGTACACTTACACAATAGATGTTTATTACGGACAGTCTTCAGAAAATACTCTATATAAAGATAAGGCCACTCATATTGTAATGAAACTAATTAATCCATATCTTGATAAAGGAAGGTTATTATGTTTATGCACTGGTAACTATTATACGTCATTGAGTTCAATTCAAGAATTGCTTAAACGCAATACTCACTTCGTAGGAACTTTTAGAAAAAATAGAGTAAATTTTCCCAAAGATGTGATTAATGCAAAATTGAAACAGAACGAAGTAAAAAGCATTAGAAAATTCTCAAGGCGTTACGGTAATGAAATGGAAAACTAAAAGAAATGTATACGTAGTGAGCTCAAATTTTATAGCAGAGATGGTAAATACTGGGAAAAGAAACTTCATAGGTGAATAAATTTTCAAACCTCAGATGGTTTATGAGTACCATAAAATAAATAGAGGCATCGACTGGTCTAATCAATTGTCGTCGTACTACTGCGCTCTCCGTAATTCTGATAGATGGAGCAATAAAGTTGCTAATGATTTGTTACTTGTAACTGCTTTTGTTAATGAATGGTTGGTGCATAAAGCAGTTACTAAAAGTAGAATTATCTTACTTGAATTTCGCACTCAACTTTAGTACCAATTATTAGATATTAAAGACTCTAATATAACGAAGGCACATACAAAATGTCATTATATACTCGTAGAAGAAAGTGTTGAAACTGAGACAGAAAAACAAAAAAGGTAATCTTAATTTATAGCTAAAATAGCATAATTGCAACATATTAATGTTTTTTTGGACCCTTAGGCGATACTGCAGTTTGTGTAACAAAAAGCCCACGGGAAAGTACGGGCGAGAATATGTCAAGAGAAAAACTAAATTAGTTTCAACGTACTGCAAATCGTGTGAGACAAAGCCTTTCCTATGTATAACCTGTTTTGAGGAAAGTCACAAATAAGGATCTTTTTTTCCAGCTTCGTATATTTTTTATTAAATAAACTTACTACCAAAATGTTATCGGAATTTTAATGTCAGTCCTAAAATGCTTGGCAATTGCAGCATGACAATTGTCAGTCCATATGGTCTGACGTGGCAGTGAATGTGTTAAAACGGTTATAAAGCAAACGATGGGAGAGGTATTGTTTTTGTTGTTGCTGCTGGGTTTGATGGGCGTAACAAAATACAAATAAATTTCACTTGCATTTATCTCTTCGCCGATAACTGTAATTAGTAAGTAATTTGTAATTTGTAATATTTTCTTTCGCGTTCGCATTGCTTGCGTCGGGAATATAGTCCGTATCAATTCAGTTCGAAAACTGTCGATTGCGCAGAGAGAGGATTTATGAGAACAAAAATGGTATGAAAGAGTAAACGTTTTTGCCTGAAGTTTACAATGCGTAACCCAACTTTACATGGCTTAGAATTAAAATGCTGTGGAAAAAATTACTTAATTTTTTTTTTATTATGGGTTCGATAAATTTCAACGCACTTCATAGCTAATGCTACCTGTTATCTAGGGTGGGATTGGAAAAAAATTCAGGGTATAGGTATATTTGTTGAATTTGTATACACTAGTCCGATCGTAATTGATTAGGTTCTCAACCACAACCAAAAAAAATATGGTTTTATAACTTGTGGTTTAGGTTTAGGTATGTACCTGTGTATGCCTGTGTCATGTTTCCATTTATTTTATACGGACTATACCACATTTGAAGCCTTGGCTATGTTTTTCGTAGAATTCAAATTCTCTTTTTTCTAATTTGGCGCACTTTGCATGATAATATTCATAACAGCTGATGCACTGAATTTTAAGATCTTGTCTATCAATTTTCAAATGACATAAACCGCACCTCATTTTCCACTATTACTTTTTACTGATTTTAGAAGTTGAATGGAAGAAATACGAATTAATAAAACGGACTTATTTTAATTTAAGAGGAAAAAGTAGATTTTAAAGAAGAACAGATTCTCTATGCGTGGGTCCCCATCGTCCACATAGCGATTACTTGTTGTTATATTAAAATTTGTTGCATCTTTTGGTGATAGTATATCTCTTCCTAAAACTCTTACTTTGCTAAGCGGTAAGTTTTCTTTAACTATTTTAGCTTGTTCACATATACCTTTATATATCATATTGAATTTGAAATGCCTGTTGCATGTTAATTATTTCAAAAAGTTCTTTATTCACAGCGCCAATTAAATTTTATATTGTAGTTGAGTTTTTATATCTAACTGTTTTCCATTAGATTTTCGTTATATTGTCTACTACCAAGTTAGAGGTCGTTAATACCACCGATCAAGTTGTGATTATTCTTTTCGTTTGTCTGTAGACTTTTCCAAATTTCTTGTTCGTCGTCATAGTCCATAGTTCCTGCTAAATATTTAAGACCGTTTCCAACAACGTGAAGTAAGCCCCTTCTTCATTGTTTCAGATTCGACGAATTGTGGAGCGAACGATCAGGGAAAAGTTAAATATGCGAAAGAATTTTTCGCTACCACAAACGAAAAAAAAATAAAAGTACGAGTCAAATTTTCAGATTCGTTACAAATTTATTTCACCTTACTTCAGCGAGTACAATTCACGAGTGTCTAGGCTAAAACGATTTTGCCACCATCTAACCCACCCATGCACACGCACTATGCATTGTGAGTGGTAATTACAACAACAATATGATGATGAGGTGATGTATGGTGCGATCTATGGTTCGATCTGCATTCTGTTGCACTGTTGTTGGAAAATTAATAATTACAAACAGTTTGATATGCAAGAAATACAGTGAGTCAGAGAAAAGATAACATTAACAAATAATAACTTGATTGTGAACAATTAATACATAAAGAATATAACAATATAATAATATAACAACAAATTTATGGCTGATTAAGTCTTGAACATCCCGGTCCCCTGGACTAGTTTCAGGACAATGGTAGCACGGCCAGTTTTGGGATTGGTCGTGTGAAACTGCCATGCTTCGTTTTAACTGTAGCACCACGTATCATCCTGACGTGGATGAACTGCCTCGACTCGGTCAAGAATCCAACGTGTTGAAGGAAGATTTGGTTCCTTAAGGACCACAACGTCACCAATCTTCACCCCTGGACTCGTTATCTGCCACTTAGCACGTTCTTGTAGGGTAGTAAGATACTCCACATGCTAGCGTTTCCAAAATCCTTGGACCATGGATTGCAAATGATTCCAGTGACTCAGTCGATTTTGTGGCGTTTGGTGGTAATTCGGCTCTGGAACGGCAGTGTACGGTTCTCCTATTAAAAAATGGGCTGGAGTTAATGGATTTAATTCATCATCAGGTACAATAAAAAGAGGACGTGAATTCAATATTGCATCCTATTACCCATCGTAGATGCGATTTGACCGATTTAATTCCGGCCTCCCATAAACCACCAAAGTGCGGAGCGGCAGGAGGGTTGAAATGCCATTTGATTCCATCCGAGGCTAAAGCAGCAGCTATATCAGCGTTATGAGCTTCAGACAGCACTAGTGTTTACATCTCGTTGAGACATCTGCGAGCTCCTTGGAAATTCGTTCCGTTGTCTGTGTAGATGTTGGAGCATTTCCCACGTCTTGACACGAACCGACGAAAAGCAGCTAAGAAAGCATCAGATGTTAAGTTACTTACCAGCTCTAAGTGAATTGCTTTTGTGCACATACGCCTTGGAGAATTTAGGATTTCGCCCACGTGAAAGCTTAATGCTGAATGGACCCGCGTAATCACACCCAGTGTTGGCAAACGGACGACCTTGTGTGACCATGGACTGTGGCAGGTCTCCCATGAGTTGCGAAGTAGTGGCCTTCCGTTGCAAAAAACACGATTTACATTGGTGTACCAGTTTGCGTATTAAATTGCGGCTGCCAAGGATCCAATACTGCTGACGAACAATAGCAAATGTCTCGGCAAGTCCAGGATGGAAATGATTTCTGTGAATTTCATCAACTATAATAGAAGAGACATGACAATTAAGTAAAATAACAGGATGTTTCATATTATAGGAAACGTTAGCGTATTTGATTCGACCACCAACGCGTAACAGACCATCAACATCGAGAAAGGGTGTATATTTTTTGAGTTTGGACTTGCTAACAAAATCCTGGTTGTTTGTAAGCGAAGAAATATCGTTCGCGAAAGTTTGGTGTTGAATGTGTCTGATAACAAAAATCCTCGAGATTTTATATTCATTTACGGAGATTCCATGACCGCTTGCTGATTTACCGAGTGTTCTTTTCCGACAGTTATTGATAAACCGACGACAATAGGCGAATATTCGAAGCAAGCGTGACCACGACAAAATTTTAGATATAAAACGATTTATCGTATCCGTGTCTGTTGTTGTTTTTAGGACATGTTTGGGAGGTTGCCTTTCTTCAATGGAGATCATTTCATCATCTGGTTGTGACTCGGAGGACTTTGATGTAGGCCAAAGTTCCCGTGAAAGAGACAGCCAACAGAACCTGTCCACCAGAGATGGTGATCGATGAGTTGGGACGGTAGTACTCCACGAGAAGCACAATCTGCTGGATTAAATTCGGAAGTGATATGATTCCATTCCGCATATCGCTGAATTTTCTCCAATATAGAAGAGGTGCGGTTTGCGACAAATGTAGTCCAGCGACGGGGTGGTGATGTCAGCCAGTGAAGTACGATTTGCGAATCGCACCATGCAGAGACTTTGAGAGTGATTGGCAACGAAGTTGTGATGGTTTCGATTAGTCGCGTTAGAAGCAGTGCACCGTAGAGTTCCAACCGAGGAATAAACACTGGTTTAAGCGGAGTAACTTTTTGCGGCAACCAAAATTACCTTAAATTTGTTATCAGCAATTTTACAGCGAGCGTAGACTACAGCACCGTAGGCTACCGTTGATGCATCCGAGAATCTATGTAACTCAACCTCCTCACATGATTGTAAAATATTTCGCGGTACACGGATCCTTTCAAAATGGTGTAGCTCTCGTTGATAACATATCCAACGATCAGCCAAATTCGATAGAAGTGAATCGTCCCAGGAGAGGTTCAGCGCTAACGACCAAAGCTTCTGAAAAAGAATTTTGAATAAAATAACAGATGGAGCTCGGAATCCTAATGGGTCAGATATGCTAGTAACTTCCGATAGCAAGGTTCGCCTAGTGGGCGTAGTACAAAATCGAAAATTAGATAATCGAAATGAGCAAACATTGGATGTAGGACTCCAATGCATCCCGAGCACCTTAATCAGAGAGTCTGAAGAATGTTGAAATTCAACCCAAGGAAATTCACAATCTTCTTTGGGTAAGCGAGCAAGCAACGGCCAACAGTTCGAATTATATTTTCGTAATTCAAATTTTGCAAAAGATAGTAACGAGACCAAGTCCGATTGAAGTTTAATTACGTCGTCAACAGAGTTTGCCCCAGTCATGATGTCGTCGACGTACACATCATTGAGCAGAACGCGAGCAGCATTCGGATACTTTTGCTGATAGTCCAAGCCGATTTGCCTAATTACACGAACGGATAGAAACGGAGCTGATGCCGTACCATAGGTAACTGTACCAAGCCTAAAATGTGTGATTTCGTCCGAGGGTTTCCCACGCCAAACGATCCGTTGATAATCGGTATGATTTTTTTCTTTTTTTTTTCGTGGGAAGGTGAGAAATCTTCATAGACACTATAGGCCCGGAGCCTATAGATTCTTGCTCACTAAAAAACACCTCCCTTCTGCAAACCACGACTGAGTTCACACTCAACAAGCAGTTCTTCTATCGCATTTTATTTTGTTTTTATAAGATTTTAAGGCGATTTTCCATTGAAAGTTCCTGTGTACTTTAGAAAAATTATGCGCTGCTAATCACCGCGCTAGATCGAGAGGCTTAGTTCTTTTCAGACGGCGCAGTAAATTTGTCTCGTCGAGGATCTGTTGAACAGAAATATTTGCATGTCCTTGTAGTCGATTTTTGTGTTTTCGCGCAAACATTTTAATTTCATTCTGAACGTTTTCGACTCCTAAGTCTCTGTGGATATCATCATTTCTAATGTACCACGGCGCATTAACAATACCTCGAAGAACTTTGCTTTGGAATGTCTGTAATATATTAATGTTACTATTTTTAGTACAACCCCTAAGTTGTACACCATATGTCCAGATCGGTTTTAGCACTTTCTTACATAACAGCAGTTTGTTGTCTAAACTAAGCTTGGAATACTTTCCAATAAGCCAGTAAATATCTCTATATTTGATTTCAAGCTCTTCACGTTTTTTCTTGACGTGTGCTCTCCATTTTAGTTTAGCGTCGAGTGTCATACCGAGATATTTGGCCTCGTTCGCGTAAGCAATTCGTACTGCGTTGATAAACACCGGTGGATTCTCAATTTTCTTGAGAGTGAAGTTCACGTGGACAGACTTGTTTTCATTAAGCGCGATTCGCCAAGTCTTTGTCCAATTGTTAATCTGTGTAAGGGCACGTTGCAGCTTAGCAGTTGCTTCTTCGACTGTTTTAGCCGTTGCCAAAATGGCACTGTGGCTAGGACAGTGTCGTCCGTTTGCGGTATATCGCGGGTAAAAAGTAAATATAGCAGAGGGCCAAGTACACTTCCTTGCGGCACCCCCGCCCTTATTGTCTTAAAAGTGGAATATTCGTTTCCGTGTTTCACGCGGAAGAGTCGGTCTTCCAGGTATGAACCTAAAATACAAGACAATTGCTGGGGTAGGGCTTGTCGAAGTTTATATTTTAGGCCTTCGTGCCATACCTTATCAAAGGCTTGCGAAACATCAAGGAATGCGCTTGAACAGACTAACTTACACTCGATTGCTCGTTCAATTACTTGGTCAACTGTAGAGTGTTGACTTCTAAAGCCAAATTGATGACCAGGCAAGAGGGAATTTGTGTCGGTAGTTGGTTTTAGGCGATTAAGAAGGATTCGCTCGAAGACCTTCGATGTAATCGGGAGAAGCGATATTGGTCTATATGACTTGACTTCAGTCAGCGGTTTACCGGGTTTCGGAACCATAATAACTTTGGCTACTTTCCACTGGTGCGGTACATGCTCTAATCTAATGCTGGCATTTATAAGATAGGGCAGTTTTAGCAAACCTTTTTTCGGCAACGCTTTGAGTATTTCTCCCGTTATTAAGTCATATCCCGGGGCTTTATTGGGCTTAAGCGTGTCTATAACTTGTCTAAGTTCCCTAAGTGTAGCCTTTTCTACTGTAAAGTTTGTCGTCACGTCTATATTATTGACATGCTCTGGAAGCACTTCCCCGTCGAATGGTTTAAACGTTTCTGCAAGATGTTCGGCGAAAACATTAGCTTTTTCCTTATCTTCTTTTGCCCAGACATCCTGGTTTCTTCTTATTGGCGCCACGTGTATTTGGGGCTTTTGAACACTTTTAACGGCTCTCCATATGGAGTAGTTGGTATCCTTTGTCGCTGTGAGTCTTTCAAGGTAGTTATTAATACCTTGATTATTGAAGTCCTTGATCGATTTTTTCAACAAGTTGCAGAGCCTATTGAAGGACGTTCTATCTTGTGGTGCCCGGGGTTCATGCCACTTTTTCCGCGCTCTTCGTTTCTTCCTTATAATTTGTCTGATTTCCGGTGGGTATCTTATGCCAACTTTGGGAACTTTGTTCGATTCGCGGGAGTGTTCTTCCAGGCCGCTTGCTGTATGACTTCAACAAAACGTTCAACTTCTTTTTCAAGTTGATACGGCGTTCTAAGTGCTACTTTCAACTCAGTATTGTCTACAACGTCTATTCGGAAATCTTCCCAGTGAGTTTTGTTGTTAGTTAATCTGGGTGGTCTTTGTTTCTTAACCAAGGATTCGCACAGTGAGAGGATAACTGGAGAATGATCGGAGGAAAGATCGAAGCCCTCTTCAACTTTGACGTAACTATCGTTTACTCCTTTTCCGATAAAGAAATCTATTAGATCCGGTGTTTTGGCGACATCCGAGGGCCAGTATGTCGGCTTGCCTGTTGAGTAAAAATAGCAACCACATTCCATACCAGCCCTGTAAAGAGTTTTGCCAATTTGGCAGATACATCTTGAGCCCCAAAAGGTGTGCTTCGCGTTAAAGTCGCCACCAATAATGAAGATTGGTCCAAGAGAGTTGAATAGGTCACTAAATTCGTATTTTTCTATTTTGCTGCGCGATTGGCAGTAGATTGAGGATATATTAAAAGAGTAATTTTTATTTTTAGCGCGCACCACGGTCATTTGAAATTTGTCAGGTCCAATTATTGCTTCCAGAGTATGTTCAATGCAGTCTTTTATGAATAGGGATGACCCGCCTCTTGCGTTTCCCGATGGATGATGAGCGTGGTAGTCGCGGTAACCTTTTAATTCCACGCACGATTCTGTCGCCAGGTGAGTTTCAGAAATTAAACATATGTCAATTACTTTTTCCTGCATGAAAATATTTAGTTCATCAAGCCTTTTCTGTAGCCCATTAGCATTCCACGCTAGTATATTGAGCTTCTTTGCCAATTTGCAAAATTGGCTTCGAACTTAAAAAGCCGTTCGACTATTATCTTATTTATTTTAGTTTGTTCTTCTAGTCTCTCGAGAATTACTCAGAACACATTTGAGGCAGAATCGGGTGATGTACAGTTAGTCATATTTACTCGCGCCGCTATTTGCGCGTAAGTTTTTCCACTTTCCATTTGCGCATAGTTATTTTTGACGTTGTTGTTATTAGTGATTTTAGCGTTTGTCACCATTACCTTCTTTAAAGGCTTTGGAGTAGGACCGCTGTTGTTATTTGTTATTCTAGCTGTCCCTGCGTTTTTCAAAGGCTTCGTTTTTGATTGATCTCGTAGCTTTTGCAACTCCTTCGCGACTTCGCAGCCTCGATAATTAGCTGGATGTTTTCCCTTGCAGTTGATGCATATCGCTGGGGACTCTTCCGCGGCATTGCACTCTCGAGTCAGATGTTTGCTAGCGCATTTTACACAGCGAGGTTCCTTCTGGCAGTAGGCCTGAGTATGGCTGAATCCCTGGCAGCGTGTACATTGGGGAATCAGCCTAGAGTTTTTCCTCGGAGGTTCAATTTTGACAACAAGTCCCAAAATTGAATTTATGGCATAAATTCTTTCTAGGCTTTCGGTTTTGTCGAAAGTTAGCCTAAAGAGGGGAAGTCCGCGTCTTGGGGTCGTCCTCTCGCTTTCAACATTGCGCTGTTTTTGCGCAAGTATATATTAATCGGTATGATGATCAGCTACCAAGATCTGGCGAAACATCTTAACGACGTCTGCAGTAAAAACATATTTGTGCTGACGGAAACGTAAACAAACTCCAATTAAATCCCACTGAATTGGTGGGCCAATAAGAAGTTTGCTGTTAAGAGAACTCCCAAGTGAATCCTTTGCAGACCCATCGAATACCACGCGCAGTTTTGTGGTCGTACTGTCGGGTTTTAGTACTGCGTGGTGTGGTAAATAAAAAATCTGTCCAGTACCTGATTCAATTTGATCTGTTGGAATGCGGACCATATGACCTAAGTCTTCATATTCCTTTATGATCTTTGAGTAGGATTCATATAAGTTCAAATCCTGTTGGAAGTGCCGTTACATAGAGTGTAACCGATGAATTGCTAAACCTTCCATCTAACGAACGCGAATAGGTCTTTTGAAAAAGTTATTCTGCTGCATCCTGAAAATTTATGTTGTCTATTGTGGGTGCTACTTCATCGAGCTCCCAGAATTTTTGAAGAAGTGAGTCCACATCAAGAACAGAATGAAAGGAGGATAGCGCGACATGATTTGGAAAATGACCTTCCAACAACTCACCTGTAACAACCCAACCAAATGACGTACTTTGAGCAATTGGTGGTCCATTCTTTCCCTGAATTTGCTCTCCAATGAAAATGCACCACATTTTATCAGCACCCGGAAGAAGATCAATAGGACCTGGGGTATTAAAAATCAGCTAATTCAATACTGCGTAAGTGAGACCAATTTGAACAATCAAACTCGTGTGAAGGTAGATTGGACGTTAATTTCTTTAAAACGAATGCATCCACCACAAGGTTGGTATCCGTTACGCGGGAATTTATTGTGAACGATATGCAACGGCGAGTGTTACCTGAGTCCGTGGATGAGACACCTAGAATGGGAATACGAGCGTGTCTTCTAGGGATTCCTAGTCTCCGAGCAAAAGAATCGACGACAAATTAGACTTGGGATCCGGAATCTATAAGTTGCAGAAACTTATTGTCTTACTCTGTATGTCCTTTACGTTAGCCAATATGGTTGGCAAAATCGTTCGCTTTGAAAAACTATCATCGAGCGAATTATTATTGACTATCGGTAGAGGCAAAGCTGTCGACCAGGAGGGTACCGGCGGATGATTTTGATTCAACGAGGAGTTAACAGCCTGTGGAGTTCGGTTTTGATACGACGAAGAGTTCACAGCAGATGGAGAAGGACACAAATTGATATTCTGTTTAGTAGTATGCACAAGGGAATGGTGACGCGATTTGCACACACGACAGCGGAACGATGATCGACATTTATTTGCTGAATGTCCTGCACGAAGACAATTAAAACACAGGGATTTTTGGTTAACGAGATTCCGACGCGAGTTAATGTGAAGTGAGATAAACATGGGACATTGTGGTAGAATATGACTACTTTCACATTGAGGACACTTCACTGATGATTGCGGAGATTCAGATGCAAAATGAGTCCGAAACTGCGACTGTTGTTTGTTACGCGACGTTATAGGGCGACTTAATGCATGACAGGACTCAAGTGCATCACATCGAGATTGTAAATATTTTAAGAGCTCGTCGAACGTACAGTCATCTCGCGAACCGACGTGCTGTGCCAAGTTTTGGTTTGTTTCATTGTCTAATTTTTGGAGAAGCAAAAGAATTAACCATGGGTCGCGAATATTTTAATCAAGCGCGTTGGGACCACGAATTACCTCATCTGCACCGTTGGAAATCTTGCGTAGCGTTTACTATCAGTTGCAGATGGAAGTGATAAGAACGTTTGAATAAATGATGCAACGATTAAATGAGACCGATCGTAACGCTTCTCTAAGCGATCCCACGCTTCTAAATAGTTCGCATCGGAAATCGGCAAGTGTTTTATGAGATTTTCAGCATCATCACGTAAAAATGATTGCAGGTACTGAAACCTTTGTGTAGCTGTGAGAAAGGGTTTATTGTCAATTACGCCCGTAAACGAATCGCGAAACGAAGGCCAGTCTTTATAGTTTTCTGAAAAAGGCGAAATAGTGAGTTTTGGCAAATGAGTATTAGGTGATATTGTCGAGAGCTTTTCTAGAAACGAAATATTGCTGCGTCGCAAGTTTCTCAAAAGTTGATTCTTCTTTTGTTTGCTCAACAGTTTGTTTTTCGCGAATGAACTTAGAAAAGCTGGAATGCGCATTGAAGAACCGTTCTTCATATTCAACGAACTCAGCTTCGAATTCATTGTACTCATCGTCATCCGCAGCAATTTTAAGTATGTCTTGATGATGCGTTGTGAAATCTGACCACGTTTCATTGAGCTTATTTAATTTAATTTCTAAAAGTTCCAAAGAAGTATTCGGAGCGATGCTGTCTGCATACGATGCAGCCCGAGTCAACCGACCTTTTATAATACCACGAACACGTTTTAATTGATTCATAGTTTTGAAATAATCAATTATAAGCACAGATATACTCCAAATAAATTGCTCAATAAGTCACCAATTACAAATCACTCTTGAAAGTTTTCTGATTAGAACACAACTCATCACAAAAAGGTTTATAAATGGTTCAAATCACAAATCACATTCAAATTAATCAACAATTTTTTCTTTTTTTTTTTTAATCCGGCTGCGAAGGACCAATGTTTCAGATTCGACGAATTGTGGAGCGAACGATCAGAGAAAAGTTAAAAATGCGAAAGAATGTTTCGCCACTACAAACGAAAAAAAAAAATAAAACTGCGAGTTAAACTTTCAGATTCGTTACAAATTTATTTCACCTTACTTCTGCGAGTACAATTCACGAGTGTCTAGGCTAAAACGATTTTGCCACCATCTAACCCACCCATGCACACGCACTATACATTGTGCGTGGTAATTACAACAACAATATGATGATGACGTGATGGATGGTGCGATCTATGGTTCGATCTGCATTCTGTTGCACTGTTGTTGTAGAACCAACCAAACAGAAAATTATTAATTAGAAACAGTTTGATATGCAAGAAATACAGTGAGTCAGAGAAAAGATAACATTAACAAATAATAACTTGATTGTGAACAATTAATACATGAAGAATATAACAATATAATAATATAATGACAAATTTATGGCTGAACATTCATTAATGATGATTTTCTAACAAATTCCCTATTTCGTCTGACAAAAGTTGAAAGTTATGTGTGATTGTTGTGTATTCGGTTTTGCGTTAAAGTTTGTTAATGTTGTGTTCTATGATGTTCAGGTTGTCTGTCCATGGAGTCAAATTTATACCGTGGAGTATTTTGGCATAACTTATTACTATTGGAATTTTTTTGTCTCTAATCGTAATATATCCGTGTCCTGTGTTTAAATTTTGTGCATCGATTTGCTGTCCGTTTGTTATTTTCGTTGCGGTCAGTAAAATCAGAGTCAGTAATGTCTGAGGAAAAAAAATAATAAGAATATTTTAATATTATTACTTAGAGATTCGTTTCACTTGCTTTTATAGAACTTGCTTCATTTACTATCTTTTATATGACTTTTGTCTGCGACTTCTACATTTTTTTTTTGTGAATGGGTTTAAGTTTAACACATTCCTATTTTTGCGATAAATGTGATTTGTTTTTGTTAGATCCATATGATTTTTATTTTTATTATATTTTTTTATATACAGGGAGTCCCCTAATTCGCTGACGATAATTTGGGAAATGGTCCCTGGGCATATTCTAAGCAAAAAATTGGTCTACAGTAAGAGTGTACCTCCAATGTTGACATCATTTATCGAGGATTTAAGAAATGGCTTACTTTGGTGTACCCTAACCCATGTTAACGGACATGGCTTCGTTAATACTAATGGTAAAGACTTCGTGTACGAGTTTGTTTTTAGAAGAAATACCAGCCTTTATAACAGCGTTTAAATAAAGTTGATATCTTGTTTGAGTCTTTAGATATCCAATTTCTAAGCCTGTTCAATTTTTCTTGGCCATGCTAATTTTTGAATTTGAGGTCACTTTTCTCCAGAAAATGCCTAATTCACATAACATTTTACTATGTTTTTCTTATGAAAGTAGCAATAATAAAAAAAAATCACCATCAAGTTTGTACAAAAACCCACAGATTTTATGATACTTGGAAAAACCTGTAAAGGTTCTAATATGCTCGTTAGATTGAATGGAACCTCCGGATGTCGGAAGTTTCCAGTTTTATGATATGTTATCATGATGTGCAGATCAACGTTATTTTCTCATGAAAATTCTTTAATGAGAATTGAATAAAATCCTGTCTCCCCATCGGTTACTATCCATTTTGGAATGGCTAGATTTGCAAATCTATTGCAAGGTACAATGCAGTTTAGTTTTGTTGCAGTTTCTGTTAATTTTAGTGAGACTTTATACGGTAGTCGTTCATACTTTTACTTATTGCAAAGTTCACAATTGTTTATATAATGTACATTTTTTCCTTTAACTTAGGTGCATAATAAACGTCTCTAATTTCCGCAAATGTTCCGTGGTTCAGTAGTCTATGTGTTTTAGTGATAACCATTGCTAATTATTCCTCATCCTCCAACTCGCTTAAGGATTTACTACACTTAATGACTCTCAATTACTACTTGATTTCACTAAAATACTTTATACATATAATTGTTACGAAACTGAGCAAAAGATGATCGTCTCTACATAAATACCTACTAATCTCTTCGGTGGAACTAATTGTTTCATAGTTGTTTTTAAATTTACAGCTATTCTGTTTTTTCCAAATCGACTGTATATTTTGTGGTTACTAGCATTTTCTGTGGTATTTAATATTTTTTGGGCTTTGTAAATATTCACAGGCTTGGAATATACAATACATAGTCACTGTTGTCTTCATCAGCGCTGTGAATAGTAGCTATTGTAAAATAGATTGACTATCTGTGATTTCAGCGTTTTCGTTAGAGGAAACATCTATTCTTGATAAACTATCTGCCACTTGCTTATCTTTTCCTTTAACATATTCGATATCAAAATTGTACACTTCTAATTTTATTTTCCATCTTTCGAGCTTAGCATTTGGTTCTTTGAGCGAACCTAACCAAACAAGGGGGCGATGGTCTGTTCTAACTGTAAATCTACGTCCGTATAGGTAGGTAATTCATCAACCATTTAATGGCCAAAAGCTCCTTTTCGATGGTAGAGTAATTGGTTTCATGCTCGTTCAAGGTTCTGCTTGTGAAAGCAGGTTAGATGGCCTTTTTGGGAAAGGATTGCGCCTAAGGCATAAATCGAAAGTTAATTTTTTTACTAAAGCCCGGGTATTTAAGGATCGGTTCAGACGTTAGTAATTTCCTTAAATTCTCAAAGCTTTAATTATTGTAATTAATAATTAATTTAAATTAATTTTTATATTTTTTTTTTTCACACAGGCTGTCATTTATTTCGCTACCTTGGAATAATCTTTTATAAATTTTCGGTAGTACCCGGTTATGCCTAAGAAGGACTTAATCTGTGTCGGCGTTCTTGGTAGTTTGAATTCTAGGATTGCCGAAATTTTTTCAGGGTTGGGTGTAATACCCTCAGTTTTAACGATGTTTCTTTTTTGGGAAACTCGCTTTTATCAAGCTGAACTTTAAAGTTTACTTCATTCAGTTTCATAAATATTCTCTTAATGGAGGCAGGCATATTTTATCATTGGACTATAGAGTTCATTAAGCTCTGGAAGGTAGCAAGGGTGTTTTGCAATCCGAATGGCACACGAAGAAATTCGTAGTGACCATTATTCGTTGAAAAAGTCGTCGTATTTATGTCTTCCTCCGCAATCTCGATCTGGTGAAAACCTTTCTCCAGATCAAGCGTTGTGAAATATTGCGATCTACCGAGTTTATCGAATATGTCTTCGATATTCGGTATTGGAAATTTGTCATCTATAGAAACTTCATTTAATTTCCGATAATCAACGACAATTCTCCACTTCCACTTTCCGGATTCGTCCTGTTATTTCAGAACGACCAAGATAGGGGCCGAATATGGGGAATTGTTAGGGCATATAATGCCTGTTCCAACGTTTCATCATTTTGTTTGCTGTCAGTCACTCACTTCTTGATAAAATATATTGGAGTATCGAGAAACTAAGTTGGTGATGTTAATTCGTTCTTCTTTATTTGGTTAAGAATTGGCTCTCGTAATTGTCATCTCGTCCTTCAATGCTCTTCTCTAAAGTGCTGCTTCAATCAGGTCTGGCATTTGCCCCAGTTGTTTGGTAGGTCAATGTTGAAAATGTCCTTTTCGGCACGATGTAGTACATCGTTTTCTCCGTAGTTTGCATTGGTCCTTGGGATTTTCCTGTTGTTCGATAATGGTCAAAAGAGTCTTTATCTCAGTTGTTAATTTTATCACTTTTTGGTTTTTCAATAGATTATGCAAAGTACTTGTTCTTTATGCTTTAGAGGATTTTGTGGACTCACTTCGAGAATTTTTATTTTTTTTTCTTGTATTATTCTTTGGCGGATGTTACTTCCTTATTCGGCTCGTGTATTTTTTTTTCTTCGTTCCCTCAAGTAAAGTAGTGGTGACTAACCGCGGAAACTACAATATTTTGATACAAACAAAATTTTCGCGTACTTGAGCCCTAACGACTGCGCCAATTAAATTATTAAGTGCTATATATGTGAAAAAAATGTTTTATTAATTTTTAAGATGCGACTGATCACTTTTACAACTAGACAACAAGTGTCTCATGAAAAATTCTACAGATAAAAAGGTAAAGGAAATACACCTACAGACGAGGAGCTTTCTGTGGGAAAGGAATGCAGTTGTTTACGAAATGTTCATATTTCATGCTCGTGCAATGAAATATGAACATATTCTAGGTCATGTGTACAAAAATGGCTAGCGCATGTATTTCTGTTTTTTGTTGGCGCATGGGATGAAGAAAAGGGGAATGCCGTTATAGAGGGGTAGTGAAGTGACCGTCATAACGGTATGCATTCTACTATAGAAGATCGAAGTATTTTAGAATATCGGTACCTGTAACCACGCTGTTGACGTCAAATATAGTAAAAAACCACTCAAATTTACGACGATTAATTTCTCCATGTAAGTTTTTATAGGACTCCCATTTGCAGCATACTGGTAAATATTACCTGGTTTGCGTTGTGCATCGTTGGCACCAAGTGGAACAATGGAGATATCGCCCCCTGTATAGATTAAAAAAGGAGTAAAAGAAGTGGAATCGGTAATATAGGGGAGGCCTAGCACCATTTTTCCATATCTATTCCATTCTCCGAAGGCGATCTGAGAAAACTGCATGGTATGGAACCTAACGGTGTCATTGGCCTTCGTGGTGAGACTGAACGCATTCGCGTACGATTACTTCAAACCTCCTGGTGAGAGAGTCATGTTTCTGCTCCAATTGGGAGTGCGCTTGTGATTGTGATCGTAGAATAATCACTAACTTCCATAACTTTATCGGCCAAAAGAGCTAATTCTGGCAGACCCTATTTGATTGTAAAATTGCATGTACCTTCAGAGGCAATTGCTGCATCTACAAGAATATAAAATATTTCATCGTTGATTTTATTCCCTGCTAATCATTTTAATTCCGAGTGCAATTGGGAGGGTTTCTTCACACAAAGATCGTTTTCAGACAATAGTTCTGAATCGACAAATACCTTAATGAGGGGGTAAAATTGCATCTGCTCCGTAGAAAAAACTATCACGTCGGCGTCGCCAATGTAGTCTTATTAACGCCACGTAAAAGGAATACAGTTCTAATTATTGTAAAATAATTAAGTGTAAAATAACTTAATTTAATTTTACAATTTAGAATGAATGCGGGTTAAAATTGTTAGCGTGGTATTTTCACCAAGGCCAGTCAAACAAGAAAAAAATTTAGCATCTTTTTCACTCTGGCAGAATTGCAGCTGTCACCTTTCTTGCCAGTCAGCTCCTGACGTACTCACAAGAGGATGCTCGATATCTAATTGTCCTAGTCTGTATGAGGTTACCACAAATAATTAGTTGCACAAAATTTCTTAGACTCAGAAACAAAAATAAGAATATTTCATTCAAAATGACCCGATCCATATAAAACTAACAAAGCAAAAGTGTTGATACTCTTAAAGAAAAGTATTAGATGTCTGAAAAGTTTCCGATTGATACAAGACATTTTTTCTAAATTTTTTTTTTTATTTTTCTACACATACGAGTAAGTAGTAGTCTCCTTGTAACTCTACACACTTCTCCCAATGATGCTCGCATTTCTCTAACCCGTCCAAATAGTACTTGGCGTTTTTGTCTGCAAAATAATTGTTCACGAAGGTTATTGCCTCCTCATTTGACGAAAATCTCTGTCTTCCGCAGTTTTTAGATGAGGGAACAAAAAGAAGTCGCTAGGGGCTAGATCTGGTGAGTAAGGCGGATGGTCAAGCAGTTCAAACCGTAATTCATGGATTTTCGCCATGGCAACCGCTGAGGTGTGAGACGGCGCGTTGTCTTGTTGAAACAGGATTTTCTTTTTCTGCAAATGTGGCAGTTTTTCCGCAATTTCTGCCTTCAGCTTGGCAAGTAATGATGTGTAGTATGCTCGTGAAAGGGTTTTTCCTTTTTGAAGATAGTCGATTAAGATAACTCCTTTACTATCCCAAAAAACAGTCGCCATCACTTTCCCAGCCGAAGAAATCAGTTTTTGCTTTTTTTGGAGCCGGCTCGCCCTTTGCAGTCCACTGTTTTGACTGAATTTTTGTTTCGGGCATATAATGGTGTTTCCATGTTTCATTTACAGTAATTAACCCTTTCCCTCCCAGGGTAGCCATTTGGCTACCTCATACATTTATTACAAAAGTAATCAAAATTAAAAGAATTCATGCATTTTAATCTGGCAAGATCATTTTCTTCCAGTTTATTGGAAATAATTTTGTATTTTTTAACTGGTAAATGTATTTTGACATTTTGAAGAAATTGGTAGGTCCTACATTGTTATTTATTAATTGCCCACGCTTAGTAATAATTGCTCTTACACCTTTTGAAGATGCGAGTGCAATCGAAATAGTTGACATGATGACAAATTCAGAACTGGACTCGTCGAAAGATACTTGCAGCAAAGAATAAGGATAAATAAGGAACTGAAATGGCGAAAAGTAGATATTGATGAAGTTGCAAGTCAATGCAATTTTAGTTTTTCTTCTCCCTCTCATCCAGAGTTAACCCCTTTTCAATATTTTAAGCTTTTTGTTGACGACTCTATTATCGAGGACATTGTTTACCAAAGTAATCTTTACTCCGTTCAAAATGATATTGACAATCCACTCAATACTAATTATAGCGAAATTTGCAAGTTCCTTGGCATGAATTTAATGGCAAGCATTGTATATTTGCCCCAATATCCAATGTATTGGGCAAATTGTACAAGATTTGCACCAATAGCTGATATAAAGCCACGTAATAGATCTTTTATGCTAAAGAAAAACTTGCACCTAAGCGATAATTCCAAAATGAAAGACCGCACAGATGAGCAATACGACAAACTTTTTAAGATTCGCCCTTTTCTGGATAAAATCAGAGCAAATTTCCTAAAAGTCGATCCTGAAGAAATGAATTCCATTGATGAAGTGTTGATTTCGACCAAGTGCAGAAATACTATAAAAAAATATATACGCAATAAACCACACAAATGGGATATCAAAATGTTTGCCAGAGAGCTGGATCGAGTGGCTTTTTGCATGATTTTGAGATTTATACAGGAAAGTCAACCGAACTTGTAAAAACTAAATTAGGAATTAGTGGAGATGTCGTGATTAGACTTTGTCAAAGTTTGCCAAAGCACGAACATTTTAAAATATTCACAGATAATTGGTTCACGTCCTACCATTTACTTTGTGAATTGAAAAATATTGGCATTTGGGCAACGGGAACATTGTCTATCAAGATGTGAATTTCTGACTGAAGATGAGCTTAAAAAGATGGGTAGAGGGTCATACGATTTCAGAGTGGAAAGAACAACAATATCTTCTTAAATGGTAAGACAATAAACAGGTATGTGTAGCATCGTCGCTTTATGGTGCGCTTCCTCTTGAAGTCGTACGTCGTTGGTTACTCAAGGAAAAAAAGTGTATGATAAGTATATGGTAGGAGTAGATCTAAGCGACATGATGGTGGCATTGTATAGGTCAAAAAAGGACAAAACATTTCTATTTCAGGATATTTTTCCATTTACTCGATGTTGCCTGTGTAAATGTGTGGCTTTTATACAAAAGGCATTGCCATCAAAACGAATTTCCAATCAAGGTCAACTTTGTCGAATTCAAAACGAAAATTGCGAATGGAATGCTACATGTTGGACATCTTGTCGATAAAAAAAAAAGAGGTAGGCCGAGTTCGAGTAATGCAAGTGCCACTTCCTCACCCGTTTCCGTTTCAAATAAAAGAAGAAAGCAAATCACGCAGAGGCCAATTTCGGATATACAATACGATGGCATTTGCCATTGGTTGATTCTTATAAAAAATAAAGAAAGATGTAAGAGCTGCAACGATAGGACATCGTTTTCGCGGACAAAATGTCAAAAATGTAATGTTGCCTTATGTCTCACACAAAACAAAAACTGCTTTTTAAAATTTCATAACAAAGACTGAGAGAACATGTACCGTATGTTAAAGTTTTCGTTATTTATTATTTACGATTACAGTCATTAATTTATTAATTTTTAATGAAGTACGAATTAATTTATACGTATCTTTAAAAAAAAATCCTTAAACAAAAATTATTAGGTAATATACTTGACAAGTCTGAATGAAAAGATAACAAGTCAGAATAGCAAATAGTTGTTATAAAAATTTAATTTATGTTTCTTATGTTTTTTTGAAGTAAAAATGATTTTCATTTGTATTTTTGGCTAATATTAATAAAGCAATCATTTCTATTATTAAAAGAAAAAAGTGTTTTGATTTTTTGGTTAGCACCCCAATGTAGCCATATGGCTACATTCAGCCACGCCCACCCAATGGGAGTCAAAAAAAAAAAAAATGATGCAGTTATCTTTAGACATATCAAAGTGAATTTTTTACCAAAACATTAATAATTTGGGAAGGAAAGTGTTAATCGGCGCCAAAACTCGGATTTATAGCGCCTAAACTTCGCCAACAGAGCGTTGGAAATGTTCATTCGGACACGTTTTCGGTCTAACGTAAGCAAACGCGGCATCCAACGCGCGGACAGCTTTCTCATGCCTAAATCTTGATTTAATATGTAACAAACACGTTATTTGGATATTTTCATAACCTCTACTATCTCTCTCACTTTAATTCGGCGGTCGTCTAACACCATTTGGTGATCTTTAGCAATGTTATCGTCAGTGGTTGCAGTTTTTACTGTGGTAAATGATGGTGCAGAGTCCCCATACACAGAGTCGAACTCATTTTTGATTTGCGTAGGCGTATTGCCTTTCAAAAACAAGAATTTAATAACAGCTCGATACTCATTTTTTTCCATTTTCACAAACAACACTCGCATTGACTCAGTCAAACGACTGTCAACTAAAAACTGCGCATTATAAACATACACAGAGTCCAACTCATTTTTGATTTGCGTATGCGTATTGCCTTTCAAAAACAAGAATTTAATAACAGCTCGATACTTAATTTTTTTTCCATTTTCACATTTTCGATGTGACTCACTCAAACGACTGTCAACAAAAAATTGCGAGTCCAAAATGACTGAAACTTCGGTAAGTAACTGTCAAAAGATGCACAACTAGCACTCACTAGCTTTTATTGAGGAGTGCAGCTATCTTTACCTTGCGGTCGGAAACCTTTCAAACAACCCTCGTATGTTAATTTTGTGGGAATAAAACTTACCAAATACCTTATTGAGTACCCTTTAAGCTTTTTTCCTATTCCGCTAAAAGTAAGGCACTAAGGACTTGACGTAGCCCCAGAGAAAATAATCGAGTGGTGTCAAATCGCATGATCGCGGCGGCTAATAGATGAACGCTCGCCGTGCGATGACGCATTCGCCTAATTTCTCATTCACCATTTAGAGTATAGCGCCGGCTTGTTGGAACCACAGCCCGGACATATCGATTTTGTCGAGCTCTGACTACAGAAAGTCGGTTAACATCGCTTTATACCTGAGACCAGTGACGTTAACTGTGTCTCCTTCCTGATTTCGAAAGACCAACAGTCAATCTTTGTGTATGCACTCATGCTTGGTCGAAATCTTGTGGATTGTGTTCGCTCCAATAACGGCAATTTTGCTAGTTGACATAGCCGCTGAGCTAAAAATGGACCTCGTCCGAGAAGATGATTTTTTGTAGAAAATCTCGATTTCCGGCCAACATTCCCAGCCCCCATCTAGCAAACTCATAGCGTTGTGTATGGTCGTCTGGCTTCAATTCTTGCGTAAGCACAATCTCATACGGATGTAGGCGTAAATTCAATCGGAAAATAAGCCGGGTTTTTGCCTTTCTGACATATAATATATTCTCTCAAAAAGTAAAAGTCATCTTAAAAAAGAAGAGCGTTAACAATATTAAAAAAAAAACATAAGTGTGATGAATCTAAAATAAAATTTCATTCCCACAGCTTGAGGTCTGTCCCATTAGAACACCTCATCAGTCCCAACGATCTCTTTGAGTTCAAATAACTCGACTAGTCTTAATCCTTTGACTCTTTTCTGGCCAATTCATCTATTGTCCTATAATTCCTATAATTCCCCTGGGTTGACTCTCTGGCGATACCCAATCCAGTCGATCGACTCCGAATAGACATTCTTGGATCTTCTTCGATACTGGTCGCTACGGCAGCTATGTTTTCTTCACTTTCTCTGTCTGGTTGGTAGCTTAAAATCCAAGAGAGTGTACTCTCGCTCAAACTTTTTCACGGTGCGACGAATTGCCGGCATACTGAAACCAAGAAGCGACCGACCTAACAACGAAATTCAATTTGCGTATTTACAACTGAGCCAGAATTTCGATAATACTTTTTAATAATTTCCGCACTTTCGGCCAGCGTAAATCGATACATGATGAAGTGGCAAACCTAAGTAATTATTTTGACAGCTGGATGTCATTGGTAACTTTGACAGCTGCTGAGACATAACAGTTGCAAAAACTATCATTGCCATCTGATCACCCTATATTATTTGATTTAATTTTTTTCCCAAGTTTTTATCTTCATTAACTGGCCTAATTTTAACTGTGTAATTTTTTCTCATTTCATGCTAAATATGCTCTATTTAGTTCCTTTCTGTCTAATCTATGATAAAACTTGTCCCATAATTCATACATGAGCAAATTTTTTGTTTTAGACAAATTATACATTATAGAATTATGTATGGAATAGCACGTCGAGTAAATGGCCTCCCCGGCTTTGCTGCCACATACGCAATTTTTCGTCTAAATTTTCCATGCCAGTTTTGCATAAATATGGCTGGATTTCTTTGATATAACGCTCAATTTGTTTCTTCGAGGCGTTTGTGGTCGTAGGTTTGTTAGCATAAACCCTGGATTTTAAAAAACCCAAAAGAAAAAAATGGAAATGGCTCATGCTGTAATTTAATTGTTTCTTGAGTTACATAGTATGTGACCCCGTCTTGTTGAAATCATATCTCGTCCATATACATGGCTTGCAATAGGCACAAAAGCGATTATAATACAGTGGCTCAACATTATAATGGGACACTTACAAAAATGAAAAATATCAATTATTTTCTAGGAACTTATAAATGTTATAGATGAAATAGATATCGAATTTGAATGCTCATACTATCAGTTTATTAAAAAACAAAAATCATATGAATTCATTAACACAAAGGAAAAAAAACATCCAAAAACTAAAAAAGGTCACATTCTGTAGCTCAAAGTAATAATGGGACACACGTCATAAATACACAAAAACAACTTGATTCAGTCTCAGAATTTAAGATTTAATATTTTGTTGAAGGGCCGTTTTGCCGTATTACTGCTTCTAGGTGATTAGGCATCGATTTCACTATTTTCTGGTAATAATCTGGTGAAATTTTTTACTATTCATCCTTCTGAGTTGAAATCAGGTCATTTTTATTGCTAATTTGGTGTTTTTTAGTTTTTCTTCTAAATAACTCCACACATGCTCCATGGGGTTCAGATCCGGCGACTGTGGTGCCGTTTCAAGCACATTGGGGCAGTTATAGAGAAGCCAACCTCTGATATTATAGGCCTTGTGTTTCGGATCGTTATCCTGGTAGAAGCAGTAATCGTCCGCAATACCCAATTTTTCGGGGGATTCCGACAGATTTGGTCCTAAAACGTTTATATAATATTTGTGGTACATTATGCCTTCTATAATTTCCAGGCCCTGCTGCCAATATTGCACGCCATTTTCAAAGAAGAATTCTCCGAAGATGCCTCCAGCCCAAAATCCGTACCATCCAGTGACACGTTCCGGATGCAACTGAGAAATGAGACGATTTGAATGGGAAACTGTAGCTGCAAAATGTTCATATTTTTTTTTAAAAATATGCTCAACAATGAAAACATACTGTTCATTCGGTCGGCGCTCCATTTTTAATAACCCCAAACTGTCAGCAAGACTTTAGTGCACAAATGGCACAAAATTCAAATCTTACTTGAATTTTGGGACACCCCTTTTATCTGAAGCCCGTATGATACTACATTTCTACACGGTTTCTTAAGAAAAGGAAAGCAACCATTTGCATAACAACATGAACTGTCAAAATAGATTTACAAATAAATTCAAACAATGCCGGACAAGAAAGAAAAATGGCAAAAATAAGTTCTGCTGGCCCAATACAATTCCTGAATCTGTGTCTTGCTTTTTTTATATGTGGTCTTACACTTTCCAATATTTTGTGGAATTGTGCAGGGGTCATTCCTAAAATATTTTTAAATAATTTCGTGTCTTCGCAGTGGATTTCTTCTGCTAATTTGTGACAAAAACCTGGAATTTCATAGAATATTAGTTGAAATAGGTGCGTTGTGTTTTAATTTTATTCAAGTTCCCATATTTACCTTCTACTTCCCTGAGTTTTTTTGTTTATTTAATTCTAACATGGCTGCTATGTGCAATAAATTTATACTTACAGCACACAAAATAAGTAAATCGTTGTATGCATTAATGCATTGTATGTGTGTATATACAATTTTAATGGGGAAATGTCAAAAAAAAGCTGCCAGTGGTGTAGAGTACTTAAAGATCTTAAGTAATAAACACAAATCCGCTGGTCGAGATGGCATATCTCCCCTTCATCTGAAGAGGTGCTCTTCCACGCTAGAAAACCCAATGCGTAAGCCGAAAAAGCCGAATCTTCTTCTCTTTTCGCCCACAAACCCATTTCACTTACGTCCGTTCCTTCCAAGGTCGGCTCATGAAATATTTTGAAACAGGAAAACTTTTCAATGACCGAGAGTACTGTTTTCGTAGCAACAGGTCCACTGGTGATTTGATGCCATGTCTCATAGAAAAGTGAAACAAAAGCGTACATCAATCTGGCGAAAAAAAGATAGTTGCACTTGACATTCCTAAGGCACTTCACAGAGTTTGGCATCAGGCCCTTTTGTTAAAAATTAATGCTTTTGAGATCGACGAATCTCTTCTTCAGTGGATTAGAAATTACCTTTCGGAGGGTTCAATCCCAGTTGTATGGGAAAGCTTCAGGTCGGATATTCACAAAATAAATGCTGGTGTGCCTCAGGGCCATATTCTACTCCAATATATTCCTTTGCTGACGACAGTACTCTTTGCTTTTTATATTCGCTCCTGAACACACGTCCCTGCTCTTCGGCTGTAGAATGCGAACGACAGCGTTTGTTAAGCTCATTAAATTCCGATGTTGGGAACTATCAACAGAGTGGAATATAATACTCCCAAAAAACAATTCTATTTGCTGTGTTAAAGCCAAATTTATATAACCAGCCATTATCCATGGATGGCACTTTCTTGGTCGAAACCGTAAAATTGTCCATTCTCGTCATCTTTGTTTATAATAACTTACGTGGAAATGGCCACATATTCGATGGCGTCAAAAATACTGCGAAATGTCTAGGTTTCCTTAGCGATATAAAAAATACTTCACCCTTTTTGGTCAATATATAAGGCATTTATCCGCCCAAATTTGGAGTACAATGCCCACATCTGGTTAGGTGCACCTAAAACATCCCTGCACATCGGTACCCTTCTTTTCAGTCTCGCTAGGTCTCCTTCGCCCGCCCTATGGCATTTTCTTCATTTTCGTCTAACTTTGTCTTCCCGGTCAGTATCATCCATTGTACCACAAAGCCATTTTCCTCATTTTTGTCTTGAATTACGGATGCTTCCTGAATCTATTGCAGCTATTTTTGCGTAAAGTGTTTCTATTTCTTTTCTAATAACCACGTCCTTATCTATCGGTAATTTTCTTATATTTTCTTGTGATAGGTTGACTATTTTCTTTACTTCTCTGGTACTAACAATATGTAATATACAATAGTTTTGATGTCCTTGACTACCTCCGTCTGTCCCATATTGGTTTTTGTATATTATATCCGTTGACTGTTGTGAGCTGACTTATTGTCAATGTTCCTGTGGTTTTATGTGTTAACAGTGATGTTAGTGTGAGACACACTATCATCTGCAAATTTTCGAGGGTATTTTTATGTTATGGGGTGTTTTGCATCTAACGCTTTAAATCTATACCTAGCTTAGTTCTTCCAATAATTTCGATTACTGGTATTACCTGTATTGTTTCCTTGTTCTAGTTTATTTTAATAATATTATTTTCTTTATATATTTTTATTTTCTTCATTAATGTCGCCTTGCTTCTTCTTATGTCATTTTCAGTGTGTGTCTGTTATTTAATTCTTTATTACCCTGTGAATCTTATGAATCTGTGTTAAATTTAAATTCCTCATTATTATAGTGCAATTCAAAATAGTTGGCCAACGCCCAAATGCGTAGAGAGAGAGTAGTTCATGGGTGTGCACGTCCTCTTCCATTTGTTTTTCTCTTCCAAGGATTATTTCCATATGTATATCTATTGTTGTAAGGTTCCCTTTTTATAAAAAATTTTATTTTTGTGAGAACAAATTTAAGAGATCTGCGCAGTAGACTTATAGGTATTTCTCTATCTGCAGTATTTGATAATATTAGCAGAGTTTTATATTAACTGGCTATAGTTTCATTAATGTGTATATGATCTAGTTGTTGTTTGTCTTCTGAATGTACTGTTTCGTTATCCGACAGGTTATTTACCGACTGATTTTAGGTATCACATTTACTATTCTCCTGTGGCTGAAGAAGCCTTCTATTTTATTCTCTTTTCCTGTTAGATATTCAATCTCATACTGGTACTCCTGTAGGTTTAATAGCCACCGCTGATTTCTCTGGCTAAATTCTCTCCATGTATATTTTTTTTATCGATGTATGGTTAAGTGGCCGGTGACCTTAAATTTCCTCCCCATAAACAGGGTCTACAATAAGTTACCCCCCAAACGAACACCTAGAACTTCTCACCAGTAGTTAAGTAGTTCTTTACGTAGCTCACTGGTTTATTTATTGATGCAAAACACTACGCTATAGGGGCAGTAATAATTTAAGATGCCAACCAGTGAGCTACGAATCTACAATAGATCAATTCAAGTAGTCCCTCAGTACATGGTTCACCAAGCTCTAAAAGTTTTCCGGCGTGTTTTTTATTCCACAAGGCATCGTTAGAAGGTCATAGACTCCATTGGGTGTTACAAACGCGGTTTCAGCGGGGTGAACTTTTATTTGGTGGTAACCTTCTTCGATCACCCTCGGTGCTTATCATCAATTGCAATTTCATTATGCTTTCTATAGTCTACACAAAGACGAAATTTCTGCTGTCCCGAATTATATATTTTTTTTAAATACCACAGCAACAAGTGACCCATATCTGCCATTGGGTTTTCTAATCATTCTTTTTATTACTTGCAGTCTAACTTCTTCTTTATGCTTCGGAAGTAATCTGAAGTGGTTGATAGACTATCGTTTTTATTTCACGCATTATTGACTGTGTATTGGTTAACGGATCGCCCTAACAATACTCGTATATGCATCTTCTTTATTTCTTTTTCGTTTAAGTGGCTCAAATCAACTTCTCTTCCGCCTCCCTTGTTGCGGTAAATTTTCCGGCAACAAGTTTGGTTGCCTTTTTCCTTGTGAAGTCCCTTCGCTCCCTCTTTTCGTTGAGTGGGAGCACCGAGCTCTGGCGGAGGTGGAGGGCAGCCATGGTCCACCAACCCCAGACCTCGGAAAACAACCCACATAGGTTCACGGGCGGTTTTCCTGCAGAGTAGAACGAGGAGGTTCGGTCGGTGAAGCCCTAAGGACTGTAGGAAGACTCACGATGAACCAAAACCCCCGGGGTGTGATAATAGCTCCACCAGGAAGACACAGACAGACGGGAGACCCGCAACGGGCTGCATCAGACAGGACGTCTGAAAGTCGCCGACGGGTGGGGACGGACGGTCCCCAACACGATGATGACGGGTGGGGGAAGACGATCTCTGAATCTTACACCCCAATGAAAGCCAATCAACAGGAGGCTTAAATAACACACCATCTTGCTACCGATGAGGGAGCAACAAAGGAGCAATAGTGGTGTACAGGCCAAGACAATCGAGCATACCCCAAAGATGTACCAGCTGTAAAAGTCAGGTTCGATGGGTGAAGGGATGACGACCCCCTTTAAGCCAACACCCCACCGATGGAGTACCGACGGAGCATAAGAGGCGTGTAGGCGGACGGAGAAGTATTAATGCAGCCTCCAACGAGGGAAAATACAAACCCACAAACATACACACAACATCGAACAAACAACACACAACAGCAAAAAACAACAACCAACAACACATAGTCACAACTATTAAACATCAAACAACCACCAAACAACAAAAACATACGAATAATAACACTAAACAGGAACAACCAACAACAATAAACTCCAACGACAACAAACAACCACCTTAATAAAATATAAACCACAAAACCGGCCGTGGACCGAGAATAGATAGGCCCGAGGGCAGAGAGGCCGGAGGGTAGAAAGGCCCAATTACAGAAAACTAAATAAATGATTGCAAAGAGTAACACGCTATAGGTCAGCCCCCCCCCCCCTCCGCAAATCTCAACGCCGATCCACCGGAGTAGTTAGGGATCACTGTAATTGGCGCGTATTCCACTGCCTTGCGGCTGGTTATTACGATAGCTTCAGTCTTGTGTGCAACGGGTTCCAGACCCCTAGACTCCAGCCATTTCTTTATTTTTACAGGTGGCAGACTCCGCCTCGTAAATGTGCTTGGCTACTATAACCACTGATATGTCGTCAGCGAAGCCAATAGCCTTGACTCCCTCCAGCAGGGTTAGCCGCAGGACTCCGTCGTACGAGAGGCGTTCAACATATTCTCGATATCGGGGTGAAGCTGTGGTTGTATATATAAATTGACTTATTTATCAAGTAATACTATTATTTTAGTGCATTCATGTGATTATTAATTCGCGTTTTATCTCTAGTTAATCAGAATCATAATGGCAACTGAGACGATGATGGTGAAAATTGAGTATCGCGCTGTAATTAAATTTCTCACTTGCTTAGTGAAAAGGAAAAAGTCAAAAATCAACTGTGCAAAAGTGGTCAAGTGAGTTCAAGAGAGGGAGAGCATTGAAGACGACCCCCGCTCCGGCGCCCCGGCTACTGCTTGTACGGGAGAAAGCATCAAAGAAGTCGAAAAACTTGTTCTTGAGGATGCCCGAATAAAGGTGAAAATGATGGCAGAGATCACCAAGCTTTCAATTGGTACCATTCATACCATTCTTCATGAACATCTTAACCTTTCAAAGGTCAGTGCAAGGTGGGTGCCACGAATGCTCACAGCGCCTCAGAAAAAAGTGAGAATCGCATGCTGTAGAGAGCTTTTGGAGATGTGTAGTGAGAACGCGGACGGTGTTATGGATCGAATTGTTACTGGGGACGAAACATGGGTCCACCACTATGACCCTTAAAGCAAACAAGAGTCCATGCAGTGGCATAAAAAAGGAACAGACCCCCCGAAGAAATTCAAAGTCACTCCGTCTGCCGGGAAGCTCATGGCCACAGTTTTTTGGGACTCAAAGGGAATCTTGCTCATTGAGTACAAAAAAAAAGGTGAAACCATCAACGCCACATCCTACGCTTCCACTTTGCATAATTTGCGGGAGGAAATTAAAAAGAAAAGACGGGGTAAACTCGCAGCGGGTGTGTTGCTTCTTCATGACAACGCTCCTGTTCACACGGCGCGAGTTTCCAAGGCTGCTGCGCGAGATTGTAGTTTCGAAGAAATCCAAAACCCACCCTATAGTCCAGACCTTGCCCCTAGTGATTATTTCCTGTTTCCGGATATGAAAAAATGTCTTCGTGGAAAAAGATTTTCGGATGAAGAAGAACTCAAGACGGCATTTTGCAGAGAAAGAGGAAATTTATTTTTTTGAGGGTTTAAAAAAGCTTATCTCAAGATGTAACAAATGCATTGATGTTAGCGGAGATTATATTGAAAAATAAAGACAATTTAAATTGAATTCGCATTTTCCTTCATATCGATACCGAGAATATATTGAACGCCCATCGTACATAATGTTCCATAGGAGAGGTCCAAGGAACGACCCTTGCGGACTCCCCCGGAAACACTTAGCACCATCGTCCGTATGATACCTTAACCTCCTGTTACTGAAGTAGTCCGAGACTATCCTCAGGAGATAGTCGTATTATGGTGTATCCATACTGGCCAAGGATCTCCTAGTAAACGACCAGCTCGCCGAGTTGAACGCGTTTTTTACGTCGAGCGTTACTACTGCGCTGTATCTTTTTGGCCCCCATTTCAATCTTTATCCTTGTATTCCTTCAGTTGCTTTATCTACTACCGCCTTTATTTCATCGACGGTAGAACGAGATTTTCTGAAGCCGTACTGGTGATCAGACATCGCTCCATTTTCCTCCGCCACTGCAGGCAGTCTAATGTATATAAAACGCTTAAGGACATTACCTAGAGTATCAAGCAGACATATTGGGCTATACAATGATAGTTCTCCGGGTGGCTTATTGCCCTTTGGAAGCAGCACTAAGTGTTGCAGTTTCCATGACGTAGGGAATATCCCCTCCTCTAGACACCTTTGCATCGTCGCTAAGAAGATGTCCAGTCTCGTCTTAATAGCCATCTTTAATGCCTTATTCGGTATGCCGAATAGTTCTTCCGACGTGATGGCCGGGATATCTTCCATATTGATCTCCCTTGTGATGCTGACCATAGTAGTTGGTCTATGCGGGAATAGATGCTCTACTGTAGTCCTTAGCATTGCATGGATGGCAGGTCAGTCGTGGGGACCCGTTTCCTGTAAGCTTCTTCATCACCACTCCCGAGGCATGGTTCCCACAAATCCATATCGCAGGCGTTTTTCTGTTGTTATCTGTCCAGCTGCTTCCGTCTATGGGTTTATGCGGTTCGTTTATTAGGCCTACGTCGATTCATTTCTTACTGTTTGCGCTAGAAGGTCCTGCGCGGATTCGCAGTGGTTTAGATTTATCTGGACAACATTCTTCACATTAATTTGGCCAGTGCCTTCTTGAGTACCGGGCACTTGCTGCTACCAGACACGTGTCCAGAATTGTCTGGAGTAACCATCTTACACCAGAAGCATAATGCGTCCTCTTTGCATTCATTGACTATGTGACCTTCTTCTCCACAGTTTCTGCACTGCTTGGATCGGTCATGCTGGCTCTTTCATTGGCATTTGAATGAAGCTTTTGGTGGGGGCCCTTCGAATACGAATACGGCAATTTACCCAGACGACTTTGATGTTACCGGATTCCAGCAATTTTTTCGCCAACTCTACCGGTTGGCCCACTATCACGGTCTGCGTGGCACTGTAGCCCTTCCTAAGATTGAGCACATTACCTTCGGCAACTTCAATGTTGTACTGCGCTTTGACTGCATCGCAGATGTCTGTCCTGGTGGTGACTTCGTCAAGGTCTTTGATTTCTATCGTGGATCTCTGGACTAAAGTGCGGATTTTCGCCTCTGCGCTAAGATTTTCACCGATTTTACTATTGATTTCTTCGGTTCTGTCACCAGATTCGCACAGCTGGAACAACAGGTCTCCTTTCTGGGTTCTCCTGATCTTTGTAACCGATTCACCCAGGTTTTGGAGTTTGGGGTCCCGTTTGACCATGCGAAGTATTTCGGCAGATGAAAGTTCGCCCTTGCTTGCCACCACTATTGCCCAGGTCGCGCTTTTTCTCGCGCGGGCTTCCTTGCCTTCTTTTTGGGAACCTTCAACCAGGTGCTGCTGTCGCCCTTAGCCTGTTCATTGCTCACCATCCTAGCGGTTATTTGACCATTTGTGGCCCACTCATTCATTATCGATTTGGCGGGCTTCTTGGGATGGGCTTCTTGCTCTTTCCGGCATTGCTTTGTTTTTGGGGCACCACTACACCACGTGATGCCTTCTTCGCTTCGACTATGGGCGGCGACTTCAGCCGGCGTTTCATACTCGGCGACTCTATAGACTCTATCCTTTGTTTGGGCCCCGAAATCACCTTCATCCATGGGGATTTTAGGGAGGTGTAATTTTTGCTGATAACTTCCTTGGGCTTGTTATCACGCATCCCATTCGTCAAGAGCTCATAGAGTGTTCTGATTTTTTGTATTGCATCCCACATTGGTTGGTGAATTGATCGCCTTTTATCATCCGATAACATTTCCATTAGGGCTTTTATTTGTTCCCCTAATTTGTGAAATAGGGAGGGCTGGTTATTTGGATCCAGCACCATCCACATACTTCTTTGAGACGCCGGTTCTCCATCAGGACTCCTCTGGGGCGATGGCTTCTGTCTAGCCGGAGATCTTCTCACCATCGAACTCTTCCGGAATGGAGTCTGTACGTTGATCTCCTGGTTTTGTTGGCTTTGTTTTGTTGGGTTCATTTCTTTTGGGTCCCCACTCAAGGCCGCTGTCAATGTTTGGGTGTGTAGTGATCTAGCGATCCCATAATTATCTATGCATGCAGTGAGGCCATGCGAGGGTTGACACAGACCCTTATGGGGTTATATGCCAGAGCCGGATAGTTGTTAACCAGGAATGTTGCATCTGGACCTAAACCACCAAACGAATGTGTGAGAGAGCAGGTGTGCAAATGTGTGTGCGAATGTGTATGTTAGCCTGGCGGGAGCTGTGGAACAAAAAAATATTTGGAAATCACTTTGGTGACGACCAGCCACAGAGAGGGTCATAGGTTATCAGTTTATTCGAAAATTGTTTTATTTTGAGAAATTTTGAGAATTGCGAAAAGCAATTTTTTTCTGTTTCAAAAAAATAAAAAATTAGAGTAGGGTAGATTAAAATAGAATTGCGAGTTTGCTTTGGAAAAGAAAAATAAATCACAAAAAAAAAGGAAAGAGGAAAAGGATAAAAGAAAGCACAGGGATGAGGCACTGGGGTAGCGGGACAAAACGGGATTCGAGAACTGTACCAGGAAGGGGCATAGCACCGCTAGGACAAAAAAAAGCTAAGTATAGAGTAGTGCAGTATAGAAAAAAAAAGTAAAAACTAATATTGAAAACGCTTTTTTTTCCTTTGTTGGGACAATCAAAACTACGATAGGTCGCGCTTTTTTCTTTCGGGACCATGGAAATAGCAGGTCACTGCATCGACGAGTGTCCCGTTAACCAAAAAACAAAAATATAATAAATCGTTGAGCTGCAACTGAGCCGTTATAACGTGGTGGAAAATCTGTTTTTTTTTTTCATTTATCGTTTTTGTTTTTTGCGTCGCTAAATTATCTTCGGAGAAGATTTTCTTTTTGTTTTTCTTCTTTTCCCATCGAGAGGGTTTTCTAGTTTTGTAATTTTAAATGCATTTTATTTTCTAAATCATTAACTCTTACATACTAACAAAAAATGCTTAAATGCTAGCTTAAAATTACTTAACAAACTTATACTAACTTACTGGCCCCACACAGGCACTCTAAGCTACTCTAAACTCTTATATATATGTCTTTCGACTTTGTTTACATTTTATTTATTAATACTTATTTTCTATGCTTAAGGCTAAGAAAAGAATTTAACAAAAAACTTAACATATGGACATAATTTTTTATTTTTTATAAAAACTTAATATCTAACTTAAAATAAACCTTAGTCTACCTAACACACAATACACACATACACACATATAGACATTATACACAATACATACATATACCAGTATATACCTTTATATATACTAATATATATATATATATTTCTTAAGTGCTAACCCAAACCTATGCAAGCTGGCCATCGCTATTCACAGAGATTGGTCAGCTCTGCCTCATTAGTGAGGCTGGTCCGTAATTGACGGAAACGGCGATGAAACCTGTTCTCCATCATTCAGCCACCAGAACTGCTGGTGCTGCCGAACGACATCCCTCTTATCGCGATTCCCCACCGCCCTACTGCACCTGAGAAGATCCACACTGCCGTGTGCGACGTCTCTGTTGTAGTTGAGTCGCCTGTCCCCAGCTTTCCGAGCGACATGGTAGATTAACCGGACCGCTGATCTATCCTGGATCAACCATATTTGATCTAGGTAGAGGAATGCTTCCGGTGGAACGAAGCCGTCAGAGCGCACACTCTCGTGGTAAAGGTAATTGGGGTAGTAGGACCCAGATATCAGGTTATTCGTCGAGTTCATTGCTCTTGCAATGTGCCTTCGAGTCAGCTTAATTACGAAGTTGTCCACTCGTATTAGGTTCGCCCTGTTGTAAAGGACCTCATTACGATAAAATTTTTTGTACTCCGACTCTGGCGTTCTGTACAAGCGAAGGCAAGCCCTAAGGCAAGCCCTCTCAAACACCCGAATCTGTTCCATTAAGCTTGCTCGTATATTGAACCACACGGGGCACCCGAATACCAACATGGGCCTAACAAGGGCCTTTACCCTCGCATCGAGTTGGCTGCTATAAAACAGTCTCTTTGTAAGAGCAAAAGCGCCTTTAGCTCTGGCCAGAGCAGCATCTACATTTTTGTCAAAATACAGAAACCAATATAGCCAGATCCCAAGGTATCTGACTACATTTCGACAGGCAGGAGGCTGTCCGTGTTGTCCAATGATCGAGAACTTTCGCCAATTTTTTCTGGTATCCCTAGAGGCTCTAGACAACGGCGTCCTAAAGAGAATGGTTTCCGACTTCTGAAAGTTGATTTTCAACTTCCAGTCATCGCAAAATCGTCTTATCTTATCGAAGTCACGCAGCAAGAGAGTATTAATGACCTCGATTTTTAGACCTCTTCTGTACGCTATCAAATCGTCTGCGTACGCAATAGTATGGGGAAGTGAACCTATCAAGTCGCTTGTATAAATGTTGAATAGGATCGGCGAATTGACCGCGCCTTGCTGAAGACCGTTTTTAATTTGAAATATTCCATCAGAAGTCACATCGCCATTTTTCACGATGAACTGTCTGTTGGTTAGCATATTATAAAGAATGTACAAGAATGGTTTACTGATCCCCAGCCTAGTCGGCTTATAGAAAAGACCCTCTAACCATACGGTGTCGAAGGCCTTCTCCAAGTCAACAAGGCAGGCACCAGTACATTGGTTTTTGCCTTTATTCCATTGGATATCGGACACCAGTTTAGACGCGGCATGTGAGACATCATGTCCCGCCTTAAAACCGAATTGATTATCCGGAACTATATGTTTGTCCTCAACCCACCTAGACAGAGCTCTATTGATTACTTTTTCAAAAACCTTACTGATATTCGGAAGGAGACTTATCGACCGGAGATTCGCCGGATTGGATATATCCTTTCCCTTTTTGGGGATAGGTTGAACCACCGCCGTTTTCCAATGCGCTGGATAATGTGCATTATTCATTGCATTATTAAACAGGGTAGTATAAATGTCCACCGCTTCTAGAGGAAGATGTCGATGCACGATGTTCGGAATACCATCGGTCCCCACTGATTTCTTAGCCCTAATTGTGTCAAAGATCTCATGGAGCTCTTCCTTCGAAATGAATGGGGGTAGGTCACCCTCTCTGGTAATGACATTATTTGCCATATTTTCGTCTCTGAACCGGGTGAAACCAGAGCCCTCGGATCGCCAGTTCTCTACTTCATTTCGAATGTGGAGGTCGTGCACCAAGACGCGATTGTCCAGGTCATAATTAGGGCCAATGGTATCAGTGGCCTTGTATATTTCCTGTAAAGTCGACCCTATGACCTCAACCTTCTCCTGTGGATCCTCGATCACAAAGAAGTCGTCATCATCAGTGCCCTCATTTGGATCAATACCTGCTATTGTCAGTAACCGTTCGTTGTCTGTTGTCCGGGCTGTTTTAAGACACTGAAGGTCGTTTTGATTTTTTCTCCGAAATAGTTTACTTATTTGCGGGAACATATTCGGGTTGCTGGTGTTTACAGCCCGAACCCTGTTGTTCCAATACAAACTTACAGAAATTCTGTAATTCTCTTTTGAAGATTTTTAATCGACGACTTCAGTGTCCTAATCTCCGGGTCTTGTCTGTCAGTTAACTGTCTGTACAAGTTTTTGAGTCTCGTCAGAAGTCTACTTTTCTGTCGGTGCAGTGCGTCAATAGTAGGATTGCGGAACAGGTCTTCGTTAGTCGTACGTCGATAGCGCGGTATTGTAGCGTCCATAGTTTGTTTAATTGTCTCGTCCATGTGTTTTAGGTAATTGTCGATCTCCTCGTTTGACAAATTCCTATTGGACGGTGGACGGTGGAGCGTGTTCGAGGCGAGTGCTCTTGTCAATGTTGCGGAGAAGCGTGTCCATCGAATCTTACTGTAGTTGTAAGAATATCTTTGGACAAACTCCTCCAATTCCGCAATTTCGTTGGGAACTGTAATTTCGGTGCAAAAACCGCAATGGTCGCTGTCATACACGAATGTGCGCAGACAGTTAAGCGTTTGTAAATTCGTACCTGTCAGTCGTATATGTTCGTCGTACAGCAGTAGATCCAAATAAGATTCGCCTCTTGGAAACGACGGGTTATCCGTCGCTTTAAGACCGAGTCTGTACATGACATCGTGCTGACCCCACCAATCGAATAGTAGGTTCCCTCTAGTATTTGGCAAATTATTACCCCAATCTCTGTGTCTAGCGTTGAAGTCCACGCCGATTATAAAATAATTCTCCCCAGATTCCAGCCTCAGGAGTCGAAAAAGCGTGTCGAGCTCTGTAATGAATAAAGTGGATTGTGGAGCATCAGGTGCATAAACAGAGGCCAAGTACAGCCGCATTTCACTGCGGAGCGGGATGTAAATGACGACTGCCTCCAACACCCGGAACCTACGCAACACTCCCTTGTACACTCTGTGAAATTTTATACCTTGTTTAATGAAGATCGCGACACCGCCTTCACGTTGGGATCGGGGCCGGTTTCTTCTTCTAACAATATAATTATTGTACTCCAGTTTGTGCTTCTCGGTTAGCTTGGTTTCGCTAGCGAAAAGCACATCAGGAGATTGGTCTTGTAACAATTTAAACATCGCGGCCCTTCGTTCGATCCTAATCAGTGAATTAATATTCACCGCAAGGACCTTCAAGGTTTGCTCCACCATGTGCGTACCCATTACGACATGTGTTGCGTTAGGCCCGGCAGCAGCGCGTAGATCTGGTCCACCCGCTTGGCCTGTTCTTGCACCTGCTTTTGCAGCTGAGCCATCTGCCCTTGGATTGCGAGCAAGATGGCCAGCATGTTAGGTGCAGCTTCCATTGTTCTCGGCATTGGCGCCGGAGAAGCAACAGTCGCTTGCTGTACCGTAGCCCCCCTACCGGCCGCCATTTGGGCGTAGGAAATTTGGGACGTGACGGCTGGTGTTTGAAACCTAGCAGGTGAACGCTTGACCTCCACCTTCTGCTGTCGAGTCAGTTTTGCTTTTTTGATATCAGCGAACTTAGGACAACCCCGATAGTTTGCGGTGTGTCCCACGTTCCCACATAATACGCACGAGAGCTGTGTCCTATCGGATACTCCGTCCCTACCCAGAGCACATTCCTCAGAACTGTGGTTCTTTGCGCACTTCACGCATCGGGGCTGCATTTGGCAGTTCGAAGCGGCGTGTCCGAACCTCTGGCAGCGAACGCATTGTATAACGCCTTCGCTCCTTTTTAATTTTTCCCAATGAACCACCTGGTAGTCTAGGATATTGATACTCCTTAGACTATCCAGACGGCTTTCGCGACTGAGCTGCACCAGGAAGAACGGCAGACTCAGTTTCTCCCGCCTGGCTCTAACTGTGGTAAATGGCTTTACCCCCACGAACTTGAGTCCTTCGCACTCCTTCTCTTTGAGCAGTGCCAGGATCTCCTCAGGATCAGAAGACGGTTCCAACCCCTTCAGCAGCATCGATTGCCGCTTTTCACACTTCGGTGTGAATGAGTAATGCTCCGTCGTCGTTTCCTTTAGGAGCTCTTTGACTTTCGCGTAGCCCTCCACTGACGATCGTTCCCCAATCTCTTTATGTTAAAATTATTACCAATGACCAACTTACAAAGGTCCTTGGTAGCATTTACCTCTAGTTTATAGGTGTTGATAGGAGGCACCTTCTCCTTCTTCTTCTGCTGATGCTGCTGCTGTTGTTGTTGTTGTTGCTGCTGCTGTTGTTGCTGTTGCTGCTGCTGCTGCTGCTGCTGTTTTTGCTGTTGCCGTTTTTGTGACTGCTCTTGTTGTTGTTGCTGCTATTTATTAACCTTTTGTTGTTGTAGCACTTGTGCTCTTTTGTTTGTTTGGTGTTGTTGTTTTGCCTGCTTTTGAGCATGCTGATGTTGTTGGGATTGCTCCTGCTCTTCCCTCTTCCTTCTGACCATTTGCTTTTCTTTTATAGCCAGCACTCTTTGTTGTAGCATTTTAATGCTACTACTAATCGCCTCCATTTCTTCATCTTCATCATCGGATTCACTTGCTGCCAATGAAGCGAAGTTGTTCCCTTCCCTCACCCCGCCAAGCAGCTTTACAGTGGCCGTTGGTAGGGTGGGACGTTTTTCCAAGTTAGAAGGTGGACTAAACTTCCTCCTTCTCTTTGTTTTTGGCGTTTGGCTCGAACTACTCGAAGCCTCACCTGATACTTCAGCAGATCCCGCTGTTAACATAGCGGACCGCGCTCCACAATCCATCACGTGATGGACACCACTTAGTACCACTTGTTTTTGAATTTATTTTAAATGAAAATAAAAAAAAAAAAAAAAATGTGTAGAGTCCACGCGAATTCGAACCCACGACCTATGATATGCCGGCCGAGCACACTGACCCTCTGCTAATTGGAGCCTATAGCAATTTCCTCAAATGTCTCTTTGTTATTGTTATCACTGTTATCCAAGCCGAAACACGTGTGTTCTCCACGGAGATATGTCAACGACTGTCCCATCGAGAGGTTTCGTGATTCCGGGGGAAAAATCATGTGGCGTCCATTTTCGTTTAGCAGGTTTAGCTGCCATTAAAGTCCTACCTGGAGGAACCCACAGCTGGGATAGCGGGATTCCAAGCGAAGTTATGGTTTGATTCGGGGCATTGCTCTATCGTTGCCGCGACTCAGGCATAGCAATTTTCGCCCAACGCGGGGCTGTTTTATTTCATTTTTATCCGTGGTTTTTTCTGCTTTTTGTCGGCGACAAGTAATCGCGAAGTATTGTGGTTAGGGAAGTAGTTGTTTGTGTGTTTTCTCTCTGAGAATTTCTGACACTCTTGTGGTTTTTTTTAGGACTGCAACAAGGGCAAGAGTGCAACCAATGGGGAGTTAAGGAAAAAGGAAAAGTACATGTGGATGCAAAGAGTAGAAGCAGACATAGGATTCTTAAACCTGGGCAAGTACCAGGTCTCCAAGTAGGTGTTTTTTTTTAATTTTTCTTGATTGGTCATTTTCTTTTCTCCACTTCCTAGTGGATTTTTGTATTTGACATTACCAAATATCAATATACATACATATGTAGATATAACTACATATAAATATAGTTGAATATACATAAAAATGTATTGACGCATATCCATTCAAGCATTTATATATACTAAAAGTCGATCTGCCTAGACTGTTGGGTATCCGTGAACCAGCAGAGCTCCCTCAAGCTTTGTACTTGTGCCTTAAGCTTGAGAACCGAAACTTTCGTCCGCAAATGCTAACAAGCCTAATAACGGCTTACCACATCAGCAGCCACAGCGTAAACCCAATCCACACACTCCTATCCAGCAATTCTATCCACATTTGAAATATCTGCCACCACAATTCAACCAAGTTCCTCAACTCAGACCAATCTGGCCAACTCAACCGCAAGGGGATCGAAACCAACAACATTTACAGTTCCCACAATACAATTATCAACCCCACTTCTCTCTACCAAACGGAGTCCCTCAAATCGTTACGAAACCTCAACCGAAGCCGGAACCTATCGATGCTTCAACGATTAAAACAGCAGCTGCAAATCACCAAAGCAAGCCTTCAGCAACATTTGTATTTGCCACAAAAAGACCTCCTGGACCTCACCCTCAACAGCATATACCAAATAAACAACAACGAAATTATCATGTATGTAGATACAGATCAAATAAATCTTGAAAATTACTTCCAAGCTATGACAAAGACGCAAATTACAGCCAGACTCTTAACCAGTATTCATCTACTGAAGAAACTCCTAGTAATATAAAACTAAAATTTTTCCTTCTATCTACCCTAAAGTCGTTCCATGGCATCCTCGGTAATGACAGCTTAAAAACTCTATCCGCTGTAATTTACCCAAAGGATAGCTATACGGAAGTCCTTAACAACGTCAAAATTAAAATAAATCAACTTAAATCCAGTTCAGTTAATTCTGTTGAAACCAAATTTAACCACATGACAGGTTGGAAAAAAGACTCAATAAGAGCACTAACATAAACATTTTCGAATTTGTTTTTGAACCTGATGAACGACTCACCTATACGACCAAGGTCATAGGTGAAATCCGTACCAATACTGATACTCCAGTCTATACAAAATCGTATTCGTAACCTGCATCCTTAAGATCCGAAATTGAAACTCAAATTGAGAAACTCTAAACTGATTATTCGACCGTCCCGGTCACCCTATAATTCACCTGTATGGATCGTACCCAAGAAATGCGACTCCCAAGGGAATACACAATACAGAATGGTGATTGATTATAGGGAATTAAACACCGTCATAATACCTGATCGATATCAGATACCTGATATTAACGAGGTTCTTTCCTAGTTTGGCAACAATAAATATTTCACAGTTCTCGACCTACGCAGCGGATTTCATCAAATACCGCTAAAAGATTCCGACATAGAAAAAACCGCATTTTCTGTTAATAACGGAAAATACGAGTTCACTAGGCTTCCATTTGGATTAAAGAACGTGCCTTCAATTTTCCAACGAGTACTAGATGATATACTTCACGCGCTTCTAGAAAGATCATGCTACGTCTATATTGATGATATCATCATCTATAGTGAGAATGAAACGAAACATATCAAACATATCTCCGAGGTATTCGAAACCCTTCAGAACGCCAATATGGAAGTCCAACCGGACAAATGTAAATTTGTGGAGTTTCTTAGGTTCATCGTCTCTTGTCATGGAATTCGGACGAATCCTGTTGAAGTAGAGGCAATCGTGAATTTTCCAGTTCCCAAAACATCAAACCAAACTTGACCCTTCCTAGGCCTTTCCGGCTACTATAGACGTTTTATTAAAAATTATGCGCGACTCGCAAAACCTTTAACTTCCCTACAAAGAGGAGAAGAAGGGCGTTCTCAAAAACGGAATCTCAAAAGACATCCATTACCCTGAACTCTGAAGGTTTAGAAGTATTCAAAAAAATTAAAAGCACATTGGTATCACAAGATTTAATTCTATCATATCCATATTTCCAAAAACCGGTCGAACTAACAACCGATGCTTCAAATGTAGGTTTAGGCGCTGTCTTATCTCAAGATAATCGGCCAATAACATTCATTTCTCGGAAATTGAGTAAGACTGAGGAAAATTATGCGGCAAATGAGAAAGAAATGCTCGCTATAATTTGGTTTCAGAAGACGCTACGTAATTACCTTTACGGAACAGCAAGGGTCAGAATTTTTACTGACCATCAGCCGCTGACTTATGCATTGAGTTCTAAAAACCATAACTCCAAAATGAAGCGCTTGAAAGCTATTCTAGGGGAGTACAATTACGAACTCCAGTATAGGCCCGGACGAAACAATATAGTGGCTGATGCGCTTTCAAGAATAACTCAGATTAACTCAATGACAACCAGTGATGAAAGTTCATCGCATGAACTAATAACAGCTGTGGAAGCACCCATAAATGCCTTCAAAAGTCAGGTAATGCTATCAACTGGAGATGAAGAAAGTTATAAGTTCGAAATCCCTTTCCCTACCTACCATCGCCACACAATCGTTAGAAAAAATTACACTGAAGAAGCTATTACCTATATTTTAAAAAAATATTTAAACCCTAGTGTTATAAATGGGATATATAGTATGTTTCCGAACCCATCATGGGACAAATTTTTACATTAGTAAAAGATATTGCAGATCCAATAGAACGAGGAAAAGAAATATTAAAAGAACACAAAAGAGCTCACCGAAATAGTTTAGAAAATAAAAATCAACTGCTCCAACATTTTTACTCCCGGAACAAGAAATCCGAAGTGGATAAAATAGTCCGACAATGTTCAGTTTGTAAGCAATATAAATATGATCGCCACCCTAACAAGCCGGAATTACAATCTACATGAATTCCTCAATATCTACTCTACCGAGAAGAATTTAGTTCTGACTGCTCTGGATAAATTCTCAAAATATGCCCAGACCTGCATTCTGAAGTCTAAAGCCATAGAGGATATGAGAGAACCTTTACGGCAAATCCTTTTCGCCTTTGGCGTCCCTAAAATCGTTGTTTTTGACAACGAAAAATCTTTCAATTCAACATTTATCCGATTCCTGCTCCAAGATCAGTTAGGAATAGAGGTCTACACGACTCCCCCTTATACGAGTACAGTCAATCAGCAAGTGGAACGATCCCACTCAACGCTATCCGAAATCATGCCTTGCCTCAAAACTGATAACATAAACAGATCTTTTCAGGAGTTACTCGATCGTTCGGTATACGAGTGCAATTATTCAATCAATTCAACGAGAAAGAAATGACAATAGAAGTGTTCTAGATTGAAAGCTTAACAAGCTCTAACAAGATCTAACCTATCACAACAAGAGTAAACAGATAATTACAACTTACAAGCCTGGCGAGACTATACATATATGTCAAAATTAAAAAACATTTAGGAACTAAACTATCTCCCAAGTTCAAGAAGGAAACAGTTAAGGAGGACAAAACAACAACAGTCCTCATACAATCGGGAATGGTAGTCCACAATACCCTCATTAAAAGTTAGCATTTATCCTTACAGGTTCCTCCTGACTCCATTCCTCGGCAGTATTAAAATTTTGGGTTACTCAACCTCGCAAGCAATAGCATGGCGCATGGGAAACGCAAGAATACAGACAGGGATTTTCCGAGTAATACACATAATTGCATTAGATGAATATCAGGAAAAAGTTAATGAGATTAAGTCAACTATAAACTCACGAGTGACCAACAGAGACCAAATTTATCCCTTCCATATCCACGAACTTCCCAAATCCAAACCCACCTGAATTGACTCAAACCTAAACCTAAAGCCAAAAGATCCTTGGATTTTATAGGCAAACCGTGGAAATGGATTGTTGGGGAAACCAGACCACGATGATTTAATTGTCCTAACAGAATAAATAAGCAATGTTCTTCAAAATAATAATAAACAAGTAATTTTAAACAAAGTAGTATTAGAGAGGATAAATAAGCTCAATAATGTAACGAACCAAATTTTAAGATTTAAACAAAATAGCGATATGTTTAGAAACCAACTACCAATAAATTTGAAATTCCAGTTAGAAGTGGCCTAATAAATTCATTTGTTTTAGATGATAAGGAACTATATAATGTTGAATAAAAGACGCGTTTGAAAATAATAAAATTCCATATATAAACATTGAAGAAGCAATTAAATTTACTACCATAAAAATTGCATCTGGTAACTCATCTATAATCTATAGTATATGTAGGTGTTTCGATCTCCGACGAAAAACAATGTCAAGTTTTATTGGTTAAACCTATTAAATTACAGAAATCGATTCATAAATTTCCATATGAAAAAGTTTTAAATTGTAATAATATACTATATGTAATTTATGGTTTAAGAGAAAATTGTGTAGATTATGTAAAAGTAATAATGTAATAGATATAACTGAAACATCTTGTGTACCTAGACTTTTAAGAAGCAAGCATCCTGCCCCAAATCTAGTAACCAGCATGTACCAATGATAAAAGTAATAGAACCAGGAACTCTTCTGCTAAATCAATTCAATGGTTCCACCATTGTCAACAACGTCACAACAAATCTCTCCGGAACGAAAGTATCATGATAGATGGTAAAAACTTTACTTCAAAAGATTTCCCCGGATACAAACCATTACCAGCCATATTACAGCCAGAAAGCATTCGAAGAAACAATGAAGGACCTTCATGCTAATAATACGCAGGAAATACAACTTCTGAGGACAAAGAATCAGCTAGACCTAATGGCAAACTTTAGCATAATAACATTCATAATAAAGCTGTCACAATCTTCGCACTTAAAAACAGATGCTTTAAGCCAAGATCACCCGCATTACCCATTTCATTTGACATACCAACAAGTTCAAGAGCAGTGGAAATACCCAAAGAGATAAAATATCCCGACTCACCCAAAGTTAGGAGCTTTAACCATATTCCATATTTTTGAATGTCCAACGACGTTGGAACTTAAAACGGGAGGAGTTAACACAGCATAAGTTCAAACAAGTGTCAACATTCGATTCGTAAGCATAAACAACATTAGAGTTCGTACATGTTCACAACGTTCGATACATGATACCTACGTTTCACCGGTAACAGTTTAAACAACATCGTCAGCATAAGCAACAAGCAACACTATTGACGACGATGACGTCACCAAATCGTATCAATTATCCAAGGCACCCAACCCTTACATTGGTGATAAGCGGAGACAACGAAATGCGGAAGTTCGGAACGCACCCACCAATTAGGGAAATTTATTTGAGTGTCCCAATATGTCCTAATAGAATTGTACGAGTACATATATTGTAATGAATGTCAACAAAAAGGAAATAAATTGAATTCTTTTTATAACGTACAAGAGAGCGATTTAGTTTTTTTCGCGTAAACTCGGACTTAGAAAAAATAACGCAGTTGGAGGAGAACAGTGTTAACCCTTTTCCCGTTTGATCTTTTCGGTCAACTGAATTACGAACATTTTGATATTCACATCATAAAAGATAACTTAAAACTCCAACTGCTTTGAAGTGATTTTTTTTTATTCAAATCGTATTGTCTAAATACTTAAAGACAAGTGAATACATAGATACAAATACATACAGTAAAACAAAAAAGACTGTGAAGGCGAAACTTTGAACAAATTGCTGGAACCAGCACAAGTTGCTTTAGTTGAAGAGCAAACAGAAGCCGAAATAATTCCAGAACCAAGCCAGGAAGTAGCTGAAAGTTTGTGTGAGCTGTGTGCTGCGTGTGCATCGACATCTAATAGGATTCCAACCGTGAGTACCACCATTCCTGTATCTTATCTTATTATTCTATAAGTAAACGTAAAACATATATAAATACAATATGAAACAAAAGAAATTAAATAGAATACTTACGTAATTCGAAAAGGATATTTCCAATTTCGGCAAAAGAGGTTCAAGTACTAGGACAGCAAATTATTTGTTAGGCCATTTGTATATTTTGGAGAAAACTCTGGATCCGGCAGAATGTGTGTATAAGGAGTGTTTAGGTAGCTGTTTAGATGGTGAAGAGGACAAATGCTCTGAGGTGGAAGCTGTGTTCGAGCAAATTCGTGAGCTACACTTCGACTACAGGGGTAATCTTCTCGACGCAATGGACAAAACAAAGGAAACTAAAGACGATGTCACAAACAACGGTTTAAGTTCGTCAGCATCACTTTCTCACAACGCTGATATACGCCTCAAACATATTCCCGTTCCAGTCTTCTCCGGTAATTATGAGTCTTGACGTGGTTTCCGGGACCTATTCGTCTCCTTCGTGCACCATAACTCCTCTTTGTCAGATATTCAAAGATTGCACTATCTTAAAACTAGTGTCTCAGGCGAGGCAAAGAGGATTTTGTCACATTTACCTATCGCTAATGGAAACTACGCAAAGGCTTGGGCGACTTTTGAGGGCAGGTATGATCACCGACGATATCTGGTCAACACGCAGTTCAAGTGTCTCTTCAACCAACCGTCCATAATCCAAGAACGTGCTGAATCACTCAAAGAGTTGTTGGATACATCAACTGAAGTAGTCCACTGCCTGAACGGTTTGATGGCACCAAAGCAGCACTGGGATGCGGTGTATGTACTGCTTCAAAAATCTCCGATCAAAACGCAGCAGATGTGGCAGGTGCCAAGGAAGATGCCAAGGAATTGGCCACGTTTGCAAAATTCAAGCAATTTCTGGAATCAATGTTTCGAACTATGGAAGCAGTAGGGCAAAAGCAGGCAAAATCTTCGGCAGAACCAACGAAAAGGTTAGTGCAACGCAATGCTTTTCACTCGGAGGCAAGTATTTCCAAATATACAAGTATTTCCAAATATTGCAAACTGTGCAATAAGGGTGCGCATTCAATTCGGAAATGCAATCGTTTCCTTAAAATGAGCATCAACGATCGGTGTCAGAGTGTTAGTAGGTTAGGGGCTTGTAGGAATTGTCTTGCATTTTGCCATATTGCGGACAATTGTCCAAGTTCCCATAGATGTCATTACTGCCAACAGCCACATTATTCACTTCTGCATCATTCGCCCAAGAATCGTCCTCAAAAGGGTTATCATAATTCAGAACAGCTCAGTCTATCCACTTTCAAGCCTTCGAATCCATCTAGCCTCAAGCCTTCGAATCCAAATGCTCAACGACCCAATGAAGAAGTTCCATGTTGCAGTAAGTCTGTGAACACCTACCACTCTGTGCCAGAGGCGTCAACCCAAGCTATGTTGACCACAGCCATAGTGAAGGTCAGAGGATCAACGGGAAAGGTCACATCGTTACGAGCATTACTGGATTCAGGTTCTGAAGCTTCATTTATAACCGAATCAGCAGTGCAACTTTTGAATGCGAGATCTAAACCAACTTGTGTCGAAGTTTCCGGGTTAGGTTTGGTCAACAGTGGCACATGCAAGAAGGTCGTGGACATCACCATCGGCTCTCAGCACACTAACTTCGAAGTTTCCACACAGGCCTTTGTCAACAAGTCACTGTCTGGCCATATCCCGGCCCGCAACCTTCCAATTGACGATTGAAGGCACCTCGATGGCTTGAGCTTAGCCGACCCAACCTTTTTTAAGCCAACCAAGGTAGATCTATTGCTAGGTGCAGACGTGTTGTTCAACATAATGCTCCCATAATTGGTCAGACCCGAAAATGCCAAGTTACCTGTAGCACAAAAGACCAAACTCGGGTGGATATTGTTTGGACGTGTGCCCTAAGCAAACCAACTTGTCAATAACTTCCACCAAACTAGCGAACTTGACGTAAATTTACGGAAATTCTGGGGGTTAGAAGAAGCTCCATTTATCAATGTGGAGTCTCCAGAAAGTACTTTGTGTGAAGAACATTTCTTAAGCAACATCAAGCGTCGATCAGATGGACGATGTGAAGTCGCCCTCCCATTCAAAGGAAATGTTTTTCCAGTACTTGGTCGTTCCAAAGAAGATGCGTTACGGAGATTTAAGCAGCTAGAAGGACGTTTCCTCAAAAACAAGGTGTCATCGAGCTAAATCAAATGAATTTTATTTATTTTTTTTTTTGAATTTTTTAGTTTTTAAAAGAAATAAGAAAGTGCTGGCAACACCACTCCTTTTGATAATTTACCGAGTTTAGTCAGTATTATCTTGTCTCTTCCCCGTAAACTTCGAGTTCACAGTTTTTTTCCGTTTGTCTTTGGTTTTATATTTAACTATGTAGAGTTGCCTGTTACCTTTTTTTTTTTGGTATAAAGAAAGAAAAAATTCAGTGGTTGCATTTTTGGAACAGGGAACTTTCCAAAGGTCAATTTTAAAAAGATACATGCTCCCTAAGGCAATGTAAGGTAGTTTAACTTTTGTTTATATTTATAATGACATTTATTGTTTGTTTTAGAAAATAAAATTGAACTGAATCCAACTTGGGCTTGTGGATTTTTTTGGGTTCGATCTTTATTTTGAAGGAAGGAGTGTGGGAAATTGTCCATGTAACAACACTATTTTATTTTATTGATCCTTTTAACTGGTGCGCATTATTTTCGTTTGCTTTATACATATTACTCTTGTGTGGTTCCTGAAATGGCTAATGGAAAGCATAGCTGCGCTTCGCAAAATGTCGCAAGGTAGATGACGCACAAATGGTTAGCTGTGAGCACTGTAGAAGATGGTGGCACTATTCTTGTGCAAACTTCGACCCAAGTGCTTATGACACTGCGACTTCGTGGTTTTGCGAAGAAAGTGCCTGCAAAGGGGTCATAGACGAGGGTGCAGTTGGTTCGGCAGCAGTGCAAATCGACGTCAATGATCAGGACGACTTGGAGGCTTCTATGGATGTATTGATAGAGGCTGCTGTAGTGGCTCAAGCTTCTGTGTCTCAAAAGGATTTGGAGTTGGCTGCTCTTCGAAAGGAACTGGAGGCGATGAAGGTAAAGTTAGCCAACGTTTCGTCACCAAGCCGGCCTACGGTGAAGTTGTCCAGTGAGCGGTTATAAATGTTGCGGACTATTCAAGCCAACCATCGGGCACTCTTGAAGGGTTCACAGAATGTCGAAAGGGACTTGCCGCAGAAAACAGTACGAGATCACTTGCACTCGACACCTATTACTGGGTCATCTAACCAACGGGTGAGTTTTCCTGAAACGATTCAACAGGCCGATATGTCCAGTTTGCTGACAATTCTTAATCGGGGGAATGTGCAGGAGCTACCAATGTTCTCTGAGGCCAACAAATGTGAATGGCCTTATTTCGAGGAGGTCTTTAACGCTACGACGATTGAAGGGAAATTCAGTAGCAAGGAGGCGTACCAACTGGTGAGTGACAGGCTTAAATACTCATTCGACGACGCAGCCATTATGGATTCTCTACTCTGTATTTTCGGGAGATCAGATGTTTTGGAACACTGTTTGACGGCAGATCTATTGAAGCTACCCTCTTTGAAATCGGGGTGCGATTCGAACCTACACTTGTGGGCGGTTAGGGTCAATGGGTTTGTAGCTGACATTCGGGCTATGAGAAAGGAAGAGGAGCTGTTCAACGGATACGTACTCACAGGCCTTTCGGGAAAGTTGAGCGCGGGTCTATACCAGGACTGGCGTAAAAGGGAATCATCAACTCGACGTGCATCGTTGAAGAATTTTGCCGATTTCCTTATGAAAAAGGTAGTCGACCTGCCCCCGGAGTTGGTGCAGCCCCTTGAGACTACCACCTTGAAGAAACCAAGTACATCCAGACCAACGCGACAAGTACTTACCCAGCAGAAGCAGCTCTGCTTCCGGTGTTTAAGTGGAGTGAAGCATGATTGGCGATCATGGGTGGCCGTGGTGTAGTGGTACTAACTATCGCTTCTCACTCGGAAGGTCAAGGTTCGAATCCTAGCCACGACAATTTTCATTTGTGTAATTTGAAAACTCAGTCAGAAAAATCTGCGTGTGAAGGCATAACACTGACATGTAGATTTGGCTCTTGTAGGGTTTTTCAAGCACAAAACAACCGTTAAAATTCACAACCTCACCATTCCGAGTGAAGAAAATCTCTCCGTCCTATTCGGACTCCCACCCCTGGAGAGTCAATATCGAAACCAAATACACCTGAGTTACAAACCACTACATCACCAACTTTCCTTTCTCCTCCTTCTATCTTTCCGCCCGCGCCCTGGCAACAGTATAAGGGTATTCATAACCCCTTAGGCGCGCGTAAATTATAAAAAAAAAAATGTGCAAAGAAGAAGATTCTGCTGCACCCAGGAGTTTCCAGCAACGAGGATAGTTTGAATGTAGCCGCCGTTCCATTTGAGCCGTCAACCAATTTTGTATCGGCGCACACTAAAGCAGATCTCCCAGTCATGTACAAGGTCGCCCCCATTAGGATTTTTGGGAAGAACGGAAAGTACCGCGACACCGTTGCTTTTCTCGATGACGGTTCGTGCCTGACATTGATGGAGCGTGATCTTTTCGAAGCGTTGGACTTGGAAGTGACCGCAGAGGACTTAACGGTGCAGTGGACTAAAGGTGTTTCCTGGTCTGAGAAGACGATTCGGGCGGATCTGACTATGGCTGGAGTCAATCATCGAAAGCGGCATTTTCTGAAGAGCCTATACTCAGTCGAGGACTTAGGGTTGCCAAGCCAAATTCTTAATGGGCCATGGTCAGCGTCACGGCAAAGAGGAAGAACCATGTGCAATTAAAACGCTTTTGGGGTGGATAGTGTACCGACAGTCAGCTCCTTCGGTTAGGATACCGAAAATCAGCGAAGCAGCTAAACCAACCATGCGTCTTCTGTTCCACGAGGCTATCAAAGCAGAGGATGATCTGCACGAGATTGTACGAAGCCACTTCACCACTGAGAAGTTTGGAGTTTAAGTCCTTAAAGAAGAAACCCGAGTTGCTAACTTGGGTGAACAACCACATGTCCCGTCTGCTGTCAAAGGAGTATGCCAGTATCGCATCGAGACAGGAGTTGCAAAAGGAGTGGCCGCGGGTTTGGTATGCGCCCACATTTATTGTGCATAATCCTAATAAGGTCACCCCCAAGCCGCGAATGTTTGTTGATGTGGCTGCTGAAAGGACCGGATGATTTAGTCCCTCTGCATGCAGGACTCTTCAAATTACGCGAGCGAAGGATTGCAGTGAATGCGGACGTAAAAGAGATGTTCCACCAAATTAAGATCAGGGAAGAGGATCAGCAGTGCCAACGCATCCTGTGGAGGAATGCAGACGTCTCGGCAGACCCCATGGTGTACATTTTCGAGGTCATGATGTTTGGTCCTAGGTATTATCCATCATGTTCCCAGTTTGTAAAGAACAATCACGAGAATCGTTTCCAGTCCGAGTGCCCCGAAGCAGTAGATGGGTTGACGAAAAGGACTTACGTGGACGACTACTTTAACAGTCACGACACCTTGGAGGAGGCAGTCAAAGTAACTCGTGATGCAATCCAGATTTGCAAAACCATGGGTTTCAGTCTCGTTGGCGTGCAGTCACACAGTTGAGAGTTCTTACCGAGGATGCCGGAGAGTCATGTCAACCGCAAACTCGTGAGTGTCGATCCAAATGAGTCGGAAGTTTTTGTCACCAAGGTCTTAGGGATGTTTTGGCATCCAAGGATGGATCATTTTACTTACCAGGTGCTAGATGACGAGCTGTTCGATAAGATGCAGTTACCAGATTTTAAGGTATCCAAGAGGGAGATACTCAGAGCTGTGATGCGGATATTCGATCCACTTGGACTCATCTCCATCTACGTCATCCGTGGTCGCATTGTACTGCAAGAAGTCTGGAGGCAAGGGTTTGACTGGGACGAACCAGTATCAAAGGATCTACGAAATAAGTGGATTTCGTTCGTGTCGGGATTAAGGAACATTGGCCGACTTAGAATTCCTCGGCGGTACGTGTCATGGAACCCGGACGACTCTAAGAACAGGTTGGTCATCTTCGTCGATGCTTCGGAGAAAGCCTTTGCTGCTGCCGCTTATCTTCGTTTCGAGTGGGAAGGACAGGTAGAGGTCGCGTTGGTTATGACTAAGGCTAAGGTCGTGCCTGTAAAAAGATTGTCGGTGCAACGGTTGGAGCTACAAGCTGCCGTCCTAGGAGTTCGACTGCTGACCACCATAAAGAGCTCGCACACGGTCCCAATCCACGAGGTGATCTTCCTGTCAGATTCTAAAACAGTTCTCGCCTGGATTAATTCAACGAAGTTTAAGTTATCGTCGTTTGTGGCTACTAGAGTGGGCGAAATTTTAGATTCTTCGTCTCCTCGACAATAGTTCTATGTGGGGAAAGTAGAAAATGTAGCAGATGACGGGACGAGGCGGACTGACGAGGTGATCGGCGATCAGGAGGCGCGTTGGTTTAAGGGCCCTGCTTTTCTTCTAAAGCCAGTTGAGGAATGGCCAATCACGCCGGGTAGCGCGGACTAAGCGCTGGAGTTGGTAGAAGAAGGAATAAGAATTCTCGTTCATAAGCGTAGCGAGGGGGTAAGCATTTCCGTTTTTGAGGAATTGCGGCCTCGGTTCTGGGGAAGGTGGACGTCGGCCGTTAGAGTTATGGCTTTCCCTTTCCGTTTTATGGACATATGCCAAAGAAGGGAAGTCGAGAGAACAACGTTCGTGAGGCCAAGGGAGTTTGATCGCGCTGAGGCCTGGTTATTCAGAAAGATCCAACAGGACGCATTTCGTGAGGAAGTGGTTGGGTTACAATCGAAGAGGGGAGTTCTAAAGGCAAGCTCGATATTTGTTCTTTCTCCGTTCATGGATGCAGAAGGGACAATACGAATGAGTTTCATAGCGCAGAAGGCAGTGCTGTCATATGCCGCCCGTAATCCAGCAATTCTCCCAAAAAATCACCATTTAGTCGATGTGTTCATTCAAAATCACCACGATCGAAATTTTCATTTCGGAACTGCTCTAACAATTTCAGACATAACAGAACGTGCTTGGATTATCAGCATTCGAGAAGCTGTCGAAGGGGTGAAGTCCAGGTGCAATATATGCAAGAGGATGAACGCGAAGTCAGTCACTCCGTTAATGGGACAACTTCCTCGAGCTCGACTAGCTTTCAACGACAGGCCGTTTACACACGTTGGGGTGGATTGTTTTGGGCCCATGCTCGTGAAGTTTGGGAGAGGAACCGTAAAAAGGTACGGAATGATTTTTACGTGCCTAACGTTTCGAGCCGTCCAAATCGAGTTGCTGAACGATCTAAGTTTGGACCAATGCACAATGGGACTTCGTCGCTTTTTGGTAAACAGGGTCGTTACTAAATTTTTATACAGCGACAATGGGCTTAATTTAGTCGGTTTTGGAGAAAGACATCAAGGAGATGGAGGCAGCCCTGAGTATATTCGGCGAGGTACGAGGGCATTTTGAGGCGCTTTCTTCCTGCATATTCTCCGTGGATGGGTGGAGCCTGGGAACGGCTAATTCAATACATCAAAGGCAGCATCGATTTCATTCTTCGGGGTGTGGTTCCACGAGAAGATGTCCTTCGCAATGCTCTGCTTGAGGCTCAATGTCAAATCAACCGCCGACCACTAACGCACATCCCTGTTGACCCCGAGGACCCAGCGCCCCTTACGGCGAATTCGATGCTCTTTGATGATGGAGACAGAGACGTCACGGCCCCTGGATTGTTTTCCGAACGGGTTGCGTTTAGCAGACTGTACAGCCGGCGGGCGCAACATTTGATGGCGCAATTCACGCGGCGGTGGTATGCAGAGTATTTTCCAGAGATTACGAGAAGGTCAAAGTGGCATAAGAAGACGAAACCAGTGGACGACATCGTCATTCTCATTGAGCCCAATGAGATCCGTTCTGCCTGGCAGCTGGGCCGCATTAGCAAGATCTAACCAGCTTCAGATGGTATTGTGCGGACCGCTGATGTACTGTTACCAAGTGGAGTAACAAAATTGAAAAGGGCAGTCGGAAGGCTCGCTGTCCTAGACTTAGAGTCTTCAAAATAGTTTCAGACGGCCCCTGGAGTGTCATTGAGCTATATCAAATGAATTTTATTTATATTTTATTTTTTTTTTTTTTATTTTTTTTTTTTTTGATTTTTTTTAGTTTTTAAAAGAAATAATAATTAGGTTAGATTACTTAGTATAAGAATTGAATCAAAGTGCTGGCAACACCACTCCTTTTAATAATTTACCAAGTTTACTCAGTATTATCTTGTCTCTTTCCCGTAAACTTCGAGTTCACAGCTTTTTCCGTTTATCTTTGGTTTTATATTTAACTGTGTAGAGTTGCCTGTTACCTTTTTTTTTTTGATATAAAGAAAGAAAATATTCAGTGGTTGTATTTTTGGAAGCGGGAACTTTCAAAGGTCAATTTTAAAAAGATACATGCTTCCTAAAGCAATGTAAGGTAGTTTAACTTTTGTTTATATTTATAATAACATTTATTGTTTGTTTTAGAAAATAAAATTGAACTGAATCCAACTTGGGGTTGTGGATTTTTTTGGGTTCGATCTTTGTTTTAAAGGAAGGAGTGTGGGAAATTGTCCGTGCAACAACACAAGGAACTCCAAAAGAACTACTCGTCGTGCATAGAAGACTACCTACGTCTGGGCCATATGACCGAAGTTAAAAACGACCAAGTTTTGGAGCAAACACCGCATTATTTTCTGCCACACCACGCGGTCATTAAGGAGAGCAGCTCTTCGACGAAGCTGAGAGTAGTTTTTGACGCTTCATACGAAACATCAGACGGTAAATCACTCAACGATACACTTATGGTAGGTCCAACGCTCTAAAACAAGATAGTCGATGTCGTTCTCCGGTGGAGGTTGTACAGGTTCTCGTTTACAGCCGACATCGAAAAAATGTATCGACAAATTTGGGTGAATGACAGAGACTCCTTTTATCAACTGATACTATGGCCACAAGATTCCTCCGATATTATCAAGACCTATCGGCTTAAAACGGTCACCTTTGGGACAGCATCTGCTCCCTATTTAGCTATCCAAACTCTTAATTGGCTAGCAGAAAGGGCACGTTTCCAGTACCCACTAGCCGCACAAATGATACGCGAAGAGATGTACGTAAACGATCTTATATCAGAAGCAGATACAAAAAACGAAGCAAAAAGGAAGATAAAGAAAATCAAAACAACACTGGAAGCTGCTGGACCGAATCTGCATAAGTGGGCATCTAACGCAGATGACCTGGTGAATGAGGTATCTCATCAAGATGACAATGCAGTCGGATTTGTGTTACCATCAGAATTATCAAGCCAACTAAAGACTTTGGGAATACAGTGGCTCCCCCAGGCAGATAATTTTTTGTACAGCTACACATCCATCCAGCACCAAAACCAACAAAAAGATTCATTTTGTCAACAGTAGCCAGACTTTTTGATCCAATGGGGTGGATATCGCCATGCATCATCAAGGCAAAATGCTGTCTCCAAATGCTATGGATCGAGAAGTTGACGTGGGACGAACCAATCGACGAAGACATTCAAAATGAGTGGAACACATTTATTCAGGACCTCGAACCCGTGAACCGTATCCGTTTACCTCGATGGGTACACACAAAAGGACGCTGCAAGAAAAAACTGCATGAGTTTTACGACGCGTCGGAGAAGCCTTTAGTGCGGCGGTCTACATTCGTACTCTGGATGAAGAAGGTAGAGTCCACATGAATCTGCTGGTTTCGAAAACGAGGGTAGCTCCAGTCAAACCAGTGAGCATTCCAAGTCTAGAGTTGTGCGGGGCTGTAATTCTGGCAAAACTCCTAAACCATGTCACAAGGGTTCTAAATATGACGGAGAAGGAAGTGTTCGCGTGGACGGACTCCACCATAACCCTCTGCTGGATCAAGTCGCCTTCAACACGATGGGAAACATTTGTTTCAAACCGAGTGGGGGAAATACAAAGGCTGACAAGGCCATCTACTTGGAAGCACACCCTACCCATCAGAATCCAGTAGACCCAGCTTCTTGAGGAGTACTGCCCTCAGAGCTAATCCCCGAATGGTTATGGTGGCACGGACCAGAGTTTATGCACACAAACTGGGATTTCGCGGTTCCAAACCTACCCACAAATTTCTCAACCGACGTGGGTCATAAAGCACAGGTACACCGAGCTGTAATTAAAGACAATCCAATAAAACAACTCACCTTAAGAGCGTCCAGACTGCCAAAACTCATTACGACGGTTGCATATTGTCGTAGGTTTGTCGAAGCTTTCAGACAACATCACACAAATTTTTGCCTCTATAACCGAAGTCTCAACAACAACACCAACAAACGGATTAGGCGACCCTTCACACCGATGGAACTAGAAGAAGCAACTAAAGCTGTCATCCGAGTCGCACAAATCGAAATGTTTCCAGAAGGCATCACCAAAACAAGGGGTATGGGGTCCTTACATCCCTTTGTAGACGGCAACGGAATCATTCGTGTAGGTGGGAGGCTTCGACACGCCAACATATCTTATGACCAGCAACACCCTGCAATATTGGATTCAAAACACTAAATTTCAAAATTAATCATACAAAAAACACATAAACAGCTCTACCACTTGTCACAGGTTTCGGAGCAAAACCGCCCAGCAGTTAGTTAGTTTTAGTTTTAAATACATTTTATTATCTTAATCATTAACCCTTACATACTAACAAAAAATGCTTAAATGCTAGCTTAAAATTACTTAACAATCTTATATTAACTTATTGGCCCCACACAGCCACTCTAAGCTACTCTAAATTCTTATATCTATGTCTTTCGACTTTGTTTACATTTTATTGAAATATATATCTTGTATACTTAAGCTAAGAAAAAAAAATTGTTAACAAAAACTTAGCATAAGGACTTAATTTTCTATAAAACTTAATATCTAACTTAAAATAAACCTTAGTCCACCTAACCTACTTACACAATATACACACATAGATATTGTACATACACAATTATATACATATATTAGTATATACAAAGGTATATACAAAGGTATATACTAATATATGTATATACTAATATAAGGTATATACTAATATATGTATATATTTCTTAAATGCTAACCTAAACCTATGCAAGCTGGCCATCGGTATTCACAGTGTAAATAAGTAGGTCAGCTCTGCCTCATTAGTGAGGCTGGTCCGTAATTGACGGAAACGACGACGAAACATCTTCTCCATCATTCAACCACCAGAAATGCTGGTGCAGCCGAACGACATCCCTCTTATCGCGATTCCCCACCGCCCTACTGAACCTGAGACGATCAACACTGCCATGTGCGACGTCTCTGCCGTAGTTGAGTCGCCTGTCTCCAGCTTTCCGAGCGACATGGAAGATTAACGGGACCGCTTATCTATCCTGGATCAACCCTATCTGATCTAGGTAGAGGAATGCTTCCGGTGGAACGAAGCCGTCAGAGCGCACACTCTCGTGGTAAAGGTAGTTGGGGTAGTAAGCCCCAGATATCAGGTTATTCGTCGAGGCCATTGCTCTTGCAATGTGCCTTCGAGTCACCTTATAAATGAAGTTGTCCAATCGTATTAGGTTCGCCCTGTTGTAAAGGACCTCATTACGATAGAATTTTTTATACTACGACTCTGGTGTTCTGTACAAGCGAAGGCAAGCCCTCTCAAACACCCGAATCTTTTCCATTAAGCTTGCTCGCACATTGAACTACACGGGACTACCAAATACCAGCATGGGCCTGATAAGAGCCATGTGGTAGATTACGTTTACCCTCGAATCGAGTTGGCTGCTATAAAACAGTCTCTTTGTAAGGGCAAAAGCGTCTTTAGCTCTGGCCAGAGCAGCATCTACATTTTTAGCAAAATACAGAAACCAATATAGCCAGATCCCAAGGTATCTGACTACATTTCGACAGGCAAGAGGCTGTCCGTGTTGTCCAATGATCGAGAACTTTCGCCAATTTTTTCTGGTATCCCTAGAGGCTCTAGACAATGCGCTGGATAATGTGCATTATTCATTGCATTATTAAACAGGGTGGTGTAAATGTCCACCACTTCTAGTGGAAGATGTCGAAGCACGATGTTCGGAATACCATCGGTCCCCACAGATTTCTTAGCCCTGATTGTGTCGTAGATCTCATGGAGCTCTTCCTTCGAAATGAATGGGGGTAGGTCACCCTCTCTGGTAATGACATTATATGCCATATTTCGAGAAAAAAAAATACATGAAATGGTGTTGGCTAAACGGAAAGTGAAGATGCGTGAGCTAGCAGATACCACAAAGATTAGTACTGAGCGCACACGCCATATTTTGGGCAATATTCTACACATGAAAAAGTTATCCTGCCGCTGGGTGCAGCGAATGCTCACTCCTGACCAAAAACACGAACGTGAGAGCACTTCGAAAGAATTGGACTTGCTGATGCGGAATCGGGCGGATTTTTGGCGTCGATTGGTAACTGGATTTAGATCCCTCGGACTATTATCTCTTCCCAAACCTCAAAAGATGGCTCATCAATAAAAAATTCAGCTCACGAGTCACGCGAGGTAATCATCGACGCCAAGGAGGAGTATTTTGCAGACCTTCCGGAAAATTACTTTTCGGACGGGATCAAAAAGTTGGAAAATCGCTGGAATAAGTGCACCAAACTGAAAGGGTACCATATTGAATAAAATAAAAAAAAAACATTTAAAAAATTTTTTTTTTTCCCAAGGAAGTTATTTATCACTCTATCTAGTAAGCTGTTGTTAGGTTTATAAACATATACTCAGTTTTTAAGTAAATTTTTGTAACACGCTGCCCAAATAAAATTTTTTTTTTTAAAACATTTGAAGTTGAAATGTTTTAATTTATATTCCTATACGCTTGCTTGCACAAAGCAGAATATGAAAACGGAAAACTTTAACTTTCTTTTCCAACTCTTTGTTATGTTACAATATTAGCTTGTTCTTAGCTGATAATTTTGTGCAATCTCATTCATTAGTGATTTAGAAATTGAACCGTCAACAAATACAGTTCACTTTTAAACCGTCTTGAGTTTTTATTGCCAATCGTATGTTTGATTTTACTTTTTCTTGTTTTATCTGAAATCATTCTTAGATCCATCGGATCCGGATTTAAATAAATAAGTTTGAAATTAAAGTTGATTACTGAATCGAGTGCCTATCAGAATTTAAAAATTGCCTAGCTGCAAAAAGACTAGAAACTGAAAATAAAAAGAAAACGAAAAAAAAAATTTTTTTTTTGTGCGAATCGATGTGACCTTTTGTTGTTGCCAGTGTGGTGATCATCGCTGTCGCTGGACTTGGAGACTCCGTTGCTGTTTGCGAAAAAAAAAATCCGTTGCTGCTACTGAAACAAAGGAACCATCGCTATTACCGTATAGAAAATCATAAGAGAAGTATACCATGCTATCAGGTAAATTTTTAAATTTATTGCATGAGAATTATTTTGCAATTTATATAAAATATAAATGGAGCGCCTTAAGCTTAAAAGATCTTGATGCAAAGGAACTGCAACACGATTAGAAAACTTTCTCAGTACGGTAAAAAACGACACTTCCATCTTTAAAATAAAAGCTGGGTTGGAAAAAATTTAATTCATCAAAATAGATGACGACATTATATCTTTAGGAGAGGTACTGCCAGATAGAGAAACAGAATTTGCTGATTTCGAGAATAGGTATTTTAAATTAAAGGCAGCCTATACAAAGGTTTCTTTGGAGCGTCAATCTGTACCCGCCACTGAAGAGCCGCTGCATAATTATACTAAAGTCAGCGCAGATGCCTTCCAAAAACTAGTTGATCAGCAGACCACATTCTTAGAGCGCTTGAGTAGCACAACAGTAGATTCGAGTGATACTAATGCGATTCTTCGATTAGCCGAGCATATGCAAACGCTCAGTCAGACTTCGTCCACTCATCTGCAGGGGTTTCGTCTGCCTCACCTCCAATTAACTACCTTTGATGGTCAATACGACAAACTTAAGCCATTTTGGGATATTTTTGAGACCACTGTCCATAAAAATACTCGTCTTAGTAACGTTCAGAAGTTTCAATACTTAAAAAGTTTATTGAAAGGAGAACCAGAAGCAATGATAAAGCACCTAGCTGTGACTGAAATAAATTATGAAGAAGCTTTAGGAAAATTAAAGGAACGATATGGTCAGCTCTTGTAGGTAATTGACAAACTAGTCAGAACTTTCTTTGATTTGAAAAAGATCGATTCCTCGAATGCGACCTTGCTTCGCTCAATTGTCAACACATTGGATCAGGTGATACGAGGTCTAAGAGCACTAGATCCTAGAGCTGAACAACGCGATCCGTGGCTGATTGCTTTCATTTTGAAAAAGGTAGATAGTGATACCCATAAAGGACGGGCTGAACATGTAGTAGAAAAGACTTATCCAACAATAGAAGATCTTAAAAAGTTTTTAAATTTGCGTTGCGATGCCTTAGAAATAGCACCAGCAGTATCCACTATTAAAACAACTTCTGTAGCTCCAATACAAATTTACACGCCTTTTGATGCCTGCCGTTGAAAATGTCTGTCTTAGATGCCTTTGTCACCACCATCTGTCCTACTGTCCACAATACATAGCACTAGACACTGCAAAACTGTCTCAAAGCTAGACACACAGCCAATAAATGTCCTTCTAAACACTCATGCTTACAATGTCAATCGAGACACCACTCTTCTCTACATTTTAGCTATAAACCAAGTTCTCCCTCAACTGCTTCTACCCACGCTGTCACACCTTACCATCAAAAACCACAACCCCCGGAGGAGAGGGACACTGATGCTAAACCGATTACCACTGCAACTGAATCAAGCTCCCCTGTTATTAGTAAAATAAATTGCAATCTCCTAGCCCAAGGCTCCATTGCTTCGAACCAACGTACACAATTCAATGATTTACTTCCAACTGCAATGGTCTTCGTGAAGATTACATATGAGATTTATAGCTCTGCAAGGGATCTCGCTGATCCCAATTTCAACAAACCCAAGGGAATAGACGTTTTCTAGGAGTGTAGTACTCCGCTACACTGCTATACTCCCACCCTATAAGCATCACTTGCAGCTTCCAAATAGCCAGAAACAACCCTTGCATCTTCCAATGGCAACAAGTAATCATAATTCACACCCATAATCGAGACCCAAAGTCCAAACTAAGTGATTCCCATACCAACGTCATAACTCAGTGGAGAGTCCACTTTACGCTGCCACATCCGAAACAATTGTAAACACTTCAATGCATTCACCCCGAAGTGTGCTATATGGGTCGAAGCCAAAATGCCGGCTCGACAATAACAACACAGGGCATGCATTAAGTGTCGTTGACTTCGCCAGTAAGCAGTTGTACACAAAATGGATCAAATTACCGACCGATCGTACGAACGGTCTTGAGAGCCGACACGAAAGGGTAACTAACTGGGACACTTAAATAGGACAATTAAATCGAAAATCAAAATCAATAAAGGAAAAATGCATTGTGGGAATTATTTTGTACTGAAGCTAGATAGAGATAGAGAAATACTCCAAACAGTAGAGGTCGCAGCCCTTGGATACACAGCGGGCCTTTATTGTACTATAAATTATTTAAATAATTAAAAACAAAAAACCGGAATAGTAAAGGTCGCAGTAACGTAGCAGGCTTTTAACTATAAGAAATTAAATAAAATCGATTATAACGATTTAAACAAAAATCTTTCTCTCTCTCTCCGGTTCGGGCATTCTTTTCTCCGTACTATTACACGGAAAGCATGGAGCAAGCAATCGTAATATAACAGGAACTGACTTTTTCTTTTCGGTTCTTTAACAAGGGCAGATTATACAAAACAAGGTTGTTATTGCCCAAAATACTCTGTTCGGTTGTATAGTAGACTTAGAAACGACTATCGAAGTTTTATGTTCGAATACTTAGCTTTGAGACATATGGAACCTGTTCCAGATGAGGAAATACTGTGTTTAAGGACAATAGTCTTACAACGAAGCTGCGTGTTGTTTTTGATGGTTCCTGCAAATCCAGCAGTGGAATGAAATTATTAAATGAAATGTTGTTATCAGGTCAACCGCTCCAACAGGACTTGACTGCTGTTATATTGCGTTATAAGTGCATTCGGTAGTGTTTCTCAGCTGATATAAATCAAATGTTTAGAATGATAGAAATCCATCAATATGATAGCGACTTCCTTCGTATCTTGTGGCGCGACTCACCGGATCAAGACATACTACGGTCACCTACGGAACCTCGCCTGCCCCTTTCTTGTCTATAAGAACACTTCATCGGCTTAGTCAAGATGAAGGCCATCGATTTCCTTTAGCTTCTAAAGCACTTATATATAATTTTTATGTTGACGACTGTATGACAGATGCAAGTACTCTAAACGAAGCAAGAGACCTTGTGTCACAATTAAACAATTTGTTCATGGCTGGCGGAAGTGGACTTCCAACTGTCCAGAATTGATTTAAAATATACCTCAGGAACATAGGATTGACTCCGTGGTGGAAGTTCCTAGCGAATTTAATATCTGCTTATTAGGAATATCTTGGAATCATATAAACGAATGCTTCCTGTTTAATGTTTCTCAATAAAATCCCGATTTATCAACAAAAGTAAACTGTTGTCCGAAATATCAAAGATTTTTGATACCCTAGGTTGGCTTTCTCCTTCTATTATAATGGCCAAAATAATACTACAAAAACTATGGCTTCTAAAGATTGAATGGGATGATAGGCTACTAACAGAAATAATTGATGAATCAACCCAGTTTCATAGTCAACTACATCTACTTAACCAAACTAACATTCCAGGAATTATATTCACGCATGAAAATGATGTACAATTTCATGGTTTCTGCGACGACTCCTCAGCGGCTTATTCGGCAGTGATTTACTGTCGTATGGAGCATACTCACTTGCAGGACTTTTTGAATTCTTGAAGACATCCATTGGAATCAGAGGCGATGCATTCTACTCGGACTCGAAAATAGTATTGGCCTGGCTGTCATCTCACCCTCGAAAATGGAAAACATGCGTAAGTAATAGAACCTCCTTTATTATTAGACTCTCTCCCTCAAGCAAAGTGTCCACACGTTCCGTCAAAGCACAGCCCGGTTGACTGCGCTAGTCGAGGTATTACTTCATCGCTTCTAATACAACATAATCTTTGGTGGACGGGTCCTTCCTGGCTTTCATTAAATCAAAATCTTTGGCCATACACGGAAGCTGCAACATACTCTACTCAACAAGAAGAGCATTCAAAGGAACAGATGACGCTTCCAGCTACAACAAAGGTCCTGGGAACAGCCTGACAAGAAAAAGTGTGACGGACTGTCACGTAAACAATCATCGTACTGGAGTCACAACTCTAATTGCCGCTCTTCGTCAAAGCTACTGGATCATCGTACTGCGTGTCTTGGCAAAATCTGTAGTATATCGCTGTATAATTTGTCATCGGAATAGCAAAAAAACTAGCAGTCAACTCAAGGGTAACATTCCAAATTTCCGACTTCATGGTATTTATTCATTTTACGATAGGGGTTGTAACTACGCAGGGCATTTTCTTCTAAAGCATCAATTAAAGCCTACATTGCTCTGGTTATCTGCCTCACTACAAAGGCATTACATTTAGAGCTAGTTAGTGATCTTAGTACTGAGTGCTTCCTAGCTGCTCTTAAACATTTTTTTGCCAGACGAGGGTTAGGTGCTCATATCCGAAGTGATAATGGGAAAAAATTTTTAGGGGCTGCTAGTCAGTTCGGTGAACTCTATTGACTTTTACTTCTCATAACAATAATACCTTAATATCTGATTTTTTATCTTCAAATGGTATTTCATCCCTCCTGGCGCTCCTCAATTTGAAGGTGCCTGGGAATCTGGAGTGAAGAGGGTCAAATTCCATCTGAGGCGATCTATTGGCCAAAGAACACTCAACTTCAAAGAGATGAACACCCTTTTCACCCAGGTCGAGGCTATACTCAATTCTCGACCCTTCTGTGCATTATTGGACTCTGATGACATCAGCTATTTATCACCGGGTCATTTTTTGACCGGTCGACCACTAATAGCTCTTTCTGAACCTGATGAAACTAATGTTAAACTGTCTTTACTGGCACGATGGAAACTGGTACAACAGCTTACCAAAGGCTTTTGGTCAAAATGGTCCACAGAATATGTTTCTTCCCTACAACCAAAACCAAACATAAAGATTGACGACATCGTTCTAGTGAAAGAAGATAATCTCCCACCTGCTTATTGGAAGATTGGTAAGGTAACTGCAACTCATGCTGGCGGCGATGGATTGGTGCGAGTGGTTACCGTCCGCACTAAATCAGGCATACTTAAGAGACCTGTTACGAAACTCAGCATACTACCACTGAATGATTAAATGAAATTCAAGGCTGGCGGAATGTTCAAGAGTCAAGACAATACATACGTATTTTTTTTGAATTGTCATTAATTTAATTACTTTCTAAATATTATTACTTTCAATTAATTACGAGAAGACGGCAACACTATGTGTTATATAAAAGTTCTTATTATATCCCTAATTTCCTTATAACATAGGGCGCATCACGCCACCCAAAACTGTTCTGTTTAACCAAATGCAACCAAAACATGTATGTACATATATCTTATGCACTTGCTTGCACAAAGCAGAATATGAAAACGGAAAACTTTAACTGTTCTTTTCCAACTCTTTGTTATGTTACAATGTTAGCTTGTTCTTAGCTGATAATCCTGTGTATCTATCTCATTTATTAGTGATTTAGAAATTAAACCGTCAAAAAGTACAGTCCACTTTTAAACCGTCTTGAATTTTTATTGCCCATCGTGGGTTTGATTTTATTTTTTCTTAATCTTATCTGAAAACACATGCATACATACATATTCTCGTGTAAGGAACTACTTTCGGCAATTTTGTTTTTTTAATTTTAGTTCCCATTAAAATATATGATATATGTATATGGTATACAGACATATTTTATGCTGATATATCCATATATATGAAAAAAATATACTATAGGTATATATTCATACACACCATATAAGGACTGAAACGAATAAAATTTGGAAACTTCAAATTAAAAAAAAAACAATATTTTCATAATTCATGTAAATTTTTTTTATTTGCTTTAAAACTCTGTTTTTATTAAATTCATTCACAATTACAAAAAATAAAAAAAATTATTTGGGTTCTCATTCTTTCCTCAACTTCTTTCGAATGTCCTTCATAAGGTTGGTGACAGTTACATCCGTAATCTTTTTGGACGCTCTTTTCCATTTAGCACTTAAATCTTTTACGTCCTTTGCACACTGCTCACTTTTCCTAAATTTAGCTTTGACCAAAGCCTAATACCTTTCAATGGGACGGCACTGTGGAACATTGGTGGGTGGATTCATGTCTCATAATGTTGAACCCTCGTGTTTGTTTAAGAAAGGAATAAATCGTTTTTTTAGGTACTCGTAAATGTACACTTCTCCGTTAATTGTTCCCGTTGTAATAAATGATGAGCTTCTGTGCCCACATTGGCAAATGGCCTGCCAAACGAGATATTTTGACCCGAATTTTTCCATCCCAATTGATGTTGTTGATTGCGGAAGAATCGCAGCTTCAAACGAGTTGTAAAACTGCGCACCTGGAAGAGTAGTAAAGTCGGCTTTGACATAAGTTTCGTCATCCAAAACCAAGGACGCCTTCTAGTTGCCGATCAACTCGTATAGCTTTCGAGCTCGTGTTTTTATGACTTTTTTTTGCTTTTCAGTGACTTTTGGTATTTTTTTGTTTTTTTTCGTATTTTTAGACCTTTACGTTTTTTAGATCTTTGTACCATTGTTTGGTTGGAATTATATTTCCGAGCAACATCTCTGGATGACATAGTCCGGTTTTTTACGATGGTACCCACTATTTTCCTGTCCAAATTTGTATCATGTGCTCCACTTTTAGCTCTACTTTTCTGTTTTCGCTTAACTGTCAACGTCTCCAAATATCGTTTAATAACAGAATCCACTGTACTGCGATGAAATGGTATGGACGCGAAGTATTTTCGAGCCATTTGTCGATGCTCTTTTTAGGGCGTTCCTCTTGACTCATATTTTATAAATATTTTAAACCGCACCGAACTAAAATCAATAACAAACTGAAACTAGAGAATATACAGGCTAATTTGGGTACAAAATGGGATTGCAATTTTTACGCATTGGAAGGATAGCCCGTATTAAAATTTACAGATTTTATTCGTTTCAGTCCTTATTCGATTGATTTGGTACCGAGGAGAAGTGTAATCTCAAACATAGGTTGATTGTACTAGCCGGAGAGTTAGCCCGAGATACGGAAGAGGAGTCGTAAGATGAGAAGGAGTTAGGCTACGGGGACGAGGGAGAGCCAACGTGCTCAAGGCTTGTCAAGGACCGACGACCACGGCCAACGGTGGGTGAACACAACGGAAAACAGCAGCAGCACATTTAGCAATAAGGGTTTTCCCTCCAGCACCATCAAGCAGTGGACAGAACACCAGTCCGCGCTGTAAGATCACCAGTGACGCCTGCCGTTGTGGAAGAAACCGGTTTCTACGGAACCACTGGCGACCATAGCAAACGCTTGCCGTATGCGAGGGGGAAAACCTCGCCACACGGCGCCAATATCGACGTTGCACCTGCAAGTAGGGAAACGCGCAACGGACTTCTGGGCCAGCAGGACGGGAGCGCCGGCGCATGTAGGGGATAGGTCGCCTGCTGGAAACCAGTCGGGGAGTTCAATAGTTCACTTAGGGTTTAGCTTGGAGGCAAATGGCAAAGATATGTGTCCATACGTAGCAGTTAGTATTTTTGGTATAGGGATGTTAAGTCTTTTAAATACTGGCGCCTCTCGTACTATAATAGGGGATGATGGGTAGAGAATACTCAAGGATTTAGGGCTTAAGTTAGATAAAAAATGAGATTAGGTCCGTCGCTTTAGCGGGCTGAAAAAGCGTAGATGTCGTGGGTGTCGTGTCTACCAATTGAGGTACAAAGTCGGTCCGTTTATTTAGAATGTCTTGGCATACCAGCGCTACCCCACAGCGTCATCCTTGGTGCAGATTTTTGGGCACTGGCGGGAATTGTTCCGGATTTAAGATCACGAGTGTTTAACTTTTCGAGCCAACAGTCGGTTGCCTCGATTGCCGCAATCCGCGATATCTCCGAGCTGGACGTCGCCGAAGCAGGGCAGATGGAAGCTTTGGTCGACGGTATTATTAAGTCGATGCCCGAGGGATTGGGGTGTACTCATTTGGTAGAGCACACGATTAGGACGTCGGCACAACCTATCAAACAACGTTATTACCCTGTGTCGCCTGCAATGCAAAAACACAGTGACAGGGAGCTAAAGGAGAAACTAGAGGCGGGAGTTATCGAGAAATCGAACAGTCCGTGGGCGTCTCCAATAGTCCTTATCAAAAAAAAAGATGGGTCTTTTAGATTCTGCCTCGACTATAGAAAAGTTAAAGGTTACAGATTGGGATGCTTATCCATTGCCATCTATTGGATACGCTTAGGGACGCTAAATATTCGTCGTCATTAGACTTTAAGTCGGCCTACTGGCAGATCCCCATGGAGGAGAGATCGTGCGCACTCACAGCTTTCACGGTTTCGAGTAGAAGCCTCCTCGGGTAGATAGATGTATTTTTAATTGATTTTTAAATCGTATCTTATTTTTTATTTCACTGATGTTGCATAAGAGGGCATTCCAGAGCCAAGTGGTGTTAACAAAAAATTGGCGTTCAGAGGTAAGGTGAGGAAAACGCGGAAAAATATTTTCTTAGTCCTATTAGATGCACAAAACGTAATTCGATTAAATAGGTTTTGAGGTTGACGTGTTTGTATGATGTTATGCAGCATTGTGATGTTACGGAACTTTAGGATGATATCAAATGAGAGATCATTGATACGTTTGGAGAAGTGAGAAATGCGGTCGTATCGACAGCGGCAGAAAATATAGCGAGCAGCATTATAATAATGCGACATTTAGCTTACGTGGGGTGGCCGTGGTGTAGTGGTACTAGCAATCGCTTCTCACTCGGAGGGTCAAGGTTCGAATCCTAGCCACGACAAGCTTTCATTTGTGTAATTGGAACTCAGTCAGAAAAATGTGCGTGTGAAGGCATAACACTGACATGTAGATTTGGCTGTCATAGGGTTTTCAAACACAAAAACAACCGTTAAAATTCACAACCTCACCATCCCGAGTGAAGAAAATCTCTCCGTCCTATTCGGACTCCCACCCCTGGGGAGTCAATATCGAAACCAAACACACCTGAGTTTCAAACCACTACATCACAAACTTTCCTTTCTCCTCCTTCTACCTTTCCGCCCGCGCCCTGGCAACAGTGTAAGGGTATTCATAACCCCTTAGGCGCGCGTAAATTATAAAAAAAAAAAAAAAAAATTCATCACATCTTCCGTAGACTTCACATCCATAAGTAAGAATAGGTGAAATGAGTGTCTTGACCTAACAGAGATCGGGTTGCTGTAGGTATAAGGTGTTATAAAGCCCACAGGGATCGGAGGACCCCATATGCTTTGTCAACGCAACTTTTTATGGGATCATGCCAGGTTAGAGTTGAGTTAAAAATCATACCAAGGTTTTTGGCATTTGTCAACGTATTTAATAGGACCGTTGTTAATAGAGATCGGAGGAAGCAGGGATGTATTGACGGGCTCGATTTCTTTGGATTAATAAGTAGTAGATTCTGACTTGCCCACTTGAAAATTTTATCCAGATCGGAGTTTATGTGATTAATTCACTGGCCTGCAGATTCAGAAGAACAGCTAATGTGTAATTGGGTGTCATGGGCGTACATTTCCACTGAGCAGTACGAAAGAGTGGATGGTAATTCATTAACGTATAAGAAAACTAGAAGAGGGCCTAGAATAGATCCCTGAGGTACGCCACACGGATTGGGAAGAAAATCCGACAAGGAATTTTCAGTGAAAACCGCTTGTTGGCGATCATCCAAGTATGAGGATACTAGACAGACTGCGGAATTGGAAAAGTTGTACATCCTGGATAATTTATCGCATAGAATGGCGTGATTAACAGTGTCGAACGCGTTAGAGAAATCGAGAAGTATCAGAAAGGAAAGATAACCTATATCAAGCTTTTGCCTAATGTCATCGACAACTCCAAGCGGAGCCGTCTAGCTTACGGCGAAAACCACACTGCCTAGAAGTTAAGCGATTATGTTGGTGAAGAAACCTATTTATTTGTTTTTGCATGATTCTCTCGAAAACTTTCGAGACAAAGGAAAGTATAGCAATTCTTTAGCACTGGTATTATCTTAGACAACTTCCAGACTGAAGGAAATACGCTTGTTGTGAGGATTTGGTTGAAAATATGTGTAATGTGAGGCAGGAGTACGGAAAAGATGATTTTTAGGAACTTGGGATGGACCATGTCCACTCCAACAGCGTTGGATTGAATGGAAAGCAAGCTCTCAGCTACGTCAATCTGTTGGATACGAGAAAAAGCGAAAGACTCGTATGGAGGAGATAGTACGTGTGAAGTTGTGGTACGAGGGCGTGTCAAAAAGTCAGTGACTTTTGGATTAAAACAGATTTTTTGATAAAAAAGTAATTTTATTTTTCAACGCAGTCTCCCTTGAGCTCTATACACTTTGTCCAACGCTTCTCCAATTTTTTATCCCTTCCAAAAAAAATGATTTGTCGAGGTCCTCAAAATGACGAGATGACTTCATCATTGGAGTCAAATCTTTTTCCACCAAGCCATTTCTTCAGGTTTGGGAACAAGAAGTAGTCGCTCGGAGCCAAATCTGGTGAATAGGGTGGATGAGGGAGCAATTCATAGCCCAATTCATGGATTTTTGCCATGGCAACTGCACATGTGTGCACCCTTGCATTGTCTTGGTGGAAAAGAACTTTTTTCTTGGCCAAATGAGGTCGTTTTTTTTTCAAATCGTCATTGAATCGGTCCAATAAGTTGGCATAATATTCCCCATTGATTGTTCTTCCCTTTTGAAGGTAGTCAATGTGGATTATCCCGCGTGCATCCCAAAAAACAGTCGCCATAACTTTATTGGCTGACAAACCCACCTTGGCCTTCTTTGGCGCCGATTCACCCTTAAAAACCCACTGTTTTGACTGTTGTTTGTTCTCTGGTGTGTTGTGATGGATCCATGTTTCGTCCACGGTTACAAAACGGCGCAAAAACTCCTCCATATTGCGATTAAACAACGCCAAACCTTCCTGTGAAGTTGTTACACGATTGCGTTTGTGGTCGACTGTGAGCAAACGCGGCACCCATCTTGCGGAAAGCTTTCTCATGCCCAAGTGATCATTCAAAATTGAAACCACTGAGCCATGCGAGATCCCTACGGCTTCCACAATCTCTCGCACTTTCAATCTTCGGTCGGCCAACACCATATCGTGAATTTTTTCGATTGTTTCGGGTGTAGAGACCTCAACTGGGCGTCCAGGACGTTCGGCATCTTCAGTGCTTGTACGGCCACAACGAAATTCAGTAAACCACTTTTTTACCATTGAAATCGATGGTGCAGAGTCCCCATCGTATTTATCAAGCTTAGCCTTGGTCTCGGTAATGGTTTTTTTTCGCAAGAAATAATGCTTAATAAGCACACGAAATTCACTTTTTTCCATTTTCTCCTCAAATTAGTGGGTAGTCTGATAAAAATAGCTGTCAAACACAAACTAACTGACGCAGCAAGTTTAAATTTTTACAGGAGTCAACTGACAAATGCCTGTTGACAGGAGCAGTGTTGTTGTTTCAGTAAAGAGGTCAGAAATTCAAAAATGCACGGAATTATTGACCCGCCCTCGTATAATTTGGAGCGAGGGAACAATCACTAGAGGGGGTATGGGATACGAAATTCCTATTCAGCTTATTTCCGTCGTCGTTAGTTACATGTCTGCTGCTTTGTTTTCCCAACAAAATTTCCTTGAGATTCTTCCATAACTGTTTCCCTGTTGACGAAGGATTCAACCGTTTTGAGTAAAATCGAATTCTAGACGCCCGTATTTTGCAAAAAACTATATCACGAAGTGAGCGACAGATTAATATTCTTATTAGGCCTGTAAATCACACCAAACAGAATTGAGTCGTGAGCAGTAGATAGCTATATGAACAAGTAGTCTATAGGACACGCACCCTGGGATTTACATACAATTTTTATATTTCTAAAGATACGCTTACGAACATAGATTGTAACTCCTCCTCCAGTCTGCCGAACTCTATCAGCATGAAAAATGTCATATCTGTCCATCTGACCTAGATTTTTATTCATCTCTGTAACTTCATCACCAATAAGGTCAGAAAGGAACCATGTTTTGGATACACAAATTATGTCAATCTCAGAACCAACAAAAAGATAACGTAATTCATTCATCTTAGGTCCTAAGCTTTGTGCATTTATGTGGCAAAGCTGAAGACCTTGCTTTTGTTTGGAGAAAATATTTAACATAGTACGTAAAATCACATCATCACTTGATTCTGAACGGACCCTGTCCCAGCCAACTGAAATATTACTATGATTAGGGAAACATTAGTATATATTTATAGAGTAGTGAGAAATTATATAAAATGATAAGTGGAATAAGAATACAAAAGAAAATTTAAATGTGATTAAAGTAATTGCAATAATATGTTATATGTAATTAAAAGAAAAAAAATAAGATAAAAATAACTAAATATTAAGAAAAATAATGGCCGCTACTGTGTCTTATTGATCAAGTTTCAGAGCTTTCTATTTCGCTACCATTGATTACATGATGAAGTTCATCTAAGCTTTTGACAACACGAGCTTTGCTTTTTGCATTCTTGATTACACACACAAGTCACCGCGAACAATACACCGCAACCAATTTCTTTTGCTTTTTGTAGTGAAGTGCATGCTGAAGAAGCATATGATTGTGTTTGGTTAGGGCTTCATACACGTATGTTATATGCGAGAGTCTGATGGTACTTATACCGATGTCACGAAGGCAGAGCGGAGTCGCACTAATGTTTACAATTGGATGTAACAAGGTTTTTTTCATATGGAGAGTTAAATTTTAACATGATGGCAGGTGCTTGCACTGGGTTGTTTTGCCGTGGACGTATGCGATAGATGTTCCGAAGTGCTGGGGTGTTCACATTAATAGTTTGGCACAGTTTACTGAAAAGTGATAGCAGATTTTCGCATTCCATGGTTGGAACTCCGTAGAGAGGGACATCAGCAGCAATAGCTTTGTTCTCCTGTATTTCGATGTTTTGTTTGAGAGCGATTATTTCGTTACTAAGTGTTTCGCTGACAGAGGAATTTGATTCAAGATGCTAATATCAATTTAAGAAATACTATTTTTCATTGATTCCACATCCAACTCAATTTTGTGGAGAATCCTCTGTTCAGGCTCATCGACTTTTGAAGAAATCAAAGTGACAATAAGCTCACTTTGTGTTGACAGCTGGTCAACTGGTCAGCTGGAAACGTCGTGGGGACGGGGGGAGTCTGATGAGAGGCAGAGACGGATGAGAGAGGCAGGAAGTTTATCATGGCAAGGGCTACGCTTGTTTTGCTTTTCTTTTTCTGTATCGGAGGAAGGAACCGTAGGAGAGAGCACTTTGCACTGGCGAGATTTTGGCGAATGAGGCATTTTATGTAAAGTTATTGATAACGAAATAAACACTGTGAAATAATCAAAACCGAAATAATATGTTGGAGTAAATGGGTTTAGTTAGTTTAGTTTTAAATGCATTTTATTATATTAATCATTAATTCTTACATACTAACAAAAAATGCTTAAATGCTAGCTTAAAATTACTTAACAAACTTATATTAACTTACTGGCCCCGCACAGGCACTCTAAGTTACTCTAAATTCTTATATCTATGTCTTTCGACTTTATTTACATTTTATTGAAATTCGTATATATTTTGTATACTTAAGGCTAAGAAAAATTTGTTAACAAAAACTTAGCATATGGAGTTATTTTTTTATAAAAACTTAATATCTAACTTAAAATAAACTTAAACCTAACCTACATACACAATACATACACATAGATATTATACACAATTATATACATATATTAGTATATACAAAGGTATATACTAATATATGTATATATTTCTTAAATGCTAACCTAAACCTATGCAAGCTGGCCATCGGTATTCACAGTGTAAATAAGTAGGTCAGCTCTGCCTCATTAGTGAGGCTGGTCCGTAATTGACGGAAACGACGACGAAACATCTTCTCCATCATTCAACCACCAGAAATGCTGGTGCAGCCGAACGACATCCCTCTTATCGCGATTCCCCACCGCCCTACTGAACCTGAGACGATCCACACTGCCGTGTGCGACGTCTCTGCCGTAGTTGAGTCGCCTGTCCCCAGCTTTCCGAGCGACATGGAAGATTAACGGGACCGCTGATCTATCCTGGATCAACCCTATCTGATCTAGGTAGAGGAATGCTTCCGGTGGAACGAAGCCGTCAGAGCGCACACTCTCGTGGTAAAGGTAGTTGGGGTAGTAAGCCCCAGATATCAGGTTATTCGTCGAGGCCATTGCTCTTGCAATGTGCCTTCGAGTCAGCTTAATTACGAAGTTGTCCACTCGTATTAGGTTCGCCCTGTTGTAAAGGACCTCATTACGATAAAATTTTTTGTACTCCGACTCTGGCGTTCTGTACAAGCGAAGGCAAGCCCTAAGGCAAGCCCTCTCAAACACCCGAATCTTTTCCATTAAGCTTGCTCGTACATTGAACCACACGGGGCACCCGAATACCAGCATGGGCCTGACAAGGGCCATGTAGCAGATTACCTTTACCCTCGCATCGAGTTGGCTGCTATAAAACAGTCTCTTTGTAAGAGCAAAAGCGCCTTTAGCTCTGGCCAGAGCAGCGTCTACATTTTTGTCAAAATACAGAAACTGATCTAGCCAGATCCCAATGTATCTGACTACATTTCGACAGGCAAGAGGCTGTCCGTGTTGTCCAATGATCGAGAACTTTCGCCAATTTTTTCTGGTATCCCTAGAGGCTCCAGACAACGGCGTCCTAAAGAGAATGGTTTCCGACTTCTGAAAGTTGATTTTCAACTTCCAGTCATCGCAAAACCGTCTTATCTTATCGAAGTCACGCTGCAAGAGAGTATTAATGACCTCGATTTTTGGACCTGTTCTGTACGCTATCAAATCGTCTGCGTACGCAATAGTATTGGGAAGTGAACCTATCAAGTTGCTTGTATAAATGTTGAATAGGATCGGCGAATTGACCGCGCCTTGCTGAAGACCATTTTTAATTTGAAATATTCCATCAGAAGTCATATCGCCATTTTTCACGATGAACTGTCTGTTGGTTAGCATATTAAAAAGAATGTACAAGAGTGGTTTACTGATCCCCAGCCTAGTCAGCTTATAGAAAAGACCCTCTAACCATACAGTGTCGAAGGCCTTCTCCAAGTCAAAAAGGCAGGCACCAGTGCATTGGTTTTTGCCTTTATTCCATTGGATATCGGATACCAGTTTAGACGCGGCATGTGAGATATCATGTCCCGCCTTAAAACCGAATTGATTATCCGGAACTATATGTTTGTCCTCAACCCACCTAGACAGAGCTCTATTGATTACTTTTTCAAACACCTTACTGATATTCGGAAGGAGACTTATCGACCGGAGATTCGCCGGATTGGATATATCCTTTCCCTTTTTGGGGATAGGTTGAACCACCGCCGTTTTCCAATGCGCTGGATAATGTGCATTATTCATTGCATTATTAAACAGGGTGGTGTAAATGTCCACCGCTTCTAGAGGAAGATGTCGAAGCACGATGTTCGGAATGCTATCGGTCCCCACTGATTTCTTAGCCCTGATTGTGTCGAAGATCTCATGGAGCTCTTCCTTCGAAATGAACGGGGGCAGGTCACCCTCTCTGGTAATGACATTATTTGCCATATTTTCGTCGCTGAACCGGGTGAAACCAGAGCCTTCGAATCGCCAGTTCCCTATTTCATTTCGAATGTAGAAGTCGTGCACCAAGACGCGATTGTCCAGGTCATAATTAGGGCCGATGGTATCATTGGCCTTGTATATTTCCTGGAAAGTCGCTCCTATGGTCTCAACCTTCTCCTGTGGATCCTCGATCACAAAGAAGTCGTCATCATCAGCGGCCTCATTTGGATCAATACCTGCTATTGTCAGTAACCGTTCGTTGTCTGTTGTCCGGGCTATTTTAAGACACTGAAGGTCGTTTTGATTTTTTCTTCGAAATAGTTTATTTATTTGCGGGAACATATTCGGGTTGCTGGTGTTTACAGCCCGAACCCTGTTATTCCAATACGAACTTACAGAAATTCTGTAATTCTCTTTTATTAACGTTTGAATATTTTTAATCGACGACTTCAGTGTCCTAATCTCCGGGTTTTGTCTGTCAATTAACTGCCTGTACAAGTTTTTGAGTCTTGACAGAAGTCTACTTTTCTGTCGGTGCAGTGCGTCAATAGTAGGATTGCGGAACAGGTCTTCGTTAGTCGTACGTCGATAGCGCGGTATTGTAGCGTCCATAGTTTGTTTAATTGTCTCGTCCATTTGTTTTAGATACTTGTCGATCTCCTCGTTTGACAAATTCCTATTGGACGGTGGACGGTGGAGCGTGTTTGAGGCGAGTGCTCTTGTCAATGTTGCGGAGAAGCGTGTCCATCGAGTCTTACTGTAGTTGTAAGAATATCTTTGGACAAACTCCTCCAATTCCGCAATTTCGTTGGGAACTGTAATTTCGGTGCTAAAACCGCAATGGTCACTGTCATACACGAATGTGCGCAGACAGTTTAACGTTTGTAAATTCGTACCTGTCAGTCGTATTCGTTCGTCATACAGCAGTAGGTCCAAATAAGACCCGCCTCTGGGAAACGACGGGTTATCCGTCGCCTTAAGACCGAGTCTGTACATGACATCGTGCTGCCCCCACCAATAAAGTAGTAGGTTCCCTCTAGTATTTGGCAAATTATTTCCCCAATCTCTGTGTTTAACGTTGAAGTCCCCGCCGATTATAAAATAATTCTCCCCAGATTCCAGCCTCAGAAGTCGAAAAAGCGTGTCGAGCTCTGTAATGAATAAAGTGGATTGTGGAGCCTCAGGTGCATAAACAGAGGCCAAGTACAGCCGCTTTCCACTGCGGAGCGGGATATAAATGACGACTGCCTCCAACACCCGGAACTTACGCAACACTCCCTTGTACACTCTGTGAAATTTTATACCTTGTTTAATGAAGATCGCGACACCGCCTTCACGTTGGGATCGGGGCCGGTTTCTTCTTCTAACAATATAATTATTGTACTCCAGTTTGTGCTTCTCGGTTAGCTTGGTTTCGCTAGCGAAAAGCACATCAGGAGATTGGTCTTGTAACAATTTAAACATCGCGGCCCTTCGTTCGATCCTAATCAGTGAATTAATATTCACCGCAAGGACCTTCAAGGTTTGCTCCACCATGTGCGTACCCATTACGACATGTGTTGCGTTAGGCCCGGCAGCAGCGCGTAGATCTGGTCCACCCGCTTGGCCTGTTCTTGCACCTGCTTTTGCAGCTGAGCCATCTGCCCTTGGATTGCGAGCAAGATGGCCAGCATGTTAGGTGCAGCTTCCATTGTTCTCGGCATTGGCGCCGGAGAAGCAACAGTCGCTTGCTGTACCGTAGCCCCCCTACCGGCCGCCATTTGGGCGTAGGAAATTTGGGACGTGACGGCTGGTGTTTGAAACCTAGCAGGTGAACGCTTGACCTCCACCTTCTGCTGTCGAGTCAGTTTTGCTTTTTTGATATCAGCGAACTTAGGACAACCCCGATAGTTTGCGGTGTGTCCCACGTTCCCACATAATACGCACGAGAGCTGTGTCCTATCGGATACTCCGTCCCTACCCAGAGCACACTCCTCGGAACTGTGGTTCTTTGCGCCCTTCACGCATCGAGGCTGCATTTGGCAGTTCGAAGCGGCGTGCCCGAACCTCTGGCAGCGAACGCATTGTATAACGCCTTCGCTCCTTTTTAATTTTTCCCAGTGAACCACCTGGTAGTCTAGGACATTGATACTCCTCAGACTATCCAGACGGCTTTCGGGACTGAGCTGCACTAGGAAGAACGGCAGACTCCGTTTCTCCCGCCTGGCTCTAGCTGTGGTAAATGGCTTTACCCCCACGAACTTGAGTCCTTCGCACTCCTTCTCTTTGAGCAGTGCCAGGATCTCCTCAGGATCAGAAGACGGTTCCAACCCCTTCAGCAACATCGATTGCCGCTTTTCACACTTCGGTGTGAATGAGTAGTGCTCCGTCGTCGTTTCCTTTAAGAGCTCTTTTACTTTCGCGTAGCCCTCCACTGTATTACAGTGGATGGCATGGCGATCATTCCCCAATCTCTTAATATTAAAATTATTACCAATGACCAGCCTACACAGGTCCTTGGTAGCATTTACCTCCAATTTATAGGTGTTGATAGGAGGCACCTTCTCCTTCTCCTTCTTCTTCTTCTGCTGCTGCTGCTGCTGCTGTTGTTGTTGTTGGTGTTGTTGTTGTTGTTGTTGTTGTTGTTTTTGCTGCTGCTGCCGCTGCTGTTGTTGTTTCTGCTGCTGCTGCTGTTTTTGCTGTTGCCGTTGTTGTGGCTGCTGCTGTTTTAGCTGTTGCAGTTGTTGTGACTGCTCTTGTTGTTGTTGCTGGTGTCTCTTAGGCTTTTGTTGTTGTGCCTGCTTTTGAGCATGCTGCTGTTGTTGGGATTTCTCCTGCTCTTCCCTCTTCCTTCTGACCATTTGCTTTTCCTTTATGGCCAGTACTCTTTGTTGTAGCATTTTGATGCTACAACTAATGGCCTCCATCTCTTCCTCTTCATCATCAGATTCGCTTGCTGCCAATGAAGCGAAGTTGTTTGCCGTTGATAGGGTGGGACGTTTTACCAAGGTGGAAGGTGGAAGCTTCCTCCTTCTCTTTGTTTTTGGTGTTTGGCTCGAACCACTTGAAGCCTCACCTGACACTTCAGCAAGACCCGCTATAGGCACAGCGGACCGCTCTTCACAATCCATCACGTGATAGACCACACTTTACCACCACTTTAGCTTTATTGTTTTTTTTTTTTTTTTTGCTTTATTCACTATTAAAAATAAAAAGTCGATGCAACTTTTTCGGGAATCGAACCCACGACCCCTGTTTTGTCGGTCGGACACCACTACTTCTGCGCCACCGAAGCACTTGGCCAAATTGTTTCTAATTGTTTTTTTTGTTTTTATTACTACGAGTATTTCACTTGAAAAGAAGCCGAAACACATCCGTCCTCTATCGAGGTCTATGAACGACTATTGGAGTAAATGGGTTTAATGCTATGTTGTACGAGTACTATCACTGGCACTAGACAATGCCACGAAATTAGTGTAATTATCGAAAATCAAAGGAGCGGTGGAGAAACACGTCTACTCAATAACTTTCATACTAGACATCTTAGGTGCTGATCTAGAGCCACACGTATTTGTGTACCTGGACGATATTATTATCATCACAAATACATTCAACTAACATCTTAAGACACTAGAAGAGGTCTTCAAACGATTGTGTGAGGCTGGTTTAAAAGTTAGCCGGGAAAAATGTAGCTTTTGTAGGCCGTCTTTGAAATATTTAGGTTATGTAGTAGAGAGGAATGGACTACAGGTAGATCCAGAGAAAGTAGATAGCATGGTTAGGATTCCCGCACCCAAGAGTGTGAAGGAAATTAGGATAATTTCTTGGTATAGACGTTTTGTATCAAACTTCTCCGCTTTAGTTGGGCCTTTAACAGCTTTGTTAAAGAAAGAAAGCAAATTTATATGGACGGACGGAGTGTGAGGAAAGTTTTAGGAAGGCGAAACAATACTTAGTGACGGCCCCATTTTAACATGTCCAGAATTCGATAGGCCGTTCGTAGTTCAGACAGACGCCTCGAATTATGGAATAGGGGAAAGAGCATGTAGTTCTCGATATGCTTTCGTGAGGAGTCCCGGTGTTGGCTGGGATCTCAGAAGCGGATCAAGACCCTTGGATTAGGAAAATTGTTGCGGCAGTAAAACCTAACCCATTAGCCTACCCCTTGTGGAGAGAAGAGAAAACTCTTCAAGTTTGTTAAAGATAGGCAGGTAGTAGTTCACGAAGATAGAGGAAAATGTTTTCTTATTGTTCGGCATACATAAGGTTGTCGTATGTGATAACTGTCCCCAATTTCGAGGGGAAGAGTTTAAAGCTCTCTGTGATTCTATCAAGTCACAAATTCGGTTTACGGCCCATTACCATCCGCAGGCTAATCCTACGGAGAGCATTAACCAGATAATTAAGTCAACGCTCAGAGCATGGGTGGGGTGGGGTTTGTTGTGGTAAATTTTCCCGCAATAAGTTTGGCTCTCTTTTTCCTTGTGAAGTCCCTTCGCTCCCTCTTTTCGTTGAGTGAGAACACCGAGCTCTGGCAGAGGTGGAGGGCAGCTATGGTTCACCTACCCCAGACCTCGGAAAACAACCCACATAGGTTCACGGGCGGTTTTCCTGCAGAGTAGAACGAGGAGGTTCGGTCGGTGAAGCCCTAAGGAGAGTAGGAAGACCCACGATGAACCAGAAAACCCAGGGTGTGATAATAGCTCCACCAGGAACCCCGTTGTCGGAGGACACAGACAGACGGGAGACCCGCAACGGGCGGCATCAGACAGGACGTCTGAAAGTCGCCGACGGGTGGGGACGGACGGTCTTTCAATCCAGACACCCCAACACGATGATGACGGGTGGGGGAAGACGATCTCTGAATCTTACACCCCAATGAAAGCCAATCAACAGGAGGCTTAAATAACACACCATCTTGCTACCGATGAGGGAGCAACAAAGGAGCAATAGTGGTGTACAGGAGCACGGCCAAGACAATCGGGCATACCCCAAAGACGTACCAGCTGTAAAAGTCAGGTTCGGTGGGTGAAGGTATGACGACCCGCTTTAAGCCAGCACCCCACCGATGGAGCACCGACGGAGCATAAGAGGCGTGTAGGCGGACGGAGAAGTATTAATGCAGCCTCCAACGAGGGAAAATACAAACCCACAAACATACACACAACATCGAACAAACAACACACAACAGCAAAAAACAACAACCAACAACACATAGTCACAACTATTAAACATCAAACAACCACCAAACAACAAAAACATACGAATAATACCACTAAACAGCAACAACCAACAACAATAAACTCCAACGACAACAAACAACCACCTTAATAAAATATAAACCACAAAACCGGCCGTGGACCAAGAGCAGATAGGCCCGAGGGCAGAGAGGCTGGAGGGTAGAAAGGCCCAATTACAGAAAACTAAATAAATGATTGTAAAGAGTAACACGCTATAGGTCGGCCCCTCCCCCCGCCCCAAAACTCAACGCCGATCCATCGGAGTAGTTAGGGATCACTGTAGTTGGCTTTGGTGAGGGGCGGCGATCCAACGGATGGCTGAATAGAGATACAATTCCTTCTGGATTAGTACCTTAAGGATTCTTTGGATCTAATCGTCTGGTCTCCGACGCGGAAGTTCGCGTATTCCACCGCCTTGCGGCTGGTTATTACGACAGCTTCAGTCTTGTGTGCAACTAGTTCCAGACCCCTAGACTCCAGCCATTCCTTTATCTTTACAACTGCCTCGCCTGCGGCAGACTCCGACTCGTTAATGTGCTTGGCAACTATAACCATTGATATGTCGTCAGCGGAGCCAATAACCTTGACTCGCTCAGGCAGGGCTAGCCGCAGGACTCCGTCGTACATAATGTTAAATAGAAGAGGTCCAAGAACCGACCCTTGCGGGGCTCCTCCGCCAACACCGTAGTGCTTAGCACCATCGTCCGTATGATACCTTAACCTCCTGTTGCTAAAGTAGTCCGAGAATATCCTCAGGAGATACTCGTATTATGGTGTATCCATACTGGCCAAGGATCTCCTAGTAAACGACCAGCTCGCCGAGTTGAACGGGTTTTTTCGTCGAGCGTTACTATTGCGCTGTATCTTTTTGTTTCCCATTTCAATCTTTAACCTTGTATTGCTTCAGTTGCTGTATCTACTACCGCCTTTATTGCATCGACGGTAGAACGAGATTTTCTGAAGCCGTACTGGTGATCTGACAGCGCTCCATTTCCTCCGCCACTGCACGCAGTCTAATGTATATAATACGCTTAAGGACATTACCTAGAGTATCAAGCAGACATATTGGGCTATACAATGATGGTTCTCCGGGTGGCTTATTGCCTTTTGGAAGCAGCGCTAAGTGTTGCACTTTCCATCGTAGGGAATATCCCCTCCTCTAGACACCTTTGCATCGTCGCTAAGAAGATGTCCAGTCTCGTCTTAATAGCCATCTTTAATGCCTTATTCGGGATACCATTCGGTCCAGGTACTTTGGTGTCTCGAATTTTTTTGCATCCAGCAAAAAGTTTTTCCGACATAATGGCCGGGATATCTTCCATATTGATCTCAATTTTGATGGTGACCATAGTAGTTGGTCTATGCGGGAATAGATGCTCTACTACAGTTCTTAGCATTGCAGGGCAGGTTAGTTGTGGGGACCTGTTTCCTGTAAGCTTCTTCATAACCACTCCCGAGGCATGGTTCCCACAAATCCATATCGCAACCATTTTTCTGTTGTTATCTGTCCAGCTGCTTCCGTCTATGGGTTTATGCGGTTCGTTTATTAGGTCTACGTCGATTCATTTCTTACTGTTTGCGCTAGAAGGTCCTGCGCGGATTCGCAGTGGTTTAGATTTATCTGGACAACATTCTTCACATTAATTTGAACAGTGCCTTCTTGAGTACCGGGCACTTGCTGCTACCAGACACGTGTCCAGCGTTATCTGGAGTAACCATCTTACACCAGAAGCATAATGCGTCCTCTTTGCATTCTTTGGCTATGTGATCTTCTTCTCCACGGCTTCTGCACTGCTTGGTTTTGTCATGCTGGCTCTTGCATTGGAGCGCCGTATGGCCAAACTCTAAACACCTGAAGCATTTGGTGAGGGCCCTTCGAACACGAATACGGTAATTTACCCAGGCGACTTTTATTTTACCGGATTCCAGCAATTTGTTCGCCATCTCTACCGGTCTCTAGTTTTGTCTCTCCTGGTGGTGACTTCGTCAAGGTCTTTGATTTCTGTCGGAGATCTCTGGGCTAAAGTGCGTATTTTAGCCTCTGCGCCAAGATTTGCACTGATTTTACAACTGATTTCTTCGGTTCTGTCACCAGATTAGCGCAGCTGGAACAACAGGTCTCCTTTCTGGGTTCTCTTAATCTTTGCAACCGATTCACCCAGGTTATGGAGTTTGGGGTCCCGTTTGACCTTGCGAAGTATTTCGGCAGATGAAAGTTCGCCCTTGCTTGCCACCACGATTGCCCAGGTCGCGCTTTTTCTCGCGCGGGCTTCCTTGCCTTCTTTTTGGGAACCTTCAACCAGGTGCTGCTGTCGCCCTTAGCCTGTTCATTGCTCACCATCCTAGCGGTTATTTGACCATTTGTGGCCCACTCATTCATTATCGATTTGGCGGGCTTCTTGGGATGGGCTTCTTGCTCTTTCCGGCATTGCTTTGTTTTTGGGGCACCACTACACCACGTGATGCCTTCTTCGCTTCGACTATGAGCGGCGACTTCAGACGGCGTTTCGTACTCGGCGACTCTATAGACTCTATCCTTTGTTTGGGCCCCGAAATCACCTTCATCCATGGGGATTTTAGGGAGGTGTAATTTTTGCTGATAACTTCCTTGGGCTTGTTATCACGCATCCCATTCGTCAAGAGCTCATACAGTGTTCTGATTTTTTGTATTGCATCCCACATTGGTTGGTGAATTGATCGCCTTTTATCATCCGCCAACATTTCCATTAGGGCTTTTATTTGTTCCCCTAATTTGTGAAATAGGGAGGGCTGGTTATTTGGATCCAGCACCATCCACATACTTCTTTGAGACGCCGGTTCTCCATTAGGACTCCTCTGGGGCGATGGCTTCTGTCTAGCCGGAGATCTTCTCACCATCGAGCTCTTCCGGAATGGGGTCTCTCCGTTTATCTCCTGGTTTTGTTGGTTTTGTCTTGTTTAGTTCATTTCTTTTGGTTCCCCACTCAAGGCCGCTGTCAATGTTTGGGTGTGTAGTGATCTAGCGATCCAATGATTATCTATGCATGCAGTGACGCTATGCAAGGGTTGTCACAGACACTTATGGGGAAGGGGCATAGCACCGCTAGGACAAAAAAAAGCTAAGTGTAGTGTATTGCAGTATAGTAAAGTGCAGTATAGAAAAAAAAAGTGAAAATAAATATTCGAAACGCGTTTTTTTCCTTTGCTGGGACAATCAAAACTCCGGTAGACCCGTTATCTAGCGTGTTTTTCTTTCGGGACAGTGGAAACAGTGGGTCGATTCATCGTCTAGTGTTTCGCTAACCAAAAAAAAAATATAATAAATCGTCGAGGCGTTATAACGTGGTGGAAAATCTGTTTTTTTCTTATTTATCGTTTTTTTTTTGTCGCTAAATTTCTTTCGGGGGAGATTTTCTTTTTGTTATCCTTCTTTTCCCATCGATTTTTCCCCTGTTTAGCATTTTCGTTTTCCCAGGTTTAGCTGCCGTTAAAGTGCTACCTGGAGGAACCCACAGCTGGGATAGCGGGATCCCAAGTGAAGTTATTGTTTGGTTCGGAGCATCGCCCTATCGGTGCTAGAACTCAAGCATAGCACCCTTAAGTACAAAGCAATCAAAAGGTACTTTGCCTTTCCAATTTTTCGCGATCTTTTTTAATATAGTTTAGTTAACAGGTATGAGAGTGTCAAAAGATTGATCGCCTATCTATTTTGTACCACCTTGTGGCTCCTCTTGAGTTATAAATGAATTCTTCGGGTATACACTCATAATTGTGATTCAATCAACCAAATCGATTCATCGTGTTGATGGGGGCATACACATCCGCGAGTTCTCTTAAGTTGTCACAAATCTAAGTTTAAATTAGACCTTTAAAATATCAGTTTACTAACAACGTTTTGATAAGTGCTTAATAACATTAATACTAAGTCTTAAATAATGTCGTGCAGTATTTGTAAACTAAAAGTCGATAGACTTCAGTTAAAAATCCAGTCTAACACTTGATTAGTATTTTTACATGCAAAGTGCGCGAAACTTGGAAAAAGGAGATTGATTTCTATGTGAAAAACGGTAAAACACATAAATGTAACAGTTGTGTCGCTCTGATGAGAAAATCTGTTTTATCCGATGAGTGGATTCATCTATCCGAAGCTGACATTACTCTGCAGCGTAACAGTACCACCAATACTTCATCTGCAACTGGCTCTATTCTCAACAGTGGCTCTGCTAGCACTTCTTCGGTAAGCATGAGAGACTTCGTATCAATCCCTTAGGTCAGTGACCATGACATCAACAATGCGGGCGATACGGTTACAAATCAAATGATTCTTGCAGAGATCATTAAACTCCAACAGATTGTTGCGGACTCTTGAAGAGTCAAATTGTACACTGAACAAAAAAGTTTTGTTTTTTGGAATCAAAGCTTAACATCTTCGAGTAAAGTGAGTTACAATGCTCTGTTGACATTGTTGGCATACCAGACGTCTCTAACAAAAATGCTAAGGGGGAAGTGTCAATTCTCCTTTCGGGTCTCACTGCACCTTAGTGCAACAACAATGATATAGCTTCGTGTTTTGTTAAGAAAATAAGAGTGAAGAAAAGGAAATCACTATCCATCATAATTTGTGTTAAGTTCTCAACTCTCGTGAGTAAGCAGCCTGTGATGAGAAAAATGCGTGAGGTGAAAAACATTTCTTCCTCTAACATTTATGGTGTTACGCAACATGTTGATAACACCAGTGACAGCAGCAACTGCAACATCATCAATATGGTCTACATAAATGACTCCCTCACGGCGTATTCAAGATCATTATTAATAAAGGCGAATGAAATCAAACATAATAATAAATTTAAGTTTGTTTGGGTCAGAAATGGTACTGTTCTCATTAGGAAAACGGAAGGCGAAAAAGGTATTATTCGTAATCTTGTGGACTTCTTCCAGTTTGAAATAAAAGTTTTTTTTTTGTTTTGCGTTTGTATAATTACTCATCAAGTCAAATAATTAAAATTTTGCTCAGAATCCTCAATATTTTGTGAACAGGAATTTAAATGAACTTAATTGTCTCTGTATATGTAGAACATCCAAACAATAATAGTAAAGGCTTTTCAATAATTCATCAGAATATTCGTAGCCTAAGAACTAACTTTGAAATATTTTTTACTCATCTTGCGTCTCTTGAACATTTACCTGATCTAATATTTCTTTCTGAAATTTGGATTCCAAATTTCACTGTTGTTGCAAATTTTAATAATTCGTATTAAGCTGGAGGTATTGCAGTATTTCATAGAAATAACTTAATGACTGTGAGAGTAAATTATGTAAAATGAAAAGCGTCGATGTATTGAGATTATTTTGTGAAATCTCTGGTGTACGTTACAGCTTCTGTTGTGTATATAGACTTCATAAATATTCAGTAGGCGTCTTTTTAGTTGAATTCTCGAGTTTCTTAGAGATATAAACTTGTAAGAATATTGTACTCTTGGGTGATTTTAATATAAATATTCTGTCTGATTCAATAGACGTTGATAATTATTTATCACTTATGGCGTCACATGGTTTTGATTCAATTTCGAATCAACCTACACGTCTTGATTAGTGTCTAGACCATATATTTCTAAGGCTTCACAGATGCAATTTTATTGATTATCTGGTTATGACTTATAACAGATCATTATTTAACTTGTATTCAGTTCGATCATAAAGAATGCAAGTCTAGAAACTCCTGTCATCAAACTTTTGAGAAAATTGATTTCAATGCTCTCAAGACTAGACTTAATTTTGAATTTTGGAATGAAGTTTACAATTCAAGTGACCCATTTCATGCTTTTGATAAATTTCTCAAAATATTACAGTTTCATCTATCATGCTGCACTAATCGTGTGAATAAAAAATGCAACAAGCTGAAGTGTATTAAACCGTGGAAGACTTTTCGCTTACTTAAGAAAATAAAAAAGAAAAATATGCTGTATTTTCGTGTGAAAAAGCATCCCAATTATAAAAACTTAAAGAAATATGGTACTACAATAAAGTGTATAAGGAATTGAAAAACGAAATACCCATCTGCGGAGATTCTTATTTTACAAGTAAACTATCCAAGAATATCGGAAATACAAAAAAAGGATGGGCGGTATTAAATGAGATACTGAACAGATCGACGAAGAATGATGAGTTTATTTTAAGACATAATAATGTTAACGTATCGGACCCTTTGCAAGTTGCCAACTTATTCAATGACTTTTTTACAAATTTGTGTTCCTCACATGAATTCTTAAATGTAAGTGTCCCTACATCTAATTATGAACAATTATTTAATTCAGAGAGTGTGGAATCGCAAACATTTTTATTCTGCGAATTAACAGATGCTGAGATTCAAAGAATAATTATGTCACTTAAATCATTAAATTCATCCTCTTTTGATTCAATTTCCAGCTCTGTTCTTAAGCAGATTTAATTTTTTGTTTCCGACGTCCTGTGCTACATTTTTCACCTTAGTGTTAAAAATTGTACTTTTCCAGAAACACTGAGAACAGCTGTAGTAATACCCCTCCAAAAAAGGTAATACTCAGACCATAGATAATTATCGGCTATATCTCTATTATCTGTATTTTCAAAAATTCTGGGAAAAGGTATGAAATCGAGAATTATTTCGATTTTAAGTAAGACGAATTTTTTCAACAATTATCAATTTGGCTTTAGAAGTGGTATGTCGACAGAAACGGCCTTGCAGAAATTCATCGGAGAAATTTACAATAGTTTAAATTTGTCCAAAAGATGTGCAGCTCTACAAATAGTTTTCTAAGGCTCACACTATCGCTAACATTTCTTTTTCATTTATAGGTAGTTCTCTTCGGTTTTACTGGGTGACCTAAAAACATAAGTGGTGGGTCTGTCCTTTCCAATATCTCCTTGAGATAGTACTGCACCAATTGTGTTTGAAGCATCGGCTGTTAATATGAATGGCTTGTCGAAGTCAAGAAAAATCAATACTTCAGATGATGTAAGAAGTTCCTTTAAGTTGTTAAATGCTCTAAACTCCTCGGCATTTAGTTCTATCTTGACTTTTTTTGATTGCTTGGCTTTGATCTGAGCCTTCTCTCCCCTAGTAAGATTTGTCAAGGACTTTGCAATTTTTGCAAAGTCTCTAGTAAATCTTCTGTAGTAAGAGGTAAGGCCAATAAATCTTTTCAACTCTTTGAGGTTCTCAGGAGGTCTTATTTTTTTCAATGCCTGTATTTTCTTTGGGTCTGGCTTGATACCTTTATTCGTTATAAGATATCCAAAAAATTCGGTTTCTTCTTTCAAGAACTCAGTTTTGTCCTAGTGAACTCTAAGGTTAGCTTGTTCCGGTTTGGAAAATATTGTTTCTATATTTTTCATGTGTTCTTTTTCGGTTTCACCTATTATGATAATATCGTCTATATATTCCTCACGCAAAACATCGTTTGTTGAACTTTGAAAAATTGCTGGACCATTCTTCAATCCGAACGGAAGCTTTGTAAATTCATACTTTCCACTCATTGTGGAGAATGCTGTCTTTGCTATATCTGTGCTTTTCATTTTAATTTGGTAAAATCCTGAAGCTAAGTCGAGAGTAGAAAAAAATTTTGATTTTCCTAGCCAGTATCGTGTTTGAGATATCCGAAATCGGATATGTGTGGGTATTGTAACGGCGTTGAGACGTTTGTAGTCAATCACAATTCTGAACATCTTTTCCCCCGAAGAATCCATATTTTTCGGGACTATCCCTAGCGGAGAATTATAGGGGCTTTTGGATGGTCTTATAATGCAGTCTTCTAGTAACTTTTTAATTTGTCTCTCTACTTCGCTCCGTAAATTTACTGGATAAGGATATGATTTTGTATATATAGGTTCGCTTGTGGTTCTTTTTATTTCTGCTCTTACGCTTGTCTCAATCAATTCTTGATCGTTAATCGGACCAAAGATTTTGCTATGTTTCTTCGCTATGGATTGGAGAACCTTCTTAGTTTTTCCAGTCAAATGATTATCTCTAATTTCTATATTATAAACTTGAGTGGATTGGTTTTCTTTTAGTTTTATTTTTACATTTGGTTTTATTGTGAGTATATTATTCTTCCTGTCTATAAGGGCTTATAATTCTTTTAATGCGTCATCTCCGATTATACCATCGAACGATCTTAAGCCAGGTAGAACAAAGAATTCTAGCTCTATGTTACTCGTATTACCAACACTTAAAAAATTTACCATTCACCTTGCGTTCTATTGTCACTTCACCGCTTGCAGATCGAATTCTGATGGACTTTTTTACGGGGATAGAATTTTCCTAATGCTGGGCAAATAAAATTTTTATTTGCTCCTGTGTCCACAAGAAATTTTAGGCTGTTGCTTTCTCTGGCTCTATACTCTAGGTATGGAATGCTAGAGAGGCATCTGTCATAAAATTTGCTTCGTTGGTTGGTTCTTCTTCTTCTGTTTCATGATTATATTGTTACAGGTACTGCAAATAAGCTTCCATTTCTGCAGCATAATTTTGGAAACATTCGTCCAACTCTTCATTATCATTACTTTGATTGTCTTCTGCTTACGTGACTGTGTTAAATAGCCTTTGTTGCTTTGGACGGAAGTTTTCTGAATCATTTGGTCGTTTAGATTGGAAATTGTGTCCTGGATTTGCTCACCTATTTGCTTTGTTTGGATCGACCAGTCAATTTCCATTTGCTCTAATGGCTTAGGGGGTCTTGGTGAAGGGGATTGTTTCGTCGATGTTGGTTATTGTGCTGTATGTTAAAAGCCTTTAGCATTTGTTATATGGGAAGTGACCTTGGAGGTAGATGATGCTCTCTATGCTTTTGTTGGCTTGTAAAAATTTGATTTGTAAGAGCTGAGATGGTATTAGTTACGTTGTTTTTTATGAATGGTTACATTCCTAAAATTTAAGTTTTGTTTCTCCATGCAAGATATGTAGGCTTCTGGTAAGGTTTGCGGTTTCTGTATTTTTAGCATTTTGCTCAGATCACCGTTTGGTCCCTTTACAAACACATCTAGTGCGCGGTTTCAATAATTTTCTGTAAGAGCCCTTATAGTTTCGGCTGAATAGTTTCGGATTTGATTTTGTTGATGATGAGGGATATTTGGTGGTTTACACTAGTATAAAATTCATCTAAGGTCGAACTTCTTTGGGACATACGAGGGCGGGTCAATAAGTCCGTGACTTTTTGAATTTCTGACCTCTTTACTGAAACAGCAACACCGCTCTTGTCAGCAGCCATCTGTCAGTTGACTTCTGTCAAAATTTAAACTTGCTGCGTCAGTTAGTTTGTGTTTGACAGCTATTTTTATCAGACTACTCACTAATTTGAGGAGAAAATGGAAAAAAGTGAATTTCGTGTGCTTATTAAGCATTATTTCTTGCGAAAAAAAACCATTACCGAGACCAAGGCTAAGCTTGATAAATACTATGGGGACTCTGCACCATCGATTTCAATGGTAAAAAAGTGGTTTACTGAATTTCGTTGTGGCCGTACAAGCACTGAAGATGCCGAACGTCCTGGACGCCCAGTTGAGGTCTCTACACCCGAAACAATCGAAAAAATTCACGATATGGTGTTGGCCGACCGAAGATTGAAAGTGCGAGAGATTGTGGAAGCCGTAGGGATCTCGCATGGCTCAGTGGTTTCAATTTTGAATGATCACTTGGGCATGAGAAAGCTTTCCGCAAGATGGGTGCCGCGTTTGCTCACAGTCGACCACAAACGCAATCGTGTAACAACTTCACAGGAAGGTTTGGCGTTGTTTAATCGCAATATGGAGGAGTTTTTGCGCCGTTTTGTAACCGTGGACGAAACATGGATCCATCACAACACACCAGAGAACAAACAACAGTCAAAACAGTGGGTTTCTAAGGGTGAATCGGCGCCATAGAAGGCCAAGGTGGGTTTGTCAGCCAATAAAGTTATGGCGACTGTTTTTTGGGATGCACGCGGGATAATCCACATTGACTACCTTCAAAAGGGAAGAACAATCAATGGGGAATATTATGCCAACTTATTGGACCGATTCAATGACGATTTGAAAAAAAAAAACGACCTCATTTGGCCAAGAAAAAAGTTCTTTTCCACCAAGACAATGCAAGGGTGCACACATGTGCAGTTGCCATGGCAAAAATCCATGAATTGGGCTATGAATTGCTCCCTCATCCACCCTATTCTCCAGATTTGGCTCCGAGCGACTACTTCTTGTTCCCAAACCTGAAGAAATGGCTTGGTGGAAAAAGATTTGACTCCAATGATGAAGTCATCTCGCAAACAAAGGCCTATTTTGAGGACCTCGACAAATCATTTTTTTTGGAAGGGATAAAAAAATTGGAGAAGCGTTGGACAAAGTGTATAGAGCTCAAGGGAGACTACGTTGAAAAATAAAATAATTTTTTTATCAAAAAATCTGTATTTTAATCCAAATCCAATCCACGGACTTACTGACCCGCCCTCGTATTAATGTCCTAATATCTCTTTTGTCGGCATAGTATAGAGATAAACACCTTTTTATCGATGCCCAGTCCTCATCAAATATATTATAAGATATCAGGGCTGTATCGGCATTTCCTCTAATCTTTTGTCTTATACTTTGCAGTATAGACCTATAAATGGGTTTTTGTCGGACTATTTCATAGTCCTTAAGGATATTCTCTACAGTATGTATCCACCAAAGGTACTGTACTATATTGCAAACTCGTTGGTAGTGGATTTTGATCGCTTATGATTTTTGTTTCCAAAACGGTTAGTCTATTGTCTATTTTCTGTACTAACTCTATTTGAGCATTAAGTGCTCCTGTTAGTTGATACAGGGCGTCCTGAATTCCTACCATTATGAAATACATAAGATAATTAAGGTTTTTGTTTTGAGTGTAAATTATGTGTAAATTATTTATTTCTAATTTTATTTGGTATATAATTTGCGTAGTTAAGCTATTGTTTTGTGGAATTTAAATATATTTTAGATTTATTATGTATTTATAATAAAAAATTGTACTCACATGAGTAGGATGGATATCTGCACTTGATATTAAAATAAAGTGAAGTCCAGCGATGTTCCTCCTGGTTGACCTGTTGGAGTCTACTCACGGTACTCAGCCACTCACTTGACACTGTCTATGGATTTTTACTCACGGATTGTCTCTTTATCTTTTCGGATCTACTCGTGACACAGTTTTTTAAGGTTGTTCTTACGGTTAACACTCGAAAAACGGGTTTTGTAAGCGTTGTTCTTGTGGTAAACGCTCGCGAAAGAGTTGTGTTATTCTGACGCTTAAAACTCGTGAAAGAGTTCTTTAGGTGTTGTTCTCACGATCAACACTCGCGAAAGAGTTCTTTAGGTTTTGTTCTAACAATTAACACTCGCGGAAGAGTTCTTTAAGTGTTGTTCTAACGATTAACACTCGCGAAAGAGTTCTTTAGTTCTTTGCTGTTCAAAAGCTATTTATGACATACGTTTTTTGAACACGTGTCCCTGCTGCTCGAGCTGCAGTTATTAACTTTTAATTTAAAATTAAATAAAACAAAGTTTTTTTAAGACAGATGTCTCACTTTATAATCTGACTACAATTTATTTTTATACTGCTATTTACAATATTTTACTGTGGGAAAATACAATTTTTGAAAATTAGAGTCAGCATTAATACACAAAATATAGAAATATTCCAGATAGATATCTGATCCACATCCGCTGGATTTACATGCAGGTGGTTGGCCCCGTTGTTGTTGTCACTGGCTCCTTTCTCTTAGCACTGAACCTTGCTTCCTTTTTTATCGTCACGTGCGCCGGCTTTTTTTCTGTGATCACCTCCTTCGTCTCCTGATCTTTCTTAGTGGATGAACCATTCGACTTGGTCATGATCCCGCCGTCTATCTTGGCTTTCGCTGTTTCTTCCCCCGTGCGTCGCCTTCGAAAACAAAACTCGCCTGCGTCTATGATGACTATTGCCTCTTTGATCAGCTCGTTTCCTACAATCAACTCAAACATGAAATCTTGCTCATCCACCACATACAGCTTAACTTGAAAGCTGTTCTTGTCGACAATCACATCAGCTTCGATTAATCCCTGCGTCAGAATAACTGTGATTACCCAAAGCTGACAACCCTTACCTTTTTCAACTTAAAGAGGAAGTCGCGCTTGACAATACAAACATCGCAGCCTGTGTCTACTAGTGCGGTGGCCTGCACCCCATCCACCATTACATCCTTTAACATGTATGGCGCCTTCATACCGAATTTAGCATTTACCACCCTCACCTCTTTGCCTGGTTTCCCGTCTTTGCAGGATTGGTTACACTCAAATGATTGGTGCCCAAACTGACCACAGAAAAAATTCAATGGTACACTTTCGAGGATAAATTCGAAAGGCCAATACGTGTTGTCGCTAGAGGACTATATCCGTCTTTCCCAAAATAGAATATTGATAGTGAACAGCGAGTCAAGGGATTCAAAATCGTTGACGCAGAAATCAGAAGGGAAGGAAGTAACGGTAAAACGTGACCTTCCTCTTTTCATGCTAACATTTGAAAAAAACAGAGTATCCAAAAAATATACGACATAAAAGCAATCCTCAATATCGTTATTAAAATTGAGCCTTTGAGTAAAAACACAAAATGAATTCGGCAATGCAAACGTTGCAGGGATTTAACCACATGCAATCGCACTGCCAAAGAGAACTGCATTGCGTCAAATGCGCAGGAACTCATCTCTCAAAGAATTGTTTTGTAAGCAGACAAACCTCTGCGATCTGTGTTAACTGTAAAGGGAAACATGTAGTTAATTTCCGAGGATGTGAAGTAGCCAGAGAGCTGCAAAACAGACGAGATAAGTTGTTCAAGGCGCAAAACGAACCCTCAGAAACTGTGCCTCGAAAAAAGCAAAGACTCGATAAAATAACAGAAACAAAAGAAAACCCAAATGTTTCTGTTATTAAAAATATTAAGGCGAAAATGTTTGAAAAAAGACCGCTAAGCGTTACACGTAAACTATCGGCCAATCTAACTTATGCCCAAGCCACAAAACTAAATTTTAAAAAGGGCGATGAATCAGGGGACTCTGCATCTCAAGTATTTTCCACTATAATCGCGAAACTTGAGTAGCAAAACAAAGTAAATGAACTTATTTTCGAAAAGTTAACAAAGCTTGAAAACAGGTTCAATAAAAAATGAACTTATCCGAAAAAATAAAGAAAGGAAAACTAAAATTATTTACTTGTTATTCTTTAGTATCAATGTATCAATTTGTTGAATTTCCGAAACCCACTTGAAAAATGGGTCACTCGTAAAAATAACGGGTTTTAAGAATTACTACGCCATCGTAGTAATCACTCATCGGGAAATGATAGAGGCGGATCCTCCTCCACAACGATATTTTGGAAAATGATTCCTGGGTATATTCTATTAAAAAAATCGTTCTACAGTAAGGGTATATCTCCAATGTTGACGAGGATTTAAGAAAAGGCTTACTTTGGTGTACGCTGACCCATGTTAACGGAAATTGCTCTCTTAATGCTAATGGTAGAAACTTCGGTTAGGACTTCATTTTTAGAAGAAATAATAGCCTTTGTAGCGGCGTTTAAATGAAGTTTTACTATTTTTTTCTTATGAAAGCAACAATACTAAAAAAAAATCATCATCAAGTTTGCACAAAAACCCATAGATTTTAAGATACTTGGGAAAACATGTAGCAGGTAAAAAAAGGAATTTATGATTTTTTACCAACGTTTCTAACAACAGTTCACAATACTCGTAAGAACGGTTTCCAAGAATTACTAAATTTCCAATATTTTTTTAAAATTGCATAGCCATTAAAGTGTTTTAAAGCGTGCTCGTTTATTTGACTACCTGTCAAAACATTCATTTCCTTACCTTGTTCCTTAAAAGTTTTCAGAAAAAGTTAGATTTGGGATTTGAAGGTCTATTTTTACCAAACAAAAGTGGTAAAAAAAAGAATTCATCAATCTAATTTTTTACGCTAAGGTTACAGTTGCTTAGAAACGCTATTTGGAATGTCTACATTTACAAACCAAGAATACGGAAACATTTACGGCTTTGCAATGGAAGTTCAACTAGTGCGTGACAAAGATATCATGAACTTTATCTTAACCGACGACTTTCTAGTAAAGGAGTATTTGGAAATACTATACGTATCGAAGGCTTCGAGAAACGTGATCAGTTTCAAATACAGGACCGAATGCGGGAGCTCCACAAGTAAGAAGGATTTCGGCTAATGAAAGAATACTGGAAGCCGTTACAACAGATCCATCAATCAGCATCAGACGTGTTGCCAAACCTGGCAGCATTTCTCAGTCAAACTAGCTCAAAGTTAGAGGCTCCTAAGACGTCAAATGGCTTGCGCGGGAATTAACCACCAGAACGAAATTTGCCGCCAAAAGAAGAGAAGCAAAAAGAAATTTTAGTTTCACTGAAAAGCATATAAATTGTTTTTTAAATAAATTTTGTAACTAAAGTTTCAAAAGTAGTCTTTTTATTTGAGGACAACATTACAAAAATTTTGGTTTTTCTGTACTAAATTTTCGCGTACGAACTAGGCTTATTTGGACGGTTGCATTGTCGATAAAAGGCTGCTCTACCTGCATCAAGAAGAGCACCAACAAAGCATCAAATTGCTCCTAAATTGCCGCACAGTTCTTGAGAGGAAAAACCAGTACATACCTTAAGTGACCAACTGCATGGCCGCATCAGACGGTTCACCATCATCACCCAAGAACATCACCCAACAACACTTTACGCCGTCACTGTCAGGCAAACATGGCTAATGAAAATATTTTTGGTGAAACATCCAAGGTCGCGCATTCTCCTCCGCCACCGCCTTAAAATAACCAATAATCGAATCCATCGATTCAAGTCCAAAAGCAAGACTCTTCTTCGCCAAATGCAAAAAAAACCCTGCAGCCAGGAAACTGTTTCAACTGTAAGTCATGTTGTAGATCTCACAACGAGGAAATGGTGTGTTTTTAAATTGGAGAAAAACGATGTTAATCTGTCAACATTCAGTTCGTGGATTCACCAAATAGCTCAAGCTGCTTGTGAAGTCATTAATATGTCATGCACTCGACTCGCCGACACGAAACAAGAAAAGAGAATCATCAATAAGACCTTCTTGAGCGCCAGCCACGAACAGGTAGAAAACTATAATCAAGTGCGACGTACATGTGTTATTTGCACCAGCAACTGCAAGTCTGACTTTAAAACAAAAGTGGGAATAGGTAGGGAAGAATTTTTTTTGTCGAACATGTTTGATTCGACACTACATATAATCGGAGATGCACCTCCAACAAAAAATGTGGAGTAAAGAATTGCGACTGCAAACACCACAAGTCTTTACACGAAAATAAGGAACCATTAAGAGAAATAGCCGGTACTAGCAATGTGAGCGAAGATCATTGCAACATTTATAAACACCAAATAGCATTCACTTTAAAATATTGCCTGTAACACTTAACAACAACAACATTAAGGTCAAAACCTATGCCTTTTTTGATGATGGCTCCTCCGTTTCACTGATGGATAAAGATCTAGCTGACATGCTGCTGTTGAGAGGGAAAAGCGAGGCGTTGTGTCTTTGGTGGACCGCAAATAGTCAGAGAACCGAAAAGAACTCAAAAAAAGTAAGCCTGGAAATTTCTGCTATCGGATGCTCAAAGAAACATTTCTTTATTAATGTTCGCACTGTCGATTCATTAAACTTACCATCGCAATCGATGAACTTTGAAGAACTCAGGTTAAACTTTCCTTTTTTAAAAAGTATTCTAATGGAGTCTTACCAGCAAGTTAGACCCCGAATTTTAATTGGCATTGATCAAGTTCATTTAACAAGTTCAAGAAATCATCGCGAAGGAAATACTGACCAACCAGCCGCTATCAAAACTCGTTTAAGGTGGACGGTATTTGGTTTATGTTCTGGAAAAAAACCGAGTGCGAGTAATTTCTCTTATTTTCATGTGTGTGACTGCCAAGAAAAAGCTGATGGAAAGCTTCATGAACTTGTACGAGAGTTCTTTGCGATGATACGAAAACAATTACTCTTTTAGAAAAGTGCAATAGATTTATTGTCCCACTATTATGGAAAAGCGAATTCCTAGAAATTCCTGACAGCAGGCCCGTTGAGGAACGCAGAATGTTGTGCCTAGAAAAGTGACTAAAAAGAGACCCAATACTTGCGACGAACCTGAATACACAAATTCAAGACTATGTTGATAAGGGATACGCTCGTAAGCTAACAAAAACGGAGCTCCAGGATAATGAGGGGAAAACAATTTTGTACCTACCAATATTTCCTGTTACCAACCCTAATAAACCATCTAAAGCGCGCATAGTATGGGTTGCAGCTGCAAGAGTAAACGGCGTTTCACCCAATTCAATGCTTTTATATTTACCAGATAATATACCATCACTTCTAGAGATTCTATTTCGCTTTCGCCAGAGAAAACTTGCAATAAGTGGGAACATAAGAGAAATGTTCCACCAAATTCAAGTACAAGTGTCCGACCAGAATGGTCAAAGGTTTTTGTAGCGAAATGCAGAAACAGGTGAACTTGAAGACTATGTCATGCAAGTATTGACATTCGGTTCGAACTGCTCCACTTGCTGCGCAGTCTATATTAAACATAAAAATGCTCTTGAATTTTCGTCGAAATCACCGAGAACAACAGAGGCCATAATTAAAAACCATTACATTGACGATTTTCTTGGTAGCGTTGACACTGAGATGGAAGCTATACAATTAGCTAAGGAGGTCATACATATTCACGAAATAACTTGAAGATTAGGCATTGCATCAGTAACTCCTTTACTGTGCTTAAGCCGTTACTGCGACAAAAACTTCAAGAAGTTTGACTCAAGTATTTTTAATGGGGAACGCATTCCAACCAAAAGGGTCATTCTTAAAATACTGATAAGTGTCTTTGATCCAATTGGTCTTATTGCGCACTTCCTAATCCTACTCAAGATATTTTTGCAAGAAGTTTGAAGGCAACGCACTAAGTGGGATGAAGAAATACATCCGGATCAGTTACGGCTATGGTGCGAATGGGTATAAGAAAGCCATATCTTAGCGAGTTGAAGTTTTAAAATGGATGTTCAGTTCAGTCGAGCTTCATATCTTTGTAGATGCAAGTATGTCGGCATATGCAGCAGCTGCTTACATGAGAGTAAAAAAGCGATCTCACACTGAATGCTCCCTTGTTTGTTCTAGATCGAAATTGTGTTCAGTCAAGCATATACCAGTACCAAGTATGGAACTTGAGGTGGCTGTGTTAGGCGTACGTCTGGCTAAGACCGTGATAAAAGGTCATTCGATTAAAGCTGACAAACGCTTTTTCTGGTCAGATTCTCAGTCTGTTCTCTGCTGGATAAAAAACAACAATCGAAAAGTAAAGCAGTTTGTCATGTTTAGAGTAGCTGAAATATTGGAAAACTCGAATGAAGATGAATGGAGATGGGTGCATAGCGAGAACAATCCAGCAAACGATGCCTTCTTATACAAATCTGAAGATACATGGGCATCGAGAACATTAAAAATTAATGAAAACGAGTTTCAAGTTTTCACTTACATTAGGTTTCATCTAGAACCACTAGTGGAATATACGCGGTTCTCATCTTGGAAAAAATTAAAGGGTACTATGGCTTACGTTTATCGTTTTCTGGAAATAAAGTTAAGACTAGGGCGAATAAAAAATATGAATTTTAAATCGACTAAAGCAATTACTATGGCTGAATGATATCTACATATATGGATTGCGCCAATTTGAGAATTTTGGGAACGAAATAAACATGATGAAACAAGGAGTTGATAATTCATCTGAACAATTGTCCTTTGAAAAATCAAATTCATTCTTGAAGCTAAGCCCATATTTAGATGGAAATGGTATATTGCGGATAAGGGGTCGTATCGATGCTTCTAAAGATGTGTCATTTGATAGCAAGAGACTAATCATTTTACCGAGAATGCACTATATAACAACATTGATAGTCCAGAGTGTACATGAAAGCTACCATCACTCGAATTTTGAGACTGTTGTGAACGAACTTCGTCAGTCTTACTATCGCACATCTGCGAACAGTTTCAAGAGGGGTTCAACGCAAGTGCCAAGAATGCAAGAATAGAAGAGCAGCTCCAGAACCAATACTTATGGCAGACCTACCTCTAGCACGGCTTATAGCCTTTACTCGACCATTCTCGTTCGTAGGAGTGGACTATTTTGGGCACATGTCGGTAACAGTAGGAAGACATAACGAAAAACGATGGGGAGTACTGTCCACCTGCCTAACCATAAGAGCTGTACACGTAGAATTTGCACATAGTCTCTCCAGTGACTCGTGTATACTAGCAATTCAACGTTATCTTGCAAGAAGAGGAAAACCAATCGAGATTTGGTCAGATAATGGTACCAATTTTAAAGGGGCAGATCAAGAGCTTCAAAATGCATTTAAATTGTTACGAGAATCTGGCAGCACTTCGTAGTCAAGCTAGCTCAAGGCTAAAAGCTCCTAAGATGTCAAATGGCTTACGTGGGAATTAACCACCAGAAGCAAAGTTTCCGCCAAAGAAGAAAAGCAAAAAAAAAACCGAAAATTTTAGTTTCACTGAAAAGTATATAAATTGTTTTTAAATAAATTTTGTAACTAGAGTTTCAAATGTAGTCTTTTAATTTGACGGCAACAAGACGCTTAGTTTAGCAATTCAATGTTTCCAGACATAAAAATTTCTTGAAAAAGTGCATTTATCGAAGAGTTCCATACCGTTTTAAATAATATAAGAGCTAAGAATTTAATAGTCCTAGGCGATATAAATATTGACCTGCTTAACGATTCAGATACGGACTGTGAAAATTATATGCTCCTCATGGCTTCATTTGGTTTAAAAAGTATAGTTAATGTTCCTACTCGCATAACAGACTCAACCAATAGTTGCATCGATCACATCTTTCTGCGTTTAAAGGAAAAAACTCAAGTCAACTATTCGTTTCTACGTGAGAAGCTCAGGTATGAATTCTGGGAAACCGTTTTTTTAGAATACGATCCTTCAGTAGCCTACGATAAATTTGTTTCAATTTTAATTAAACATGTTAACAATGCAACTTCTGTTCTTAAAATAAGTCAGCTCGATTTGTTTTTAAAGCCCTGGATGATATTACGTCTATTAAATCTTATTAAACGTAAAAGAGATTTCACAAAAAAGGTAAAAAAACATCCTTGAAATAGAATACTAATTTAAAAATGTATTACACTAAATTGTGTAAAAAACATAAACGTATGGTTGCTCAAGCACGCGATACCTACTACGCGAATCGCTTAAGCCAATTTAGAGGAGACTCTAAGAAAGAATGGGGATTAGTAAATAGTATTTTGAGTAGGAAAAAGAAATCAAATAGTATTCAAAATGTAGAAGTCGATAATTCAATCTTATCTGATCCACGTTTAATAGCAAATAAATTCAATGAGTATTTTGTCAATATTTCAGAGACTTTAAAACCCCCTGAGCTACTTTCCAGTTGCAACTGCAATATTTCATGGGGTTTAATTGAAGAAAGAATGCAGAGTAACAGTTTCTGCTTTATTATTATGAATTTGGAAAACAAGAAATCAAGCACCTGTGACGGTATTTCTGCTATTCTACTAAAAGTAATTGCTTGTGAAATTGTGGATGTCCTGTGTTATGTTTTCAATCTTAGTGTTAACAGTGGTAAGTTTCCCAGTTCTTTAAAAAAGACAGAAGTCATTCCGCTTTTTAAGAAAGGAAATCACAAAAAAATCAACGATTATAGACCTATTTCTCTACTCCCTACGTTCTCAAAAATTTGAATAATGAAACCACGAATACTCTCTTTTTTACAACAAAATACATTTTTTTCACACGATCAGTATGGCTTTATACCAGGCAGATCCACTGAAGATGCCATTTTAAAAGTCTGTTGTGATCTGTTTAGTGGCATTAATGAAAGTAAATCAACTATGGCTCTATTTGTCGATATGACTAAAGCCTTCGACATGGTGGATCATGAAATATTATTATCCAAGCTATACAAAGCAGGTTTTAGAGGAATGGTATATGAGTGGTCTAAGTCTTATTTGTTGGAAAGAGAACAGAGGGTTTTAGTAAATGGTTTTTATAGTATTTCACTAAAGCTCAAAAATGGTGTCCCACAAGGTTCAGTGCTAGGTCCAATCCTGTTTCTCATCTATATTAACTCTCTTTTCAATCAAAATTTTTATGGTAAGCGTAGGGCTTTTGCAGATGACATAGCTTTCACGTACACTGATCTTTCGATTCACGAATGCGTTGCGAAAGTCAACCATGACCTCGAACTACTTAGGATCTGGTTTACAATTCACAAGCTTATTGCAGCTTATTCCATGCAAGTAAATGGTAGTTGTTCATCTGGTTGTTTCAATGTCGAAACAGTTGAATACTTTAAATACCTTGGTATTTTCATTGACAATAAATTAAACTGAAAAGTTCACAGCCAGTATCTAAAGTCGTATATGACGTTAATTACACGTAAAATGTTTCTTTTAAAGCCATACTGCTTGCGAAAAGTTCTTTCAATGTTCTATTACGGCTTAGTTCACTCGAAACTACAGTATGGTATTGTTAGCTGGGGAGGTACCTACATGAATAACTTGAGATCGCTAGTAATTGCCCAAAAGCATATAATCCGAATCATGTGCGCTAAGAATCGTTACGCAGAAAGTTGGCCACTCTTTATCAACCTGCGCATCTTGCCAATCAGGAATATTTACATTTTTAAGGTACTAAAAGAGTTTTATAAACAAAACTCACTGTTATATTTTTGTAAATTTAATTTGTTATAACCCTATTTATAAGTGATAATGAATAAAAAAATTAAAAATGAATGAAAAAAAAAATGAAATAAAATTTCTATTGTACTGGATGGAGAAAATCTTTATCCATACCACCATACACCTGTGCAAGAACCGCTTTCCAATGATTTGGAAAAGATTTTCTAACTGGTTGCTGGAGCGGAGCTTGGATGACAACGAGTTTATTAGCAGAATTCTTTGGACGAATTTCAATTTACAAGAGATTGGATCACAAATTTTCATAACTTTCATACATGGGCTGCAGACAATCCATATACAAGGAGACGTAAATCATTTCAACACAAATTCAGCGTCAATAAGTTGGCAGGTATACTTGGAAACAAGTTAATCGGCCCCTTCAAACTACCACCTCGGCTGAATTCTACACACTATCTGCTCCAGCCAACTATTGTCGTGAGTTGGCTAGATGGAGAGTACGGTAAACGGTGGATAGGAAGAAATGGACCAGTTCACTGGCCTGATCTCCTGACCTTACGCTATTGGATTTTTTTGTATCGGGAAGAATCAAAGAACTTATTTATTCAACCGAAATAGCAACTTTAATTGAATTGGAAGTGCATATTCTCGAAGCGTCATCAAAAGTGAGGCAGCAGTTAGCATTAATAAACATTCGCATTGAAATTCATTAACGAGCTCTAGCATGCATACAAAACGAAGAAGGACAATTTGAGCAGCTGTTATAACTGTTTTAGTACACACATAAAAAAAAAATTATCCAAAACCACATACAATCATTTTTTATTCATAGCCTTTGGAGCTTAAAGCAAAAAACCATTTTTTATAAATTTTACCTGCTGCAGGTTTTCCAAGTAACATAAAATCTGTGGTTTTTTTTGCAAACTTGATGATAATTTTTTTTTGGTATTGCTACTTTCAGTACCGGAAGTACGGTTTTCGTAGCAACAGGTCAACTGGTAAACTGATGACATGTCTCCCCGAAAAGTGGAACCAAAGCGTACATCAATCCGGCGAAAGCAAGATAGTTGCACTTGATATTTCTAAGGCATTTGACAGAGTTTGGCATCGGGCTCTTTTATCGAAAATGCGTGCTCTTGGAATCGATGACTATCTTCTTCAATGGATTAGAAATTACCTTTCGGAACATTCAATTCAAGTTGTCTTGGATGATTTCAAGTCTGATATTCACAAAATAAATGCTGGTGTGCTCGGGAGTTCGGTTCTGTTTCCGACTACCTCTAATCCAATGTACATATTCCTTTCCGGACTCACGTCCTTGCTCTTCGGCTATAGAACGGGAACGTCAGCGTATGTTAAGCCCATTAAATTCCGATGTCAATAGCATAACCAATTGGAGAACTATCAACAGAGTGGAATTTAACGCATCCAAAACATAAGGCTGTCTGCTGTCATTAAAGCGAAATTTAAATACCCAGCCAATATCCATGAATGGTACTTACATAGCCGAAACCGAAAAACTTTCCATTCTCGGTATGTGTGTCAATGAAAACATACATTGGAATGATCACATATTCGGTGTCGTTAAAAACGCTGCGTAATGTCTAGGTTTCCTCAAGCGATATAAGAAGTACTTTACCTCCTCTGATCTGGCCTCAATATATAAGGCATTTATCCGCCCGAAATTGGAGTACAATGCCCACATCTGGTCAAGTGCCACCAAAACATCCCTGCACCCGCTAGATAGGATTCAAAACCGTACGTAATGTCTCGTGTCTCACTCTGTTTTATTGCTACTTCGACCACCAGTGCTTCATAAAAATCGCCAGTAACATTCCGCCCCATCATACTTTTAACTGTAACACCCGTCTGGCTATGAATGCTCATCAGTATACCCCCAAGCCTACTTTCCGACGTACTCTAAAATAACGTGATTCGTTCCTAAGCCGTAAAACTCGCTTATGGAGTGAAACATTTTAAGGGTACTTAATCCCTTGAGCGCGAGCAAATTATAAAAAAAAACAAAATAAGAAAAAAATTTTAGAACGTTAATTGTAAATTAGGCATTTTCTGGGGAAAAGTGAGTTTAAAGCCAAAAATTAGGATGGGAAATGAAAATGGAACAGGCTTAGAAGTTGGATATCTAACGATTCAAACAAGATATCAACTTTATTTAAACGCCGTTACCAAGGGTATTACTTATTCAAAAAATGAACTAAGTTTCTACCATTAGTATTAACAGAGCAATTTCCGTTAATATGGGTCAGGATACAGCAACGTAAGCCTTTTCTTATATCCTCGATAAATGATGTCAACATTGAAGATAGACCCTTATTGCAGAACGATTTTTTTCATAGAATATATCCAGGAATCATTTCCCAAATTATCGTTGACGAATTAAGGGACACCCTGTATATCAAAGAGTCGATCGAACATAACGAAGATATAAAAATAGAGCTCGAGCCTGTGTAACTAATTGCCGTACGCAATTCCTGTACCCTTTCAGCCATTTACTTCCTCCGTGATCCAAAGTCACAAAATATATTATCAAGAATATATTCATTTCGCTTGGGTCTGCTTTTATAACTGTCGGTGACTTTAGTGCTAAACACACTTTTTGGGGCTCAAGATGTGTTTCCCAAAAAGGTACTCGTAAATTAGTCTATGAAGCTGGTATGGAACACAACTGTGACTTCTATTCGACGGATAAGTCGACTTATTGGCCGACAGACAGAATGAAACTACCCGATCTTGTCTATTTTTTTCATTTTTAAAGGAATTTCTAACAATTATATAAAAGTTGATGAAAGTTTCGATCTTTCCTCCGACCATTCTCCAGTCATACTGTAATAAGTGACACGCTCATTAAAAAGCAAGAACGGCTGCGACTAACTGGAAGAATTACAAATTGGAAAGGATTAAGGAAAGAAATCGAAGTTGACTCCTTCGTGGAAATCGTTCAATGTACTGCAGGGAACAACACACCTCATTAACGACAAAAAACGGCGAAAAATAGCACAAATTACCCGCCAGAGAAAAAAGAGATGGTAAGGGAAAAGATGAAATAAATTGCGTTATAAATAATGAAACCTTTACAATTTTTTGTATATATCGCTTGCATGAGAACAGTTTAAGAAAAGGTATCTTTATAGAGCAAATGAATGGGCTATTAAGAGATGTAAAAATGTAAAACTTGGTCATTTTAGGAGATATTAACCTTGATACTCGTATCTTAAGCACTAATTGCGATTCTGACAAAAATTTATTTTTAATGTTGTCTTACGGTCTAGACTCGCTTGTAAATGAACCAAATGACCATTTGTGAGGCTGCACAAAAACTGTCAACTTAGTGTTACTAGTAAAATACAAGACAATAAAATTACTGATCACTGTATGGTCAACTTGTGTATACAGAAAAAGAGTTCGTGTAATGTAGATAAATACATACTCTTTCCGGTAAAATACAAAATTAATGATTCAAAATTCATGGGTCTTAGACCTTGGATTGGAAAAAACTTTGTCAAAGTTATATCCAAAAAAAATCAAATCAGGAAAAAATGTAAGCTACATCCTCAGAATTACAGATTTAAGCGTTATTATCTCAAACTGAGTCAAGCTATAAAACATGAAGTTGAATTAAGTCGAGACAAATACTACACTGATAAATTGTGTAGGTGCAAGGAAAGAAAGAAGAATGGAAAGTAGTTGACAGCATTCTGAACAAACAAAAGGATAAAGTCAGTATTCAGAATATTCAAGTCGAAAACAAAATAATTTACAACTCTTTGGATATCGCTAATAATTTTAATAAGTTTTTCGTATTTATTGTTGCTTCTATGAAGCCTTACCCCCCTCAAAATACTTGTAGATGTGAATTGTATTCAGACTTAGTTGCAGATGATTTTCAAAGGGATAGCTTTGTACTGGAACCTTTTAAATCTTTTGAAATACATAAAAGAATAATGTAACTAGACAATAAAAATTCCAGTACTTCTGATGGTATAACCAATAGTCTTCTTAAAAAAATTGCTTTCTATGTTGTTGATGCTCTTACGTTTATATTTAATATGAATATCAGTTGCTGAATTTTTCCTACACCTCTGAAGGCTGCTGAATTTATCCCACTATTCAAAAAAGGAAACAGAACTTTAATGAACCAATACAGACCTATTTCGCTACTTTCTACATTGGCAAAACTTTTTGAAAAAGTACGTGTAGTGTCCTTCTTAAACAAAAATTAGTTTTTCAGTGACTACCAATTTGGGTAAGGGCAAGTCTGCGGAAGATGTCATTTTAAAGCTATGCAGCGAAATTTGTAACGGCTTTAATAACTGCAATAGTACTATTGCTTAAGGCATTCTACATGGTTAATCACAAAATTCTCCTTGACAAGTTCTACAAGGCTGGGTTCAGAGGATAATCTTATAATTGTTTTGCATCATATTTAACAGGAAGGTCTCAGAAAATGAAGATCGGGTAAGTTTTTGGTGATGACTTATTTTTAGATATTGGTATTCGTCAAGGTTCAGTCTTGGGTCCTATTCTTTTCCTTGTCTACATAAATTCAATTTGCAAGCAAAGCTTTACAAGCAATATAACAGCTTTTGCGGACGACATGGCACTTACATATATCAATAGTACCATATTAGAATCGATGGTAAACTTGCAAAAAACCTACAACTTCTAGGACAGTGGCTTGCAAAACACGAACTCGTTATAAGTGACAAAACGAAACTTATGTGCTGCGTTCTGAAAAGATTGGATGTGATAGAATCCAACTTATTTTTTCACTCCATAGCATGTAAAAATCTTTTTTTATCTACCCACTCTTGTAGTAGAGTTAGTTATTATTGTTTGATTGTTGTACTATTAGTTCCTTTAAAATTGAATTCGTTAAAAATTTTAAGTAATTAGGCGTATTAATTGATGAAAACATGAACTGGAAAGCACATACAAGTGAGCTAAAAAATATATGTTATCCGTTACTCGGAAAATGTATACGCTTAAACCATATTGCTCCAAAAAACTGCTAACAACTGTATACTACAGTCTCGTCAACTCAAAGCTACAATATGGCATATCTAGTTGGGGTGGAGTTTATTCTAATGCTCTGGAACCATTGTTAATAGCACAAAAACATATCATACGGATTATTTGTAGTAGAAATAGGTTGACTGCTAATTGGCCTTTGTTCTGTACTATGCGTGTGCGATAAAACACATCTATTTCCATAAAGTACTCAAAGTGTTCTTCATGCGAAGCGGTTACAGTTCGACTCTCAGAAGTTCTAATGTTTATGATTTGAGAATAAATACTAGAGGTTTAGTTAATATCCCTCATTCTAATAAAACCCACTTCTCTAACTTTTTTATTGTAATAGCACCCAAATTGTTTAACCTATTGCCATACGAAATTCGAAATTTAAACGTAAGCACTTTGTTTTTAAGGAGAGTAAAAAAATGGCTTTGGATAATTCTTCTGTCAAAAATTTTCTAATAAATAGAACTTAGAAGTCATGTTTTGAATTATTTGTCAATTTTACTTATCTTTTTCTTAAATTTTTGTTTTTTCTTAGTCTTTTAATTTTTCGAGTAAGTTATACGAGTAAATTTAATTACATTTACCCCACACATATGTATGTAAGTATTATTAACTTTGCCGATGTGTCATTCGCTCCTAGTTCTCTTAAAACTAAAGAATGACACCAATCTTTACTGTTATTCCAAAAAAGAAACGTATATATGTATGTAATTTGATTTTTGAGGTGCAAAATTATGGATTAAGAATAAAGAATTACAAAAAAAAGGAAAGCACACAAGAAATGACATTTTACTCGAGTTCCGCAAGATAAAAGACGTCTAAATAAGCTTTGTAATCTGCTCAAGAAGACTCTAAAAAACCACAAAAATTGTGTAGTAAATACGTACGATTATATCGGAAATCTGATGGCAGGAAAAGAAACCAATTACTCGCTTTGGAAAGCATTTAAAGGCTTCAGAAGGCCCAAAACCCCAGCGCCATAAATTAAAACCGATAATAACGAATTGACGTAGGAGGATAAGGAGAAAGCGGAGCTCTTCGCGGATTATCTAGAAGAAAACTTTAAGTCCTTTGATGGGCAAACACTAGTACACCATACTAGTACAATAGCAAACGCAACTTTTGCTGAATTAACGAATATTATAATGAACTTAAAACCGAAAAAAGCTATGACCTGATAACCGGAGAAGTCCTTAAAATACTGCTTTTAAAAGCACTCACTAAGCTTTTACCTATCATTAACGCGGCTTTTAGGCTAGAATACGTTCCGTGCTAAGGAAAAGTTGCAGAAGTAATTATGGTACTAAAACTAGGTAAACATTCGATTGATAAAAAGTCGTATAGACCGATTTCCCTCCTTCCGATTCTGTCAAAAATTTTTGAGAGGATCATGCTCAAACGTTTAATGCCAATTATTGAAAACAAAAATCTTAGCCCCAACCATCAGTTTGGATTTCGGATTAAGCATTCAACTATTGACCAGGTGCATAGAATTACCGACGTAATTGGAAAAGCCCTGGAAGTGAAAAAGATTTGCTCAAGCGTATTTCTCGACGTCTTACAAGCCTTTAACAAGGTTTGGCACGAAGGTTTAAAGATAAAATTACGGCAAATTTTGCCATCGAAACTTTGCAACATACGAGTATTAACTAAGTATCATGAAAATAGAATTTTTCCTGTTAGTTACGAAAATGAAGTATCGCAGTTTAAAGATACGCTGGCGATCACTAGGATGAGGCCATACATTTTGCAATCGATTTTCATTCTTTATACCCGTTTGAAATTTTGTACCCGTAAACTCTTACTACCTGGGAGCAGGTACATATTTTCTGAACAGGGAGTCATAAAATTACAGGGTAAATAAGAAACAACCGTTGGAATTTCTCAAGATTAAAAATGAACTTCTTGGAAAGCGTATACAAAGATGCGCCACTACGATGAGGCCACATGCAAAATGCTTAATAAAATGCTTACACTATGGTTTTAAAACATTTATTTATTATGCTTTTCTACATTAATAATGAGTATGCCCGCCATTTTTCGATATGACCTCTATAAGACGGTTTGGAACAGAATCATACAGTTTTTTTTAAATAATCAAGAGAAATTTTGGCCCAGGCATCACGAATAGCTTCGATTAAAGTGTCTTGTCTTCAAATCGCCAGTGTATATTGGACGGTGTACCGCAGGAAAGGGTGATAGGTCCACTCCTGTATCTCTTATATACAAGAGATATACCACAAGTCGAGAGGACTGTTCTTGCCACCTTTGCCGACTGTAGCTGTAGGAAAAACAATAGAAGAATCAACGGCGAAACGGCAACTCGCTCTAAATAAAGTATATGACTGGACAAAGATCTTGCGAATCGCTCCCAACGAGACCAAATCTGTGCAAGTAAACTTCACTTACAGAAAAATAAGTCACCTGCCCATCCACATAAACTCGGTCTGTATTACGTTTGCTAATGAGGTTAAATATTTGTGGATGACACTCGATGTAAAGCTTAAATGGAAGGCGCACGTGAAAAAGAAACGCAAAGAACTACTAGGTGGCGCAAGTGGAGTAGTACGTCAATCATATTAGACATTTGTGAACTAGACAGCTGCAGTATACAAACAGATAAGCAATGGAGCACTATACTCCGCAAGAGCGTGGAATAATTGTGTCGATATTTTTGACCAATAATCGGTCGGTGGCGTTAGCGCAGCGTGAATTTCGACGTCGATTTCCTAATCGTGCTGCGCCAACTGGGCAAACATTCCGTCGTTTAGCTACGACTCGAAGAGAATGGAAACACAGGACACCATGCAGGCGTGGCCGTCACCGGACTGGTCGTTCGGCCGATGTCGCTGAGAACGAAGAACGAAGAACCATCAACCAGACGACGGGCCATGCAATTGGGCATCACCAGACGGACCCTACAGCCAATTCTAGTGAAAGGCTTAAACATGTTCCCGTACAAAGTGGAAACAGTGTATCAGTTAAAGGCTCCTGACCGTCAGTCGTGTGTGAATTACTGTATAGCCATCCTTAATCTCAACAACGAAGAGGACGATTTTGTGTCGAAAATCATCATGAGCGACGAGGCGCGTTTCCACTTAAGCCGTTACGTCAATAAGCAAAATGTTCACTTCTGGGGTATTGAAAATTCGCGTATGATGCACGAAAAGCCATTACATCCACTCAAAACCACTGTGTAGCGCGGCATTTACGCGGGAGAAGTGATTGCGCCATATTTTTTTGAGGACGACTGGTGAACGCAACAGGGCCATGATAAACGACTTATTACTACGAATTAGATGAGCGCGGCTTGGTGAACATGTGGTTTAAACAAGACGGTGCTGCTGTACACACAGCATTAGCCACAATGGATATTGTGAAGGAAGTGTTTCCTGGTCGCTTAATCTCCCAGTTTTTCGATTTGGTATGGCCCGCAAGATCGCCCGATTTAACTATCCCAGAATTCATTCTTTGGGGCTACTTGAAGTCACGGATTTATGCCAACAACGATTATGCAGATAATCGCTGCCCTTATGGAGGATATTCGACAGGAGTGCAAACAGTTATCACCGGAAATCTTGCGGAAAGTCATAGAAAATGCGATAAAACTGTCACAAAGGTTTATCAACACTGGAGCGAGCCACTTGGCGGGTATCATCTTTTCCACTTAACAAAAACATTTGTAAAAGTCCAAGTAAAGATCTCCATCACTCAAAATCATTTTCTTATTTTATGTAGTAAAAAAGTGATTCAAAAACAAAATTGAATGATTAATTTTACGCCACCTTGTAGAAACTAAATACAGAGAAATGTACTGGCTACTTGGTAAATATTCCAAGCTTACCGTAGAAAACAAGCTGTTTTTATATAAACAGGTACTAAAACCAGTGTGGACTTATGGAATACAACTCTGGGGTTATACCAAGAAAACAAATATTAGTATTTTACAAACTTTTGAAAATAAAGGAGCTACTTCTGTCGAAGATGAAGCAAGAATCTTCGCAACAAAACATAAGATCTGGTTAAACGGGCATATTTATAATACAGTCCAAGAAATTTTGGATGTTGGGGTGTGTAGGGTTTTTAGTTTTTTTTTAATTTTGTGTGAGGGTAAGTGTGTTAACCCCACACTAGAAAAAATGCGGTTAAATAAATCACGTCGTTTCTTGTGTAGGTATCACAGAAAAGAGAATCTTTATTCTTCCGGAAATTACTTCCATCTTTCAATATTTCTATAAGAGTTATACAATAGCATTACAGATTACGTTACGTTTTCTTTGTTTACATTTAATTACAATAGACAAGCTATAACATTTTAAATTAAGTTGTAATTTTAATTAAGCCAAAGATAATAATCACATATATAAAATTCAAACGTACATATATTGTACTTCCGAACATGCTCCCGCCCGGTGGACGATTTTCGTCCGTAAGAGTCTTCGATCATGTACATTATTGTACCCAATTGCAGTTAGTATATTGTACTTCCTTTGACATAAGAGTTGTATTTTGTGTGAGTGCGAGTGTGTTGATTATCTACATGTAAATGAGACAAAATCGTGTACTCGTAAGTTAATAATTTTAAACATTACATGTAGATGACAAGGATGACGAGATAACAAAAGGGCAACAAAGGGAGATGAAAAGTGCGTAATTTGCTTAGTGCATTAGTTTGTTTTGTTCATTGACCAGAACTAGGTCAATTTGCCTCGCCAGTGTTGTTCCTTAACGAAATTCGATTTCGTTTGAGTTGTGTACACCGGCGCGAGTACACAATCGTATTATACGTGCGTGTATATTGATATACATCGATTGCTTTTGGTTTCGCGAAAGTGCAAACAAAATAAAAGAAAAAAAGAAATTGGGAGAATGAAAAAAAAAGAAAAAAGTTCATTAAAATTATTTGCTCAAAAAATTCGGTACAATTTGTGGTATAAGTTTGTACGAAAACTGTTCTCCGCGAACGCATTTTTTTGGTTGTGCAGTGCGATGATGCGCGACGAAATTTTCGCGAACGGTTTGTGTTTTAATGATGGCCGAATTAGCTGGCTTAGCGTGTGCGGTATTTACATTTTTAAGAAAATACCATTAATCCGCCTTTCTATTGAATTGCTTTTGTAACTCTTCTGCAGTAGGTTTTTTTTACATATTTATTTATATTATAGTTATTTTCCTTGTTTATGTAATTTACGTTATGTCAGCAATATATTGTAAATCAGATTAAAATTTTATATTACTATTTATTATTATATTAGAATGTTATCCTTAGAATATTGTTTAAAATTGATACCTGTAAAGTGTTCTGTTGTGTTTTGAGCGGTCAACGTTGAGTGTTCAGTAAAAAGCTTCAAATGCCGTCGGGGTTTTGATTCTCCAAATTCTGTCGGCATTTTGGAACTTCGGAACTTCGCAACGTTGTCCGGAATGAATGATTTTGTGCGGTTTAGAGTGGACTGTATGTATGTATGTCTGTTGTGCTGTGTAATCTAGCATGAATAAAATTGTAATTATTTGCATTTAATTAAACTAATGTAATAAATCGTTTTTATAAGAAAAGAAATGCCTTTAATTTTATATGTGAATTTAGTTAAAGTGTATGTCTTATAAATTTTGTGGTGTGTCGTTCAAATGCCTTGCTTTCTGCGTGACCGTTTAAGTTATCCGGTTTCATTCATATCGCAACTACTCGGACAAATCCTTCTTTCCTGGGATGTGTGTCGAAATCCGTTCGAATCGCCATTGCAATGGCGGTGCTCTCTCATGCTTGATGAGAACTAAGTCACCGCGTCTTGGTTCCGGCTTCCAGCGTGTCCACTTCGGGCGCTGTGTCAGCGCTAGACAGATATTCTTCACTCCACATGAGCACTAAGTAGTTGCTTGTCGATTGAATTCGCTTCCATTCCTCAATGTAACTTACGTTCTTCACGGCAGTGTCTTCTTGATGAACTTCAAATATTCTTTTGCCGATTGCATCTATCTTATTGGACGTCTGTCTCTTTTTCTACTTTGTGCCCAGCAGTTTCGTTCAAACCGTTTGAAGTACGAAGGACTGAGACGACGCTTCGTAGTTCTGGTTGACTCGTGGTCGTGTGTCCAGTATGGTATTCTTTTCGTCAACTACTGCCATCTGGCGAAGCTCCTTGTATTCGTTTAAACACTCGGAATGATCCTTGTGCTGTGTGGGGTTTTCCCGGAATCTTCCTTCCAGTTGATGAAACCTACGTAAGGCACCTAAGTTCGAGGCACCAAACCCAGCCTTACATTTGTTTTTAAATGGTTGCGATTCCTGATGTTGACCATCAGCTAATCTTCTTTATGTGTATATATTATGCTTTTCACAAGTTTTGTCTTCTGCAGTTTTCTTAGTGTTGAAAGGCAACTCCCCCAGTTCCCAAGACATTCGCAGCTGAGTGTTGTTATCAAGAACTTGTCAGAAGCTATGGACAGATCCTTTATTTTGCGAAATTGTCTTACAAAAGAGAAATCAACCTAACTCTGATTCCTATGCAATTGGCGATCCTAAAATAAACTCAGAGTAAACGTCGGCACCCTGGAAAATATCAACAGTCGCAGGCTTGTGGAATTGTGGGTCAGCTAACTTCAAACCCTGGATGTGTTCCCAATTTTACAAAGCTAAAGGTTTGGATGGCAAAAGACCAGTCAGGGACTTGAACACATAGGCTGGGGTATTTCGAAAGACGACCCAAAGATAAGACTTACATATCGCTGACATGAACCACTGCTAATTCTTCCCAATTCAGATACCTTAATAAGTGTTCGCCGTTGATAAAGCCCCAGCAATTGTGCAGCTGACTCAGTAATAAAAGTTGCTTCAGATCCAGTATCGATTAACGCCCTCAGATTAAAATAATTACCATTTGATCACTTGACTCGACTGTCAATAAATCTTTGACAAGTCCGAAGGGAGTGCTGACCTCTACCACATACCTGGCTGCTTCTTCCCGACGGGCAACACCGTTTTCTTCTCTATAGCAACAGGTTTGCGTAAAGAAAAACCGCTGTCCTTTGTCCCAGTTGTTCCAGCTACTGCTTCCAAGGTTCGAAAACGTGTTTCCAGGAATTCTGTAAATTGTGTAAGCGTAGGCAACTCCTTCGAACTACCTAACTTTCCCTCCCACAAACGTTGAGTAAAATTGCACTAGTATATAAATTGAAATGACATCCCAAGGACTAACCGGCAATCCTAAATTTTCCAGGGCATGGAAGCATTCCTGGGACATATCCAGTAGAAACTTTGTATTACTTGCAGTCTCCGTTGTCAACTGCTGTTGTTCAAAAAAAAGTTGGAAATGAGAGTTTAACAACACTCGCTTGTGGTCGTATCTGGCGACAAGCAGTTTGCATGCATTGTCATAACTGCCAGAATGCAAACCTAAATATTGCAACAAATGAGCAGCTTTACTTGTAAGAGACGATTTCAAATACTGAAGTCTTTGAATTTCACCCAGTTTCTTATTCGTGTGGGCTAAAGACAAAAACACATCATGGAAAGCCTGCCATTTTGTGTACGAGCCCTCGAAATGCGGAATTTGGGTTTGGGTTAAGGAAAGCTCATTACAAGAAGCACTTGTGGATTCGCCTTACACAATCTTCTCCTTAGATGCTGACTTTGCAATGTCGATAGGACCGACCAATTCACCACGTTAAGTGCAGTACGTTTCTTGTAACCTATAAAATATATCATCATAATCTTCTGCTTCCAGAGCTTCTTCAATTTCTCCTCGTCGAATCTTTGTTTTATCGCTATTTCCACCACCAGTGCTCCATTGAAATTGCCAGTAGCATTCCGCCCATTCAAACTTTCAACCGTAACACCCGTCCCGCTATGAATGCTCATCAGTATACCCTCAAGCCCATTTTCGGACGTACTCTTAAATATCGTGATTCTTTCCTAAGCCGTACAACTCGCTTATAGAATGCCCTCCCGACCTCTGTGTTTCCTGGTCGTTATAACTTGCAAACATTTAAAAACAATGTACATCGGTACCTGTCTTTTCTTCCTCCCTAAATTTCCTTCGCCCACGCTGTGTACGAACATTTTAAGGGTACAAAACCCCTTGAGCGCGCGCCGATTATAAAAAAAAAAAAAAAAACGACCAAGCGCGTTCTTGATGTTCAATTCTAGAATAAGAAGACGACCTGAAAGATAGCTGGCTGTACGACGTGATACTCCAGTCTTTTCGAAGTTGGAGTGGTCACGAAGAATCTGTTCCAGTACTCCTTTCTGATCTGCACCAGTTGACAATTTCGAAATTTTTACAAGGTTTTTATTTGTAAATTAATTAACCGGTATGTGTACGTATCAAGTATTTATTAATATTTAGTAGATAAATTTTTTGTTATTGAATAATATTAATTAACTAATATTTTATTTCAGCAACTAACGGCCTTTGGTCAGCTTTGCCCAGCTGGTGACAGTTGAGGTTAAAGCTGATAAATTTAATTTTTACACGGTGCGCGAATTTCGATTTATGCAGAACCACCGAAAGCCTTTAAGTCTTTAAGAGGAGCAAGACAAGGGAAAAGACATCGCGGGGGTGTATATCAATATATGTATATACTTATGTACGTAAAATTATATATGTATATTTTTTTTGTTTTGTGCACCTGCACATTGTACTTGCACCTTGTACTTGTACTTTCTATTTTAAAATGTTTAATGTTTTGTGTAGTCTATTAATTATCCGGTTCGTAAGGACCAAATGTTGGGGTGTGTAAATTAAGTTGTGATTTTAATCAAGCTAAAGATAACAATCACATATATAAAATTCAAACGTATTTTTTATTTCCGAACACTGGACGAACAAAATTTATTGCGCCGTCTTCAAAGAACTAAACCTCGGGACCTGACACGATAAATTGAAACCGGCTTAAAAAAGCGGAACCTGTAAGATCTTTTAATGGAAAGTCACCTACTAAACGAGCTTATATTGTGATGGAAAAGCTGCTTGATAAGTTTTACTTAGTTGCGGTATTAAATATAATTATCGAAGGGAGGGGTTTTTAGTGAGTAAGAATATCACACTACTATGACCACGCGCTTGCGATGCTCATAGTGTCTGTTGGAATATTTTCACCTGCCCTCGCCGGGAAAAAAAAAAATAAAAAATCGTGTTCCGAATAACTTGCTCAGATGAACGATTATGTCGACCGTGATTTTCAAAATAAGTTTGCACAATTTGCATACGTTGTTCTAGCGTTAATCTAATCATCGTAAAATGGCAAAACGTACAAACTACTAGTCAACTTTCAACTATTAAATTTACAATCTGTAGAAACAGTGCTGCCAGTTTAAAACCTAAACCTCTAAAAAAAACAGCCTTTAGAAAGGCAAAGTTTTCCAAAAATAAGCGATGAGTTTAATTATTTGTCGGTATAAAGAATTAGAAAATGATCATTGAAATAAAAACTCAAAAAACATTTTATTTTGCTGACCTGTGTTATAATTTTCTCCTCATTTAAAGGAAACTTTACATGACATTATAATGTCAACAAGCGAATTTCAAATATCAATTTTGAAATGTGTTAACTTGAATTAATAATTGCCTTTTTGCCCAAGTTAGCATATGTTAGTTTTTGTGTAAATTAAGTACATTGAAGGAAAAAATCATTGTTTGTTGATCTATCGAACCAAGCCCTTTATTACCTAATGTACAGAATTTAATGTGTGCACATTTTCGAGGCCTTTCAAGACGGACAGCCCGGGAAGATGAGTACTTACAAAAACAACAACACCGCAGGCTTATCACAATAGCTTTAAAGCTTCGTTCATATCTATATGTCGTAAAACCTATTATATTATAATGCGAATCAGTGATAAACGGTTGGTAAAAACGGGTAAAATTTAAGATATCGCTCTAAGTCAGACTAGAATTACAAAAGAAGTCCATCGATTATAGACAAATTATAAGAATTTAGGAGTACTTGATTAAAATAGTGGAGTATTGGGTCAATTTCCAATTCAACAAGAGAAAAATTAGAGGCAACGAGCCTACAACATAAATACTTCATAGAGTTGTAACTTAAAGTGTGGTATCTCGAAATCAGTGATATCTTTGAGATCAAATTAGGGTAGTTGTTCCAGCAAAAATTAAAAAGTTGAAACTTAAAAGAAAACATTTCTTTCGCATAATTTACATCATAGTTTGTATCAGAATGCAGTTTATCTTCAATTTAAAGTGGAACAATTAAGGGAATTTTGAACAAACTTGGTCATGATAATATCATTGGAAGAAATTGATTATTATCAAGGCGGAACTGATCGAAGTTAGCTATTGCATATATAAAAACACATCACAACCTCATCGTAACCACCTAACCGTATTTCATCAGAACGGATCATTAAACGACATCGAACGAACTCAGTTTTAGAAGGGAGAAGCTGCGAGAATTGTGAGTTATTTATCACCGACGAGACGATTTCAAAATTCTGTATCATTGATCAACAATCACTTCCAAAAATTCTTGGCCTTGAAATCGATTCAAAACTAGCTTGCTCCGGTTTGCAAACTTTGATGAAACATGTCGAGAGATCCGTAAGTTGTCAGCTACTTGCGTGCCGATAAAAGATCTGGAGATCCATTAGTGATTTAGCTATTGCATGCAATGCTTGACCCTAAATCAGGGAAATTATAAAAGTAAATCAACAATTCCGAAAAAAAACAGTTTTCAACAGTCACGCAGAAAAAATACATCGTTTACAGTGAAAACTATCAACCGCTACAGAATTTTAAGTGTAAACCCGAATGCAGTCACAAGGCGGCCATTTATCGGATATTTTGATCCATACATAACCTCTATGTCTACACTCTTAATTAAAATAAAAACATCATCATCAAAAGAAATAAACACTCCGTTTCTATCAAATTTCAAAATAGATATCAAATTTCAAAATAGAATACTAAGCTTAAAAACTGACAATTTTTAAATTTGTTAAGTGTTATGGGGTGAAAGTGTTAGACACGGGACAGAGGAATAGTAGACTTAAGGGAAAATTTGCTTAGGTGGTAGATAAGTTGAATAATGTTAAACCCGAGTTGTGTGCAAATATTTTATGGGTACACTAAATCTCTTAAATACACGCCAGCTATAAAAACACAACAGCTATTAAATCTGATAATTACATCTCATCAGAAATCAAACGAAGAGTTACTCTTACCAATCACTGTTTTCTCTGCCAAAGAAGGCGAATGAATAATATGGTCTTCTCAAGAATACTAAGGAAACTGTACATAAGACCGTCATCATCCCAGTCCAGCAGAAGCATGGTCAAGATGAAGATATACTTCGAGTGACTTACGTGATGTTGTGACTTCTCGATATCTCCGAGTTGGTGGATTTTTTTCTGTCTACGCTTGATATTTTTCAAATCGCTTTCCCAAACATTGGATGTTTCTTTCTGCGTAGGATCTTATCATTCTCTGTTCTTCTTACTTAGTATTTCTCCCGCGCCGATCACTTTCATTCTGGAGTGCTTTTAAATAAAAATTCTCTATAAGTTTCGCAATATATGCCATGATATGTGCCCCAGCACATTTAACTATCAACTTCCATGCTCAGATACTTCAATATGAAGCCACTAAAATGAACTAAAGGATGTTTAATTGACCAACACAAGTGTCCGTAACTAGTATATGGGCTGGTATTTAAGGGAAGGCAAGTCCAGCTTAATTAAAGGATATTTCTGTTAATTTACTCATTTGAAAAAGGCAACAGCAAATAGTAAAATGCTATGTCACCTAATTATCTTTCACCTCAAGTTAAAGACAGTGGGCCCCGCAAAATTATCAAGGCTTCGACCATTGTGACGTAAGTTAATAATGAACGGTGGTAGAGCAACCACTGCTCTTATCGTAAGCACTTGCAGATGACGCCACCGAAGGCTGTTGCGACTTAAGCAGTTAAATGCCCCTGTTGAGTGGCTAGACCACCGGTAGTCCACACCAAGACTTAAAACATGGTACCGTGAGAGTCAGGGCCCCTAGGGCTTCGCGCCTGCATGTGTTAAGTTTTTTGGAAAATGGGGTAGAGAGAGAAAGCAAGATGTTTAGGCTCAGTGGTTATTTCGCTCCAACATTTAATGGGGAGACTAAATTCTTAGTGGAGGTTGGCTTGTTGTTTATTTCTAGTCAACTACTCATCTTATTGTTAAAGGTGGCCCCCAAGTGGGATGTCAAATAGCAACACGTACTGGGTGCCGTGACCCTAAAATCGACAAGAGGTTTTAGATCGGCTTCGACTCATACCAAGTGTGGGGCTTGTGCTCTCAATAAAAATTGCGCTTTGGTATTACACTACTAATGTGGGTAATCGCGGGCCAGGCATATTCTGGCTCCCATGGAAGGAAGAACCTCTTTAGGTGTTCACCTAAAACACAAGAGACGTTCTGTCCCCTATTTGTCTAAACTTAGCTCCTATTTTATTAGTTCTCTATGGAGGATGAAAATCAATCAAGGGTTTAAGGCCGACATTTATTTTTTCAAATGCTTAAACCCGGGTTTCAATTTTTAATTTGGATGTACATGTTACAATTTCGTGAAAACCTGCTTTCCATGCAATAATAATACCAACAAAATAAAAATCAACTCTTTATTAATGTCTTATCTGCAGTTAACACAGATTAAAAATTAGGAGCCTGGCGATTTTATTAATCATTCGTCATTTTTCATTTATGAATGCAATATACATATGTATTTAACATTTCCTTTTTTCACCGATTAATGAATGCAAACCCGGGCACATTTCACACGATTTTTATTTTTAATTTAAGTCGAATAGTATTAAACCATTTGTTGAATAAAAGAATGTTATACATACGTAGATTGCAAACTAAGAAAAAATCGCTCGCATTGATGGGATAAAAAAGCTATGTCTTAAGAAACTTCAAGAATTTGATCTTGAGAAATTGATGGATCTATTCAACTGCTTCTTGAATTTCAATACTTGCAGGGAGGCTGCTAAGATAATTACAATTTTAAGACCCTTTCAAAGCTCCTAATTTGCCTTTTAGCTGCAGGCCAAGAACTGCTAAGTTCTCATCATGAAGAACAGAATTGTATCCGTCGTCGACAATAATGTAATTTTGCCTTCAAAGCAATTTGGAAATAGACTTTTTCATAGCACTACTCATCGTATCACAAAAGATATTATAAATAGTTTTTTAGAGGGAAAAATAATTGGCATGGTACATGAATTATTCAGTCGTTCCTATCTTTCCAATGTTTTAATCCATCAATCAAAGCCTCTCAGATAATCAATTGATTAATGAAGGAGATCCACAAGGATCTGTTCTGGGTCCGTTTAATACAATGTAATATATATCTCCGATTTCCCCAAGTTGATAAACTGTAGCATTGTCCTATTTGCCAGCGATACTTTTGTTTATTCTTCAGATTCAATTGGATTCAACGTTGACACGTTGTAGTATATTGCAGAAATTGGAAAATTAACATTAATGCTTCCAAGACTAAAGCTATCTTATTTATTTATTTATTTATTTAAATAGTTTACAAAGAAATTAATTTATAAACTATTTTTCTTAAGACATCTGGGCATCAAGGCCATGTGATGTCGTCGTCATAGGTCATATTTTCCATAAAACTAATAACATAAAATGTCGTTAAATTTAAGATGACGAGATGTGGCTTCTTTGATATTTTGAAGAGTTTGAGCCTTTGCTGGGTTTAGAACTTCGGCTAGTTGCTGTTCGATATGATTTGGGTCAAGGATACGTTTGGAAATTGGGCAGATGACCATGATATGCCAAATTGTAAGAGCCCTTCCACAGTGTTGACATTCCTCGGGTGTTTCTCCATTGTAAAGATATCTAGTTGTGAAAAGGGTTTTTTCTACCCTGATTCGCAGCAGTCTTATGCAGGCGTCTCTGCTGAAAGTTTTATTGTATGGAATACGTGTATGACGATTGTGGTGCATTCGAAGAAATCCCTTTTTCGATAGCCGTTAGTTCAGCTGTGTAACTGCCGGCTAGTTCCGGAAGGAGTCCTCTCTGGATGATTTTGATTTCTCCGTCTTTGTTAAGCTCAATCACAGCGTAGGTAGAATTATTTTCCTTGCACGAGCCGTCGGTGTATAAAAATCGGACTGCATTTGAAGAACCAATCATATCCAGGTGTAAGCTTGAAATAGTTTATCCGGTGTTTCGTTTTTCCTGTATATTTCCAAAGTGGAGTTAATTTTCAGTGAATTCCTTTTCCAAGGTGGAGGGGGGGATATTAAAATCAGTCTCTAAAAGGGTGTTAGGGAGGCATAAATGTTGGCTACATAGTAACGACACCATGTTGCTTATAGCGGAGGTACAGCTCTTTCTGAATAATTTTTTACTTAGAAGCGTCGCCTTAGTAGTATTGTGCAATGGATGCATGAAGTCGGCCAATGCCTTACTAGCTATATTCACGGCTCTCTTTCTTCCTAGGTATTGAAATGATGTGTATCCAGCTTCGACTCGGAGTGCAGCAATAGGCGTAGCTTTCAACACTCCTGTTGCCGTGCGGAAACAGTCGTTGATCGATGCGTCAATTTTTTACGAATTCTTTTTCGTAGTCCACATGTATATTGTCATGCCATGTTGAAGAGTGCCTTCCACAAGTGTTTTCGCTATTTGGAGGGCAGTTTCAAGGTGTGGCCCCTTTCGGCGAGAACATATCATCTTCAAAGCATTATTTCGCAATTTTAACTGGTTTGCGACATTGTTAAACTGTAAATCCCATTTAAGATTTCCGCTGAACCAAACTCCCAGTATTTTGAGTTGTCTTTGGAGAGTAATTGAACATCCACGAACGATGACTGGCGACGTTGTACATTTTCTTTTTCTACAAACGTGGAGAGCTTCTGTTTTGGTTGGTGGGACTATTGCCCCTCTTTCTTGTGCCCAATTAAAGATAGCTGAGTCTGCTTCTTCTAAAATTTGTTTGACCCAATTTGGATCCCCTGAAGCTAAAGCATAGATGTTATCAGCATAAATTCCTATGAAGTCAAGGCTATATCTTGGAGCGGCAAGTTTGGTAATTAGTGAGTCAATGTAGGCGTTGTATATAATCACTGATAGTGGCGATCCTTGTGGTATCCTGTTTTCAAGCTTAACTGAGGATGAGTTATAATCGTCAACGTTAACGTGAAATCTTCTTCCCGATAAAAAGGATTCAACTACTTTTAGGATCTTTTTCGGGACTCCCCATAAATTCAGCTGATTAATGGCTGGGAAGACCAGGACTCTATCAAAAGCTTTTTCTAGATCCCAAGACATGACCACATCATGCTTGGTTCCGGATAGGTTTTCAGTGATTTTGTGTTCTAATAGGTGTAAGAGCGTCTGAACTTCTCTGTTGGGTCTAAAAGCGTGTTGCCCTGGATGCATCTTTTTCTACATTGTCCAACCGATTCGTCTTACAAGGATTTTCTCAAAAATCTTGGAGAGAACGGGGAGAAGTGAGATTGGACGATATTCTTCGAAAGAATGACAGTTGTGTGACTTTGCCCGCTTCCAGTCGTGTGGAAAGTTCCCAGTATTTATGATGTTGTTGTATAAAGCGCAAGTTCTTCCTTTGAGACTATCATCACAATATTTTACCATTTTGTACGTGATCTTATCCTCTCCCGGTGTTGTCCCTTTCGCAGTCTTTAGGGTCATCTCGAGTTCAGCCAGTGTTATTGTATCCATAAGATATTCCAATTGGCCAGTTGAGTTCGGAAGGTCGTCTATTTTAAAGTTAATCTTTTTTTGGATCGTGCCCTCTGGGTAGGTGGTGTCCGCACTATACCCTTTCCATTTTTCTGCGAAAGCGTTAGCTATGACCGCCGGGTCATTTTGAAGGTTATGGAAAATCTTGAGGTGGTGTCGAGGTACGAATTGATCTAATTTTGCTCCACAATGTTTTTAGGTCCATAGAAGGGTTCATGGTGTTGACAAAATATTCCCACGATAACCTTTTAGCCTGAATGGATTCTCTTCGAAGTTTTGTGCAAGTTTTCCCATAAAAAATGCAGTTATCGGTGGTTGGGCTTCTTCGCACATTAGCCGAAGCTAGATTTTTTTCCTTTACCTGAGCTGAAATTTCTTTCGAGAACCAGACTGGATTTGACTTGTGGCCTTTATGTTCGGTTACCGGAATGCTTTTCGATGCTGCTATTCTGATAATTTTTTTAATACTTGCAGCTTCCTTGTTAGTGTTGAGTGACGTGCGTCGTGCAAAGGTCAGAGCTTGCGTTGTCGATTTGAACATTGTCATTAAGGATGACTAGATTATGATCGTTGGCAAAATTTTCAAATCGCGATCCAGGGAAATTGGTTTTATTTGAACCCCATAATATATTGTATGCATTTATATCTCCCACAATAATGTGGTGACTATTGTTGGTTAAAGGAATATTATTCAGGATTTCTGGGGTAATTTCTACACTGTGTTCTCTATATAAATTTGTAATTTTTACCGGTCTATTTGTTTTAATTTCAATTGTTTGATGGAGCAGGTTAGAAGAGGATGTAACGTGTGGTCCTACAGGTAAATTGTTTTTTACAAGAAAGCCTATACCAGCTTTTGCGTAATGGTAATCTTTGTTATGGGGAAAAGGTTGGTAGTTTTTTAATTTAAAATATGTTTTTGTATTTGTTGTAATGTGAGTTTCTTGAAGTGCTGTTATGTCTGGATTATATTTATTTATTAATCGTTCTAGAGCGTGTTTGTTATTAAGAAAGCCTTGAAGATTCCATTGGAGGATGACAAGGTCAATATCCAATAGAGCCATTATTATTGTTCTTGATATTTTACATTTGATGTGGGTGGTGTATTGCAAGTATTGCGGAATTGGGAGAGAGTGAGAAATTGGGCGTGTGAGTGTTTTGATGTATGAGCGGTGTGCTCTGGATCAATACCAATTGATTCAGAATCAGTTTCTATTTGATTTATATAATTTATGGAAGTAGGTTGCTGTGACTTATCTTCTGTGGGGGAAAAAGAGGGGAGTGTTTTTTGTGGTCCATTGCAAGCGTTTGGTGGGAGTCGTTTTTTAGTTGCAAATGGTTCTTTGGCCTGCTTTGGAGTGGTTGTGTTGTGTGTTGTGTTTCATTACCAGTAGTATTTGTTTCTTTTGGAGCTGCTGAATGTGCGATTGGTTCGATGTTTGAAGAGTCTCTTTGCTGAGTTGCGACTTGCACGTTATTGTTAGAGAGGGTAGCGGAGTTGGTGAAGGTGGCGGTTTTCGATTTGTTTTGATTCTCTAAGCGTGTTTTAATTATTTCCGCTACAGTCGGGTTCCTACCATTTCGCTTTTTAGGAGGCTGCAGTTGGTAAAGGGAAGGGTTATCGTTGTAAATCTGCCAAGCATCTCTAACAGTGCATCTGCGATCAGCTTTGATCTTATTGATTGATTTGTACCGTAGAAATGAGGGGCAAGCGGCATCATATGACGTGTGGGTTTCTTCTCTGCAGTTGATACAATAGATGCGTGTGCAACTATTATGTGGTGGGGGGAGACAGCAGTCTTTACAAACAATAGCATTGGTGCAGCGGTTTTTGGTGTGCCCGAGCTTTTGGCATGACACACAGCGCATGGGGTTAGGTATGAATTCGTCGACTTTGCAGTTAATCCAACCGATTTTGATGGCTTGTGGACGGCGAATTAAATCAAAAGTAATAATAGCTGCGCCTGTAGGTACAATAGCATCTTTCTCTTTTTTCATCATCTTCCTTACTTCCGTTACTTTGAACTTTTTGAGCTCTTCCAGTAGTTCAGCTTCTGGTATATCAAAAATAGGTGGTGAATAGATTCTACCTTGGACAGAGTTCAGATTGACATGGTTTGATACTTTTACGGGAATCAAATCCATGAGTTTTGCCTTTGGGAATTTGTCTGCAGTTGGAACATTTAGGACTTTGAGAAGTAAGTCTCCCGATCTCATTGCTTTGACCTCTAGAATGTCTTTTGAAATGTGGTTCAAGCCGCGATTTACTTAGAATGGATTATACGAAGCGAGTGGACGTAGATTCCCTCCTATTTTTTCTGTTCCACTGATAACTATATAGCGGGGTATGTTAGTGTCATTAGTAATCCCTGGTAATTGAGGAAAATCGTCTTCTACTAATTTTCGATTGGCTTGTTTCTTATTCCGGTTTAAATCCACTTCTGGTTGAAGGTCTATAAACCGGTTATGAAAACAGGGGGGGCGGCCCCCGGTTATTGCGAGGTTATATGTTTTGCAGCTCGGTAAATATTAGCGAAAAAAAATAAAATATATATATATACAATATATATATTTCGCTTACCGAGAGAAAGGGTGAAACAATTATGTAAAAGGACTAGCCTTGGCTTTACTCTTCACACACTCAGAAATAGTTCTTCTCAACAAAAACACGTCTTTACACGGCGGTTGCCTGTTGAGGACTGCTAAAGCTATCTTTTTACTCGTAAAAGAAAAACTTGTTTACTTCCAAGCAACAACCGCCTAGCTGCTTATATGCAGGAATTTAAAGTTCAGCAACGCTAACAAGTTATTAATTTTAAAGCTATTTTCCATGTAATCATCTTCTACGGATCTCCTATCTAGGATTTGAATGCAAAAAGTCATCTGCGCAAACGTCAAATAATACAATTCTGTGATAAAGTATTTAAAAAATTTAGTAGTAAGGGGTAAAACTACTATATCTCTGTAAAATGGTAATTGTATCTTAAAGTGCCTGTTCATATTGGCGTGGGCATGAAAATCCTGCCCACGAACGTCGTGTTCGCATTTTCGTGGGGATGAAAGACTTTTTGACAAGTGGAACACTTGAATCGGACTATTTTTAATTTTTATCTTTGAGCAATTGTCCTGAAACATGCCTTTTTTGCTCTTCTTTATACTTTCTTTCTGATCAACGATCAAAACTAAAATGAAAAAACATGTCCGAAATGAAGCGATATGAAAAAAAACGTGCCTTACCAAAAAATCCAGTTCAGATTCAATTCAAAACCATTCGGTGGGGTCCAGTACTTTTAAATTTACTGCGGAATAATAGACATACAGCTTCAATAAAAATTGTATATATACGTTTAATACAAAACCAGCAAGGGGTTAAATATACGTATCCAATTAATTTTTTAGGGCGACCATATCCATATTAATTAATAAAGACCACCGACCACAGCACAAATATAACTATACGGGAAATAAAAGATACATCATCTTAATAGAAAACAATCCGTTGTCGATTCATTCCTTCCGGGAACTTTGTTAAAACAATTGATATCCGTTGTAGTTTATACCAATAATCAACGAATAATTGATATATTACATTCGAGATGCTAAGATTATATGAAATTGTTTACATGTTGGTATCCTTCGACCGAAATTATGTTTTCCTGTATTTAAATTAAACAAAGAAATGTTAATGCGGGCTATGGCAATGAAGAATACACACTTATATTCATTAAGTTATATATATTTATATGTATTTGCACTTACGAGTATATAGGAATCAAAAGAATTATAAATACATTAGGTTACTTTAGAAATAGGTAGGTTAAGGCTATGTAAGTGGCTGTTGAAGAAACCAACCCACATAGGCCAATTGGCGTATTCTAATGCCACGTAGATCTCTGATTATCCTACCGTAAGAACCAATTTGAGCTTATTATAAAGAGTATGTATTTTAAAATGTTTGTATTATTTAGATCGCAAAAATCATTGTAGAAAAAAGCTGCTAAATGAAGTTTCCTTCTTTGGGAGAAAGCTGAGAACGTACAAAAGAGGAAGATTGTTTTCTCTTCCCCCTCGTCCATGCAGCTTCTGCAGAAATCATTTGTAAATGCGCCAAGTCTTTTAGCATGCTTACCTATAAAGCAGTGTGCAATGATGGCTCCTCTGACAGCGCTGAGAAGTTTTCTCAAACACCATCAAACTCTTAAAGCGATTCAAATCCAACTTTGGCCATATCTGTAACTAGATATCACTAGACATGTCGATCCAATAGTGCATCTAAAGTTTGTTCTTTTGTTGGCATCTATCTTAAACATTAATTTGCACGTTACGATTGGCATACGGATGATAGGCTTTTCCGGTAGAATAGGCACAGTGACTCTAATTTTGGCGAGTTCGTCTCCCCTATAATTCCCTGAAATGCCTCTGTGCCCCGGAACCCAACATAGATAAAGGTTGAGCTGCTCTGCCATCTCCTATCTGCCAATGACCGCAGTAAAGGTCGGTTTTAGAATTTAATAGAAGGACTGAGTCCAAGTAATTGATAGCGGCCTGACTGTACGAAAAGATGTGGATATCCCTTGCATATATCGCGTTTTTCTTCAGTCAGGGCAGGACTTTTTCAATCGCCAAATTTTTCGCTAAAGTGATTTTGAAGACGGAAGAAGGGGCTTAGATTATGCTTATCAAAGAAAACACCACCGCCGACCCGGCTATCAGTCTTGTATCCATATAGAAGTTGATTGCCTTGTCATCCATTAAAGCATCTGCCTCGCAGAAGGTTCTAGAGGGGTTGCTTACATGAAAGTCTTCGTCAAACCAATATTGGGGTATAGTATAATCGATGTTCTCTGAAAGGATTCCTAGTGTATTAAGAACATCAACGTCGCCAAATAATTTATTTGTTCGCTGTGTAGTCGCATTAAGATGATCGCAGTTACTCGTACTTGCCCGCTGAAAATGAAAATGCCAAGTAAAACACAATGTTCAGTACCGCGGAAGTAGTAGTGCGCAAGACCCCGCTTATGCACAGACATGCTGTTCTTTGGACTATTTGCTGCAATTGATTGCATGGTTTAAGGCCGTGCACTAGACAACCACCACTTAGGTGCGCATCGGTCTTATAACCGAGACGTATAGTCACTAACTTATGCGAGGTTGAAGACCACATTTGTTTCCAATCGCTTTTTCACAAAAGAAAAAATCTACTATTTCTTGAATATTAAGTGTCCAGATTAGTTTTTCCTGTCAAAAACAAGAATCAGATATTTCATTGTATCGGAAAAGATGGAGCAAATACCGTTGATTAAGAGAGGGTCATAGACCCTCATTTATATTTATATGTATTTCCTGGAAAAGAGGCCAAGATCAGTTTTATGCGGGCTTAATCCACAGTGATCCGCCCAACAGTTTAATCTGTCATGAATCTGCTGTAAGAGTTCTATAGTGGTATTAATCTGCTTTTCTGAGAGAGCTGTAGCAACGTTATCATCATAGACGACCACCTTGTTATTACCCGCTTCCAGGTATATCAGCAGTTTATTAACCACTAAGTTTCAAGGAACCGGTGGAAAGCCACCTTTCTACCTCTGTTGACTCGTCTTTTAGGAAATTCCCCACCAAATGATAATCCGGCTATTTAGCTAACTCTGATTAACTCCCTAAGTGAGTCATCTACCTTCAGAGTTGACAGCAAAGATGTGATTGCGGATGTGTTGATTTTGTTAAAGGCATTTTCTATGTCCAGGAACGCCACTAAAGTGTGCTCTGTATAATGTAAGGATTGTTCAATATGACCAGCCAGGGATAGTAGAGCCATTTCCACCAACTTTCCTTTACAAAGGATAAACTTTAGATCGTATATGAATATCAATCAGCGATTCTAGAGTTTTTAGAAGGAAATATGATAGACTTATAAGTCAAGAGGTCTTTTCAGACAACATGAGAGCATTTTCCGGCTTTGAGAATGAAAACTACAATAACGTCTCTCTATGACATGAGAATGTGGATCATTTCTACGCATTACCTCATGATGTTCTCTAGCGTAGGTAGAATAATATCTGAAGACTTTTGTGGCTCGGCAGATATTAAACCGTCCGGACCAGCAAACATGTATGGCTTAAAGCGATGCAGGGCCCAAAGCGTTTTGTCTCCTTTAATCAGACCATGCATTTTGGTCACGCTTTCAGTATTCCTGTTTTGGTTGCCACTGGTCATGAATAGGGGTGTCCAGTAGCAGATTGAGTGATAGAGGTTGTTCAAGAACCATCGGTTTTTTTCAGACAGTTAGGCATAATAGGATTAGTAGAGAGGATTTTTCTGAGCTGCGATGCCGCTGAGGTTTCTGTTGTTCAGTTATTCAGAAAGACCACCAGGATTGTCGCTTTTCCTTTCTCAGTTCTTTTTTATTATGTTTTTTGGGATCCCTTTTACGAGTCCCAATCAGTGACTTTACTTGTGCTTTTTGCTAGGTTGAAAAATTTTCTGCAAATTTTTTCAAGTGGTCCCAGCACTAATGTCCACCAGTGCGGCTTTTTCTTGGCTCTAGCTCGAATAAGAGGGCAGCAAGCCTGTTTGGGAACCAGGGTGAAATCCTTGGGTTTCATGTCAAGATCGTTGGTGTCTTATAATGTAATCCAGAAGTGACTCACCTCTATCGTTGTTATGGGTACTGTCGCATACCGTGTGATGAACGTTAGCGTCGCACTCGATAATGAGAGCAGTTTTTTACCTTCCAGCTTCCAGTAGCACCCTTTCTAGGTCATCAGAATGCATTAAGGCTAGCTTGCACTAATATTTCAGTTCTAAGCTTACCTTTGTCGGTTGTATAGAGCGGAGCATATGCAGGTGTCCTAAGTCCACGAACTACAGCTTCTACGATCCATAGTTCCTGGGTTAGGATGATGTCTTCCGCATTTTCGGAAGACGGAGAATGAGTGCGGTCGAGGCTTTTTTGAAGTGAAGGAGATTAATATGGAGAAACTGTAGCAGCATTGCTACAATCTACCGGATGAGCCCGCACCATGGTGCTACCCGAGTTCTTAGATTCTGAAAAATTGTCCAAGAATCCTTGTTTTGAACATAAAGTATAGATACGTCACGAACAATGTCGCCCAAACAATCCACCTTGAACCCACAGAGGAAAAACAAAAACAAGGTGCTGCTGCTGCTTCACTGCAAGGTCGAGCCATACTCGTATAGTCGTGAATAATTTCATAATTTTTTTGTTGCACTCAATTTTTGCTAAATAAACAAAATTGTACGATATTAAAATATTGTCAAATAAGCAATTTGTATGTAAGTGTTAGTCGTAATTTAAGTTATGCTAAGTAAGCAATAAATTTGTATAAATAGAATTAAGTTTGAAGCAATAAAGCAATGATTTTTCAACACTAAGAAGAAGAAGTCGTATTTAGTTATTCCCCCACCCGAGGTAAGATTGCTAAATATCATTCGCGTACATGCACTATGATCATACCGCCGGAGCAAAGGAGTTCCGACGTTAAGAATCCTCTTCACCCTCTGATCGTATCCAATTGATTCTTAAAAGTAATAGACATGGGTTTAAGTTTTTTCCAAAATTAAACATCAAAATCAAACAACAAACGTGGTATAAAGTGTATTTGATAAAAGTTATTAGAAATTGTACGAGGTGTTTTCAATAAGTAACGGGAATTTGTATATTTCAATTCAGATTCGCACAATCTTTCGTAGTTATGTTGGTAAACATGTCTTAAATGCATCTGTGCACTGGTAACCATATTAGTCAGTCGTCAGTTGTGAAGAAGATTACTGTGTTTTTGATTTGATGGAAAAATGGATCACAGAATTTGCACTAAATTTTGTTTTAAAAACGGAATAAAATGTAATAAAGTTTTAGTCAAACGATTAATAAGTAGTACTACCAACAAATTCAACGCCGCTTGCGGGAAGCAATCCGAAGAAAAGCCCGTATTTGTGGCGAAACAATTTATGGCTTTTTAACCACAATAATGCACCTGCAAACATTTCATTCCTTGTTCTTGAATTTTTGAAAAAAAAAAACATTGTAATAATACCGCGTCCTCCATATTCGCCTAAATGCTATCCCAATGATCGAGTTGCAGAAGTGTTTCGAGGACTAGAAGAAGCGCTGTCATATAATAATAATATCTAATGAGAACTAATTTGAAGGCGATAATATTGTTGTAGATGAAAAAACAAAATTGTTTCCAAACAATTGCCATTTTCCGTTACTTTTGAACGCACCTCGTATATCAATTAAAAAATAAGAAATATATTACAATAAAAAAACAAATGATAAGGTGTGGAAATTGTGAGGAAGATATCGTCCGCGAAAACGACTGTGTAAGGTGTCATTCATGCACACGGAAATTGTATTTCGGGTGCACTACCATATCAGCGAGAACTTTCAGGGAGAAGTCCAATAACCAGAAGAATTGCTGGAAATGCCAATACTGCCACTCACGTTCTGCAATACCTGGTAATCAAGCGCTGAGAGAATAAAGACATCCTGAAACAAATGATCCCAGCAGCTTTGCTGAAGTACTCAGCGCTGGTGTTAAAAAAGACATAACTAAATAAAGAAAACGCTGAAAGAATACTTCGGATCTGTTGAATTCCTATCGAAGGGTTATAATGACATGAAGGAGACAATAAAGGAAACCAACGAATTCTTATATGCACTTTCGGGATATATCAACGAGCTAAAAACACAATGTGAACATCAAGATACAATTATATCAAACATGGAAAACGAGGGTGCAGCTGTTCTGCAAATCGAATTGAATCGAATTCAAGATGTAAACAGAATTATCGCATAATATTCATCTCTGTCACACATAACACAACAACTCAAATTAAAATCACCAGTATGATTGACAACAATGAAAGCAATGAAATTAAGTGTGTTCAAATGTCAACTTTAGATCATAGGGTGCATAATATGTTTACTGACATAAGTATATCTGAAGTTAAAAATCCAGAATTTCTATGTTTGTATTTAAATATTAGATCATTAAGAAAGAACTAGGATTTATCTGTATGCAGTATTAATAAGATAATTCAATATATAAAAATTATTGTATTGGTTAAAACAAATATTTACGATGAGGAAAACGACGTTTATCAGCTAGATGGTTTTAATTCTAAATTCTTAAATAGACAAAATCGAGCCTGTGGCAAAATTGCTTTGTATGTTAGGAAAGAAAAAATTAAAAGGCACTATAAAAACATACAAGTGCAAGCCAAATTAAACGGGGAAGAAATGTCATTGTTTGATACGAAGTGAATACTGTGGAATCAAAATTATCTGATCACCATACGTTAATATGTGAAATACGTAAAAGAACCAAATACCAGAATAAAATAATTTATAAAACGGTCCTTAGTGGAAATAGAGTGAATGAGGAATTATCGAGAATTAACTGGAATATTTTGAATACAATAATTTAACAAGTGTAAATGATTTTTATGAGAAATTTGCTCAAATATGCAGTGAAGTATATGAAAAGTCCTACATAAATATAAAAATAAAGGAAAGAGAAAAGCAAAATCCCTGAATAACTGCTGAAACTTTAGCTCTATTCAAAGAAAGGGATAAGCTCTACAACAAACGTAAAAACAACAGTTATAAAAATCAATATAAATATTTTAGAAATTATTTGAAGAAATGAATGAAGTCGATAAATTAGTCTATTATAAAAATAAATTTGCTGAATATAGGAACGAACCAAAAGACACCTGGCGACTCATAAATAATATTTTATGTTAAAACTCAAACAACATCGATGATATTAATCCACGGAAATTTCCCTTTAGAGTCAAATACTGAAAATATAACAATTAAATTCGCTAAACTGTTTACAGAGGGAATCAAGTTTATTATTCGCAGATGCGACTTAAAAACTCATAATGACAGAGAAACAAGTGCAATCTATATTCTGACGATATGTATCTGAAGACGAAATAAAGAATATTATAAACAAACTAAATGTGAATAAATCTCATAGAGTAAACAATATTAGGACTAAAGACTTAAAATCCAATTCCCATATAATACCTTCTACTACACAGTTAGTAAACATGTCGTTGGAACAAAGAGAATTTCCAACCTATTTACAACTCTGCGAAAAAAGAAGATACTTCAAACTACAATATACATATATATCTTTATATTAACAGTATTCAACAAGATAATACAACATAATAATTATTAATTAACAAAAATGTTAATCAACTGCTGAGAGAAATTAGTAAATTACAAATATTATAAACACATATTGTACTACTTAATATGAATAAGAACTATCACTGCACAATTGCAAAAATAATCCGTATGCTTTCGAGGTCGAATACTTGATTGGTTTGCAATCTATTTTTGGGAAAGAAGTATCAAGGTAAAGATGTAGAACTATTTCAGTAATCTGCAAAATGCTAAGATGGCAGTACCACACAGTTCAATCTGAGAACCCCTCGTCTTCATAGCGTACATTAACGATATGCTTTCAGTGCTACGAAACTGTATCCAGTATGCTGATAACACTTCTATAATAGTTAGCAACAAACATATTATCTGTGCTGCTCAAAAAAGAGTTTGATAAAATTGTTCGTTGGTGTCACGACAATGGACTTATTATTAACTCTAAAAACACTAAGATATAATATAAGTATATAATAATATACATATATAATAATATACATATCCGAACACCCCACATAATAAGAATAGCCATCAGAATACGGTTTCACAGTTTTGAGTGCCTGCACAAAAACATGTCACAGCAAAAATCTGGCAATTCTACAGATGGTTATGCAGACTATATTGAAATAGTCGACGTGTATCGATATCTTGGTGTGCGGTAAACTACAATTTCAAATGGGACTACCACATAAAGTATCTTTGCATGTGGCTACTGCGGTCTGCATTTGCTCTTTATTATCTGTGCAAATATCAGCCTTGCAATATTGTGAATCAAGTATACCTCGGCCTAGTGGAGTCTATATTTCAGTACGGAATAACAGCCTGAGGGAATACAGCGCAGAATAGAATAATGGATCTTCAAATGGCGCCGAACGGAACATTCAAAATTCTATTAAGAGCTAAGTATGGTAACAGGTACCTACATTGAAAATTACAATAATCCAAATGGAGATTTGAATCTGCTAACTGTCTACAAGCTTTTTAATTTTAATTTAATAAATGATACGTACTATGATCAACGGTTTAAACATCCAGTTGATCATAATGTCAACACAGGACAAAGAGCGGAAGGTCGTCTTAAAATACCGAGGATTCATAACTCAAATGGACAACAACTATCCTATGTGATTCCAATTATCTTCAAACCACTTCCGAGCTCTCTAAGGAATATCCAGCCGATACACATAAGAAAAATAAGTTTAAAGAAATATGTATGTCTTATTGAACAGTTTTAACTCAAAATAAATGTATAGAATGATCCAAATCTATGTCCTCGTGCAGATTCTTATTGTCTATAATTAATTTCTGTCGTATTAACATGTGATATATATATACGAGGGCAGGTCAATAAGTCCGTGACTTTCGGATTAAAACAGATTTTTTGATAAAAAAACAATTTTATTTTTCAACGTAGTCTCAGTTGAGCTCTATACACTTTGTCCAACGCTTCTCCAATTTTTTTATCCCTTCCAAAAAAAATGATTTGTCGAGGTCATCAAAATAGGCCTTTGTTTGCGAGATGACTTCATCATTGGAGTCAAATCTTTTTCCACCAAGCCATTTCTTCAGGTTTGGGAACAAGAAGTAGTCGCTCGGAGCCAAATCTGGAGAATAGGGTGGATGAGGGAGCAATTCATAGCCCAATTCATGGATTTTTGCCATGGCAACTGCACATGTGTGCACCCTTGCATTGTCTTGGTGGAAAAGAACTTTTTTCTTGGCTAAATGAGGTCAATGCCAATAAGTTGGCATAATATTCCCCATTGATTGTTCTTCCCTTTTGAAGGTAGTCAATGTGGATTATCCCGCGTGCATCCCAAAAAACTGTCGCCATAACTTTATTGGCTGACAAACCCACCTTGGCCTTCTTTGGCGCCGATTCACCCATAGAAACCCACTGTTTTGACTGTTGTTTGTTCTCTGGTGTGTTGTGATGGATCCGTGTTTCGTCCACGGTTACAAAACGGTGCAAAAACTCCTCCATATTGCGATTAAACAACGCCAAACCTTCCTGTGAAGTTGTTACACGATTGGGTTTGTGGTCGACTGTGAGCAAACGCGGCACCCATCTTGCGGAAAGCTTTCTCATGCCCAAGTGATCATTCAAAATTGAAACCACTGAGCCATGCGAGATCCCTACGGCTTCCACAATCTCTCGTACGTGACTTTTGGATTAAAACAGATTTTTTGATAAACAAACAATTTTATTTTTCAACGTAGTCTCCCTTGAGCTCTATACACTTTGTCCAACGCTTCTCCAATTTTTTTATCCCTTCCAAAAAAAATGATTTGTCGAGGTCCTCAAAATAGGCCTTTGTTTGCGAGATGACTTCATCATTGGAGTCAAATCTTTTTCCACCAAGCCATTTCTTCAGGTTTGGGAACAAGAAGTAGTCGCTCGGAGCCAAATCTGGAGAATAGGGTGGATGAGGGAGCAATTCATAGCCCAATTCATGGATTTTTGCCATGGCAACTGCACATGTGTGCACCCTTGCATTGTCTTGGTGGAAAATAACTTTTTTCTTGGCCAAATGAGGTCGTTTTTTTTTCAAATCGTCATTGAATCGGTCCAATAAGTTGGCATAATATTCCCCATTGATTGTTCTTCCCTTTTGAAGGTAGTCAATGTGGATTATCCCGCGTGCATCCCAAAAAACAGTCGCCATAACTTTATTGGCTCACAAACCCACCTTGGCCTTCTTTGGCGCCGATTCACCCTTAGAAACCCACTGTTTTGACTGTTGTTTGTTCTCTGGTGTGTTGTGATGGATCCGTGTTTCGTCCACGGTTACAAAACGGTGCAAAAACTCCTCCATATTGCGATTAAACAACGCCAAACCTTCCTGTGAAGTTGTTACACGATTGCGTTTGTGGTCGACTGTGAGCAAACGCGGCACCCATCTTGCGGAAAGCTTTCTCATGCCCAAGTGATCATTCAAAATTGAAACCACTTCGTGAATTTTTTCGATTGTTTCGGGTGTAGAGACCTCAATTGGGCGTCCAGGACGTTCGGCATCTTCAGTGCTTGTACGGCCACAACGAAATTCAGTAAACCACTTTTTTACCATTGAAATCGATGGTGCAGAGTCCCCATAGTATTTATCAAGCTTAGCCTTGGTCTCGGTAATGGTTTTTTTTCGCAAGAAATAATGCTTAATAAGCACACGAAATTCACTTTTTTCCATTTTCTCCTCAAATTAGTGAGTAGTCTGATAAAAATAGCTGTCAAACACAAACTAACTGACGCAGCAAGTTTAAATTTTGACAGGAGTCAACTGACAAATGCCTGTTGACAGGAGCAGTGTTGCTGTTTCAGTAAAGAGGTCAGAAATTCAAAAATGCACGGAATTATTGACCCGCCCTCGTATATATATTCTAAAGCCGACTGACACCTTACATGGACTCTCCTCTATCGCTTCTAGGTTCTATCCAGCAATGAGGGAATAACTTCATGAAAATGTTTAAGGCCAATTTCATTGGAAAATTTATTATGGGACAATAAAACCTAACCAAAAACAAAAAAATTAAAGAAAGGATCCCTTTTTAGTTCGTCGTCGGTTTCAATTTCCGACAGAGTGTCAGACGAGGAGACCGACGGCTTAGCTGCCGTCTCGGATAGATTGAAGTCGTCGCTATCCAGCTCATGCGTTTTACAAACCCTTTGGGGTATTGACTCAGAGCCAAGCCGACTTCTTAGTTCTTCCAGTTTCGCGACTTTCGAAGCATGAGTCGGAATGGTCGGGTTGCAAGGCCTCTCCTAATCCACCAATGGCTTTGGTGTAAAAATCAAAAAGTCATCGGCACAAGCGATAAGTTTGACGAGGCTTTGGTACCAGCCAGCGTCGCTAGTGAGAGGTGGTTCGCGGCTCTCCAGCATGATGGCCAAGAATTTTCTCAAAAGCTTTAGCTTGATTGCCACCGTTCAGGTGTTACCGATCCATCTGTGTTGTTTATGTGTATTACCGCGATCGATATTGCATCTTTTAAGACTTCGCCAAAAGACCTCAAAGATGTGATATTGGAAGGCCCAAGGAAGTTTTGCTGTTAATCCGTCTTTATGGATGTTGTTACCCCACCCTATATTGCTGTTTATGTCCGCAGTTCTCTCAACCTCCGAAATAGATCCAGAGGTTTTGATAATGTGGAAAGTATTTCGGCGTCTGATATAGAGCATTTTGGATGGGCCTCGCCGACGCGCCTGAGACCCTGATTCCCCTTCAAGGAGGAATTACTGTAGCAGCAGCGAGACCGTGGTTTACCACGAACCTGCTCTTGCTAGGGGTGAAGGAAGTGATATGACCATTACTTCCCACAGTTTCACTACTCCTTCACGGTTTGGAATTCTGCACGCTAGGTTTGCCTTTAGAAGATGGTTCACCATGGCCTGCAGTAGCCTTGCCGGTAGTCGGTGCTATCACCGTTCTACCGCCCGATATTAAGGGAGTATCGGTCTCGGGTTTTTTTTTTTCTTGAAAGGCTATCCATTAATTATCCACGAGTCGGGGAGAAAGACTGGTCCAATCTGCACAAGAGATTCGCGGTATTCAGATAAGGCTAGACAATCCGGAGGTCGCCAGGTATTCGGATACTCCATTCAGAACTGAGCTTATTTGGAGATGCTGGGCCGTCAGCCAGACTGATCCTTGGCACGGGTCGTATGACATCTTGATTCAGGCCAGGAAAGAAAGAAGTGAAAGGGAATGTTGATAAGGGGGTAAGCTTCCTTTATTTTCGGGAATCATTTGGAGAACTTCTAGAGATTTATTGACTTTACTCACCCTGTCGTTCTTTTCCGTAGCTACCTTGACGTGACAGGAAGGCTTAAGAGTTAGAGATCTTAAGGTTCTGAAAAAAAAACAGGTTAGACGTCGGATTAATCGCCAAAAACATCCAAACTAGACGTAAAACGGATAAAATGTTTTACCCGCAATAATGATACGCCTTGGGCATTTTCGTCAATTTTGAGGGTGCTTCCGGCTACGCAACTTTTGAAGGCATATGTAACTCGGCCAGACAACATGGCGCAGAAGGATCACTAGTTTTGTGAATAAAAGTAATGCTGGTGAATAGGACATTCATTGCGGATGCAGACTGTGGCCAATGTATTGAGGCGGGGTTAAAATGCAAGGCAGGATTCTGTTTTCACTTCACGTTTGTCGACTCACTGCTCAACGCGCTCAATAGTGCTGACGTCTAAGCACAAACATACGTGGATGATATAACTGTACTGTCCGTTGGATCCTGTCTACCGATCTAGGCGATATCGACGATTGGTGTACTACAAATCTCTCAAAACAAAGTTTATTCTTTTTACGAAAAAGAGAAAGCTGACGGGTCTGACTCATCTGGTGCTTAAAGGTATAACCATCTAATTCTCCAAAGAAGCTAAATATTTGCATTTAATCCTGACTAACAAACTCCTATAAACTAAACGTGTTACACAGAAAGCCTCTTATTCGCTGTCTGCCTTCTGGCAGTGCGAAGGAGACTGGACAAGGGGCCTGTCACCATGAGGGCTTCTTTTTATCTACGCGGCTGTGATTAGGCCAGTAGTATCCTATGCAACGGTTGTATGGTGAAATAAGCTCTCACGAAAATACGTGACTGCTGCTTTTACCAGACTCCATAAAGCGGTATGTCTCGGATGCATGCGGGCTTTCCCTAACACACCTGTCTCCGCTCTATACGCATTGATGAATCACCGACCCTTTGATACTCATACCTGTCATGGGTTGCACTCTCAACGCCATATTCTGTTGAAAAAGAAGTGGTCTTTGATACAACACCCATTGGGGCTTTGATGCGCGTCGGCTGTCTTATGACTCTGTTCTTATAGACATGCCGTCTGATACAATGACACCAGAAGTCCTGCTGCAGAAAAAATACAAAATCGACTCTCCCATGTCTTCGGGGTCAGCTCCAAAACCGATGTACTATGTGGCGCTGATGTCTTTTTGAAGGACGACAACGTTAAATTACACTTCCATGTCTTCCAAGAGGAGACATGGAATCCTGAACAATTCATTAACTATGTTGTGAAAAACTGGTGAAGGGGCGTTTGCACTGCATGGAGCCAGCTATGCTTAGAGCCTTACTGAACCCTATTACATCTCCTGAGCTAGATCGAGAATGCAAGACATCACTGAACGTAGTCAGAAGGCTAAATTCATTGAGTTTTGTCTGGGTCCCAGGTTACAATGGGATCATGGGAAATGAAATCACCGATGAAATTGCCTGGCAAGGTTCAGAGGGGAGTTTTCCACGGCCCGAACCCACATTGGTCCCCGGTTAACGCTTCCATTGACAGTTTGGTTTCATATGAGCACAACTGCAGAGATGACATAACTCGCCAGGTTGTAGGCAGACCGTAGCAGGTTGCTTACGGACCTCGTTATGGGACACTGCACTTTTGCTAAGCACTTAAATCTGCTGGACATAAGTGACTGAAGCATTGAAAAATGTAATTAAATGGAACTTACAAAGAGTACAATGGACTAGTTCTTTTTCTGAGTGGACTAGTTATTTTTCTGAGTGCTCTGTTCCACTACAACACTAGAAGTTCGATGCTTAGGTAGTGTTGAAGATATGTAAAATTAATTTGTTGAAATTGCAATTAATTTGTATTGATAATTATTAATATTGTAGTTAAAAGAATTTACGATCAAAAACAAAATAAATATCAAAAATGTTTAGCAACAATGCCAGTTGAAACATTTATAACATGAACATAAACGGCAAGCGAACACAAAATAAATTCTGTATTTTATAACGTTTCAAAAAATATAGTTGTTATATTTAAAATATACGGTTGAACAGGTAGAAATTAAAATAGACAAAACTACCGTATTCTTCAATTGTAAGAGAAAACTGAAATAGGCTTCTTCGAATTATTATGCGGCAGGTTTAAACTGGTAAATAATATGGACAAATATAGAATTATCTTTTCTGTATTTTCCGTAAGAAAACTGAATATGTGTCGGTATGTATGGATGTCTAATATTTTCATTCTCGCATGCTATGGGAATAAAAATAACATTGCCCTATATGTTGTCCACAGCTATGTAATCAAAGTCCCAGTGAAATGATATAACACTTTCCGAAACCCATTTAAATCAAGATACAAACAGATTTTTTTTGAAAACTGAAAATGGGTGCAACTTTTGTTTTGAAAATATCAAAAAAGTTGAAATTTTATGCAATCAATGGACAATTGCAAATCCAGTAAATTTACAGTTGAATAATATTACCTCAATAGCAGTGAAGTATTTCCCATGTATTTCTAAGTTTAATGATGGGATTTTTACGTTAGGTTACACAAAGTAGTAATTCTGTTCTGCTAACTCGGGGAATAATTATACCTCTTTCGTCTTTTATGAGTCTCCAAAAAAAATATCAGAAGGTGTTTTTTTCTCCAATTATAAAGTAATTTTTGACTATCGGAAAGAGAGTATTTTGTTTTTCTATTGTACATGAAAATTAATAGTTCTATCTTTAGCTAATATATATGTACGTATTATCAATTTCAAAGTTTGGAATATGACTTACCTCTCACAGCTGAGTACCTCGATCACACAAATATCTCATGTTCCGCTATTGATTTTACTCATCGAGAAGACACGGCGAGGCACCTTGATGCTCGTATGTAAGTAAATAGTTCTAAGTTAATTTTTGCATGAAACGTTTCAGTGAATATTTTCTGCCCTACTCGTAGTAAGTCTTCGCCCATGCAGTGTGGAAATATTTTAGGTGATTAAAAATTTCTTTGAATAAGCTTAATATACAAAAAATGTTTGTTTCCTTAATTTTCTTAATTTCTAAAACATACATATTCATATATGATTTTCCCCAAATTCACCTGGAAGTTCAATATCTGTCGAATGGTATTCGTAATATTCTCACTAATAGTACATTTTAAGTTATTTTCTTGTAGTACTCGTAAGTATTATTTATTCTCTCAAGTAGTGTAGTAGTTGATCCTGCATCAGTTAAACAGTTACTTTTACTGCAACTTGCTATTGATTAATTAAGTTTTGACGTACGTTCATAGTCCACTGAAATGTACAGAAATATTATTCTGATCATAATGGTATTTTTACTGTCGTGAGTGGTTAAAAGAATTATTTCTAATTTGAATTGAATTAGCCTGATTGTTCTCAAACTGTCCGGAGTTATTGATATACAATAGATATGTACGACATAGAGTTGTTGTTATTATCATCACTTTTGTAATTGTAATTTTTATGGGTAACTATAGAGTGTCTGAGTTTTTTTTATTAATTTTCAGTTTATAATTTAAATTATTTTTGATATATTTAGCACACAAATCTTATAATTATACTACAGTTGAATAATTTGGATCTAATTTATTAACTTTTTTTTTTCTGTAGGCACAGAGCACTCAGACAAAGAACAAGTCCATTCTACTCTTTCTAAGTTCCTTTTAATGAAATCTTTCAATCTTACGAAGCAAGATGAGTAAGCGCTTTAGTGATAAGGTGCCTATAGAACCAGCACTCACCACGTCAGCGCCGAGTAAATGCAGCCTGATGCGAGCGTAAGCCGGACGTTCACAGAGATCACTTTCACAGCAAGCATCGCAGGATGTTGTGTCACTTATACCCAGCATATTTTAGTGCTTTGCAAAAGTGTAGTTTTCTGTCACGACGCCAGTAGTTAACCTGCTGCCATTCCTGTTGAGGGACCGTAGAAAGGCCGCTGACTTCATAGAGATGTCGGGAACCATTTATTTGGTCTTCCTGCATCCTGGAAAGCTGTGCCATCTGCAGTTGTGCTCATATGAGACCCAACTGTCTCATTGTGACCTGTGACCAAGACAAGGGTCACTGCCAGAAGGTTAATAGCGGCTTAGATGCTTTCGTCGTAACATGTTTAGTCCAGAGAATTTTGCTATCTAGGATGACACACAAATACTTAGCATCTTTGGAGAATTGGATGGTGATGTCTTTAAGCACTAGATGAGTCAGACCAAGCTTCCTCCTTTTCGTTAAGAGTGTTCTATTTTGAGAGGATTGATTGAAAGCCCATTACTGTGCAGCAGTCCTCGATCACGTCTAGTGTTGCCTGCACTTTAGAGCAGACAGTCGCTAGACATGATCCAACAGACAGTACAGCTACAGCCAAGGAGTATTCCATCATGTCGAGTGCGCCAACAATTCTGCCTACCAGATTCTAAAGTGCACTCTCGCAGGATCTTCTGCGTTGGCATGCGTGTTATATCGCCGACAGAGGATGCATTCGCATCTCTCGATGCTTTTCAGCATGAAGGAAGCCAGACTTATAGGTCTGAAATTCTTGGCGAGCAAGTAGCTCCCTTTTCCGATTTTCGGTATAAAGGCCACTCTCATTGTTCGCTAGGGATTCGGTATATATTCCAGTGCCAGGCTAGCAGTGAAAATTCTTGTCAGCAGCTGGTCTATAATTTTTTGTAAGATAACTCGGTAAATACCGTCGGTGCCATGCGGCTTGAGGCCATTAAAGAAAGCAACAGCATGTGTAATGACCTTATCCGTCACCACAACCGATGGGGAATACCAGCCACAGCGTGTTGTGTTGCTCAGCTCACTACCAGCTTCGTTGGTAAGAGTTGGTTCCGGTTAGGTTGCTTGGGATGTGGGTGAGACACACGCATGAGACGGAGAGTCACTGCTTTCGACTCAAGATAGGTACCGTCAGATTTTCTGAGTGCTTCCAGCCTGGTTTGGCTTCCCCTTCGAGGACTTTGATCAGACTACTGGTTTCACCGATAGTATCAATCTTTTCGCAAAAAGCTTTGTAAGAGGCACTCTTCGAAATCCGAATGAGCCTCTTAAAATCTCTTTGCTTTGATCTGTAAAGATTCCAATCTTCCTCCAAATTAGTCTTAAGTGACCTGTTTAGAAGTTTTCTGGATTCTTTACGAAAACGCTGCAGGTCAGCGTTCCACCAAGGAACGGGCGATCTGCAAGATAGCTTACTGACTAGACATGCCATTTCGAAACACTTGGTGGTTTTAGCGGATTCCTCCTTTTCAACAAGGTCGAGAAGTCGCATCCGATTCTGAATTCGATGTATCTATGGTCTGACATGGAGTTCTCCAATAGTGCTTTCCAGCCAGTAATCTGCTCACCATAACTGTTGGATAAAGTTAAGTCGATTACTTGCTGTCTTACTCTCGGAACAAAAGTGGGCTAAGAACCAACATTGTTGGCAGCCAGGTCAGACGATAGTATGAAATCAAAGAGATGATAACCTCTTACGTTGCATTCGCTACTGCCTGAGCATTCGCATCGCAGTATATAATTACGCCCATCTTCCTGCGGTCATAATATTCAATGAGCTCCGCTACCGCCTCCGGTGGTGGCTGCAGTAACGAATCATTTGTGCCATTCTCCATTCGTTTCGTAGCTTATGTCTACAATAACTTAATCTTGGTTACAAAATTACACAAGTTTCGATGGTGAGAGTAAGTTCGGCACATAAAGATAAGCTCACGGCTTTGCCAATCGCCCGTCATAAAGTGGTGTGAAACCCCTTAAACATCCGAAACCACAGATATTATGTGGAGTTTTTATTCAACATGGAACGCTACCTATAGCAGGCTTGGAATGTTGAAGGTTGATACGCAAATACGCAGAATAGATGGGTACTGGGATGGCCGCCTCATAGCCACACTCATTTGGGAAAGAAAGTGGAAATCAACCCTTCCAAGGTGCAGATAGGGACTTGAGTTATACCTAGACTTAATGGTGTCAACAGAAGCTTTGTATAAGCCCACAAAAATATTCTTTCTCTCCCTGTGAGAGTCGACTTTCCACTTCTCAGTGCCAAGTCCAGGGGTCTGGGTATAAAGATGCATCGAAACATCTACCGCTTCTCTGAGTTACCGCGGAACTCAAAAAATAGCGCGCGTCAGTTTCGGCTGTCTGAAAAACTCGAAGGTCTGGTTTCCATTGGTGAATTTTTCGGCACAGATTTGGTTAGCCATTCAAAAGTTTGCTGCGTGTAGCACTCCACTCTAAGAGTTCTGTTATACATATCGTAACCCCCTGCGTGACTGCAAACATTCTCTGCCTTGGCTGGCTTCCACAGTTGGTCGACACAATGTTCGCACTCTGCATCGTTCAGTCCGTTGCCATTGCCAGCTTTCGCAATTCGAAGCGCCAGAGAAGAGATAGCAGCTTCTTCGTAAATGCGCCGACCTCGTCCCCTTTGGCGTTTCGGTTTTTTTTTTGGAGGTTACTTTTCCAGCGACGTCCCAAGTTCCGTCCGCTAGAGCTGCAACTTGTGTTGTTTGCATTACCGATTTCACCCGCATCTTATACGCTGGGTAAACCACCACCTGAAATGTTTCTCAACGGGAATTTCACCGCTTTGGCCGATTGTCCTCGATCAGAGCTGCGATGTTTGCTGGTTGTAGCACTGGCCTCGTTCGGACCACCTCTGGTTTTGTTTTTGACAATGGGTTTGACCACTTCATGCAATTCCCGTCTACCGGAGCCTCAACCCTTGATGGTTGCAGAACCGGTTTCATACGGGCATCCCATCGATAGGAGTGCAGGAACATTTTTTCCTCTTGGCCCTGTTCGGGACAGAAAAAGAGGGCGCAGCTTCAGATCCGAGAGGTTGATCGGTTTCAGTGGGTTTCACTTCCACCGACCTGCTTCTCCTCTCAGCCGTCGCTGAGGGAGTGAGGCTTTTGGCACTCTCGCCTTCGGCGGCACTTGCATTCTCTTTGCGCCATGAGTTGGCCTAGCGTCTCCGTCGCCTCTTCAGCTGCCCTTTAGACGGTTGGCCTTCAGAGTGTGCCTCTTTTGGAGCCCGTTCTGCCTTTTCGGTTTTCCCAGACAAGCCGTCAGAAACAGTACCCTGACCATCCACAAGTCTATTCTGATAGTGTTTAACTGTAACAGGCAAGGCCTCTCTGGTACTCTCTCCATCGTTCCAGCTTAATCTACCGAACGTGTCGTAGAAAGAACCGCAGGTGTCGTTGAAATCAAGTGTTCCAGCAAACTTCCGTCAACACCGACTTCGTTGGGGGGTTGTGTTGTATGCTGGGAGGGTACCCCAAGATTCGTGCACCTGCCGCAGTCGAATAAGGAGTATAATTTTTTTGGCGCTTAGCTCAACGTCTCACCCGACTTCTTTTCAGAACCTTAGGATCTTTGACACCTAAGCCTTCCTGCTACGTAAGGCAGCCAAAGAAAGGAAGGAATTAGCGGTCCAATACCTCACAGCTTACGATCAGGTTGGCCGCAACCCGTAAATTGTGGCAACCAGCTTCGGGTGGGGGGCTTACACAAATTTAAGTGCAATAGTGCTTGGAGGCTTTTATTGTAATTTGTATAAAATATTTTTAAGTTCAAATCATTTACCTTATAGTTTTATGTACCTATTGTATACAGGGTGTCCCCTAATTCGATGACGATAATTTGGGAAATCATTCCTGGGCATATTCTAAGAAAAAAATGGTTTTGCAGTAAGGGTCTCTCTCCAATGTTGATATCATTTATCGAGGATTTAAGAAAAGGCTTACTTTGGTGTCCCTTGACCTATGTTAACGGGAATTGCTCTGTTAGTACTAATGGTGAAAACTTCGTGAAGGACTTTATTTTTAGAAGAGATACCGGTCTTTATATTGGCGTTTAAATAAAGTTGACATCTTTTTTAAATCTTTAGATATCCAATTTCTAAGCCTGTTCCATTTTCATTGCCCATTCAAATTTTTGATTTTGAGGTCACTTTTCTCCAGAAAATACCGAATTAATATAATGTTTTACTATTTTTTTCTTATGAAAGTAACAATAATAAAAAAAATCATCAATGAGTTTGCAGAAAAACCCATAGATTTTATGATACTTGAAAAAACCTGTCCACCTCTCATATTACTCAAATCTGGAACTAACAGGTTACGGTCTCGCCATTTATAGTACGTGCGTTGTTGCTACCAAGCTCTATCACAATTTATTATTTATTTTTTTATTATTATAACATATACTCGTACATTTTACATTTTACATTGCCTTAGGGGCAGAAGATTGTTCAAAATTAATAGGTATTTGGAGTTCCGTTTTTAAAAGTCATTTGTTATTAATTTTGAAAAGAATGCTTCAGGTACAGAAAGACTTTGCGGGATTTAAGGAATTGATACATTACAATTTAAGTACATTTTTTTAACCTTTTTTAAGAAAACAGATGTGGGACGATTTGCCAAGTTTATCGGAAGGTCGTTGAAAATTTCTGGAACTGTGCCAATATCTTGGTACTAGAAATTTGCCTTGTTGTCGTCTTCGTGTGTTGACTACTTGTTGAGTTGGTAGCTTATATGTGTTGTCGTTTTTGAAGGCTGACAATATCTCCATCTTATTCAGATGGTCTATTTTGGGGAACTGTCTGCTGTCATCTCCATTTTCTGCTCTTTTTACCATATTTTGGATGCTCTTATGAATGTAGTTTAGCCTTTGCAACTGGGGCGTGTTACCCCAGACCGGTGTCCCCTACCTCAGATGTGATTCTACTAAGAAGTAGTAGCATTGTCGAAGAACGTCCGCTTTACACCAATAGTTTATATGGAAGAGAGCAAAGGCCGCTCGTTAGTGATTCTACATGATAGCTCAATTTAAAATTATAGTCCACAATTGCACCCAGAACTATGCATTTTAACACTAACATTAAATTTAACTATAAGTATATGAGGTGGACGAATATGCATGACTTTTGTTCATGCATTTATAATGAGGCTATTATCGTGACACCATGCTGTGACTAAATTTTGTACAATATTTCAACACAAACGGACTCTTAAACTTTTTTTTAAGATCGGTCAATGTCAAAACGTCAGTCCAGGTTTACGTTTTTATCGTGATGAAGCTCAAGAACGAGCAGCGTTTGGAAATTAGTAAACATTACTAACATAATTCTGAGTCGGTTGCCGCAACTTTAAAAGCGCTTACTCTAATTTTCAGTCGTAATAATCTTCCTACCAGATAGGTTGTACGTGCTATAGTGGATAAATTCGAGTCAACTTATTCACTATTGAATGTTCCTGTGCCAGTGAGACAATGGACCGGTTAAAGCACTGAAAATATTGCAGCCGTAAGTGATTCAGTTCAAAATGAGACAAATCTTTCAGCTCCACGCCGTTCACGGGAATTGGGAATCTCTCAGTCCACATTGTGTCGAAGTTTGCGTAAATATCTTAGCCGAAATTGCGATATCTGTGGAAGACTGATGGAAAATTGGCTGTAAAGAATCGATCGCTGCAAATGTGCTCGCTGTGGTCATATGAACGCGATTGAATTCCATACTTAAGCATAACATGTGTAATACACCTGGAATAAATTTCAGCCCGATACCTCAATTACTCTGTGTTTTATTTAAAACCGATATTAGAAATTACCTTTCAGAATGTTTAATTAAAGTTGTCTTGGACGTGCTATATTGGATTCACGGCACCGATAGAGCGGTGCTCTGAACCAAACGATAACGTCTTCTGCTAAGATTCCGCTATCCCAGCTGTGGGTTCCTCCAGGTAGCGCTTGGACGGCAGCTAGACCTGGGTAAAGTGCGCAACGTGATTTTTTACCGGAATCACGAAACTTTTGCAAAAATCCTGAAAAAAAATCTTCCCCGATAAAAAAAACTAACGAAAAGAAAAAAAAAGGAAAGAAAATAAAAAAACTAAATTTCCACTACGTTATAAAGGCTCCGTTGGAGCTCGACGCTTTACTAAAATTTTATTTAATTTTTTTTTCTGTTGGTTGGTAGAACACCATCGAAAGAGTGACCCGCTATTTCCACAGACCCGAAAAGCAGAAAGCGCTAACTAACGGGTAGCGTGTCTCGTCTAATTTCGAGAGTTTCAACGCCGCGCGGCCCACCGGAGTCTCAATTTTCAAAATTTCAAAGAACGAGTTAAACCGACTTCCACTACACTGCACTACACTATATTTATCTGTTGTTCCTTGGCGGTGCTGTGCCTCTTTCTGGCACAAATCTCTTGCTCCTTTTGCCCCGCTACTCCTATGCTCCTGTATTCCCGACTCCTTTTTCGTCCCCCTTTTTTGTTTTTGCTAAAGTAGAACTCGCGACTTTAACGCGAAAGGAAAATCTAGTCTACTTTCTTCTTTGATTTGCAATACTTTTTTGAACAAGAAAAAAAATTGTTTTTCGCAATTCCCAAAAATTAAAATATTTTTTTTGTTTTTGCACCAAACCAAACTTCGCCTGACCCTCTGCAATTACTGGTTGTCCCCAAAGTGATTTCCAAATCTTTGTTCTGTTCCACAACTCCTGCAAGACTCACCTACACACTCATTTTCATTTGGCTCTAGTGCACCCAACAACGGGGTTACTAGCTACAGCACTAGTAAGCTTTTCTAGTGTGTGCACCCGTGAACTGTGGATCCTAACTATGTGGATCCACTCTATAATTAAATTGCGAAAGGCAGAGTTTCTTTTCTTTTTGCTACCCGGGTATTTTTCCCCCATCGGATTACACTAATAAAAATTGTTTGGCAAAATAAAAACGACCGCGAAGGAGAAAAGAAACTCGTTGGGAAGGTAGCTGGAGCGATGGGACGAAAGGAAAAAAGCGTAGATACAACTCCGTTGGATCGCCGCCCCTAACAAAAGCTAAGTGTAGTGCCTCTGCAAATTTTCATATTTTCTGCCACGGATCCCTAGTTACTCCCTAGCTACTAGTAATTGGCCCCTTCTGACCTCCGACCACTCTGCCCGCTCTGTTTTTCGGTTGTTGTTGGTTGGTGTTATTTGTTGTTGGTTGTTGTGGTTTGTTGTTGTATGTTGGTTGTTCGATGTTGGTTGTATGTTTGTGCGTTTGTATATTCCCTCGTGAGAGGCTGTATTAATACTTGGCTATCCACCTACACGTCTCTGCTGCTCCTTCGGTGCTCCATCGGTGGGGTGCCGGCTTTAAAGGGGTCGTCATTCCTTCACCAATCGAACCTGACTTTTACAGCAGGTACGTCGTTGGGGTGTACTCGATTGTCTTGGCCGTGCGCCTATACACCACTATTGCTCCTTTGTTGCTCCTTCGTTGGGGTGTTGCTATAAAAGAGATCGTCGTCTTTTCACCCATCGATCAATTGGGTCGGTGCATCCACACCCATTGTAGGGATTAGGTATCGCCAATATTACGTAGTCCTTTGACACTGTTGAACACCGCCGTAATATCTCTTGCCTCAACATGTTTTATCGCTATTTTCACCACCAGTTTTCCATCAAAATTCCCAATAGCATTCCGCACCTTTATACCTTCCACCGTAACACCTGTTTCGCATTGAAAGCTCATCATCATACCCTGGAATATACTCTAAAATATCGTGATTCTTTCCTAAGCCGCATAACTCGTTTATATAATGCCATGCGCAGCTCTTTATTTCCTGGTCATTATAAATTTCAGACATTGAAGACCAATGTACGTACATAGGTATCCCCCATCTTTCCTCCCTAGCTTTCCTTTGCCGACGCTGTGTACAAACATATTAAGAGTACTAGAAATTGGTAAGGGTACGCTTATTATAAAAAAAAAATCTCTCTTTCCCACCGGTGGAAGTAATAAAAAAGACGTATTAAAGAAATTTACAGATAGTTTCCTTACTGATACTTTTATATGTGCTTACATTAACCTGAGTAATGTTAGCAATGAATGCTTAGTACATCTTTATGTGTTGGGGCATTACTATTCAAATGAACAGTAGACGATGTGGACCAGAAGGTTTGTGTTTGTTAGAATCTTTCAGTACTCTTTCTATTACATGAAAGTGGATTCAATCCAAGGCAGACTCGGGGCGCTTTCGTGCAACCGGAGATCAGAAATTATATGAGAGTGTTGAGTAGGCAGCGAAGTACGCAAGGCGTAGGATAGCCTTGTCCAAAAAACTGACAGCTGGAATATCGTTACGGTCGAACCTGGATAAGTGGAATATCTCTAATAGTGGGCCAAATTGTGCTGCACCATCAGTTTTATTAAAAAAAAACCTCTTTAAGAGAAAATATCTGACCTCTGTACGTTGAACTCATATTTACAAAAATACACCTCTATAAGTGGGAGGATGAGTAGTAGAACCTATGTAAGTGAGTTAGACTGGTGGAAAAATTTAATATTTTTTCTTCAAAAATTTTTGGATTTTCTCATCTTCCTTTCGGCTCCTGTCTTGGCCGGATTTTTGCATTTTCTCATCTTTCTTTCTACTCCTGTCTTGGCTTCATGTCTCTCAGGGTATACACATATTTTATAGCTCAGTTCAATACCTTTGTTGTTGTGTTAAGTTGTGCATTGTTCAAAATGTCGAAGCGTAAGTCGAACTGTTTATCAATAAGTGTTAAATTAAAGTTAATAAATGAGTTTGATAATGGAAAATCGAGAGAACAAATTTGTAAGGAGTTGAACGTACCTAAATCAACTTTTTTCAAAATTTTAAAAGACAAGGAGAAAATTGAGGCTGGATGTGTTGAAGGTCATGGTAAATTGAAAAGAAATTGACCTCCGGAACATCCTGAACTTGAAGCATGTGTTGTGTCATGGATTAAGCAGTGCTTCGATAAAATTAATCAATTCCGGAAAATAACGATCGGTTAGAAGGTTTTAAAAAAGAAATGTTGTAGTTTTTAAAAAAATTTGCTTACACCTCTGAAAACATTTTTAACGCAGATGAGACGGCTTTATTTTTCAAGTGTTTTCCGGATAAAACTTTCATGTTTAAAAGCAACCCGTGTCATGGAGGAAAATTTAGCAAGGAACGTGTTACAATATATTTTTGTGCCAATATGTTCGGCACCGAAAAGCTTCCTATTTTGTTTGGGTTATGCAATCGACCAAGATCTTATAGAGGTATAAAAACACTTCCAGTAGACTATAAGAATAATAAAAAAGCATGGATGACGAAGGAGATCTTCACATATTGGTTAAAGAAAATTGATAAACAAATGAAGATGAAGAAGAGAAAGATTTATCGACAATTGTATAGCTCCCATATACCTGCCGAGCTGCAATTTATTAAGGATTTTTTTTTCCTGCTAACAGCACGAGTAAACTACAGCCTTTGGACCAAGGTATTATACACAATTTCAAAACCTATTATCGGAAAGTAGTCTTATTTCACATTCTTAGTTCCATGGAGCAGAACGAAAGCCCAGAAATCAATTTACTCCAGGCTATGAGATTTGCAAGGAAAGCTTGGTATTCCGTTAGCAACACCACAATAAAGAACTGCTTTAAAAAAGCTGGGCTTAGAAAAGAAATATCCGAAGAGACTCAAGAACTGGAGGTGGAAGAAAATATGCAACCAGAAATTACGGCTGAGGAATGGTATAAACTTATTTCCAACGATAAACAAGATTTACCCAGTTTTGATGACTACGTCGCTGTGGATGATGAAGCTTTTTTTTCTGGTGAGCAAACGGAAGATGACATTATTGAAACTTGTGGGCCCTCTTCTTTAACACAAAATGAGGATGAAGAGGATAAGAATGATGAAATATGTGCTGAACAACAGGAACAGGTGATTGTAAAAAAACGTGAAGCTAAAACTGCTTTGGATACATTACACAGATTTTTCGAATTATACATATGCTGTTTCTGATCAAAATGTGTTGGATAAAATCTATGAACTTGAAAAGAATGTTTTGAAAATAAGCACTCATAGTCAGAGTACGATTAAAGATTTTTTTAAATGAATATGTAGGTAAGTATGTAATTTTCTTATTTCTTGTGTTTGTTGCAAAGAATATGAATCAAATAAACAATTTCATTTAAATGTTTTCTTTTATTGCAGGTACCGTTTATATACTGTCTGCAAACTATGTGTAAATAACATACATATCTACTAAAGTGAATTAACCGTTTTCTTTTTTTAAGTGAATCTATAATATTGTACCAATTATAATTTTTCTGCATGCATTTTTCTGCATTCTACATTCGTATATAACACAGTACATATGCTCCTATAATTATTCAAATAAAACTCTTATTCTAACGTTCAGTTACCATTTTTTAATCTGAGTGTTCAAACCGGTGTAACCAGGAAACTGGGTAACTGGTATACCTCTATAATTGGGACTAAAATAAATGGTCTACGAGATTCCACTTGATCAGGTTCGACTGTATAAATAAACATGGAAGCGATAATGAGGTAGAATTTCAAAAGTTTCTTTTTTTTGAAAAAGCAAAAATTTTTAATAAGTTTTGAACATTTTAGTATTTATTTCCTCAAATTATATTAGTGTAAGAATCTCGGACCTTTAGAAGAGCGTTATAAAATATTAATGGTTATCTTTATTTTATAAGATGAAAGGGTCGATTATATGTATAGTCGTCACCGGTTGTACTGCTTATTTGTTTGATGGAGCCTTCCGGTAGTACCTTCAAAATTTACAATGCAAACACAAGAGACGTTTCTGAATATGGTTAACAGGGTAGAATAAATTCAGAGCGGATTATCAGCTAATATTATTTTGACTTCTTATAAACGATCGAGTTTTTAGCACCACAATCATTACTGATAATTGGTAAGACTTCTGTAAGTAATTCCCGATTTAATTTGTGTCTTTCAAGAGAACTAAGTGCATATCAACCACAGGTGTCAATACAAGACGAAAGGTTTTTGCGAAGCAACCAAAGGTACTGGGTTTTAGGAGACAAAAACGGAAAGTTATATTTTTAGAATAATATGATCCTGTAACGTGAGACTGCTACTCTCACCGGGACGTAGAATGGAAGGTGTACAAAACAACACCAGCAATTTCAGGTGGAATCAAATACACTCCGCTTTGTCGTGTACTCTGACGAATATTGTGCTGTTTCTGCATAAAGTTCCGGGGAGAAATTGGTATAGCACGTTTTATTTGTATGTACATTTTAGAAAGAAAAAAATAATTTAACCCAAGAGAAAAAAGGAATAAAAAATAAATCAAATTTTGGTATGAGAGACAACCAACAAATGCAGCGACTTGATCTAGCGTGTATACTTCATAGTCTATGGTTCAGCCGAACATCGTATAAACCACTCAAGCTCGGCTTAGCGTGAAGAAAAACTACCGGTTAAAGATAAGTATAGTACTTTTTAAGTCTAGTGGATGGACCCGCAATGACGCTTGTAAAGTGCCAAACTTGGCTGAAAATGCATATGCATGACTTCGATTTGTATGCTCTTCTTTCCAGTGAACTGGTGAGCTTTCTATAGCAAAATCTTTTCGCACAGAGCTTTTCCTAGTTTGAAAGAGGGTTTAGCTTTAATTTTCCTCCTTACTATATTAACCGTATTAGTCTCACTCAGTGACCTTGAAGAAAAAAATTCCATATTTTCCAAAGTTAAAATAACTTCACATAAAGGATGCCAAAACTATGACCTTTCATGCTCCTGTCATTTGTTTTTGAGCTTTAGTGAGTATGGTTAAATTTGAAAATGTCTGCGAGAAAATTAAACATTTGAACTATTAAAACTGAACGTCTTGTATTTTGTTCTTGTTATTGCGTTTGCAAATTTACCTTTTAGATTTGATATTAATATGCACAAGGGTTTGTATGGTGTTATTTATGCGAAAAAGGAATGAACACCAAATATGCATACGTTCATTTTTATAAAAATATGGCTGTATGAAGTGGTATGACGGTAGAAGAAATTGTTGATGCACTTACTTACAGTGATGACGAAAGTGCTGATGTTGGTGCTGTAGATGCGAACTTTGATGCAGTTGATGAGATGATCTCATCTGATAGTGAAGCTAATGACGACGAAGGGCAGTCGGAAACTGAAGATGAATTGCACTTTTTAAAAACCAAAGATAGTATAATGAATGGCGGCAAACATTTACTTTTTTTTGCTAAAGACGGAACGGAATGGAAACCTGTTTCGCGTAGAAACTAGCAAACTTTGCGAGGACTTTCTTTTAAAAAAAAAATGAAATTTAAATAAATACCCCAAGGGCAACTGGCGCCACTAGATCTAGTCAGCTATTTCAAATACTCATACAAAAAGGAAAACACGAACCGATGGAATTGATATTATATGTGTATATTTATTTTGACCTTTCTTTTCGGTGGTCTACTGGAGAGTGTTACAATTTTTTCTTCATCTCTAACGAAAACTATCGATGTCATGGCCTTGAAAGTGCATCTTGGTCATTGCTTCTTAATTCCGCAGTTGATGCAGTTTAGGAAACAGCTGAGCATGAACGGCGTTGTCACAGCGTATTATGCAACCGGTCCGCCGGTCATTGACCTCAGAGTTCATTTCCCCAATCAGCGATTAATAGAATGTGCATACCAAAGCAACTATTGATAGTTCCCTTTCTCTTTCTTTCCTCTTTTCCTTTTATCTTGTGTTCTTCCTTTGTAGTGGGAGGGGCCATAGACAAAACATAGAATTTCGCCTATGCACCTTTTGCGAGTTGCTTCACGCATTGATCTCCACCATCATCATTGCCAAAATTGGTTCTATTGCCGACGGAATTTTATCGATGGAATTATCCCGGCAATTGATTGACAATCTTTGTTTAGATGTCATGTTGCGTTGCAACAAAGCCACACCCATTTTCTCGAACTAAAACTCCTGCTTATTATAGAGTTCACAGACCTGAATGTATATGAAAAACTTAGACAGAATTCGAGGCCCGCTGACGATATTGAAATTCGTGCATAAATTGGATTATTGATAGATGCAGGAATAAGAAAACTACGTCGATTATAAGGAGTCTTGGGATCCAGTATATGGGAACTTATTGCTCCAAACTTGTATTTCAAGGAACAGAATTGCCGACTTATAGCGCTATACGCGGTTTGATGACAAGTCAACGAGATCAAATCGCAGATCACACGATAAATTTTGACCTACGAGTGACTTATGGGACCAAATAAACAAAAATTTGAAGAAACACTATACGCCTGGTAAAAACCTTAATATTGGCCAACAACTATTGCCATTTCGAGTGAGAGTGTCATTTTGGCAATACATACCTTCCAAGCCTGACAAAATATATGGGATGAAAATTTGGTGCATTTATGGTAGCGGTAACAGTTATCCGCTATATGGCATATCATATTTCGGCAAGAAAGGCAGTAACAAAGCATTTAACACAGCACAGCGAGTTGTATTTCACAAGCTTGGAACTGGCACAAGGTCTTCTTTCGAAACACTTAACTTAACTGTTTTCCAAGTTTCCTCGTTTTTAGCTCTTCTTTCCCACGTATTATCTAATTGGCAAATGTTATCCTACAGTAATTTCCTTTTGTTTTCCTTTACTCCTTTGCTTTTTCTGCTTTCATAAACCTGAAGTTAAGCATCTTGTTTCTCAATATTTTACCATTTTCTCCATATTTTCTGTTGAAGTAGTAATTATCACGATATCATCCGCAAATCTTAAATTGTTAAGGTATTCGTCATCTATTTTTAATCCTATTCTATCCCAATTCATTGTACGGAATATATCTTCTAGTACTGCCTAAAAGAATGCTGGTGAAAATGGGGCTCTTTGTCTGACTCCTCGGTTCAATTCCATTTTTCTTCTTATTTTCTAAGGTTACTCTATCAGTAACATTTTTGAGGATTCTTATTATTTTCGTTGACATGACTTAGTTTTTCAGCGCTTTGCAGATTGTTATGGATTCTACGATATCGAACACCTTCTTGAATTCGATGAAAGCTAATCACAAGTCCTATTGATATTCATTGCATTTGTCTATTATCTGGTTGAGTGATTGCAAGTTGTCTGTGGTACTAAAGCCTTTACGAAAGCCGGCTTGCTCACTTGGTTGTTCCTTGTCCAAGATTTTTCGAATTCATCGAAAAATGCGTTTTACAAATACCTAATATGAAACTGAGATCAGAGTTATGGATCTATAATTATTTACATTTGATGTGTCCCCTTTTTTAAAGAGTAGTATAATAGTCGATTCCTTCCATTGTGTAGGAATTTGCTCGGTATTTAAGATCCAGTTGATTATGTGGGTAAGACTAGGTATTAGTTTGAATTTGCCTATTTTGAGCATTTCAGTTTTTATACCGTCATTCCCGAAACATTTTTCATTTTCGTTATAAATGCCCTGATTTCGGTTAGCGGAAATGGTTGCACTTCTACGGCGTCTTCCACTAAGGTCACTGCTTGACTTTTGCATTCAGCTGGGGTTAGTTTAGAAAAATAGAGGGTTTCGAAGAAATAGCTGTGTTATTTATTTCTTGTCTGATCTGTTTTTCCTTCTTTGATAACGTCAATATCCATTCTTTACAATTAGCAAATTTCTTACACGGATTTTTTATTATTTTAGTTTCTTCGACAATTTTCTTTACTATTCTATATTGTTTTCTTGAATATCTTATCTTGTTTTTTTTTTAAAGAACTTAAAAGTCACATGCATATGCATGTGTTAAGTTTTTTGGAAAATGAGATATAGAGAGAAAGAAAGATGTTTGGACTCAGTGGTGATTTCGCTCCACGGGTGGCATCCAACATATTATGGGGTCAATTTCTAGTCAACCACTCATCTTACTTGATTTTTGTTAACTGTAAAAATGAATGCCTTTCGGGCGCGGTTGGGGTTCAATCACTGAACCTTCCGATTTGGAAGCCAGTCCACTACCACTTGATCCATGGCCACGCTGTTGCTTGCTTACATCGTCTTCTTAGTTAGTTTAGTTCTGTTTTCTCCATACTTGCAGGTTGTATTTTTTGGTGTAGCAATTCCTTTTTTTTAATAAGATCGTCAGTTGATTTCGTAAACCTATCTACTTGAATTGATGCTCTAGTTGATCGTATGTTTGTTGTGAGCTGTTATTGTCAAGAATATCCCATCTGCATTATTGTTCTAGATTTTCTATGTACAATATAAACTTATACTCTATTCTCACAGAACTTTCGGAATATGGTTGTTCGGCGTTAGTCTGAAGTAATGTTTGGTTTTGTGGTTAATTCTAAGTGTGCCTCTTATTAGTCTGTTGTCACTTATTTGTAACGGAGACATTGTTAATAATCAACATTTTATTGACGATAATAAAACCGATCTCGTTTTTTGTTAGTCCATTGAGTGATTTCCAGGTCCATTTCCTTTTTATGTTTTTTGAGAATAAACTATTTCCTACACATAGTCGATGTTGCCATAGCCAGGAAATTAACTTTTCACCTCTTTCGTTTCTTTTACCACAGCCATTGTCTCCCATCTCACGTTCATCATTCTCTTCTTTAATACAGAATCCAGGTTTCCATATCTTTATAAAATGCTAATAATAATTTCATAATTCTTTTGATGCCGATTGTGTCGGTGCATACACTTGAATTATCGAAAATTTTGAGTTGTTTATTCTCAACTGGAGTATTGCTAGTCTTTCGTTATGGAACGCAATGTTTTCTATTTTATTTTTCCATTTCTTATTTATCCAAAAATCCAACTTCGTAAAAAGCTTTGGTTTCCCCTTTGAAACCAAAGATGTTTCCGTTTCTTTTTTCTATAAGTTTTTCTCCGTGTAATCGAGTTTCCGCAAGTCCAACTATATCCTATTTCATTTTATCAAGTGCTTTTTCAAGTTCAATTTGACGCTCTTCTTTCTTCAAGATACGTACATTAAATGTGCATATGTGAATGTCTTGATTTTATCTAGAGTCCGTTTGTACAGGGTGAGTTTTTTAACTTGAGACATCTAAATTACTCGAAAAATACGCGATATCGCGAAAAATGTTTCAGACAAAAGTCACAAGGTTCTGAAGGGGACATAAGATGGAAACCACGAGTTTGACCTTGAGCTCCATTTTCAAGGTCAAACGAAGGTCACTTTGATTTTTTAATGGGAACCCCTATTTTTTTGACAGATTCGTAATCTGCGTGAAAAATTACAATTATTTTACATGAAACACTTTTTTCAAAAATGCGTTCTTTTCCCGTCAGAGGGCGCCATAAAACTTAAGACATCAAAATTACTCGAAAAGTACGAAATATCGCGAAAAATGTTTCAGACAAAAGCCACAAGGTTCTGAAGGGGACATAAGATGGTGACCACGAGTTTGACCTTGAGATCCATTTTCAAAGTCAAACGAAGGTCACTTTTGATTTTTCAAATGATAATTCTTGATTTTCATTGCTCAGTCGTATTCCTCAATGGGGCACACGACTTTGTCTCAAAGGTCTTATTCATTCAGTGCTAGATACCACTGCACTTGCTCGCCTAAATCATTAATCGGTTTCCAACGTTGTAAGGGTGTTAGAAGGTTGAGATTTGTTTTGAGGATGTCATTATTGGCTCGAGTGAAGTTAAAACTCAAAGAAATTTCAGGTAGAGACAAATTGTCCTAAACTTATCTGAGAGTGTATGATGTGCACTCTGCCCTTTTTTTCTACTTGAACGGAACTGTACTTCATTTAGAAGTTCGATATTTGTTTTGAGTAACTGATTATTATTAGTAACGTTTTCCAGATTAATAATGCAAGCTATTTCAATTCAAGAGAAAATTGAAATGGTATTGATTTATGGAGAAAGTGGAAGGAACATCGATGGTGCTGTTGCTCTTTACGCCCAACGTTTCCCAGACCAGATCCGATCGCGCGCTTTCTTTTATCGGGTCATTCAACAATTCACTGGTGAAGGAAGTGTGCAACCAAAGAAAAGGAATCGGTCAGTTAGGGTGGCTGTTGAGGACAATGAAATAGCAGTGTTAGCTGCCGTTGCACACGATCCTCACATTACCACTCGCCAAATAAGTAGTGAATCAGGAATTTCTCAAACGACTGTCTGACAGATATTACATCGGCATAAATACCATCCTTATCTTATTTCAATGCATCAAGAACTTTCTAGTGAGGATTTTCGTAACCGGGTTTCCTTTTGTTAATGGGCACTTCAGCAAATTGAACGAGACCCCCTTTTCTTCGCCAAGGTGTTATTCTCTGATGAGTCGACTTTCACCAATCACACAATCACGGCGGCAAAACACATGCACATCGCTCTACAAAATTGGGAGCGCAGAAAATATAGACAACACAAATAAACATAGACAAATGTTCTCGGCCTTTGTTTTTCCGGCTCCGCCCACATGCGAGGTTTTTTCTTCTGCCAACCTATGAGTCAGCTGCGCATGTGTGGGTGACTTCCCCAGCCGACATAGCGCACTAAGCGAATGCAGCTAATCAACCTGAAAGGGAAAAACCGAAAGAGGCCGTTGACCACCAAACTAGAGGAACACCGAAGGTTTCGTGATGACGTATAAGGTCCATGGTTATCACAAGAAATTTGTCGTTAGAGCAAACTAGTTTAAAAATAAAGAATTAGTAAAAAAAGAAATATAGTTTTCATTTGTTTTAAGTGTTGTCAAGGTGATTTTTTATGCAAAGTGTCCTAGCGATACAACCCCGAAGGAAACAAAATACTGCTACGTCCACGTCGTTGTTTCTGGGTTATGCTAAACGCAGTATGTAAAAACAAGCAAAATAATGACAAGCCTATGAGCAATACGACTGAGCAATGAAAATCAGGAATTATCATTTGAAAAATCAAAAGTGACCATCGTTTGACCTTGAAAATGGGTCTCAAGGTCAAACTCGTGGTCACCATCTTATGTCCCCTTCAGAACCTTGTGACTTTTGTCTGAAACATTTTTCGCGATATTTCACACTTTTCGAGTAATTTTGATGTCTTAAGTTTTATGGCGCCCTCTGACGGGAAAAGAACGCATTTTTGGAAAAAGTGTTTCATACAAAACAATTGTAATTTTTCACGCAGATTACGAATCTGTCAAAAAAGGGGTTCCCATTAAAAAATCAAAAGTGACCTTCGTTTGACCTTGAAAATGGGGCTCAAGGTCAAACTCGTGGTCTCCATCTTATGTCCCCTTCAGAACCTTGTGACTTTTGTCTGAAACATTTTTCGCGATATCGCGTATTTTTCGAGTAATTTGGATATCTCAAGTTAAAAAACTCACCCTGTATATTGTTTAGTTTGGTTAGGTTGCCTAGTTTTGGGGGTTTTTATCTAAGCTCCTCTTGATGATCAGTCGGGGTGAGGAGTTTTCTTTTATTATATTCGCTTTTGGTTCATCATATTCCGATTTTTTGGCCTCATTCGTTTTTCTGTTATTCGTGTTTGTATATTTCTGTGTTTGAATATTTCTGTGTTTGCTATTTATTGATGTTCGTGTTAGTAGTGTTAGATTCGGTTTCATTATTGAGCGTGTTGAAAAACTTAGTAATCGAGGGGGTCGCAGTTTTTTTGTTGCCCTCAGTATTTTTTTGTGAACTTCTAATTGTAGTTTTGGTTTTCGGTTACTCTCAATTTTTTTTATTGGAATTAGGGTTTCTGTTTCCTCCTCGTCTGATCTGTTTCTTTTCTTATAACGTCCACTTTCGTTAAGTATTTTAAGAATTTGCTCCTACTCTAGAAAGGAAAGAGAAATTAAAAGTAATACTTTTTGATTCAGAAAAACGATGACATTGGTGAGTTACGTTCTCAACAAAAAATAAAGCAGTTATAACTACTGATTTCGACAATGCATCCTTCCAATTAAATAGACCCCAAAATGAAAACAAGCTATTGTATTCATTAATTCACATTACAATGCACCGAAAGGTGGCATTAATACCTTTGATCAAATATTTCATGCTTTCTCCCCAAAATGGAACATACGCAGGTCACCCATTGCTCAATCCCACAATCTTATAAATGTATGCGGAATAGCTAAAATCATTTTTGAGGGAAATGGCCCACAATCGAATTATGCTAAACATAAAACGAGGACGGTTAAAATATTTATCTCGTCAAAGTATATCCGATATTAACATGGTCTTAAATATTTCCGAAAATTGTACCGTTGAGTATGATCCTCCTCTAGCGAAACACGCCGCAGATGCCACCTTTGTCCATACAACAAGCAATGTAGTAATATTTGCAATAAAAATATTTGCAACGAACATTCTGAAAAGTTGTTGTCTACACTACTTGCAAAAACAAATTATTTTTCCATTTTTTTTTTTTTAAACAAATTTTATTCAATTGTTTTTGTCTTTTATTTAGACGGCATTTGGTATCAAAAAGAAATTAAACTCTACTCGGACACAAGTATATTTGTTGTGAATAACCCGTACGTCGAATAAACAAACAAACTTAGTTTTATCGCGCAAGGTGATTAGAACCGAAGGCAAGTGTGGCACTTTCCAAAGGCAGTTATGAAACCCGACAGTCACTTGCGAAATACCAAACCTGACTGACTTTGGTTTTGATCGTGCTCGGCTTTTATTCACTTCTTCGTAGTGAAGAGGTAAGCATTTATAGAAAAGTTTTTTTTTGATGCAAAAGTTCTCAGGCTGTTTATTATTCAAGGGTTGCCATTACAATAATAAATATATTTTTTCAAAAGTTCATTATTAGTAAATAAAATTAAATCTCTCCATTTTATAACAAAAATTCATTACAATTATATTAAGGATTACAATCTTCTTTTTATAACAAACGTTTTTTAAAATTATGCTGTGTTACAACCTCCTCCGCCCACACCCCCCTGGAAATGAAATCGTCTCAATGATTCGGCAGGACTGGGTGTTGGCTCTGTCGTCTTTGGGCGTCCGTGCCTTTGTAATGGTTCCACTGATTCGTCATTTAATTTGGATAGCGAAAATCAATATTTGGTTATAGAGGAGGCATGGTATGCACCCAAAGGCCTTTTGATGCTACTTGATAAGTTGGAGCTCCAATCTGTTTTATGATAACGTAAGGGCTCTCGTCTGAGCACAAATATAGAAGTGATTTCCTGAGAGGCCTTACTAAGCGTATGAGTGGTAACTAAAACCTGGTCACCAATCTCGGAATGATTTGCGGAGCGAAGTTGTTGTTTTGTTGTATTGGCCTAAGATGGTGCTTCACGTCGTCAATTGTCATAGATTAGTTTAGTTTTAAATGCATTTTATTTTCTAAATCATTAACTCTTACATACTGTTCTCGTCCGAATGTAAGATATTTATTTTTTTTTCTTTTATAAACTAGCGCGCGCTCAAGGGGTTAAGGTACCCCTAAAATGTTTGCCTATAGCGCGGGCGACGGAAATTTAGGGAGGAAAGAAGGATAGGTACCATTTCGTTCGTATTATATGTCTGAATGTTATAATGACTAGGAAATAGAGAGCTCGGCAGGGCATTCCACAAGCGAGTTATTCGGCTTAACGAATCATGATATTTCAGAGTATGAACCAATGGTCATATCGAGCCTAGAGGGGAGAGCACATCAACAGAGTACTTATCAGGGTGAGAAGTTAAAAACAAATCGAGGGTGTTGGCGGTATGACTGTCAATGTGTGGTAATCGCGTGGGCTCATTTACAAGCTGCGTTAAGTTGTTTTCTGCAGCAGAGATCTCAACACACCATCCTTCGGGTGTTATCTGTCCAGAATGTCGAAGCCACCCAGAATTATGTATATTAAATTCGCCTGTAATAACAATTTCAGTATGAGGATACGGGCATACAATTATTTGAATAGAGTCACACAGCGCATCAAACTCGTTAAAAGTCGAATTGCTGTCCAGTTTGGGGCTTGGCTAATAACCAGGAGCGGGAGCGGTGAGATATCCGCACTGTGTGATATATTTTTTATTTCACTGCCATGCACTATTTGTTTTTTTTTTTTATTTTGCACACGCGTGAGGTGGTTTTGTTTTGTTTTTGTTTTTTTCTTCTTTTTTTTATGCTGTGCAGTTTCTTTTTGTGCATTTCGCGATATGATGCTGTATAGCCGGTGCTCTGTCTTTTGGCCTTGTTCATCGCGAACCTAATTGCAGGAAGGATTTCGGCCCAAGTTGTGTGGTTCTTACCTATCATAATTCCTAGTTCAAATTTCTGTTTTTCCTTTCCACGGGATCGGCTTCTGGGTGGTAGACAGGAGTCAAAGTTTGCTGGATACCGAGACAATCAGCTAATTGTTGCATTAACGCAGACATAAACTGGGGTCCATTGGCTGTTAATAGGCGCCTTGGTATACCATAGCGTAAGAAAACTTCTTGTGGTAACGTCATGACACAGTTTTCAGCGGTGGCTTCTTTTAGCGGAAAAATTTCTACCCATTTGCTTGCCAGGTCTTCAGCTATCAAGATCCATTGGTAGCCATCCTCTGTGTTCGGTAATGGTCCAAATAAGCCAGCTGCTATGACTTAAAACGTTGGTTACTTGATATCGTTTGAAGTAGGCAACAAGGTTTCACATTGCTTGGTTTGTAGCGTTGACAAGCCAGGCAATTTGCGATGTGTTTTGTTATGCTATCTCGCATTCCAGGCCAGTAATATCGAGAGGCAATTCGAGCTAGTGTTCTACTACTACGGGATTACTAGCTGCGCAGATTCAGAATCAGATTCTGGTGAGTATCTGATCCGCAAAACTTTTTACCGTCGGTACCAAGAGCAAGCTTGAAGGAATGAAAGTACTTGTTTAACATTTTTGGTTCTGGTCGATTTGTAATTCCTGAAACCTTTTCTGGGTTAACTTGGAAACCTTGATCGGTGATAATGTGCCCTACGTATTTGACCTCGGAACAGCTGATATGTGAATTAGTTCTGTTAACTTTTAGTTTGAGTTCTTTAAGACGATGGAATAGATTCTTAAGGTTACTGTTATCTTCTTCAAAACTATCTGAGCAAAGTATTATGTCGTCAAGATTAATTAATATAAAGATAGTAGGAATTCCTTTCCGCAATTAGTTCATAAGCCATTGGAATGTAGCCGGAGCGTTTTGAAGGCCAAAAAGCATTCGTTTGAATTGGAATAGGCCAAATGGTGTTATTAACACCGTCTTTTCCACATCCCTTTCATAAATTTGTATCTGATAGTTTCCAGCTTGAAGATCCAAATGTTATGCTATTTGGCTTTCTATAATCTATACAGACACGTATGTTTCGATCGTTCTTGGATATTAATACCACTGAAGTAGCCCTATTTCAAGCATCCTTCTTAGTTCTTCTTTTAATCGGTTCTTTCTGTTGGGCAATAGCCTGTACCGTGTCGTTGCTATTGGCTCGTGATCACCTGTATTTATTTTATGTTCGGAAAATGGGGTGGTTTCTGTTGGTGCTTCAAACAAGTATTTCTCTTGCAACTGCAACTCATTTAACTTATTTTTGTCGTTCTCATCTAAAGTCTTCGTTTCGTCGCAACGTAGTTGAACATCGAACGCTAATATTTCGGTGAAGTATGGCTCAGGATATACCTCCTCTTCTGCGCGTACTAATGTAGGGAACAAGCTTTTCTCCTTTTCGCTCTGTTGTTATTTCGTTTCTTAGTGAGTCGTTGAAAATGGTCTGGATCGAATGGGGTGGATAGTCATTAGTTCTTGCAACTTTTCGTTAAGCTGGTGAATGAATCTTAATACATATTCGCTTTTGGCTTTGGGGTAGCGGCGATGGGAGACATCACTTTGATGGCCTTAAACCTTTCCAGGAAAGCATTAGCCTGCCTTATAGGAGTTCGTCCGTTTGGAGATGTTTTCGGCGATGTGACAACTGCAGTGAAAGTTTTCAAACCAGAAAGTAAGTTGGTTGGCATCTCGGATTTTACCAGCTTAGTGTGTATGGTGTCGTAGAAGTATAATTTCTTTGCTGGCTATTCAGCGAAATACCACAGTCTTTGTGGAACGATTGCATTTTGTTCCAAGAAATCAATCCCAATAAGTGTCCGATTTTCGGTAACTGTTGGTAGTGCGATAAATTTGATGGGTCTTAATTGATTACCAACTCTTATATTTGTTTCATTCATATATATCTCGTGTCCATTTGTGTCACCATCCGCGAGCCTTACGTTGGCTTCAACTTTTAAAAATTTAGTGCCATAATTTGTTCCTCTGGCTTGGGGTCTACGAGTTTTGCCAGTAGCGCGCGCTTTTCACAAATAAAATGACGGGTCATTTCGTTCGGTCTTTGCTTTTTTGCAAAAATTTCTACGTATATTTGATAGGCTGGCTTAGGTGGAGAGAAGGCATTGCGTAGTAAAGTTTTAGCCTCCGCTTTAACTCCTTGCCGCCAGTAGCTAGCGTTTTCTTCCAGCACTTATATCCCCACAAAAACTGACTCTTCAAGTTCTCTACAGTCTTCCCTCGAATTTCATCATTAAAGAACATCCAAAACCGCGTTCTCTCCACACCAAATAATGATCAGTTGTTTATAGACATCATGTGCCAAGCCAATGCTATAAGCAACGAGATAACTAAATCACGCGCGCTTTTAAACGAAATTGCTGATCACATCCGGATAACTTCCAGTAAAATCGACGATATACTGGTGCAATCCTAGCCCCTACCGACTGCATCGCACAACACCTCGATTCTAGCTGAGATGGTTGAATCTGCAGTTGTGGAACCGCCAATAACTCCTATATCATCTTCTCCTCCAACACAACCTCCTCCGGAGATTGATACTACTACACCAACTCCTGTAAAAACAATGTCACAATTCGGAATCTTATGGACACTTTCGGAGTGAACAAAAGTATGAAAAAGTTGAACAATTTCATAAAAGCGGAGTCAGTTACCTTTTTAATAAGAGGAACACATCTCGATCGAACGATACTAACTAGTCTTTTCAAATCGAAATTTAAAATTAATGTCAGCAAATGCCGTAAATTTCCACCAACGTCTTCAAGGTAAGCGTCCCGTTAAAATATGAATGGATGTTCATCAAACCTGCCTCCGACGTCATCAATCTGGGCGAATTAACCGAATACAGGAAACAACAGACGTCGCACGGATACCCAGTACAAAAAACAGTAATTTAAAATCCACTAAACCTAAAAAACAGAATCATGTTAATATTAAGTCTAACTCTATACCGATTCTTATTATTATTTTTTATTTTTGTTGTAAAGAACTAAACACTCAAGAGGGTATTACTACTCTTAAAATGCCGGAGCACGTGTTAAATTTTTCGGAAAATTGGATAGAGAGAGAGAGAGAGAGAGAGAAAGATGTTTGGGATCAGTGGTTATTTCGCTCCATGGGTGGCATCCAACATTTAATGGGGAGACTAAGTTATCAGTGTAAATTAGACTTGATGTTGTATTTTAGGCAAGCATTCATCTCACAAGATTTTAGTTGCCTGTAAAAAAGTCTTTCGGTCACGGCTGGTATTGAACCCTGAACCGTCCGATTGGGAAGCCAATACACTACCACTTGTGCCAAGCCTAATTCTTTCAAAAGAGCCCAACTCCTAACAAACTAGCTCCTGTTTCAAACTGGAGCTTTAAAGTTGGGACATTTCCTTTTTTCACTCCTTCTTCAATTCAGTCTGCCAGTCGCTTATATACAAAACGTTCTTCCACGCCATCCAACGCAATTCCCAAACGTGTATCTTGTAATCTTAATCCTCCTTTCAGTTCTTTAAAAAACCTAACAACTTCCCATTATCCCACTCAAACAAAAACCGCTTACTCTGCCCTTATTCGCTCCCATATTTTAAATCCCTCCTCATCTTCTACGCAGAATTCCCATCCTAATACCACACCACCTTCTTTTTTAGACCCCCCACTTCATCCAAAGGCAAAGATAGCCAAGCACCTTATAGATTCAGGGGAGAATGGCCGGTATGTTTTGTCTCGATTAAGACTCCGCAGATTATATCAAAATGTGCGTTTATATCTGGGCTATCTAAATGATATGCCAGACTCTGTCTGTATCGACGGTATAACGAAAACCAATGCAATGGTTTCCATTCTGCAAGAAGGCATCCCCACCAATCATAATGATCTGCGGCAACTTTTCATACGTTTTAATGAGCAGTTAGATATAACTGCTAATGATGTGCCTAATGATCTCTCTTCTTTTGCGTCTCACGTAAGTTCCAAACGCCTACTACACCTTAAGAGAACACGTAGTTCCAAAAATTAACATAGCTCCTAACCCCCCTGTCAATTCTGTCCTTGTATTATCCAAACGTAAGAGGATTACGAACTAAGATTTTTGCTACATATCATAATTCGCAGATTCTGCCCTACGACATTTTTGCTCTGACAGAAAGCAATGTCACCCGTAATATTAGGAATAGTGAATTATTTTCCCACGATGGTCTAGATAAAGAGGAGAATTTATAAGACCATGGTGTACTTCTAGCTATGCACTCTCGTTTCGAGTAAAGACCCTTTAAAAAATCGACCACTGCTTTCTTTGAATTCGTTTGCGCTGGAATTACTATTTGCAAGCGCAACCTAAATTTGTTGCTGCTATATTCGCTCCTCTCAACCAATTCAAGGTTACCAGCTAGCTGGTCCTTCTTTATTGAAACAAATCCCACTACTGATAAAAAAAATCTTTTCATCGACTGCCTTACTGACTCTGGTCTTTGAGTTAAATGGTGTCACCAATTACATGGCAGATAACTAGACCTATTCTTAGCCACTGATACGTATAACCGCGTCGTTTTAGAAAGTAGACATCTTCTCTCTTAGATGGAGAGTTACCACCCTCCCCTTTCTCTTATATTGTCGTATGACAATGGTCTTAATCCCGTTTCATATGAGTATACTTACCATTTTAACTTTCATAGGGCTAACTATGTACATACTATACACCAAATTAAACAACCTCCTCAGTGTGGACAATTTTCACTATCTCTAAAATAATGCTAACCTCACTGTTAACAATGCTCTCGCATCTTTTTACACAGAAATTTTCAAATGTCTCTCCCAATCCGTACCTTATTTACACAAAAAGAATCCATCATCTTCGCCACCATGGTATAATAAAGAGCTGTGATCTATTCGTAACAAAAGAAATAAGCTCTGGTATACTTACTTAAAATCGTGTTCCGTCCGAGAATTGTTCTACTACCCGTCTGCCCAAATAAGTTTCTCTGCACTTTGCCAAACTCTCTAAGACAACTATTTAAACCGAATGAGCCACGCACTCATTTCGAACCCCAAACGATTTTTTCAGTTCATCAAAAAAAAGTAAAAACTGAAAGCATCGGTTCCCGCTCAGTCGTTCATAGACCTCCGTGAGAAATAGACGTGTTTTGGCTTTCAAAGCGAAAAAAGTAAATAAAGAAACATCTTTAGAAAAGTGCATTAGAAAAATTTTGGCCAAGTGCATCGGTGGACCAGTGATAGTGGTGTCCCACTGATAAAGAAGGGGGTGGCTTTTTTTTTATAAAATAGAATCAAACAAACATTAATTGTACAGTGGATACAAAAGTGTGATCGGCGATGAGTGACAACGAGCGGTCCGCTATTTCAATAGCGGGACCAGCAGATGGCACAATGGCATCTGATAATACAGCAGTCAGACACCTTGGGATCCGGCTAGATCAGTTTCTGTATTTTGACAAAAATGTAGATGCTGCTCTGGCCAGAGCCAAAGGCGCTTTTGCCCTTACAAAGAGACTGTTTTATAGCAGCCAACTCGATGCGATTGTAAAGGTAATCTGCTACATGGCCCTTATCAGGCCCATGCTTATATTTGGTTGTCCCGTGTGGTTCAATGTGCGAGCAAGCTTAATGGAAAAGATTCGGGTGTTTGAGAGGGCTTGCTTTAGGGCTTGCCTTCGCTTGTACAGAACACCAGAGTCGGAGTACAAAAAATTCTATCGTAATGAGGTCCTTTACAACAGGGCGAACCTAATACGAGTGGACAACTTCATTTATAAGGTGACTCGAAGGCATATTGCAAGAGCAATGGCCTCGACGAATAACCTGATATCTGGGGCCTACTACCCCAACTACCTTTACCACGAGAGTGGGCGCTCTGACGGCTTCGTTCCACCGGAAGCATTCCTCTACCTAGATCAGATAGGGTTGATCCACGATAGTTCAGCGGTCCCGTTAATCTTCCATGTGGCTCGGAAAGCTGGGGACAGGCAACTCAACTACGGCAGAGACGTCGCACACGGCAGTGAGGATCGTCTCAGGTTCAGTAGGGCGGTGGAGAATCGCGATAAGACGGATGTCGTTCGGCAGCACCAGCATTTCTGGTGGTTGAATGATGGAGAAGATGTTTCGTCGTCGTTTCCGTCAATTACGGACCAGCCTCACTAAGGAGGCAGAGCTGACCAATCTATTTGCTCTGTGAATAGAGATGGCCAGCTTACATAGGTTTAGGTTAGCATTTAAGAAATATATGGTATATACAAAGGTATATACTAATATATGTATATAATTGTGTATAATATATATGTGTGTGTATTGTGTATGTAGGTTAGGTAGACTAAGGTTTATTTTAAGTTAGATATTAAGTTTTATAAAAAATTAAGTCCATATTTTTTTTTTGTTAACAATTTTTTTCTTAGCCTTAAATATAGAAAATAATTATTCCTAAGTAAAATGTAAATATAGCTGAAAGACATAGATATAAGAATTTAGAGTAGCTTAGAGTGCCTGTGTGGGGCCAATAAGTTAATATAAGATTGTTAAGTAATTTTAAGCTAGCATTTAAGCATTTTTTCTTAGTATGTAAGGGTTAATGATTAAGATTATAAAATGCAATTAAAACTAAAACTCTAGAATGTTCCGTGAAGTTAAAGATATTCTGCCTCTCTTCGACTACCAGCTCAGCAAACTCTCTCCCAAGAACATTCATATTTCCACATATGCCTCACGTCCTAACTTTCTTTAACCTCTCCCACCCTTTAGTTTTTATCTTAAGTTTTAAGTGAAATTGTTGGTCTTAAGAATATGCTTGCAATAAGCCTTAATAAATTTGTCCGATGTTGACCCGGTCCTCAAATAAATTGGGAACATAAAGGTAGATAACAGAATAGGACTATCAACAGGGAAGCACATGACGTCTCACACAAATATTATATCATGTGCCTGTTTTCCGACACAGAGTGCCATTTTACATAAGAGTGGGTACCTAGCTTAACAAAAAGGCCTAAAATGCCAATACATTTTATAAAAAATGTATTTTGCAAACCAAAAGTAATAATTTGGATTCCATACAATATTGGCGTACGAGTGTGGGGATCAGAGAAATCTTTCGTGACCAACTATTGAATTAGCCTTCGCAACTATGTATTCAACATGATAAACCAATGTCTTTAATTTTGTTAACTCTTATTAAATGCATGAGTTCAATGCAATAATTAAACAAATGTAGCGTTTGGGATCTTGTGAAGGAGATATCTGTGCATTTTCTAACATTTTACTGTAAGCAATTATTAACGCACCAACTCGATAAATTATTAAGTTTCCTCTGAATCTTCATGCAATCATCTAGACTTTTAACTTTAAAAATATTTTAAGATCATCCGCATACTATACATTAGACTGTGGCAACATGTTATATGTTGAATAATATCATCAATAAAACTAATGAAAAAGGTCGGCCCTCAATGACTTCCTTGGGGAACTCCTAAAGTGCAAGATATTAATCCTGATTGATAGCTATCCAGGCAGACTTTCTAAAAATCTACCAAATAAAAAAATATGAAATCCACTTTAGTATTGCCGAATGGAATCCAAATTTTTGAAACTTCCCTATCAGCAGGATATGGTTCACAGAATCAAAATCAAAAGCATAGCTGGAGTCCGTATTGGCGGAGTCTGCCTGACATCTACTTTTAACAACTTTAATCATAAAAGATGCAAAATGGACCAGATTAGATGCTATTTTATTTATGCATTCAAACAGTTTATTGTAGATATGGCGAAAATTTTGCAAATACCTCTACAGTTTTCAATGTCATTCTTGGAGCCATACTTAAAAATAGGCACCAAAAATGGGATCTTCCAATCATCGAGGAATAAACCCGATAGTAGCGATATGTCGAATATCATAAGCAAAGGATTCCAGATAGAGGTGCAACACTTTTTAATATTATAGCAGGAATAACTTTAGCACCGGGCTTAGGATTCGCTTTGAGGCCATAGATAGCCGACTCAATATCCTGAACCTCAAGAATTAGAAAGCCAAAATCAATTTGGGCAATGAACATGATTCCGAGAAAGTATGAATCACTGGGGGAAAAAGACGTATTCAAAAAACTATTAGAGTAGTTTGACAGGGTCTTGTACGTCATTGGACACCGAATTTTATAAAAAATTTACTTAGGCAACCCATTGGAGCACCTTTTCTCGTCTATAAATGACCAAAATGATTTGGTGTCAAATTTTGTTTGTTTTCAATATTAATTATGTAAATGATATGCACAACTTTACTTAAAATTACAAAAAATGTCTCTATTAGTATTGTAATCCTTGCTTTTAAAGTTTCTTAAGTGCAGAAGTCGTCTATTGGTGGCTTGGAATTGTTTTTCCTAATTGAAATAATGGCATTAATTATAGCTGTAAAGTGGATAATATATAGTACATACATATCAGTTAGACAAAAATTTTCAAATTCAAATCCCAGTCGAAAGAATTAAGATATTCTCTTAGACATTTAGAAAATCAAATTTAAGAAAATTTATTTCTATTTCTACCATAGAAGCCTATGTTGAAGGCTTACACTTTACTAGTATTACCGATAACGCTGGTTTGAAATGTTTGGTGACCCAGAAGGATCTGTCTGGTCGCTTGGCCAGGTGGAGGCTGAAACTTCAAGGCTTTGACTTCAATATAAAATACAGATAGAGTACCCTGAAAGTAGTGCCCGATACTCTCTCACGCGCCCACATTGAAGAGCTCAGTACCCAATCCGACATTCCGCAGGCTGACCTCAACTCACTATATTTTTCGTTAGAAGAATATCAGGAGTTGAAGAAAATCGTAACAGAAAACAAGGCTCGGTCTTCAAGACGTTTCAAACGAATTTGTGTATTTGTGAACTGACATACGAACAGGGGACCCGGTAGCCGACGGCATAGCCTAGAAACTCTGGATTCCGAAAGAGTTGTGTGAGAGCTTGTTAGCTGCAGCGTATGCTGCACCGGCCTCTGGACATGGTGTGATTCACAAGATGCTGGTTCGTCTGAGGCAGATGTACTTCTGTCCAGCTATGGTCTCTAATGTCGAGAATCTAATCAGCGCTGCAAGCCACTTAACACAGTATCTAGGCCGGAGGTAATTACGTAGTACCCTCGAACCAAGAACAGGAATACACACATTTTTATGTTTATAACCACTTTTTTAAATATGTATTCTTAAAACCAGAAAGCAAGGCAACAGCAGTAGAGATAGTAAGGTATTTAGAAAATGGCGTATTTGGTGTGCTTGGTGTGCCCGAGTGCATTCGGATAACGGCAAACAATTCGTATGGGAGTTGTTTGCCAGTTGCCTAGGAAAATGTGGTATCCAACTTGTTCGAACGTCGCTCTACTGTCCTCAAGCTAATGCGTCAGAAAAGATCAAACGGTCTGTACTGACCAAAATACGGTAATACACACAGGATGATTAAAAGAACCGGGACCTCCATGTGAATAAAGCAGCATTTTCATTGACGAGCGTGCTGCATGTACTGAAATATCTGAATACTGAGGTATTATTGTAGAAAAGAATAACAAATTAGAGCTTATACGAAGGAAAATTTTCCACAATCTCAGGCTAGCACATGACAAGGCGACACGATCGTATAAGACTAGGAGCAATGATATGAAATATAAAGTTGGACAAATAGTATATGGAAGCAACCTCAAGCAAAGTAGCATAGCTGATAGTTAAAATGCTAAATTAGGAAAACAATTTTTACTTCTCCTTGTTTTGTAGTAATGTAGTACATACATATTTTCTTTTCTTTCAATATGCCTTTCGCGTTGATCTTCGAACTATGGTATATAAGAAAATAAAATTATATTAATCCCTCTCTCTTGCTCCTCATCACTCAATAAAACAAGTCACCAATCCTAAACTAGCCTTTTTTTATCGCGGGAGACGCACAAATTAAGCCTGGTGAAAGGTCATGTCGGTTTATTTTTTGTACTGTGCAGTTTTTTTTTTATAAAGAGTGCGCGTTCAAGGATTTGTGTATCCTTAAAAAGTTTGCACATAGCGCGAGCGAGGGAAATTTAGGGAGGAGGATCAGAGAGGTACCAATGTACATTGTTTTTAAATATTTGCAAGTTATAACGAACAGGAAATAGAGAGTTCGGTGGGAGATTCTATAAGCGAGTTCTTCGGCTTAGAAACGAATCACGATATTTTAGAGTACGTCCGAGAGTGGGTATATTGATGAGCATTCATAGCGAGGCGGGTGTTATGTTTAATAGTTTGAAGGGACGGAATGCTACTGGCGATTTCTATGGAACAGTTGTCGAAGACATAGCGATAAAACAGAGTGAGATACAAGATATTAGGTCAGTGTTCGGCGGTGTCTATTGTCTAAGTGATATTAGTGCACCTACCTAGCAGGTGCAGGTCATTGTACTCCAGTTTTGGTCAGATGAATGCCTTATACATTGAGGCCAGCTCAGAACAGGAAGAGTATTTTTCTTACATCGTTTGAGGAAACCTAGACATTACGCAGTATTTTTGGCGACATCGAATATCGAACGTAAGTTGTCATTGACACACATACAGGGAATGGAAAGGTTTTCGGTTTCGGCGATGCATGTGCCATTCATGGATAAGGGCTGGGTGTTTAAATTTCGCCCTAACGACAGCAGAACAGACGATGTCGTTAATATCGGAATTTAATGAGATGGCGTTCCCGCTCTACAGCCGAAGAGCAGGGACGTGAGTCCGGGAACGAACATAAAAAGCAGAGAGTCCTGTTCAGCAAAGGAATATATTGAATTAGAAATAGCAGACAACAGATCGCTGATTCGCGACAGAACGGAGCTTTGGGGCACACTGACATTTATTTTGTGAATATCAGACTTGAAACCATTTAAGACAACTTGAATTGAACGTTCCGAAAGGTATTATCTAATCCATTGAACAAGATAGTCAAAGATCCTAAAAGGACGCATTTTCAACAAAGGAGACTGATGCCAAACTCTGTCAAATGCCTTAGAAATATCAGGTTCAACTATCTTGCTTTCGCCAGATTGATGTTGCTACGAAGATCATACTGTTGGTGTTCTTCGGTGAACAGGTTTCTTGCACTCCGTAAGTGTTTCGATGGAGATATCTGTAAAAATAGACTGTAAAAAGATCTTTAAAACTAAATAAAGACACGACCGTTTGATCCGTGAACTTGAATTGTCGATTTATTTTTCTGTAAAAAAAATTACATGCATTTGACCTTTAAATGTAAAGTCACGGCTGTCAAAATTTCTGGAGTGGGGCGTTGTTGCATAGGAGGTGTTGACTAGGTGCATGTGCATGGCAATGTTAGCACATGCAACCTATGTTGTGGTGACGGTGCAACATTCTCCCCCCACCGATGAGCGAAGTTCGGTATGTGCATTGATTACCCAATTTTGCGCCTCCACTTCTACGCCCTGGTGCTCTCGCTGATCCTTCTTCGTCTACGCGCTTGGTATTTTCATGAAAAGAAATACGAATTAAAATATACCAACAACAATCAACATAGAGATAAGGCCACGAATAAGACCAACAAGGACGTGCAAATGTCTAATGCCTGACTGCAGGCCACACATATCGCGTTGCCCCCTTTTTTTTTGCTCGCTTGCTAGGCTGGGGTCTGCTGAGTTCGATGTCTTCGTTTGTTGGTTCTGTCGCGGGGTAAAGGGAAATCGTTGGTCATGTTCTGGCATTTGTTTGGACTCAGTATCAGTCTTTTCATGTGTTATTTTCGTTTTTTTTTTTTTAGTAAATTAATTTCAATTAATTGCGTTTAGTTTTAGAACTCAGGTGAGTATTTAATTAGACATTTAATTGTTGTGATAAAGTCTGATTAATTTCCTTTTAGATTTGTGTAGATTTATTGTGTTTTGTGTTTGTCTTGCTACGGCTTGGGTTCGCGCGTGTAGTGTGTAATTTTTTTTTGACTTCGCTTGCGGTAGCCTGTGCCACCAACAAGCACGATTCGCAACACCCGAATATTCGATGCCAGGAGTGCACCTGCGTACTAATCCACACCCTTCACGTCCTTCAACCACTCTCCCCACGGAACTGAAGTTAGGTATTACTTCGCGGGGCTGGTTAGCAGATCGTGCTATATTTCTTGTATTTGCTTCTTCAGCTCTTCTAATTTTTTCTATTCTTCTTAGCTCGTTTTGCACAATTATCACAAATGTGCCGATTTCCATCCAATTTTCCTCCGACTGCAACATTTGGTCTATGAGTAGTATTGGACTATGCAGATTAATTCTCCACTGCGAAAAACGCCGGCAATGAAATATGGCGTGCTCCGTATCTTCCTCCTCGTTTGAGCATTCTGGGCACAAAATGGAGCTATCGTGTCCGAATCGGTGCAAGTATTTGCCATACCCGCCGTGACCAGATAGGAACTGCGTAAGGTGGTAGTTGTTATCCCCATGTGCTCGTTTTGTCCAGGTCTCGATGTTCGGGATCAACTTGTAGGTCCATCTGCCTTTTGTACTATTATCCAACCTGGCTTGCCAGATGGCTGCTGAAGCCGCTCACTCTTCTCCTTTTATTCTTGCAATTTCACCTGCATCTTGTCGCCCTGGGGTTCTTCTATTATAAACTCTCAACATCTCGTCCGCGAGAATGTCGATCGGAACCATTCCTGCTATCACGAAGGCTGCTTCATCCGAGATTGTTCGAAATCCACAGACCGCTCTTAATGCACTGAGCCTGTATGCGGACAACAGATTTCTCTTGTTTGCTTTTATGGCGAGTGCCCCCGCCCAGACCGGAGCAACGTATAAGAGAACTGAGCTGACTACTCTAGATAGGAGAATCCTCCTAGCATATCCAGGTCCACCAATGTTTAGTAGTATTCTAGAAAATGCTCCTTGCAGCAGTAAAGCCCTGTTACTGGAGTACTCTACATGTGCTTTGAATTGTAACCTGTTATCAAGTATTACTCCCAGGTATTTGATTGATTCTTTCGATCGGATTATTTGATATCCCACCCGTATATTGGCATATTCCACAATTCTTCTACTGGTAATTAAGACAGCTTCCGTTTTATGGTCCGCTAATTCTAGACCGGCAGATACTAGCCAGTCTTTGATGCGAATAATCGCTACATTTGTTGCTGACTCTATCTCCTTTATTTCTTTTGCCACCGTAACGATGGCAATGTCGTCTGCAAATCCGATTACTTGAACTTCCCTCGGCAACATAAGCCTCCGTCATACATAATGTTCCATAGGAGTGGACCGAGTACTGATCCTTGTGGAACCCCAGCTGAAACGCTGTAGTATTTCAACCCTTCATCAGTTTCATACCTCAGTTCTCTGTTGGTAAAGTAGTTTTCTACTATCCTCAGCAAGTAATATGGCGTATTCATACTGGCTAGTGATTTTCTGATGAACGCCCAGTTTACCGAGTTGAAGGCATTTTTGATGTCCAAAGTCACCATTACACAGTATTTTTTTGTACCATACCGCCATTTTTCTCCTTCGAAGTGTGTGTCCTTCCATCTTGGGCCCGTTCGTTTAGCGCGTTGCACGGTACTCTTCTCCTTCGTCTCAAAAATTATTGCTTTGTGGTCACTGTGCGTGTATTCTTCGCTGACTCGCGATTTTATGTTTCGCAAGACGGAGTTGCTAACGAACGTAATGTCAATAATCGAGCCCGTTCCTGCCTTACGATATGTGTTTGCACGACCTTGATTGGCAGTGCCTATGTTAAGAGTTGCAAAACTTTCTAGCAGACTACGGCCTCTGGCGTTTGTAAGTCTGCTACCCCACTCCGCTGCCCATGTATTAAAGTCGCCGCCGATAACCACAGGGGCTCTACCACGAACATCGGCGGATAGGTTGTCTAGCATTGTCTGGTACTCGTTAATGGTCCAGCTTGGACATGCATAGCAGCTGTAAAAATGTATGCCACTTATTTTGGCCCGTGCAAAGCCCTCCGTTAGTCCATTAGTTTCTTGAAAGGCATGCCTTCCACATATTCATATAGCAGCATACTTTGTCCTATCGCAGATCCATATATTGCTGTCCAGAGTTTCATAAGGTTCACTTATCAAAATAACGTCCGCTTTTTCTTCTCTATCCGTTTGTGTCAGGATATCCTATGCAATTCTACAGTGATTTAAGTTAATCTTTAATTAATTTAATTAATTATCTTCATGTTTGTGACACAGACCCTTATAAGGTGTTGTGCCAGAGCCAAATCAGTTTTAACAAGGAATGTTACATCTTGACCTACACCACCAACTTAATGGCGACGAGGCATCGAGCGTTCTTTGAGTCCTGCCAAGGTTTTTGACGGGACGGGGTCGCTTGCAGCATTAGCCTGAAAGCCAATTCCGCAAAATTTCACTCTTGCTTACTCAGGTAACAAAATACTACAAACGTCAGCCCTCATAGCTGTCATTCCAATTATTTTTTTCCAGTATGTCATAATTAAGACCTTACTGGGCTCAGTCTTAATGTTTACAATTTATTTTAAATACATGTATGTGCAGTCACTTCCGGGTGGAGAAACTGCACCATTCACCTTGTGGCGGGTATCGCCGGATCTCGCCATTTGCTTCTTGCTGTATCCCTCGTTGCCACCTTGTGAGGTGGGGAGCACTTACTTGTAAGACGGTGCTTGCTCGTCTTGTCACAGAGAGTTCAAAGGGTTCCTTTGACCTTTTCAGCCAAGCCCTCCTTCTCCGTCCTCTGGATGGGGGCTGCTTATTGGGTTTCGCAGTTAGCCTCCATCTGGGGTGCTCCGATAGCCATGCTTGGATGCATTACCGTAGCTATAACGCTATGTTATGCCTCTGGAACACGAATGGATTTTAGTCGCCTCTTACGACAGGCATACCTTACAACAGGTCTATTCTAACCCCGACCTGAAGGGGTAAAGTGTGTGTGTGTGTATGTAATGTGTTCCGAATGGCGTACTTGCTTCAAGGTATTATTTTGTTGAGTCGTTTTCGTCGTTGATTTTTCCGCTGTCGGCTGTGTTTGTTTCGGGTTTATTGATAGGTAATGGACATAATTTTGTAATCGGCCGTTTGTACTCTCCCTGTCATGCTTCCCCTGGTATGTTTCGGTGATGCGTCCGAGGCTCCACTTGGCTGGAGGTGAGCGCGCATCCTTGATGAGTACCAAATCGCCTATCTTCAGCTGCGGTTGAGGTTTTAACCATTTCGGTCGGTTGAAAGCGGATTAAATATTCCTGACGCCAATGGTTCCAAAAAGTCTGGGTCTGCATTTGGATATTCTTCCACCGGTCGTTATAGCCTTCTTTGCCTATGGTCAGATCTGGTTCTGGCACGGTGAAAAGTGATTCCCCTACCAAAAAATGAGCTGGTTGAAAGGTTGACTCGCTGTTACCCTTGCAGCTGGCAGATCTCCCATTAGTTGATGGGATACCTTATTCCTGTACCGATGACAGATCACACAAGCGTGAAGATGCTTTTTAACCGCTCTTCTGGTCTGTATGATCAATATTTGCTTCTAGTGTGCGCTATCATCAGTTGGATCCCTCCATGCAACGTGGCTTCATGGGCGTTCCGAGTAATAAGTCCTGTCAAATGATGTCTGGGTCCGAGTACCATGGGGTGCTGTTGGTCGAACGACAGATTTGCATTTTTAAGTATTCCGCCGACTCTTAAAATGCCTTCACCGTCCAGAAATCGATTTAAGGATGCTAATCCCTTGTATTTGCAGGCCTCTCCAGGAAACGTATCTTGTTGGGCGGAGCGAACAAGTGCCTTTAAAGCACCTTCAAGTTCCGCTGGGCTAAGCGGACCAAGTGCCTCAATAGCCGCCCTTACTTCCGTCGACCTGAGTGGTACCAGTGGCCTTTTGAAAATTCCCTTGGACACCTTCCTCAAGTTGCCAATGTAACACCTCGTCAGGTTCTTCAGATTCGACGATTCATGCAGTATTTCTTGTAATAGATCTGTCACTGGGTTAACGTGAAACACATTTATTTATTTATTTATTATCAAGTGAACGATACAAATTAATTTGTAAGGTTTTAACGCCGGGGTACTATGCCCATGTGGCGTTTTGTCAACAGCACGCGGAGTACCGAATTCCGATGTGGTCATCCATCTACGTACTTACTGCGCCCAACACTACTTGATTTCGGTGATCTGGTGGGAACCGATGCAATTCAATTTTTTTTTCCAACTTAGATGCATTTTTATTTATATACTTAATTTACTCTTACATGCTAGACAAAACAAACGCTTAAAAATTAGCTTCAATAACTTACAAATAATCTAACTTACTGGCCCCATGCGGGCACTCTAGGTTAATCCTAACACTAAAACTATGTCTTCCGACGTTTTGACAGGTTTTGTTCTTATTCTGATATTTTGGACAATACAGCTTAAACTAAGAAAACATTTTTAAAAAGCAAAAACATAGTATATGGACTCTTTTGAGTTTAATACTTATTGTTGGGAGGCACATACCTGAAGCAGAAGACGTCGTTTATTGTAAGCCAGTGAATCCCAAGGGTTTTGACTCGATTCGAATCTTCTTCGGGTATCGCGAACGACACCTCGCAATCTTGGCTTGGAATATCCGTTAAAAGCTCCTTCCTGTTTGAAGTCCACTTCCTCAAGTTGAACCCAGCTGACTGGAGTGTTCTTTTAGCTTCCTTCATCTTTAGAGCTGCTTTATTCAAGGTATCAGCGCCTGTGATGAGTTCATCGACGTATATCTCCTCATCGATCATTCGAGCTGCTAGCGGAGAGTGATGACGGAAATCTTCTGCTAACTTCTTCAAAGTACGGATGGGCAGGTACGGAGCAGACGCCGTCCCAAAGGTGACCGTCTTAAGGCCGTAGATTCTGGGCTCTTCCGATGGATCCTTGCGCCAGATGATTAAATGGTCGTAGGAGTCCCGATCTCTTATCCAGATTTGGCGGTACATCTTTTCGATATTAGCTGTAAATGTGAACTGGTAGAGCCTCCATCGAAGGATGATGTCAGACACGTTGTGCTGTAGTCGGGGTCCTACCATAAGCTGGTCGTTCAAAGATACTCCGTTCGAAGTTTTGAAGGACGCATCGAACACCACCCTCAGCTTCGTTGTCGAGCTAGTCTCTTTGATGGCTGCGTGATGAGGCAGGAAATAGTGACCTAACTTGGGTAAGTTTTCTTTCGTCACTTCAATCATATGGTCTAAGCACAGATAATAAATCTATACAGATGTCTCATTCATATGGGAAGTTGTGTCCTATGAAAATGAAATCAAGCCAAAAAAATAGCTTTTTAAAAAGCTGCATGTTCTCACAAAGAGCAGAAAGATCTTTTTATTTCTTTTCGCTTTTTGCTCTTGCCACTTGTCACCCACACATGCAAAGTCGTTTACCTCATATACAAAAACAAAACGTAACGAAAGAAATAAATAAAAAAAACCATTCGCCCATCTGTACTTGAATGGACTGCGATTTGCAAAGGCATCATACGTTGACATTGCCCAGTATAACCGGTTTGCTTGAGTTTATGTACGTGTGCTTGTTATTTTGTTTGTAACTTGTTATGCAATGTAAATTAAATGGGGGTAGGAATATAATTTTTAAGATCATGAAATCGAAGGCCCGTGAAGGTGGAAGTGCTGGAGGGGGTGGGTATGACGTTGCACCACATTATAAAAGTGATTGGTATTTGAAGCACGAGGTGTTAAGGGCTAATACATGTTATGGGGTTGAAGATATATAATATGTACATAAGCGCAAGAGCGATTTCCCTATTTGGATTTGTGATGTACTAGTGATTACGTATGATTACACACTTGCACTGAGTAAGAACAAGACCGATTATTAGAGAACATGATAAACTATCGGCAGTCTGGTTCGCACCATCTCTCTAATTCGCTTCTCAATTAAACAAAAAATAAAATGTGTAACAATACTAGATGTGAACTTGTCTTTTATTTTATGATACATTACGGGATTTTTGTCAAATTTTGTGCTCAGGACTAAAAAATTTGATAAATTTCCAAGCATTGAGCAAGATCGAACTTATTCGGAAAATGTGAATTTACGAGTACGTATTTGCTCCCTTTTCTTTCAAGTTATGTAAAATGGTGTTTTCAAAACTATACGCAAAATATTTGGACGGCCGAATATAGTATGGAGTGCGAACAAGTGGAATGGGATCTAAACCAACTTGGAGTGCAGCACTGCTGGAAACAGCTGGCGAAAGAGATTGAAAAACCATATTATGAGAGAGTATCTATTTGCCGGAATCGGGTGGAGGTTTGGAAACATACTGAGGTTTTGTATTTTTGTGGACCGAAGAGGTTTTACACGTTCACACAGTACACTGAATAGAATCATATAGCCGACATTAGGCAAACAGACGGACGAGTTTGGCAGGGATGTCAAGATTAAACATCGCTCTATATAGCTCGTCTCTATAAATGCTGTCATAGGCAGCCTTAAAATCGACAAGCAGGTGGTGGGTATCGATCTGGACTTCTTGTGTTTTCTCCAGGATCTGCCGGAGTGTGGAAATCTGATCGATTGTGGACTTTCCTGGCGTGAAACCGCACTGACAGGGTCTAATCAGGTTGTTTACTACGGGTTCAATCAAGTCAATACCAGAAGAAACATGTTTTTATCAGTGATTTTGTCGAATGAGTCCGGGTTTGGCCCCGTGCGACTTTTTTTATTGCCCAAACTCAAAACGTACCTTAAGAGTAAGGGCTCGGCACGGTAGAAAATGTTGGGACATACCACGTACAATATATATTCTAATATATGTACATAGTATTATCTATATATATACCTGTATAATAATTGATCACTGCTGTTGGCCTACTTAAGTAAAGGCGGCTTAAGTACAAAATTGAAAAACTAATTCTAAGAAATCACATATTTTGACAAATTATAGTTAAAGCACCCTTACTTAAGTAGTTTCCAGGGGACACAAGCGAGCACGTGGCAGGACATCGACCCCCACCCTCCCAACCCTCCAATAATCGTTGTCAATTTATCATGTCGGCTTACTTACATTTTTAAGCGTTCATTAAATTTTGCAATTTTTTAATTTTATTTCTGAGAATCGTGTTTTTATTTCTTTTCTTATCAAGGACCCATTTACAATTTTTCCAGAGCAATACAATTATTAGGAAGTTTATTAAATTAATCTTGTGCTCGTAACATACACTAGAGGTATCAAACCATTTCGGAATGTTGCTTTTATACATTCTTTGATTATGTTTTCTCTTAAATTAGAAGCAAAAGGCAGTTTTCAAAGTATGCGGAAAATATTTGTGTATGAAGACGGCATACTTGAAAATATTTTTCGGACGGCCACAAGAGAACTGTATTTTCTTTCGAATTCTCATATTCTTTTAATTTTATCAGTACTTCTGTTAGATTGAAATCGTGCTTGTCTTTTAACATTTCTCCCGCACAATTTTCACAGATTTTATTCATCTTTTTTATTGTTTTGAAATAGCAGTCGTTGACTTGCGGTACTTTAACTGATACTGCGTTTTCATCTAATGGGTTAATTATATTGTTAGTATTCATGTTATTTTCTAAACAGTTTTCATTCTGAAGAATATTCTCTTTAAGCACAGTTTGCTCCTCTATATCATTCTGCAAAACAGCATTCCAATCCACCTGCAAGTATTCCGAATCGTCTTCCTCGCAATTGGAACATTTCGATTTAAATAGAAATTTAATCGATATAACTTTGGCTATTAATGAGCTAAATTCAGCAACACTGGAGTTACTTTTATTTATGTTCCGTGCTCTTATTTTCCCAAATAAGTTTTCTAATGGATCTTGATTAAATTTATTTACATAAATGTAATATAAATCATCATGATTCATGAATAACGTTCCCCTTATTCTTAAAACGCTCCCTATAGTTAGAGCCAAACCTTTGAAACAGAATGATCTATTTGTTGTGTTAATGGGTTTAATATTTAATATATAATCCTTCATTTCTATTATAAAATGGATATTTTTATCGTTCCGTACAAGAGCTAGTTTTCCATTTAAAAGATCGAAAAGGCGATCTATTTCTTTTAAGAAATTCAGCTGTCCATTTCGCAAATTGGGCTATATGGCCTGGGAATTTGTTCAGTTTTATTAAAGCTTCAATTCCACAGGATATAGATCTGCTTAGAACCTGAGCAGCCAGCTTCACGTTCATCTTTTGAAATTCAGTAGGGTCAATATGTGCCGCTGTCAGTTTTGGGCATATTTTGGTATTATTATTTTTTTCTGTATTATAAGGGTATTCAATTACCTTCCAACTAACAATTCCATCAAAAGTGGTCAAATTGTATTTTACTAAGTTGTTTCGAATACTTTTCAATAGATGCGGGATATCATGCATTCCATATGTGGATTTGTTTTTGTAAATAAAGCTTGAGGTTTTTTCATTTATACTTAGCTTTCTATATAAACTACGATTAGTGGGTCCTTGATCGCAGCAAATACCTCTTACATTTAATTCCAGATCTGCGCATATATCAAGGCAGTTATATACCTCAACTTCAAGTTCTTTGGTGGGTATATTGCTCGGACAAACGACGTGATATAAAACTTGCTTAAAATTTCCACATATGCTCCGAATCATAAAGACGCATGCGGACTTAGCGTATGAATTATATCTTTGATTTCTTCCGTAATCAACAAAACCTTCAATTTCATCTTTAAATTTATTATAGGTTAGATCCGTCTGAAGGCTCATCTCGTCAAATATAACTACAACTTCTTTTTCTTTTGGTGGTAATTTCGATGTTATTTCCTTAATTTCCTGCATAACATTTCTATTTAAGCCAGGTGACAGACTTTTAATTTTAATCCACCTGTGCAATGAAGATGGATGCGGCAAGTGCATCTCAAGTTGATCCCGCAAAAAGTTGTATCCGGCAGCTGAACGAAAAAAGATGCACTGCGAAATCCATTTATCCTCTTCGGTGTATTCATTTTTACCCTGTGATAAGATGAGTTTCGAAAATATCATAGCATTTTGATGAATATCAGGCAATGAATCGATTTTCTCTTGAATGTTTTGCTTTTCACGCGCCTGTAGCCTTTTCTTGTCCTCTTTTAAACGACGAATTTTCTTTAATATATTTAGTTTCGATTTTCTATTTTCTTTAACAGTTATTCTCAAGACATTGTTCAATTTCTTGAGCTTTTCAATTCTCCTAATGTAAAAAGATTGCCTTTTTACATGAGCCTCACAATTGGCGCAAGCAAATTCAATGTGATCATTGAATTTTGTCCTTGATAAATTTTTAGAAGCAAAGTTTAGTTCTCCTATTGTAGCTTCATTCGAACTCAGTTTTAAATCGTTGTGATTTTCATACGTAATCTCAGCTTTGACTGGATCAAAGCAAACAGAATCGTCTTCAGAGTTCGGAACACTCTCGCTTCGTTTTAAAAAGAGAGAGGGATAGGCATTTGCTTTTAAATATTTTTTTCCTAATAAGCCATTTTCAAAATATTTCCTGCAAATGTAAGGTTTTTTAAGGCATTTTATATGTTCACGAGACTCGTCCGTCAAAGCTAACCATTCATCATATTTAACAGTGCCTTTTTTAGGGAAACGAAATAATTTCCTATCCGAAAACTCATTTTCGGTTGCACAGCAATGTGCTATTGCGCACTTTGTTCTCCTCCAGGACATTTTTCTTAGTAGATTGTAGTTCAAATATAAATGTGTTTACCTACTTTTCGGCTCCTTTACCTTTTCAGCACCTAAACGCTAGTCACTTTATATAAAAATTTAGTAGATATATGTACATACGTATGTCAAATAACACATATGTATGTGGATAAAATATATTAAAATAAAAATATGTATATAAATGTCAAAGAAAAGTAAATTAATAGTTTAACCTGTGCACTTTAATTTTCACTCCAATTCAATTCAATTACTTTTCAATTACTTATTATTATTTATATGCACTGCAGATTAATAACACGAATAATATTTTGCTTGTCAAACTTCAATTACAAAATGTAACGAAATATTCCACTTTTCCCGCCTTTTAGTTGTTCTTTCACTCAAACAAAATACCAATTCATGAAAAATTATGTAATTTCCTGTTGCAGTCGAATGAAAACAAACAGCCAAGTCTTCATACCCCTTCCCGCAAGCCCCTTGCACATGTTTTTCATACTCCCTGTGCCACTGCCCACAACTTGTGGTGAGAGAAAAAAAAATCTTTCAGTAAACAAAGCAAAAAAGAGAGAAAATAAAAAAGCTTTATATTACTCCGAAAGTTCGTGTCGGCTAGCCGACCAAAAGTGAACCATTTTTTTGTCAGGCATGAGACATCTGTAGAGATTTATTATCTGTATTCTTCCATACATGCAGAATATTGTTCTCGCAGTTCAGGATTGGCTACGTGACGTTTCTCCAAACTCTTAAAGCGTTGGAAAGCACCTTCGTATGACCTGCCCAAGACTGGGTATGCAGCTTCTTTAAAGGGAAGAGAGACTTCATAACGGCCATCTCCTGTACGTCTCACATGCTGCACGAAGTGTTTCTCACAAAATGTTGTCGGAAGTTTCGTGTGATTCGAATGGAGCTTCTTCTTGTTCCCAAAACTTGTGAAGTTGTGCGTCGACATCCGTTGTCTGGAAAAAACTTTGGATAGGTTGGGCCTGGATTCCCGCTTTACCAAATAAAATCCAGCCCAGCTTGGTGTTTTGAGCAACTGGCATATCCTCTTCCTTCGGCTTTATCAACTCAGGAAGCCAGACTTCGGCGAGAACATCGCTTCCTAAAAGAAGATCAACCTTTGCTGGCTGGCAGAACGACGGATCTGCTAAGATGAGACCATTAATATGCTCCCAAAGAGCAACGGAGAGCGTCCGTGCTGGAAGATGGCCAGACAGTGACTTGAAGACGAACGCCTGCCTTGATGTTTTGAAGGCTGAATGATGTGACGAGAGGGTGATGTTAACAACCCTTTGACATGTACCACTGCTGACTAAACCCAACCCGGAAACCTCAACGTGTATGAACTTGGATTGCAAACCTAAAAGTTAAACAGCCGATTCGGTGATGAAACATGCCTGCGAACCTGAATCGAGTAAGGCTCGAAGTGAATAAATCCCACCTGAAGAATATCTTACCTTTACCATTGCCGTGGCCACCAACACTTGCGTGAAAGAACTCGGACCAGAGTGGGAGGTTTTGACCGAACTGCAAGAGGGCTGTTCTCCGTCGTTCGGTGAAAAGGGTGTTGCTTCAGCATTCATCGTCTTCGTGAGGCAGTTCTGTTGTACAGGATTGTTGGAGTTATGCAGATGCGGAGTGGACGGCTGAGAAAAGTTGGCATGCAACAACCAGTGATGTGGTTGCTGGCAGTTAAAACATCTACGCGTATTTTGACACTGCTCAAAGGTGTGGCTGTATGCTAGGCAGTTCCGACAAAGTCCGAGTTTCACTACATTCTGACATCGCTCCGCAGTACCCATCTTTAGAAAGCGTCCGCATTGGCGAATGGAGTGTTGACCTCTATTGCAGATCTTGCAGGAAAACCTTTTGATGGTTGCTGTCTCATGGAAGCTGTTCCGCTGTGGCAAACTTAGGGAGTTTCTTGCTGTCTGACTTACCTTCAAGACTTTCTTCCCACAAATGCTGCGTTTTTATCGGAAGTTTTTGCAGAAGAACGAAAATGAGCACAACATCCCAATGCTCCACCGGCACCTCGAGATTCTCCAAGCTATAACTTCCGTTGAGGTGTCAAGCAACTCCTTGATGGACTCTGCCCGCTCCTGAGCTATCGACGGCTGGTCGAAGAGGCATTTCAGCTGGGTGTTCACAAGAATCGTTTATGGTCGTAACGATCCTTCAGAATGGTCCAAGCCTTGGCATAGTTACCTTTGTCGATCCCCAGGTGAGCCAGAAGTTTTTCAACTTCACCTGACACACTTGTCTTCAAATAATGCATCTTCTGTATTTCAGACAGCGATGCGTTATGGTGGATCAACGACACGAAAAGGTCGTGGAAGGCTCGCCACGACTCGTAACTCCCTGCAAACACTGGTATGTTGATCTTAGGCAACCGAATGTCAACCGCTTCCTTGGAATCTTGACTATCTCCTACTTTCTTTTCAGGTGGCTGAATCTTGTCTCTGGCGTCCAATAAATTGATTGCGTCGAATGTTGTCTCCGCTTGACCTAACTCCTTAGCGTCTAAGGCATCCATCGCTTTCTGAAACTGTGCAGTTGCTATCTCCATCGTTTTCTCCAGATCGGACAGACGCACGGCTATGTAGTTCGCCGTTCGCCTTGCAGAACCAGCTTTGGAGAAATTGGTCATATCTTTCTCCAACTGCTTGCGAGTTTGCGCCATTTAAGTTTGTTAAACGCACAAAAAAAAAAACACGAACTAAATAAAAAAAGATCACTTACTTGTTAAAGCGCGCTGCTCCAATCTTGAGGGTGTCCAAGTTTTCCTTTGGCGATCGGGAATTTTCGGATCCAAGTTTGCTGCAGTCTCAAGGCTCAAACCAATAGCACACGATTGGTTTTGCTTTACACAACACACGATTGGTTTTCCGCACACAGCAGGAAAATTGAATTTGGCAAAATAATTGAATTTATTAATTTTAATTGCCTTTGCAGATTACTTAAATTGCCCACACACTTGGGCAAAGGCAAGAAACAGAAAAAAAATTAATTTCGTTAATCCGGCTTGAAGTGACCAAATGCTCTTCGGTGAACAGGTTTCTTGCACTCCATAAGTGTTTCGATGAAGATATCTGGACTGTAAAAAGATCTTTAAAACTAAATAAAGACACGACCGTTTGATCCGTAAACTTGACTTGCCGATTTATTTTTCTGTAAAAAAAATTACATGCATTTGACCTTTAAATGTAAAGTCACGGCTGTCAAGACTGCTGGAGTGGGGCGTTGTTGCATAGGGGGTGTTGACTAGGTATGTTGTGGTGACGACGCAACAGTTGGTCTTTAAGAAGTTTTCACGTTTCGAGATGGTTTATCAACGTGTTTCCATGACCTTGGAAAGAAGAGACGTAAGCGCACTGGATCTGTAGGAAGTGAGAGAAGTTGACTCGCCTTTTTTGGGGACGGTCTGGAAAAATGCTCGGAAAGAGCCCTAAACAGTAGGATTGATGCAAAACCTTACGCAGTGGTTTTGACAGCAAGGAAGAACACTTCTGTAGAAGAAGGGGAGATATACCATCTGGACCAACGTATTTACGTATATTAAGGTTTTTAAATACTCTCGATAGCGCACGACTGCGAAAGTGAATTCGTCCCATTGAAGATTCGACGCACTCTAGTGTAGGCGGGGACAATGCACAGCCTGGCAGTGTTGAACTGGCCGCAAAGTGTGCAGTAGGTAGATTGGTCTTGTCAAAAGAGCTGACAGCTGAAATGTCGTTGATCAAATAATTTTACTTCTTTAGAAACATTGCGGTATTTTTTTTTTCCTCAGTTTTTGATTGTATTGGTATTTCTCACGCTTAAGAAAGGCGTTGCAGTCATTCCCGGCTCGTTTGAACTTTTTCCGGTTTTCCCCTGTCCATTTGGTATTGTAAGACCGAAAAAAGATTTCTCTAACCCTGACAGCCCCTTTACGGCTCAAGTCATACCATCCTTTTTTTTTGGTTTGATACTCTTCATCCGATGAGCGACGAAATATCTCATTCCAAAGAGAATAGTGTCTGTGATAATATCAACAGCGGCATGCAAATTTTATATCACTATTTTGAATAGTTTACTTTATTGATAAAAAAAAACAATTTAAACCTAATTGACAGAGGAAAAGACTGTGTCTTGAATTTGTTCGTACGTCTATTTATAATCTAATAAAATGTTTATTCAGCTTTTTCTGCATTGCCAGAGGTAGGCACGTGCAACAAATGTTTCAACTGGTCAGCATGAAAAAGCTTGGGAGTATTGTAGCTTGTAATTTGATTCTACATATTTTAATATACCTGGAAACATTTTTTGTAATTTAATTTTGCTTTAATAGTTCATTTATTTTTCTGTCTCATGTATCTGATTTGTACATAACTTCTCCGTCCATTACTTTAAATTTCTCCTGAATTTTGTTATTTACTTTTACATTAATAATTTTTTCTCTTTTGGAATGAAGCAACATTATTGTTATTAAAAGTATCCAGATTATGACAAAACTAAATTTTAATCCATATGACACATTTTTATGGTACTCTAATTCTTTGATTTTGTTGAGATTATTTTCGTTTTCTAATACAATGTCGTCTAATGTTATTTTATTGGTAAAATTGGTAAATTTCTTATTTATTTGATAAAAGAATCGATCTTGGAAGATTTCTTTAACGTTGGACAAATAATGGTCTAAAATTTCTATAGTATTGTACAATTATTAAAATATATTAACACGTTCCCATTTATACTTAAATTTCGTTCGTCACAACTTTGACTTATATTTAAATAGTTTGGGTTTTTATTTATTGTTGTTTCTTCGTCTAAGAGAATAATTTTTAATTAACTTACAATTTTCTTTAAAAATACAATAAGTGATTATACTAAGTTCGTTTAATGATTTCAATTCTTCATATTTATAACTAACATTATTGTAATCCATAACAATTACTTTAGGACAGTCAATTTCTTTAAAATCTTTATTTGGTATTTGTACAATTAGTTTCACAGATATTCTTTTGAATCCTTTTGGGACTTTTATTGAAAATATTAAGGAATTTTCTTTATATTTAGTTATGCCTAGCTTAATATATTTAATTTTATTCAAATCAACGTTATAATTTTGAATTTCTTCATCAGTTAGAATATTTTGGTGCAATATTTGATGTTTAGCTGAAGCTAAGTTGTCCTGAATATGTTCAATTCTTTTCTTTTATAACTTTAAAATATTGATCGTAAAATAAATTCTGTTCAATATACTATTTAGTTGCAAAATAATTACTCTATCTCTCTTAATTAGATCTTTAATTTAATAAAACTTTCTGTTAAAACTATTATTTATTATAATTTGCTAATTTAAATTGGTTATTGCATTGTTATTATTAATTTTTACATTCCTTAAATGGTTTTCTATATCTATTCTATCCTCTTCGTCCATTGTATTGAAAAGTCATTTTGATGCTTTACCTATAATATTAATTAAACCTCTTTTCCTTCTGTTTTCTCTGGGTATAAGAGTTTTAACCTTATTTGACAAATGTAACATATAAGTTCTGTTTCGAGTAGTTGTTTATGTTCAATGTCAAGTTTGGCTATGTTCATTGAAATGTCATTTAGTAAACTGATGCTTTTGCTTTAATACAATAGTTCATTTATTTTTGTGTCTAATGTATCTGACTTGTACATAACTTGCACATCGTTATCGAGGAAACATAACCACCAGTTAAAATTCCTAAAGAGGCTGTTAAGTCCGCTCCAATTGGCTATCTCGTCTTGCCATACGGTTCTTTTAGTAATGTTTTCTCTTAATGTCGATGTACGCCTGGTATTCGCTTGGGCTCATTTACGAGCTGCGTTAAGTTGTTTTCCGCAAAGAAGTTCTCAACCCAGTGTTGTGTAATCGCCCGTAATAACGATTTCAGTATGAGGATACTGAAGCCTTATGCCTGATGAAGCGAGGAAGACCACCTCTTCAAAGATGAGTAGATTTACGATCTGGATCCGCGGATTTAAGATCTACCCTTGCCCTTGCCACTACACGAGTGCGAAAGCGGATTCGTCCCACTGAAGCTTCGACGAACTTAAGTGCAGGCTGGGACAAAACAGAATCTGGAAGTGTTGAGCTGGCTGCAAAGTGTGCACCCTGCAGATTGCCTTTGTCTAAAACTCTGACAGCTGCAATGCCATTATATATTAGCGTTGGGATGGAGGATGAAGCAGAATTTCTAATAATTTTGACGTAGGTACGACCAAAAAATTTGACTATTGTCCCTTTGGAACATAGTAGAATTTTTACCTCAATTTTTGGTCGTTTTAGTCATTACTTTTTCGGTTTTCCTCTGTAGAGTTGATCTCGTAGAACCGAAAAAACATTTATCTAACTCTGATAGTCTCTCTGCTGCTTGAGTCGTACTACGATTTTCCTTTTGGTTAGATACTCTTCATCCGATGAGAGATAAAGGATCTCATTCCAAAGAGAATGGTCTCTGTGATCATATCAGCAGCGACATCCACATCGTTATCGAGGAAACATAACGGCCAGTTAAAATTCCTAAAGAAGCTGTCAAGACTGCTCCAGTTGGCTTTCTCGTATTGTTCTTTTAGGAATCTTTTCTCTAGCTGTGTGGTCGATGTACGAGAAATTAGCTGATATGACACAATGCTCCGACGAGTCTAGAGGGGAGAGCACATCAGCGGCGTGCTTATCAGGGTAAGAATTTAAAACTAAGTCCAGGGTGTTGGCGGTATGTCTATCTTCTCCAAAGCTTTGTCTGTTGGTATCCCCGAAAATAAAATTGAGAAATGCTTTTTTAAAAATATGCAAACCAAAACAAATAAATCTAAGTCGATAATATGCCTTAGATTCTCCGATTTACCAACTAAGCATCTAGTTAGGAGTGCAAAGGCGAGGAATAAAAAAAATCTCAACGAATTCACTACTGGTACTGATGTCGTGATCAATCGTAGCAGCAACAGTAGCAACAATGAGAACAATTGTAGAAAATGAACTCGTGTATATATTAATAACTCGCTTACAAAGTACGCACAAGCTCTTCTCATGAAGGCAAAAGGGACACAAAAGCGAACTGGTGCTAAGTATTTCAAAACAATCAAATTTTAATTAGGAGAGGGAACAGTCATTGCAATCAAAACTTTTGCTGACCTAGCCCTTATATATTAGCTATTGAAATGAATGATGAATTCAATTTAGATGAAGACTTTTCTACCCTAAATCTTGTTAACACTAACTATGAAAACCTTTTTAGATATTGCTTAAGGAAACTCTTTACTGTTCACCAAAATATCAGAAGTTTAAGAGAAAACTTTGCTACTCTTGTCACTCATTTGGATTCTTTTATATACATCCCGGATTTGCTATTTGTGTCTGGAAATTGGATTTACGGTTTCAAGAAAAGCGATTGTATTATTCCCGTGTTTAATTTCTATGTTAATCCGAATGAAAATTACTATGCAGGTGGTGTTGTGTGTTTTGTAAAAGAGGATATCAATATTCACGATGTTGTGTGTGTTGATTTCTTGAGCTAGATACTTTGAAAGTTTCTGTTGAAATTAACCATGAAGAATATCTCTTTTTGTGTGTCTACAGACTACATATATTTAGTATTGTGGCATTTGGAAACGAATTGTCTAGTGTCTATAAATGTGAAATCTTTAATTACTGATGGAGACTTTAATTACTAGCGAGACAATTTCCAGTTACTTAGCAACACATGGTTTAGCAAACATTATCAGTTAGTCCACCAGGACTGTATCACGTAAATGTCTAGATCATATAGGTAACATATACGGACGTTTAACCAATATCTAGTTCAGTATCTGCGAAAAGCGTATTTTTAATCTAATGATTACGGATCACTCCATGACAAAAACAAATGCAAATCGTTAAATAAAGAAAAAAAATTAATTTCAATATGATGAAATATAACCTGCTTTATGGGTATTGGGAAGGAGTTTATTCATGTAGAAATGCTGCATTTCTAGTTGCAATGAAGAAGTTGCTTTCAAATAAAATAGTGAAGAGACTTCAATCGTAGATCTCTAAACATTTAGTGCAAAAAGTCAGTATTAAAAACAAGCTAAAATTTAAATGCCGTAGATTTCCCAATAAACAGAGCTCACGAAAAAAATATAAAAAAATTGTTTACTGAACTTAAAATAGATATTTAATACACTTACCGCGCCTATTTTGATGCTTCTAAGGGAAATTTAGGAAAGGAATGTCAAATTGTAAAAACCATCTTCAAGAAATAAACAGCTTCTAAAAAGCCCACGGCAAGCCTTATTAATGGAACCGTAGTCTCTTACAAACTTCTTATTGCAGATTCATTTAACTGCTATTTTACTAATATTTCAAGAAGTCTTACCCAAGTCCAGTCCAACAGTTTGTAATAATCGTTGTTACGTTGGGTGTGCTGCTGTACCTTGGGAAAGAAACAGGCAATTACTTCCATGGAGGTGTTAAGAGCTATACGTGGCTTGAAAAATTCCTTTTCATGTGGAGTTGACGAAATTTAAAATCTACTTGTTAAAAAAATTGCATACTTAATTGTGCATATTTTAGCACATATTTTGAATTGTTGTGTTTTTGAACGTGTATTTCCAGACGAGCTTAGGTGTGCTGATGTTATGCCATAATTCAAAAAAGGTTCTGATGCTGAAATGTTCAACTAGAGGCCCACCTCTCTTCTTCCGGTTATAAGTAAAATATACGAAAAACTTGCAAAAATCAGATGGTAAGTTTTTTTTAAACAAAACTGAATTCTTTAGCCTGATCCAATTTGGCTTTTGTAAAGGAAAATCGGCGGAAGATGCCATTCTACAGTTTTGTTCCCAGATTATGTCAAACCTCGACAGAAAAAAGCACACGACTGGTTTATTTATTTACATCACCAAGGCTTTTGACATGGTCACCTTGTTTTGTTAAGGAAACTGGTAAACGCTGGGTTTCGTGGATTTTTCTTGGTTGGCTTAGGTCGTATCTAAAAACAGATCACAGAGTGAAAATAGATGATGTAAGAAGTTCAATAAATTTTATCAATTTGGGTGTTTCTCAAGGTTCCGTTTTGGGATCAATTTTGTTTCTAATCTACATTAATTCCGTTTTTGAACGCAATTTTAAGGGTGTTCCAACCGCTTTCGCTGATTATATCGGCTTTCTTATGGCCTTAATAGTCCATTGGACCTGCAGTCAGACTTATATTGGGATCTTCATTTACTACAACTTGATTAATGAACATAAATTGGTTACAAGATCCAAACTAAAGCTATGTTTTTCAGTTTGTCTTTTACGTAAAAATAGAACCTGATGTTTATTTTCACGCACCGGAATGCAAAAGATACAAGGTATTGAATTGTACCTGAGCTGTTAATAGTTCACCTCTCACCTTCTGCAGGTATCCGAACTGATATAGTAAATGCTTTTTAATTGGGAGAGTAGACGGATTCAAACCCTTGGGCTTAGCTCTAGATTCAAGTATTATTTGCGAAATATTTGTTCAGCAATGTTGTTAAAAACTATTGCAATCTTCAATATGGAATAACTTGTTGGGGGAGTGCTTATATGAATAAGATTAAACATCCCTTAACCTTGCAGAAATATATTCTGAGAAAAATATGTTGTAAAATTTTCAGATATCCTAGTTTCCCACGGTGTTAAAAAACATTTTTTATGCAATCAGAAAACCGCAATTTTCGATTGATATCCAACCGTCATTTACGCAGTTGCTTCATTAATCCCTGCACAAACAGGGTCATTTTGACCCTCCACACACTGATTTTTATTATAACTTGAATAATTTTTTTTCTTTCAACTTCAGCCTCAACGACATCTCAGGTAGTTTTACTATACTTTCTAAGGTAAAAGGCAGTCAAAAAATGTATGTAATCAGAACAAGAATTGAATGTTGGACGATACCCCTTTAATGCACAAATAGGGTCACTTTGACCCTAGAACTGTACTGGACTGGAGCCGGCCAGTCGGGCACCGCGGTGCTGCCTGATATACATACGTACCAGCTTCCTGGTTATCCTTTATCAGTCGGTCTGATGCATGCCACTGGTCCATGTATCAGTAGCAAAGGGTCGCCGCAATCGGTTCATGTACCAAGTAGGCTATTGATAGCCTACATCGATACATCGATGAACACGTTATTGTATGCACGTCAAGAAAAACACTGTTTCTGCAATGAATCTGCGTGGGAAGCGTAACTGCTTATCTGCATTATATGATTTTACAATTCTGTAAAACTAGAAAATTATTCGGAACAAGATATTTTAGACATTTTAGAACAATTTTCTTCAAGTGAAACTGAACAGGCAGTTGATAGCGATGAAAATAGCTGATGGGCCGAATCGAGCTATGGAGAGTCGTCAGAAGATGAGCAATTGGAAGAAATTGTAGAACATGCAGTTTCACAATCTGAAAGCAATCTATTGTAGAACATAGAAAACCTCAAAGAGTTTCAGAACAAGTGGATGAAGTTGTAGAACATGTACTTAGAAGGCCGGCGTGTTATAGCTGAAAAAGAAATTATATGGAAGGACTTAGATGATGACGAGCTGCTATCTTTTTTTGGTTTATTACTCCTGGCCGGCGTAGAGAAGAGTTGGGATGTACCTGTACGAGAATTATTTACCAGCATGGATATCAACACCCACTAAGGCCACCATGCCTGTAACGATGTTTGGAATGCTTATACGATTAATTCGCTTTGATGATAATAGAACACGAACTGTTCGCCTTGAGTATGATAAACTAGCTGCAATCAGTTACGTATGGTCAATTTTCAATGGCAACTGCCGAACGAAATATGTTGCGTCAGAAAACGTGACCATTGACGAGCAACTAGTGACTTTCAGGAATAGATTTCCATTTACCCAGTATATCCCTGCAAAATACGGAGTCAAAATATATTGGATGTGCGATTCAAACACTGCATACGCCATTGATAGTAAGATTTACTGTGGACGACAACCAGGAGAACAGATTCAAAAAAATTTGGGGCAAATCATCGTTACTGAACTAATAGCGACAATAAGTAGTAGGAATGTAACAACTGATAATTTTTTTAACTTTTTGCCACTGGCAGAAGTGCTTCTTCAAAAATGACTGACTCTAGTTGGAACAATTAGAGAAAATAAACGTGAAGTCCCTCAAAGCATGAAGCCAAACAAAAACCGTAGTGTTTTTTCAGGTTGCTTTGGTTTCCATAGTAAATTTACCTTGGTCAGCTATGTACCAAAACTAAACCACAGTGTGGTTCTACTTAGTTCCATGCACTCTGATGTTGTAGTTGCAGATGGGTGCAAAAAAACCTGAAATTATTACATACTACAACAACACCAAAGCAGGTGTTGATAGGATGGATCATATGGCGAGAACTTATACATGCAAACGTCAGACACCGAACATGATTTCTAATGGTTTTTCTGAATATTCTAGACATAGCTGCCATAAATTCGTTTATTATCTTCACGGGTTTGAATCCATCTTATGCAGTAGGACGAAAAGATATGACGAGACTATTCCTCAAGAACCTAGCTAAGGAATTTGTGATGCCTCATATGATGAGACGGAATGAAACAGCAGAACGCCTTCATGTAAAGGAGGCCAAGAAGTTATGTGGAATTCAAATTGCCGGTCCATCAACCCCTATTCAACCACTACAAAAAAGAAAAAGGTGCGCGGACTGCGCATATAATAAGGACAAGAAAACCCAAAAAACCTGCTACCTATGTAGTAAACCAATTTGTAGTGATCACGCATTCCACTTATGTAACAATTGTGTCTAGAATTTTTTCAATGAATTGCTAATCTAAAGAAATGTTGCTTTATGAATTCTAACTCAAACGATACTTAAAAGATAATCAAATCGACATAATGCTCATTGCTGAAACCCATCTAACACTGGGGGAAAAAATGTTACGAAACCTTCAACACAGACCATCCAGATGGAACAGGACATGGAGAAGCAGTAACAATAATCAGCAAAGAGGTAGAACTTACTGAATTTAATGAGTTTCAAGCCGACTACATCCAATCTACATGTATTCTAATAGAAAACAATAATGGGCTCGTGGTCACATCCTCCATCTATTGTCCACCTAAGCACCAAATAACTACTTCCCAATATGACAACTATCTGAAAACACAAAGCAATCGCTATCTAGTGGCAAGCGACTTTTATGTAAAGCATATAGGCTGGGGCTTGAGATTAATCACTAAAAAAGGCAAGAACTTAGTAGACGCAAACAAAACAAACTAGCGTAAACACATCAGCACGGAAGAACCCATCTACTGGCCAACAGGCATGACGAATAACCCTGACTTTTTCGACGTCTGCATAGTCAAGAACATAAACACAGTCAACATAAACACCGAGTCTTCTTTTAATCCTTCCTCAGACCATTCACCTATAACCATTGAATATTGCTCACAAATCATAAAAGCAACTGAACAAACCAAGCTGTATAACTCGAAATCTGACTGGGACACTTTCCCACACCACATAAATAGTTGCCCATCAACTAACATTCACCTCAAATCTCAAATCAATATTGAAAGAGTGATAATATACCTGAACGACATAATTAGCGAAGGAGCTCATTGAGTAACACCCATAATAGAACATAAACCTAATAATATTTCTTCGACTCTACATATTAAAAAATAGATACAGACAAAGAGAAAACTAAGGAAAAGATGGCACCAAATGACAAAACAAAATTAAACAAGATAACCAAAGACCACAAACTTAAGGAAATTCACAGCAAGAACCTTTCCAACTACCTCAGTAATCTAACGCCAAGATCCTCGACAAATTACTTCCTATGGAGGGCCATGAGGTACATGACAAACAGGACCCAACATCACCCACCCATCAAGAAACTAGACAATATATGGGCTAGAGATAACCTGGAACGAGCTTCATTACCTGCTAAGTACTTCGAGGCTACTTTTACAAACACCGACGGCAACGAGGACACTTCACCTTCACTTCACTTCACTTTACAACAACCATACAGATAACAGACAAATAAGCAAAAGAACAGCGAAAGAGATAGAGCTTTGTATCAGAAAAAAGATAAACAGCAAAAAAGGTCCTGACCACTATCATCTGACTGGTAAATTACTGAAGGCATTAGCCTTCACTTCCCTACGATGCCTCTTCAACAGCATAGTCAGACTAAAACATTTTCAGCTTTGGAAAGTGGCAGAAGTGATAGCTGTTCCCAAGCCAGGAAAGGACGCTACAAAGACTACTTCGTATAGACCTATAAGCCTGCTTCCTGTAACATCGAAGGTCTTTGAAAAGCTGCTGCTAAGAAGACTGCAACCAATCCAAAGCGGTCCCAAATCGCCAATTTGGTGTCAGATGACAAATCTTGACGTTGCTAAGGTATTTGACTCGGTTTGGCATATTTGACTCAGCAACATCGTTCCAAAGGACTACTTTTTGCTCCTAAAAAGTTATTTAGAAAACCGAAGCTTTTTTTTTTTAAAGAAATGCTTCTACGTACGCTTCAAGGACCAATGCTCACAGATCCACCCGATCAAAGCTGGAGTACCCCAAGGGAGTATCTTAGGGCCCTTGATCTATCTACTCTTCACAGCTGATATACCCACCTCTGTCCGAGACACGGCCATTGCTACCTTTGCTGACGACACAGTTTTACTAAACTACTACAATTTCCAGCTTACAACTCATAAATTACAACAAATACTGGACAAAGCAATTGGGTGATTCAAAAAACGGCACATAAAAATCAATGAAGACAAAACTATACAAGTTATCTACACTACCAAAACAAAATCCACAGCTATACTATTAACAGTAAACAATATTATAAACAGATATCCATCCATCCAGTCGGCAAATACTTGGGGATCCACCTGAACAGCAAATTGACTTGGAAGTTCCATATATAAAAAAAACGCACCCAGCCAATGTCTCGATGCCAAACAAATTACTCATCTATAAGAATATAATAAAACCAATATGGAATTACGGTATCCAAATCTGTGGAACCTCCAAGAAAACAAATCTGAACATAATTCAAAGACAATAAAGTAAGTTTCTAAGGACGATCATCAACGTTGAATGGTATATCTGTAACGATGATATTTATCGTAATTTACAAGTAAACACAGATGACCAAGAGATTAAAAAAATCAACATGAAACACCTAAGAAAACTTATAACAACCTGCAATGACCATGTAAACAATTTATTCGGCGCAAAAACTCTAAGAAGAGAAGACTCAAACGAAGAGGATCCATCGGCCTATCGCTTCAAATATAAAATTATTATATGAGTTGTATTGTGTGCATCATGTATTCTATGTTTTGTCCTTTAATGAAATTTATATGTTAGTTGGTTCTTTTATTTGTAATATTATTAAACATTTTTTTTTCTTTTGATTGTTCTGCCATTTTCTTTTTGTGATTCAAATCTGTTTAATTAATGTAAAGCTTTGTATTTTTTATACTATACACCAGAATTCAAAAAAAGGCGACAACAACGAGCGACTAGGCCCGCTCTGAGTGAACAAAACCACCACGCTTCGGATGAATTAAAACTCATCTGTGCCTCATTTTTTGACATCAAAGGTGATGTAAATTGTAGGACATTGGTACAAATCACAAAGTTGTCCCTAATATTTAACAAATGATACAAAATTTACTTAATGCCTTAACCTGACAGGTGAAATTATACCTTAGGAAAGAAAAAAAAACATGAATTGTATAAGAAATTAATCAATACAATAGGGACTTCCTAAATTTAAAAGTTGATAACAGCCATATTGTTGAGGTTACATCTGTGAAATTGGCTGTCATTTATTCAGTCTGTTTTGCCAAATCACCATGGACGGACATAGCGTTCAACAACACGTGCAAATGATAAAATTGTTTTATCAAAATGGGTGTACTGTTCGGACAAACTTGCGTGCGCTTCGCCCATTTTACGGTCGCCGTAATCGTCCTACCGAGAGGACTATTCGCAGTGTGGTGAATAAATTCGAGTCCACTGGTTCAGTAAACGATAAACCAACACCAGTACGTCGATGAGTTCCAAGAGCGTCCAATGCATCCCCCGGAAAAGTCACTGTTTGGTGTGGATTTTGGGCTGGTCCATATTTTTTGAGAACGACTTTGGCAGGCCATCACCGTCAACGGCTAGCGTTGTAGGTCGAAACTTCTTTTGGCTTGAGTTAGATCATATGAACAGCAAAGACATGTGGTTTCAACAGGACGGCGCTACATGCTACACAGCAATTCGAGGGCATGGTCATCTCACGTGGAGGTTAGACTTTTTCTTGTGGGGTTTTCCGAAGTCATAGGTTTCTGCGAATAAGCCACACACCACAGTGGCCCTCAAAGCCAACATAACCCATGCCATCGGTCAAATTCAGCCTGAATTATGCGTCAGGGTCATGGAAAATTTTACATTTCGGATACGCGCATTCCAGAGAAGCCGCGGAGGACATTTAAACGATGTTATATTCCGTACATAATGGCATCGATAGGCCTTTCAAACGAATAAAAAATGTCGATGATGTATCACACATACTTTGTTTTATTTAAATTTAAAGATTGGAACCGCTTACTGAAAGACCTTTTATCTATCTATCTGTCATATCTCCAAATAGGCTGTTAATTCTGTTGTTGTAGGACAAGCTTGTATTTTCAGAATTAACATATTGTGTGCTCTTTAACCTTAAGTAATATTTCTACAGTTTCCTCTGCACTGCTAGTGAAAGTGTCATCTTCTTTTTGTAACAGACCTGAGCTTTTTGAAGAGTTCTTTGAAGTTCTTTAGGTGTGGACAATTTCTGGCAGTTTTTCCAGCTCTCGTGCTTTTTTCTCTAGGAAGCTCTCTTAGAGTTTTTCAATTCTCTACTGAGTTGAATAAAAAGCACTTGTATAAGTCCCAATTACGGTTGTATTTGGATTTGTTAAATATTTTTCTACCACGACATTATCCGTCGTTCGGGAGGTCTTCAGGCACTTTAGGCACTCTTTTCTCCGAAATATTTTAATTATTTGCGGAAACATATTGGGGTTGGTGGTGTTTATAGCCCAAATTTTATTGTTCCCATAAAATCATACAGAAGCCTTGTAATTTTCTTTTATTAATATTTGCAGTTTTTGATCGACGACTTCAGTGTCATGACCGTCGGGTTATGTCTGCCAGTCAACTGTCTATACAAGGTTTCAAATTTCGACAGCACTCTACTTTGGTGTTGGTGCAGCACGAGATTTGTGTTGGACGGTCTCAGTCTTCTAGAGAAGCGTGTCCAACGTACCTTACTATAATTGTAAGTATATCTTTAAACAAATTTTTTCAATTGCGCAATTTTGTTTGGATCTGTTATTTCGGTCCTCAGACCGCAATGGTCTCTGTCATTTAAATCTCCGCCCATTTAAGCCTTAGGAATGGAAAAAGTGTCCAGAGTCCTGCGATGAATAACGTGGGTGGATTCAGTAGCTTCAGGCGTATAGACGGAAACCATGTACAACCACCAGCACCTGGGACCTACGCACTACACGGCTGTACACTCTTTTAAATCGCAAGCCTTTTCAAATGAAAATAGCAACACCACCTCCTTGTACTGATTTGGGTCGGTTTCTTTTTAAAATTTTATATTTTATGTTCTTGATTTTGCGCTTTTTGTTTGACTTTGTTTCGCTAGTAAAAAGCACATCAGAGACTTGGTCTTTGAGCAACTTAAACAGTCCGGCTCGTGGTTCGATCCTTATCATTGAATTTGCACTCAACGTAAAAACTTTAAGGGTTCGCTCCGCCATGTTCGTACCCATTAGGACTGGAGGTGCGTTAGGCCTGGCAGCAACGTATAGATCTGATCCACGCGTGTGGCCTGCTCTTGTATCTTTTTTTTTTTTTTTTATAATTTACGCGCGCCTAAGGGGGTTATGATACCCTTTTACTGTTGTCAGGCCGCCGGCGGAAAGATAGAAAGAGGAGAAAGGAAAGCATTGTTTGTGATGTAGTGGTTTGAAACTCAGGTGTGTTTTGGTTTCGATATTGACTCTCCAGCGGTGGGAGTCCGAATAGGACGGAGAGATTTTTCTTCTCTCGGAATGTGAGGTTGTGAATTTTAACGGTTGTTTTTTGTGCTTGAAAACCCTACAACAGCCAAATCAACATGTCAGTGTTATGCCTTCACATGCAGATTTTTCTGACTGAGTTCCAATTACACAAATGTGGCTAGGATTCGAACCTTGACCTTCCGAGTGAGAAGCGATTGCTAGTACCACTACACCACGGCCACCCCTGATGTTTTAGTTAAACCCTCTGCCACAGGATAGAGGGCGAGATAGCCAGCATGTCAGGTACAGCTTCCGGTGTTCAATGCGGTGAAGCCTGAGAAGCAACCTCTGCTTTCTGTACCTTTATTCCACTACCTAAAGCCATTTGGACGTAAGTAATATGGGGGGTTACGGCTGGTATTTGACTGTACACCAGTGATCGTTTAACCTCTGTCTTTTGCTGTCGAGCCCGATTTATTTTCTTTATGTACTGATACTTAGGACAAACCCGATAATTTTCGGTGTGTTCCACGTACCTGCATAAGGTGCGGAAGAGGTGGCTTTTGTCAGAGGCTCTATCCTTATCAAGAGCGTGTTTCTCGGGCTTGTGATTCTTTCTACGTTTAACAAATTGTTGTTGCATTTCGAAATTCGATGCGGCGTAGTGGGATCTTTGGCAACCAACGCATTGTAAAATTCGTTTGGTTTGCTCGTTTTTAATTTTTCCCACATTAACATTCATCTAGTTTGCTGTTGTGAGTGAGCTGAACCAGGAAGTACGGTAATATGCGCTTCTAATTGTTGACTCTAACCATTCTGCGAAGGCGAGCTCGTCGCGCTCTTTGCAGTAGGATGTATGTAGTACATACACATAGATATACATATGTCTACGTATTAGTACTGATTACATTTTTATGTATTACGATCTTTACTGATGGCGTTCGCTGCAAATTATAGGTATATAGCTAAATGGTTTTGCCCCCTTTAATTTTGAGCTTATATTCGTTTTTTCTGCCTAAGGGTTCGGCTTGAGTTGTTTTTTTTAATGATAGCATATATTTTGCATTGATTTCTCCTGCCGCTTCTTATTAAATTTTTCAAATGACGAACTGACAGCCCACGGATTTCTACCGATCATGTAAATAACATTAGCGTGTACAAGAAATTGCGTAGATCCCGAAGCATTGTGCTACTGCTGTTACCTTGTGTAATCTTTTAAGCATGATATCATCAAGAAGGGTAGCACTTAGTTCATCAATATGAAGGAGAAAAGTGTGGAGGATAGAACAAGTCAGGACATGGTTCAAGAATCTGAAAGAAATTGGGTGTATTAACCCGTACCCAGAATCCTTGACTCGATAACAAAAACTTTGAAATTTATTCTTATAAGTAGAAAAAGAATCGGGAAAACAAGCCGAGATCTGATTTTTGTCTGGAAAGAATAAATGTCCACTTCAAATAAGTTATTATTGCAGTACTTATCTATGATGTGTAGTTACTCAGATTGATCTTCAACATTCCAAGTTAGTTGGATGGGTAGGTGGCAGTAGCTCAAGTAGTAGTGGACTGGCTTCTAAATCGGAAGGTTCGATGAAAGAAATATTCAATTTTTCAGTTATCGAAAATCAAGTAAGATGAGTAGTTACCTAGAAATCAACATCAAGCCAACTTCCACTAAGAATTTAGTCTCCCCATTAAATGTTGGATGCTACCCATGGAGCGAAATAACCGCTAAGGCCAAACATCTTTCTTTCTCTCTCTATCCCTCTTTCCAAAAAACTTAACACATGCTGAGGCAATTTAAGTGTATTCATACCCACTTTAAGTCCTTTTTAAAAAAAAAAAAAAAACGTTACTGCGTCCCTAGGAATCCGCTTTGAATACAAGATTTCACATACCCGTAATATAAATCAAAAAAATTCGATGACCTCCTCAAAAGGACATCAAGGCATGAAATACTTTCTATCCATTAGGTAAACGTTTTTGGAATGAGAAATTTAGATACGATACATATATTTAAATCATTCAAATCATACAATCTAGCTCTACTAAATACTGAATTTATTAAGCAACATCTAATGCAGCGGTAGACATCAATCCCAAGCCATCATATCATACATATGTAGATTGTCTTCAATGCTAGAATAACATGAAAGAACGAGTTACAGATTCGAAAGTCTTTTATGGTCAGTATCAATAGATACTGACAAAAGAAGAACCCATAGAAAAGCCAAGAGAAAAAAACAGGAATAGTCGCGAGAATACACAGGCGCCAAAAGATGCCAGCTTTGGGCAGTACACTTGACTTCACAAGAGGAAAAATTATGCGAACAAGGTATGTATAACAGTGTAAGAGTAGTACACACTGCTCGCCCTTTGAAATGACTGGATCCAAATGAATTAAAAATGAGGTGATGGAATGATGATACGCGGGATTTGAAGAAAAAAAATCCCAGCCTTTTAGATGTTACACCGGACATAGCGAAACCGATAATCAGCGTCATGAATTATACTACGAACGATGCAAAAGAGAGAAAAAATTAATAGCCAGAACATTTTATAGGGAATTAAAAAGCCGACAAGCAATCGGAGAGATAGAATATGGAGGCAGAGTCAAACGAATTAATATTTTTAAGATTGTGGCAATGCAAATAAAAAAGCTTTTTATGTTAAGTATTACACCGGAGATGATGAAACCGATATAGTACGTCTTGAGTTATACTACGGTCGATGCAATAGCCAGAGCACAGTAGATACATACAATTAGAAGATGTTCCCTATAAAAAGGGTACAAACAACAGAAGAAATAAAAAGTCGAGTCGTGGGATTAATATTTTTAAGATTCGATATGAAAACAACAAAATTCGAGGATTTGCCATTTTAACACGTTACTTATTGAAGAATTTATGCGTACTAGCATTCACTCGTCTATCGCACAAGAAGGGTCGTTGGTCAGACCCTTTACAAAATGAACAGAAATTAGTAGTATAATACATATATAAAAACAAAGGCGAAAGGAGAAATTACAACAAATGTCGATCTATGAATGCGGGTACCTAGACGGTAGGTCTATATAAGATGCGACTCAAAGCTTTCGGATAATTATGCAGAAACATCATAAAGCTTCGAACCACGAATATATGCATCTCGTTGATGTGTAATTTAAATGCATAAAGAATGGTTTGTTATATGTATAGCAGTCGTTCGTGCAGCTTTAATATAGCTGTCGCAATGTTGGACGACATGCGAGAAGTATAAACAAAAACTTACAGCGGGTGATAATCACTACGAACGACGTGATCTAATAAGAAGTAAGCGCATTCGTGGAAGTCTCCACATCATCAAACTCTTGGTCGAAGCAGCAAATCCGACTCCTGACATATATAATACATATTTTGATGGAGTCATTGTGACAAAGTGCGAAAAATTTAAATACATACGTCTTTAACCACCTATGAAATTAAGGTAACGGTGTTGCACGTGGAGTTAACATGGGGTAACTTAAATGGCTCGAACGATCTGTAACAGAAAAATGCCGCTCAAACTTAAAGGTGTATTATACATTACAGTCACTCCAAAATACTCGTACGTATTACAATGTTGGACAATTTTATTTTATCTTAATAAAAAGAATCCGCACTTGCGGAAGTCCTAAATTTAAGAAACCGATAGTAGAAAAACTTCAAGTTGAAGAACCTAGTAGGTTTGCTATGTTGAACTAAGATTGACGAAAATCCGTCCGAAAGGATACTCAAGAATCAAGTTTCAGTCCAGGTTGGAAAAATAATCGGAAAGCAAAATAATTGCGTCGTTCAATTGGTAAAACATCAACAAATTCTTGGTCTCACTAACGAGATGATCCAAAATATTTTGAATAGTTCCACGAGCTTAGCCTATCTCACAAATAACGAAGTGACAACGCAGATACGTGGGATAAATATATAGCATGAGATATAATTACAATATATGTATAATACCTGGTTCAATAGTTAATAAAATAAGAATGAGGAGAAGTCCCATTAACGCATTTGTAGTCTTGGGTGTTTGCAGGGTTACATACGACTATCTTTCGACTGATTCGAAGGACCGAAAGCTTATCGTATTCGGCCGAGTACTGCGCTAAAACTTAGGTAATTATGCCACCTTGATTTAGTTGTTGCACGGAGAATATCACAAGTTCATAGATACGTCAGCCCATATAATTCAACAACAGACTTCAACGATGATATGAAGGTACATAAGATTTATCATATGTAATGTATTCATTTTTTGGGATAATATGAATACTTTTTGGGGGAGCAAAAGTAACATGGGAGGCAATTACCTCTTGGATGTCATGCACATCTTACTACAAGCAATTCTATTTTTCGTCTTGCATTTGTAAAGAAAGCATCCTATCCTACAGGCACGCTAGAAAACTTACCTGGAATGTATTATTGGGGATCTCCCTCTTTATTTGAGTTGGAGCCGACCGAAAACCTCTTGCCGATTTTAGGGTCACGGTACCCAGTACTCTACATCGAATCAAAACCAAGTAGAAGACACTTCCTACGATTTAGGTTTAAACCATTGCCACCGTGACGCTCCTACTACGGGGCCTACCACTAACAAGTCAGGCCCATACCGGAGGGTACCCGGTAGTCCTGCTAATCAGCAAGACCTTAATGATCGGCAACATATAATGATACTTGTCAAATCGTAGCAGCCTTCTGTGGCGTCAATTGGAAAATGTTTACAATGAGAACAATGGTTGCTCTATCCTCGTTTATTATTACACTGTTTTTTTTTTCAGAACTTAACACTCAAGTGAGTATGATTATATTTATGATGCCAAAACATGTGTTAAGTTTTTCGGAAAAGGGGCAGAAAGAGAAAGAAAGATGTTTGGGCTCAGTGGCTATTTCGCTCCATGGACGGCATCCAACATTTAATGCGGAGACTAAGTTATTAGTGTAAATTGACTTAATGTTGTATTTGCAAATATAAGCAACTAAGTAAGGAAAGAAACCTTTTGAACAGGTAAACGAATTGGAAGAAGACACAAAGGTAAGCGATCAACGCATTAAAATATAAGACGATTATTTGAATTTCGAATTTTACTCTAAGCATTATCACCTGTTTATCCAAAAAAAGTTAAATATCTGTGTGTCATCTTAAATAGCTATATTTTGGACTATACTAAATATATACTAAACATGCGAAGTCGAAAAACGCCAATACTCTGCCAGGTTTCTGGTTGTGTCAACGAGCTGAAAGCTACACCTAGGGCCTGTCACCGAGGAGAGTCCTTTTGATTTGCACAGCTATGATAAAACCAATGTCTATGCGCTACTTTGCGAAATAATCTCGTACCTAAATCGTTATTGCAGCTTTCACTCATCAACGAGTAACGGTTTGTCTGGGCTAAATGTTTAAGACTGGAGACTGTAGTGACAGTCAAACTGCCTTGCTATACCCCCTCATTATATTCAATCGGATGCAAAAAGGCAAAGCTTCCTTGAATGGATTTGGAAAGCAGAATTTGCTGAGGCACAAGTAGATCTCGGCAAATGAGATCGTCGATGAACTTACTTAGCAAAACTCGGAAGAGTGCTTCCCATGACTTAAACCCGCACTGAGCATAATTAAACGAAAATAGATTGAAAAATTTCTAGATTTCGGCCGTTGCAAAAACTACCCAACTGTCTACTCACCTGTCCGTGAATACTTGTGAATTATGAGTAATGCCAAAAACTAGTAGATAAAGTGACCTTCTTGAGAGCCATAAATACTTCTTCAAAAGGCAATCTGATTTTCTTTACAGTTTGTGTGTAAGTGGGATGTTGATTGTATTTACAAAAATTAGTGGAGTTTGACATGCATATAGTTAATTTTATTTATGGCGTTGGTACTGCCAGCGTTGGTTAGATGTGGTGATGGCAGTTGAGTCTCTTCTGAGCTCAATTATAGGAGGCATTCATTTCAATGTTGCAAGCAGGAAAGAATAGTTACTGATGTCTCTAAAAAGACAGCGGCTTTTCTGTTATCCCTTGACAGGAAAGACTGTAGACTTTTTACTGCCTTCTACGACAGTGGCGATGACGATGATTACGACCACATCAAGCTGCAAATACCAGCGCTGATGTGGATAGAAAATTTTTATTAAATGGGACATCAAAGGAGTACGAGTATTTGGGTATGTGAAAGCTCTGTTCGAAGTGGGTACCGCGCTTGCTGACAGTTGACCAATCAGCAACATGTTGATGATTCAGAGAGCTGGTTGGGGCTGTTTTAGAGAAATAAAAAGGATTATTTCAAGCTGTATGTGACAATGGATAAATAATGAATCCTCTTACCTGTTCGCAAACCTAAAAAAAATGCTCGCCGGAAGGAGATACGGCTCCAATGAAGAGGTGTTCACCGAAACTGAAGCGTATTTTAAAGGTTTGAACAAATCGATCTATAATAAAGGCATAGAAATGTTAGAGCGGCCCTGGAATGATTGTATCACTCTAGAAGGAGGCTATGCTGATGAATAAGATCGAATTTTGTGAAAAAAATATTTTATTATAGGTTGGTCTGGGGCCTTTCCAACTACCTGTTACACATATTACATTACGGCTTCGTGTTTAAAGTAGTCATTAAACATGCAGGCGATAATTTTTTAATATTTTGCATGCTTCAAAATTTTATCATACCCATTTATTGTACTTCCTTGGAACAAGTAACAATCGACTTTGTTGAAACAACATAGACACACAATCAGGGTTACAGAAAACATGACAAATATTTTTTATTTTATTCTAGTTGTTCTGGTCAAGTTTAGCGGAACTAGGACGAAAAGAAGATTTCAGAAGATTTCAGCAAGCCTTTGCGATGCAGTATTGTAATGGTCTGTCCAAGTAATGGTAGTGCTTAAAAACAAAGTCCTTTATTTCGCATAGTATCAACAGTTGAGCATCTCATTTAAATTGGTGTGAAGTTAGAGGTTGGCTTTCGTAGATTACCATCCCGATCAACTTGTTGTGTAAAGGGAGAGAAAAAGCTCACCTGAAAAAGTTTGTACATATAGTACTCTAAGTCATGCTTCTTTGGATGAGATAATATAATAATCACATAATAAAATACGCGTAAAGCACCACAAAAAAATTAAAAAGCAAATCCGTAGAGTTTAATAATCAAAAAATACCAAATTCCTACAAATAACAAATTAAATGTGAGGTCGTATTTTTCATAAAATAATGTTAAAAATCTTTTTATTTTCTTGTTTTATCTTAAAAATTAATTAAAAATAAACAAAAATAGAAAAAAATTTATCGAAGAAAATGTTAGCATCTACTTTTTAGTGTTTTAGTTTGACACTGTATGAATGTCCGACTTTCTTTCAAATTTTTCTCACAGTGCATTGGTATACAGGAAAATAAAAATCATATGCTGGCATCTTCCTCTGCACTGTTTTTCAGTATTTTTAACTGATTTGTAGTATTTTTAGGTGTAATGAAATAAATACTTAAACTCATATTGATAAAATCATCATAATCTTATCTTTGTTTCTTAGTCTTGTATTTGAAATACGCCAGAGCAATGCAACTTCCATAAGCCACTTCTACTATTGTACTATGTAGTATGTACATTTAATACATACATATATATTTGCCTTACATCCGATAAAGTAAGATGGGCTGAAAGCTAGTCACCACTTAAGTGCTTGCGTTGCATGCAACATTTAAGTCATTGAAACAATTAAGGCAAAGATAATTTTCACAAAGTTAGTGCAAAACACCTGCTGACAAATTCAAGTACTTCTCTTCCTCTAATAAACAGAATACTCATTATCGATATTAAATTCATCCCTTATTTATATATAAGCATCTGCAATTGCCCTTCTAAAAAGGATGGTTTGTTGTACTTGTAGAACACACCCTACTAGTTTATAGATGTACTATACAAAGTGATTCTTCCACGAAAAGGCAAGCATCTAATCAATGTGAATGTTCACGACTATGACTCAATTGAATTAAATCCCCTTGATTTTTCAGTTATTCCTTACAACACCATCACTGTTATATCAATGAAAACATCTCAGCATTTTGTTCAAGTGCTTCCTGAGTGTAACAACACAACACCAGGCAGCGAGGGTAGCGAGCCTTCTCAATCCCACAGGGGTGATAGAGCAAGCAAAAAAACTGAGGGGTAGCACGAATAGCGGCGATACTTACATTTGGTGTCATAAGTCGTAAATATTTCCAGCAATTATTTACTTTTCTCATTCAAGCCCTTATTGATGTTTATTTCACGGTGGCTTGGTAAGCTAACTAAACTGTTCAAGAATTGAAATATTTCCCACAAGTGATTCTCTGTAACGAAGGGTGAAAAATCTTGAATTCGTGATATTTGAAAAAAAAATCTTTTTTTTAACGTCGCAAATATATTTTATATAGATTTCATATATATGTACTCGTATGTACGTGTTATTCCTTTTTTTAGTGTAACACATATTAATTAAAAATTACACTTTGTCATTCATGCAGTACGTTTGTGAGAGTAGTTCATATTTCAATAATTAACAATTTTGATTAAATTAAATTCATCAATAAACCGTTTCCCATACCAAAGCTTTTGTAGACAAACAGTGAAGTATGTGCCTGCGTTCGCAATTCAGTATCTACAACACTTTATTTACTGCAAGTACGCTCCCCGACAACTGGTTGAGACACCCATCTGATTTCGGAGTTTCTTGATAATTTAGTTCCGTACGTCCTGCAAATATTTCTGTTAGATAATCATCACCAATTTATAAGAAAATTCTAATCACTATAAATCCTTTTTTTCCCTTAATTTTCTTCGAATTTGCAATTTGCCCCTAATTACCAGCGACAAGTGGTTGAGACAGGGTATAAATAGTTAGGAAGCTCGGTTGCGGGTTCCATTCGCAGTTGACTTGTTAATCAGTTTTAGTGATTTTAGTAGGACAAAATCCTACGAGAATTAATTAAAAACCCAATCCAGTCTCAACCACTTGTCGTGTGTAATTAGGCAGAAATTGAAAATTCCAAAAAAATTAAAGGAAAAAGGGGACTTACGGTGTTTAGAATTTTCTTAGAAATTGGTAATGATTATCTAACAGTAATATTTGCAGCACATACGGAGCAAAATTATACAGAAACGCCGAATCAGGGGTGTCAACCAGTTGTCGAGGAGTGGTTTTGAAAATGTTCGATTCAGCTAGTATTGGAGGTTTTTCCATCAAGTGGGCCACATTTTTGCAGCATCATTACGATATTACACAATAAGCATAGTAATAAGTTTTTTATATGAGTATTTCGATGTACATATTTTGCTCCTCTTCTAAATTTCTTCTAATTTGCTCAGATCTCAAATATTCTATTATGGTTTATCCTATATGTCCTAATATGTAAAGGTGCAATTGTTGCAATCAATGCATGTATTTGCGCTAATTGTCTGCCGTTCTTTCAACCATACGATTTTCATTCCACAACTTTAGTCGATAGCATGGTAAGTTGAAGAGTACTTTAATAAAATTTCTCAGAATTGTATTTACTCTCTAAAAGTTCCCGAATACCAGACCTGTGCTCCATACCAATAGGTGGCTTGTGCTACGGCTTCAAAGGTTTTAAATTTGAATAAGGTTTTCATATTCTTTTTACCTATAAATTTCATCCCTTATCTAAAATAACATATTAGCGATAGTCCATGTATCAATATAATTTCCAGGTATTTATACTACGCTAATACAATATATTTTTTTTAACTTATCTAAGCTGTTTCGTAAATTCATTAGTTTGGAGTAATTCTCCAGTCTGTAGTGCCAAAATAATAGATTTGATTAGATTTGATTTATTTTTCTTCTAATTCATTGTACAAAATAATTTAAAATATATAAACATTTCAGATTTTAAGAATAAGAAAAATTCATGACATTCAGTATTTTAAAGTAAAAAAATTGTGTATGTAGAATGCCACTTCAATGGGCTTAAGATCATAATGAACTAATTTTAGGTGGGGTGACCCTCAAAAGAAATATAGATGTAATTCATTCAAGTAAGATAAAATAAGTTTTATAAAGAACAAAAGGAGGAAACGAAAATAAAAACAAAATTTTACACCAAAACAAAGAGCCAATTTTTTACTTTTGTTAAAAACACGTGAGGTATTGAAACAGCCCTTATTGAACGAGGGAGTTTATTAAATAGCCGACAGGTTAAGACAGAAAAGAAGTTACGGAAGGAAATAGTACGGAAATTTGGTATAGGTAGAAGATAGGAAAGGTTTCCATCAAGGTTATAATTGGAAATCAAACGAAAATTACGGTTACCAGACCTCATAAAGAACATTTTCAATACTCTAAAACAGTACAAATGACGAACAGGAAGAATATTTAGATTGCGGAATAAAGGAAAGCTGGAATATCTACTAGGTTTACGACAAATTTTTCTAAGAACATATTTTTGCAGAATCAACAGAGATTGTATTTTATTTCGATATATAGTACATCTCCCCAACAGGCAATTCTATATTGTAGTTTAGACTGAAAAATACCATAATAAATTGTTTTTAAAAGTTTGACTGAACATACATTACTCAAATAGTAAAAGTGTCTGGGAGTGGATGTGGCTTGTAAAGGTCATCCTGGAATCCAGGCAGAGCCCCAAATACTTAAAGTTGTCCACTTTCTCGATTAAAGAATATTTATTACTACAAGCTACATTACAAAAAAAAGTCGGACAGGAAAAACTGGGGTAACAATTGCAGTTTAAAAGGCGATATCTTTGACACTCAGGCGAGTGAAAGTACACATTTGTATCCCAATTGTAGATCCAAAGGACTGTTTAAGCCGTAAGAGAGCAAAAATTCAAAAGAATTCAAAAAACACAAAAGAATTGCTAAGCAAAGGTTCTGCAATGTCACAAAGAGACGGACAGGTGGAACACATAAATTGAAATAATATCATCTACATACATACTTTTTGACAGGTATGTAAATGTAATCGATTTAGAAAATTGAAAAATTACGTAGGTTGTTTTTTTTTTTTAAAGAACTTAGCACTCAAGTGGGTGAATACACTTATAATGCCTCAGCATGTGTTAAGTTTTTTGGAAAATGGGATATAGAGCAAAAGAAAGATGTTTGGGCTCAGTAGTTATTTTTTGCTCCATGGGTGGCACCCAACATTTAATGGGGAGAATAAAGTGAGATTTCTAGTCAACTACTCATCTTACTTGATTTTCGTAAAAAATGGATATATCTTTCAGACTAAGCTGGGATTCGAACACCGAACCTTCCGATTTGGAAGCCAGTCCCCTACCGCTTGAGCCGCGGCCACGGTAGTCAAATAGAAATGCATGTAGCAATAGGCTCAGAAGACTACCTTGCTAATATAAAAAACATTTGGAATATCGCTCTAATTTTAGTATAATTATTTGCTTTTTAGGATAAGTTTATATAATAGCAACTTTCTATTAATGTACTCGTATCATAATCAAATGCAGCTTTGAAGTCCAGGAAAAATCCGACAACTTTTGTTAACGTTTTTAATACACGAGGACTTGTTGGGCTTTAGAAGATATTTTAATTTTTGAAATCGTCCTTTTAATTCATACAGAAACTCATATTTTCTTTCCCATTTACTAAGTTTGTTTTGTATTACTTCAGCCAATACTTGTACAATAAAATCCATGAAACATATGGATATGGAAATGTTGTGCCTCATTCGGTTCTTTTTTCTTGCGGACAGGAAATTTAATTATGTCATAAAAAAAACCGTGTATAGTAATATTCCCTAACATATTCGACAGTGTTTTTGATGTTGAATAGAATTTCTCTTAGACATCTATTATTGTACACTCTCCGTCCACATCCGAATCGTATTTCCGAGGTTGTTCAAAAATAACGGAGGATTCATAAGCTCATTTAATAGCCATTATAGTTTTTTTTTAATAGATTTGCACCGATTTTGAAGTTTTAATTTTTTAACAACTGGATAAGAACCCACCAGTCTATATCACCTCTGATTGAATTACGTTTTGTTTCCTAATTTCTATAATATCATCTACGTTCTCTGTCTATAGTTTTGCTTTATGTTATAGTTTTCTATAGGGCCGGTCAATAAGTCCGTGACTTTTGGATTAAAACAGATTTTTTGATAAAAAAATAATTTTATTTTTCAACGTAGTCTCCCTTGAGCTCTATACACTTTGTCCAACGCTTCTCCAATTTTTTTATCCCTTCCAAAAAAAATGATTTGTCGAGGTCCTCAAAATGACGAGATGACTTCATCATTGGAGTCAAATCTTTTTCCACCAAGCCATTTCTTCAGGTTTGGGAACAAGAAGTAGTCGCTCGGAGCCAAATCTGGAGAATAGGGTGGATGAGGGAGCAATTCATAGCCCAATTCATGGATTTTTGCCATGGCAACTGCACATGTGTGCACCCTTGCATTGTCTTGGTGGAAAAGAACTTTTTTCTTGGCCAAATGAGGTCGTTTTTTTTTCAAATCGTCATTGAATCTGTCCAATAAGTTGGCATAATATTCCCCATTGATTGTTCTTCCCTTTTGAAGGTAGTCAATGTGGATTATCCCGCGTGCATCCCAAAAAACAGTCGCCATAACTTTATTGGCTGACAAACCCACCTTGGCCTTCTTTGGCGCCGATTCACCCTTAGAAACCCACTGTTTTGACTATTGTTTGTTCTCTGGTGTGTTGTGATGGATCCATGTTTCGTCCACGGTTACAAAACGGCGCAAAAACTCCTCCATATTGCGATTAAACAACGCCAAACCTTCCTGTGAAGTTGTTACACGATTGCGTTTGTGGTCGACTGTGAGCAAACGCGGCACCCATCTTGCGGAAAGCTTTCTCATGCCCAAGTGATCATTCAAAATTGAAACCACTGAGCCATGCGAGATCCCTACGGCTTCCACAATCTCTCGCACGTGACTTTTGGATTAAAACAGATTTTTTGATAAACAAACAATTTTATTTTTCAACGTAGTCTCCCTTGAGCTCTATACACTTTGTCCAACGCTTCTCCAATTTTTGTATCCCTTCCAAAAAAAATGATTTGTCGAGGTCCTCAAAATAGGCCTTTGTTTGCGAGATGACTTCATCATTGGAGTCAAATCTTTTTCCACCAAGCCATTTCTTGAGGTTTGGGAACAAGAAGTAGTCGCTCGGAGCCAAATCTGGAGAATAGGGTGGATGAGGGAGCAATTCATAGCCCAATTCATGGATTTTTGCCATGGCAACTGCACATGTGTGCACCCTTGCATTGTCTTGGTGGAAAAGAACTTTTTTCTTGGCCAAATGAGGTCGTTTTTTTTTTTCAAATCGTCATTGAATCGGTCCAATAAGTTGGCATAATATTCCCCATTGATTGTTCTTCCCTTTTGAAGGTAGTCAATGTGGATTATCCCGCGTGCATCCCAAAAAACAGTCGCCATAACTTTATTGGCTCACAAACCCACCTTGGCCTTCTTTGGCGCCGATTCACCCTTAGAAACCCACTGTTTTGACTGTTGTTTGTTCTCTGGTGTGTTGTGATGGATCCGTGTTTCGTCCACGGTTACAAAACGGTGCAAAAACTCCTCCATATTGCGATTAAACAACGCCAAACCTTCCTGTGAAGTTGTTACACGATTGCGTTTGTGGTCGACTGTGAGCAAACGCGGCACCCATCTTGCGGAAAGCTTTCTCATGCCCAAGTGATCATTCAAAATTGAAACCACTTCGTGAATTTTTTCGATTGTTTCGGGTGTAGAGACCTCAATTGGGCGTCCAGGACGTTCGGCATCTTCAGTGCTTGTACGGCCACAACGAAATTCAGTAAACCACTTTTTTACCATTGAAATCGATGGTGCAGAGTCCCCATAGTATTTATCAAGCTTAGCCTTGGTCTCGGTAATGGTTTTTTTTCGCAAGAAATAATGCTTAATAAGCACACGAAATTCACTTTTTTCCATTTTCTCCTCAAATTAGTGAGTAGTCTGATAAAAATAGCTGTCAAACACAAACTAACTGACGCAGCAAGTTTAAATTTTGACAGGAGTCAACTGACAGATGCCTGTTGACAGGAGCAGTGTTGCTGTTTCAGTAAAGAGGTCAGAAATTCAAAAATGCACGGAATTATTGACCCGCCTAGTAATATCACTACACTAGTAATTAGGTTTAAGAGAACGTTAAATAAAATTAAATTTATTAATCGAATAAATAGAGTCTTTGAATTCATCTCTGTGGTCTTGTGTGTGTTGTTGAAATCTCGGGAGGTCTTTATAAAATTGACTATTGAAGTCAATAACAAACCCTTAAACATCTGAAAGCACTGTACTCAAGCAGAAGGAAATACCGGAGCCGAAATCCCAGACAATAATTCGGCCTGACGCTAAGAGAAAATATCGGAATAAATTCATATAGTTGTGTCCAAGGCATAACAAAATTTTGGTGGCAGCGGTGGGATACCAGCCGATAGACTTTACATTGCTCATCGATGGACAAAATGTTAATAATATTCATGTAAGTTGTAAATTATTGTAAAGTTATTACTTCTATTCAAAGTCAAATACATAGACTAAATATCCATGTTCTCGGGATTTCGAATGACAGACAGTAAACTAGAAAGTGAGCCTAGTGATAGTGATAACAGTATTAGTGATATTAATTACAGAGTGTCAGAATTAACTATGGCAGAGATACCAATAAGCGTGTTAATCTCCTTCATTCCAACGTTTAACAACACTAGTGATAAAGTTTTCACATTCATCGACTCATGCAATGATGCCATCGAATTGGCATCAGTAGCACAAAAGGTCGTTCTATTTAAGTTCATAAAAACCAAGATTCGTGGCAATGCCACAACTATTTTAATGAACAGAGAAATAGAAAACTGGGATTCCCTTAAAAAGGAGTTTACTCTAGTGTTCCGAGAACCTCATGGTTCTCTTCAATTACATAGGGAATTAATCTCGATAAGACAGAATAAAGAAGAGTCTGTTGTCCATTTTTTACAGCGCGTGGAGACTCTGCAAAGGCATCTTTTACAAAGCAAACTTTCAAATGTTAAAAGTGAACATAAGACAGGGCAGTTCTAATACATACAAGATGAGACCCTAACAGTTTTCATAAACGGGTTAAAAGAGATATTGTCAACGTATGTTATTACGCAACGTCCCAAAACACTATCCGAGGCTAGTAAGTTTGCGTGCGAAGAGGAACAACGTATAAACCTCATTAAAACAAACAAACAAACCCAGAAAGATTACACCTCTAGGAATTTAGCTAAGGTAAATTCGCAAGAAATAAAATGTTATAATTGCGGAAAAGGAGGACATATTGCAAGGAATTGTAAGGCACCAAAAAACAACAAGAAACAGTTTTCTAAAAATACAGCAAAACAAGAAGAAAATCAGTCTGAGACCGAGCAAAAAGGAAAGCAGTTCAAGAAGAAGGATTTTCCGTAAGCTGTATGGTGTCCGAGGTAACTGTGCAGCTTAGAGCTTTAGATAATTGCGAAAGCCCTAACGTTTTAGTATTAATTAATAATGAGGTAAAAAAGTTACTTATAGATACAGGAGCCGAGATCTCCTAAATCAAAACTAACTGTGTGTATGAGGATGAGGTCAGTTCAAAAGTAAAAATAAAATTTAGTGGAATAAGTGGAAAAACGCGTGAAACAATGGGTGAAACACAGGCTGAACTCAGATTTTGGCCCTGTTCAAACAAGACTAAGTTATGTAAAATAAGTTTTCAAGTTATTGAAAATAATTTATTAGGCGCGTATAATGGACTAATAGGAGACCATTTCCTTAGAGAAGTTGGGTTTAATATACCTTAAATGATGATAATAGAGAAATTCCATTAAGATTTCTATATGAAGAAAATATAACTAAGAAAATGTCAGAGGCTTTCAGAATAGTAAAAGTTAACGACACCATAAACAAAGAAATTGTCATTCCCAAACAAGAAATTAGCGCAGGAGTAATAGTATAAAGTTGCGTTACGTCCAACAGAAATGGTAGATGCCCAGTTTCGGTTGTAAATACAACGGACAAACCTGTAGATTTAACAAATGCTAGATCACGCAGATCTAATTTTAGTGACTTTTGTATGTAAAGAACGTCATCAAAAAGTTTCGGGAAATGTTTGCACTGAACATTTGAATAAGGAAGAGCAAGAAAGCTTGCTAGAAATAGTAAAAGAGTTCAGCAACATTTTTAGTGTCGAGAATGAAAGACTTCAGTGATGAAACATAGTATAAGGGCGACAGATTTCTCAAAACCAGTTTTTACAAAAACTTATAAATATCCAAAAGTTCACGACGAAGAAGTTTGTGACCAAGTAGTAAAATTAAAAAACAATGGAATTATCCGTAATAGTAGTTCTCCTTGGAGTTCGCCTTTATGGATAGTCCCTGAAAAAGCTGATGCAAGTGGAAAAAGGAAGTGGCGCGTGGTAATTGATAACCGAAAGTTAAACGATTTAACTATATCGGACAATTACCCTATGCCCAATATAAATGAAATTCCATATCAGCTTGGAAAAGCAAAGTACTTCTCCATCCTGGAAAGGGGATTTCCAGAGGAAAGAAATCTCATATTTAAGCCATATTATAACAGATAAGGGCGTTAAATCCGACCCGGGCAAGATTGAGTGCATCGTAAAAATGGAGCACCAAAGAATCCAAGAGGAATTAAATCGTTTGTAGGGATGATAAATCGACTATTGAAAAAGGACGATCGTAAAATTAAAAGAACTTATTACGAATTATCCGATATTGCAGTACCCAGATTTCAATAAAATCTTCGTTATTACGACAGATGTTTTAAATCGAGGCATAGGAGCCGTGCCATAACGGGAAAAATCTACCAATACATTTGCGAGCCGTACGCTGAATAAAGCCGAAGTCAATTATAAAACTAGAGAAAAAGAATGTTTGGCTATTGTATGGGCTACAAAACAGTTTAGACTATATATTTATGGGACAAAATTTATGATCCAAACAGACCATAGACCTCTAACATGGTTGTTTCGTGTCAAAGATCCTGGTGGATTAGAGGTAAGGTGGCGTCTGAAATTAGAGGAATTTGAGTACGGCATCACTTACAAGAAAGGCAGAGAAAATGTAGTGGCTAATGAACTAAGTAGAAACATTGAAATAACTGAAAAAGAAAAAGAAGAAACTTGGCAGAATTTAATGAGTCTAATTGAGGAGGAAGGTTTTGAAACTAGAAACGAAGACGATCAAGAAGTAAATAATCAAAGTACATATAGGCATCGAAAGCAATGAAGCAGATATTAGTAATTACGATAAGCTTCCATCGAAAAGGAGAATGATCAGGTTAATAAATCAGGAGAAATTTTGGTAGGAATAAATGTATAATTACAGGAGAATGTAGAAATCTTAAATGACATGAATAAAAGAGACGCTATATTAAAAGAATATCATAATGGTTTACTAGGCGGACACACGGGACAAAAAGCTACATATGCGAAGGTAAGAAAAAAATATTACTGGAAAGGAATGCAGAAGGACATCGAAAACTCTGTGAGAAATTGTCCTTTGTGTCAAACCGAAAAAGTTAACCAATCAGAAATCCAATGAAAATCGTCAGGTTTGCTGACAAGGCTTTAGAAAAGATTATGATAGACATCGTAGGTCCTCTTGAAGCAACAGAAGAAGGATTCAAATTTTGGCTAACCATCCAAGATGATCTTTCAAAATTCATCAAGTTTATACCACTAAAATCCAAAGATATGCAAACTGTTGCAAAAGTTGTTATGGAAGAATAGATTATGAATTTCGTTATGCCAAAAATAATTTTATCAGACAATGGATAGGAGTTCTGCAATAGTATTTTTGAAGAATTTTGTAAAATGCTGGATACAAAACAAATCACCACAAGTGTAGCTTATTCACAAGCCAATGGCAGTGTTGAAAGAGCTTATTGCAGACTGTTAGAGTATTTTAAATCAACGGGACAAGAACTCAATCAACTTAAAGATTGGCACAAACATATGCCATACGCAGGGTATTGATACAATAGCACAAGACATAACACAACCGGTTATGCTCCCTATGAACGTATATTCGGTTTTGACGTCAACAGACCCAGGAGTGTTGATTCTTATAACGAGCAATCAGTGTTCGATTATATCGAATAGCAAATATATTTGAAAAACAAGAAGTAGCAAAGCAAAATACTAAAAAGAGTAGAGTGAAATCAAAGGTAACATGTGATAAAAAATTAAGCAAAACTATAGAGTATAAGGTTGGTCAAGAAATGTTAGTTAGAAATGAAAGAAAGGGAAAGTTGCGAAGTCAATATAAAGGTCCATATAAAATAGTTGAAATAAATGAATATAATGTAGGATTACACATGAATGATAAACAGCAAAAGTTCAACAAGTCTAATGTCAAGGATTAGTAATTAACTTAGATATGGCTGTATTGGAAGAACCCAGCTTGAAGATGAGAATCGCGATAAATTCAATTGATGGTATTTGTATTGAATCTGAAATTACAAAATTAGATCATAGGATTCAAATAATTGCAGGAATAGTTGGTAAACCAAAACGACAAATACGAGGTAATAGGAACAGGTTTTAAAGTCCTTTTTGGAACTATGGCAATGGAGATGTTTATTATTATTACAAGGCTATTCAAAATGTTTTCAAGAACGAAGAAATTTTCAAAAATGGTATGGAAGAAAACGTTAGAGTCTTGAGTCAGTTAAATAAGCAAGTTCTAGACAGTGCTAGAAATAACCAGGTGACAGCTACTAAAATTAATGAAGTCATAAATGAAATTAATAAAGTTAGGGATAGCCAAGAAGGTTTTAATCAAACACTTCTTATCATTAAATACTTTGAGGATATTAAAAGCAAAATCGATCATAAGTTTATGCATTTAGAATTAGAAATAGAGCATGTTATAGATAGCCTCTTATTCATACAATCAGGTATACTGCACCCAAGAATTACTATACTTAACGAAATCCAAGAACTCAAGGATACTAAATTATTTGCAATAGAACCTAATGTAGAGAATTACTCAGAAATCCTAAAAATTATTGAAGTAAAAGCATTTATAAAAGATCAAAAGATTATAATCCTTATTTCTATTCCGACAGTAACAAGAGAGTTATTTTACATCTATGAAGTAATTACTATCCCAAAAATGGAATTGTAATATTAGAAATAAGAGACAAATTTGTAATAATAAATGAAAATAAAGAAGAATATGTCTTAAAAGATAACTTAAATGATTGTAAAATACTTAGTAATGTTCACGTTTGTAAGCCATAGATAAATATGAAGTACTTTAAGTTATGACCTATGAGACAAATATTCCTACGGAGACTTGGAAGACTGCTACATAAATACTAAGCTAAGAAATGTAAGAATTCACCAAGAACTAATAGCAAAAATTTCTGCCAAGGACATACATGTACTGTTGGACTTATCTACAGATATTCAAAATCAACGAAACTTTTGGTCGAAAGCATTAGACAATATTCCAGAACGCTCGCAGGGAATACTAATGTCCTTATTTGGAGTCATTAGCCTATTCGGTATTACCTACTTTATCTGGAAATGCAAATCTGGAAGAACAACTTTCGCAATCTTCAATAAATGTTTTAATAGAAAGCACCGAGTTAACCCGGAAATAACATTAACGATACCTGAAGCCAGCATCTCAACGGAAGCCTTGGAACTACAGACAACAAAATCCAATCTAAGGCTAAAATATCCATAGATGTGTTTTAAAGGGGGAGGTGTTATGCAGTTACCCAGACGCTACGTCAGCATGGGAATTTTTTCTCTCAAACAACTAACTCAAGTTTCAAAATATGTTCTCATGCTGAGTAAGCAATAAAAAATTATAAATAGAGGGAAACTCGCAACAAATGTTGAAGTTGGAGTCAAACCTTGTTATCATATAGTAATATCACTACACTAGTAATTAAGTCTAAGAGAACGTTAAATAAAATTAAATTTACTAATCGAATAAATAGAATTTTTGAATTCATCTCTGTGGTCTTGTGTGTGTTGTCGGAATCTTGGGAAGTCCTTATAAAATTGGTTATTGAAGTCAATAACAAACAAGCTTCATGGTGGACGTAGCTAATATACGCTGGCTAACAAGTAATTACTTTTCTGCGTACTTCCGCTTTTACAAATACAGGCCACCTGTTTTGGCACTTAAGTAAACACTGACGGATCCCCGCCCACACCTCTCAGATCACTCTGATCTGGAGCTACCTGGCTACGAACTAGTGTTGTTATTCTTTCCACAGCGCGGTCTCACCATTTATGTGCGTAGTGATGTAGATTACCAAATTCCACCACAATGTAGTCCCTGTTCCAACCCGGAATTCAATTTCATGTGGTTAAAATTCCGTCTCCGTAAGCAAATTATTCGCTACTGCTTTATTTACATAAGCCCCAAACTGGACAGCAACTCGACCTTTCACGATTTTGTTACGCTATCTGACTCCATACAAAGAATTGTATCCATGTACCCTCATACTGAAATCGTGATTACGGGCGATTTCAATATACTCGTACACAATTCAGCTGGACTTCGATATTCTGGACAGACAACACTCGAAGGACGGTGTGTTCTCGTGTCGTCCACCCACCACACAGTTAGAGAAAAGATTCCTAAAAGAATTGTATGGGAATACGAGAAAGCCAATAGGACTTAACACCTTCTTTAGGAACCTCGCTGCATTATCACCTCGATAAATAAAAGTTCAGTGTGCTATCCCCTCTAGGCTCGTCGGGCCACTGTATTATATCAGCTAATTTCTCGTACATCGACCACACAGTTAGAGAAAAGATTCCTAAAAGAACGGTGCAGTTATACGAAAAGACAATTGAAGCGGACTTAACAGCTTCTTTAGGAATTGTAACTGACCGTTAAATTTTCCCGATTACGACGTGGATACCGCTGCTGATATGATCACAGACACCATCCTCTTTGGAATGAGATCCTTTAAATCGGATGAAGAGTATCAAACCAAAAGGAAAAGCGTAGTACAACTCGAGCTGGAAAGAGGCTATCAGAGTTAGAGAAATGTCTTTTCGGCTCTACGAGACCAACTCGACAGAGGAAAATCGAAAAAGCTTCAAACGAGCCTGAAATGACTAAAGCGATGAAAAACTAAGGCAAAAATACTACAATGTTCCAAAGGGATAATAATCAAATTTTTTGTTCGTACGTCAAAATTATTATTCATCCTCCATCCCAACGCACATATATGTTACAATAGCATTGCAGCTGCCAGATTTTTCGAAAAAGGCAATCTGCTGGGTATAGACTTTGCAGCCAGCTCCACACTTCCAGATTGTGGTTCGCTCCAGCCTGCACTTGAGTGCGTCGAATATCCAATGGGACGAATCCGCTTTCGCAATCACATATTGGCAAGGGTACCTAAAGATCTTACATCCACTGATCTAGATCGTAAATCTCCTCTTCTTCTGTAGAGAACGTATAACCATATTTCAGAGTACGTCCGAAAGTGGGCTAGATGATATACTGCTGAGCATTCATAGCGAGACGGCTGTTACGGTTCAAGGTTCGAAAGGCGGAATGCTACTGGCGATTTCTGTGGAGCGCTGGTGGAGGAAACAGCGATAGAATAAAGTGAAACATGAGCCATTTCATCGGTGTTCGAGGGTGTCCATTGACTGGCTGATATTAGCATCACCGATGAGTTTTATCGCACTATTTGGAATCTTATTTAGTTGGTGCGGAGATGATTCAGGCGCATCGGACTAGATGTGCGCTGACCCAATTTTGTGCGGATGAATGTCTTATATATTGACGCCAACTCAGAAGGGGAAAATTATTTCTTACATCGTTTGAGGAAACCTATACATTTCGCAGCATTTTTAACGACACCGAATATGTGGTCATTCCAACGTAAGTTTGCATTGACACACATACCGAGAATGGAAAGTTTATCGGTTTCGACGATGTAAGTGCCAATCATGGATAATGGCTGGGTGTTCAAATTTCGCTTTAACGACATCACACAGCATTGTGTTTTGGAAGCATTGAATTATACTCTGTTAGTGTTTCACCAATTAGTTAATATCAGAATTTAATGAGCTTAACATACCCTGCCGTTCCCATTCTACAGTAGAAGAGCAGGGACTTGAGTCCGGGAATGAATATGAAAAGCAGAGAGTACTGTCGTCAGCAAAGGAATATATTGATTAGAAGTAGCAGACAAGAGATCGTTAATGAAAATAAAAATGGTGTCGGAGACATAACGGAGCCCTGGGCCACACCAGCATTTATTTTGTGAATATCAGGCTTGAAACCGTCTAAGACAACTGGAATTGAACGTTCCGAAACGTAATTCCTAATCCATTGAAGAAGAGACTCATCGATCTTAGAAGCACGCATTTTTGACAAAAGAGCCTGATGCCAAACTCTGTCAAATGTCTTAGAAATATCAAGTATAAATATCTTGCTTTTGCCAGATTGATGTACGCTTTGGTTCCACTTAGTAGTTTTAAATGCATTTTACTATCTTAATCATTAACCCTTACATACTAACAAAAAATGCCTAAATGCTAGCTTAAAATTACTTACAATCTTATACTAACTTACTGGCCCCACACAGGCACTCTAAGCTACTCTAAACTCTTACATCTATGTCTTTCGACTTTGTTTACATTTTATTTATTAATACTGTTGCTATGAAAACCATATTGCCGGTCATTGAGAAGTTTTCGTGTTTCGAGATATTTCATGAGCTAACGATTTATCACCGTTTCCATGGAAAGAGGGGCCGTAAGTGCTATGGGACTGTAGGAGGAGAGAGAAGATGATTCGCCATTTTTAGGGACGGGATGGACAAATGCTGTTTTCCATCTGCTCGGGAAGTATCCTAAAGAGTAGGATTGATTGATCAAGCTTACGCAGTGGTTTTTCCCGCGTAGAAGAACACCTCTTCAGAAGAAGGGGCGTTATACCATCTGGATCAGCGGATATATGTATGTTGAGACCTTTAAGTTCACTTGCTACTATTCGAGTGCGAAAGTGGATTCGTTGCATTGAAAATTCGACGCACTCAAGCGGAGACTAAGCACAAAGTGGGTGGTGTGGCTCAATGGTAGTGGACTGGCTTCCAAATCGGAAAGTTCGGTGTTCGAATCCCAGCCTCGCCCGAAAGACATATCATCCATTTTTCCAGTTAAAGAAAACAAGTAAGACGAGTAGTTGACTAGAAATTAACATCAAGCCAACTTCCACTAAGAATTTGGTCACCCCATTAAATGTTGGATGCCACCCATGGAGCGAAATAACCGCTGCGCCCAAAGGTCTTTCTTTCTCTCTCTTTCCCATTTTCCAAAAAACTTAACACATGCTGAGGCATTATAAGTGTATTCATACCCACTTGAGTGTTAAGTTCTTTTTAAAAATAAAAAATAAAAAATCTGGAAGTGTTGAACTGTGCAGCATGCATATTGGCCTTGTCTAAAAAACTAACAGCTGGAATGTTATTGTGGATGAGAGTTGTGATGTAGAATGATGCCGAATTTCTCATGTTTTTGACAAACGACCAAAGGCTTTTACTACCTTTGGGACATTGTTCTATTTTTTACCTCAGGTTTTGCTCGTATTGTTATTTTGCACGCTTAGGAAAAACGTTGCGGTCGTTCCAGGCTCGTTCAAACTTTTTTCAGTTTTCCTCGGTCTGGTTGGTCTTGAAGAACCGAAAAAACGTTTACAACTCGAGTTGTTCCATGCCTTTTCTTTTGGTTTGATACTCTTCATCCGGCGAGGATCTCATGCTAAAGATATTAGTGTTTGCGATCATGTCAGCATCGGCGTCCACTTCGTTATCGAGGAAGCATAGCGACCAGTTAAAATTCCTAAAGAAGCTGTTAAGCCCGCTTCAATTGGCTTTCTCGTATTGCCAACTGTTCTCTTAGGTACATTTTCTGTATGATCGGTGTACGAGAAATTAGCTGATATCACACAGTGGTTCGACGAGCCTAGAGGGAATAGCACACCAACGGTGTACTTACCAGGGTGAGAAGTTGAAAACAAGTCCAGGGTGTTGGCGGTATGATTATCAACGTCTGGTATTCGTGTGGGCTGATTTACAAGCTGTGTTAAGTTATTTGCCGCAGCGATGATCTCAACACACCGTCCTTCGGGTGTTGTCTGTTCAGAATGTCGAAGCCACCCAGGATTGCGTACAATATATTGGAATCGCTCGTAATAACGATTTCAGTATGAGGATAATTGGATACAATTCTTTGTATGGGGTAAGACAGCGCATCAAACTCGTTAAAGGTCGAATTGCTATATAAAGGGTCCGCCAAAAATGTTTTTTTTTTTTTTGAAAATGCTATAAAAAAAACTACTGAATATTTTCTCAAATTTCTTTTTTTATTTGAAAGTACAATCCTTCCGGTTATTAATGGAAAATAATTTCATTCAAATGGCTGCCTCGGCTGGCCAGGCAGTAGCCTACACGATCGGTCCAATTTTTAAGCACATTATCGATTGTGTGCAGCTGTATTTCACCAATGGCTTCACGAATATTGTCCTTTAAAGCGTCAATTGTCTCTGGCTTGTCGGCGTAACACTTATCTTTTACGGCACCCCACAAATAATAGTCCAACGGTGTCAAATCGCAGCTCCTGGGTGGCCAAACGACATCAGCTCTGCGGCTGATAATGCGATCTTCAAAAACAGGGCGCAAAACATCGAGTGTAGCTTCGGCTGTGTGGCACGTAGCGCCGTCCTGTTGAAACCAAATGTTGCCAATATCCTCCTCTTCAATTTTTGTGAACAAAAATTCGTTCAACATGGCCCGATAACGATCGCCATTGACTGTAACGGCCATTCCTTGCTCATTTTCGAAGAAAAATGGCCCAACTATGCCTCTGGACCAAAATCCGCACCAAACAGTGACTCGTTTTGGGTGTATCGGCTTTTCAATGTATGCGTGCGGGTTTTCTGTGCCCCAAATACGACAATTTTGCTTGTTTACATACCCGCCAAGATCAAAATGAGCTTCATCTGAAAAGATGATTTTTTTGGCAAAATCGGCATCTTCTCTAAGTCGATCGCAGGCCCACTTAGCGAAGCGAAAACGCATTGGATGGTCAGTTGGCTTCAACTCCTGAACCAATTGGACTTTGTATGGCGTCATACCAAGGTCTTTATGCAAAATTCGTCTCAATGATGTCTCCGAAATGTTCAATTGTTGAGAACGACGGTGAATTGATGTTGATGGCGCTTCACGCACACTTTCTGCCAGAGCAGCAATATTCTCGGGTGTACGCACTGTTTTTGGCTTTTCACGCTTTGGTTTATCGATGAGGATGCCAGTTTCTTTCACTTTTTTCACAAGATAACGAACATACGGAGCTGACGGTGCTTCTCTTCTTCCAAAATCCGTACGCAATTTTCGCACACATTCTGCAACATTACCATGATTTTCAAAGTAATGTCGCAATATTTCCCGGCGTTGTTCAAGCGTATACACAACCATATTCGTTCAGCGGAAGGATAAAACTAATTATCTGTCAAATCAGACATGAGCTAAGTGTTACCATTCACGAAATAAGTACTAGTTGAAAAAAAAAACGTTAGATGGCCGACTCTTTAGTTTGGAGCTTCTGCAAAGCAATAGTGCATAATTTGTTTGCTGAGATGGAATTTCAACCACATGAAATTGTATTGCGGATTGGAACAGGGACTAGATTGTGATACATTTTGGTAAGTTACATTACTACACACGTAAATGGCGAGACCGCGGTGAGAGAAGAATAATGCCAATAGTTATAATAGTTAGTAGCCAGGTAGCGTCAGATCAGAGTGATCTGAGAGGTGTGGGCGGGGATCTACCTCTGCTTACCTAAGTGCCAAAACTGCTGGTCTGTTTATAGTGGTGGACGTACACAGAAAAGTGGTTGCTTTTAAGGCCGGGAATATTGGCTATATCCATTCTAAATTCCCGCGTCTTTATTAAAAAAAGTCAAACACAAACACCAACAATACAAAACGCAGCGTTGAAATAAAAATTCAGAATTGGTTCACCGAATTAATTTGTTGTAGGTATTATGCTCTTACAACATTACTTAGAAAACAGTGCACCAACTCACTCACCCATAACTCGCTATCCATCAGTTATTGCCTACACTCAGCCACTGCCCATACCGTATGGCGAATACAGTAACGGCAGTGACTGAGTACAAGCAGCAGTATACTTACGACCAGGAGCAGGAGAGGTGGGATACCCTCACTGTGTAATAATTTTTTCCTTCACTGCCCTGCACTACTTGTTTTTTTTTTTTCTTTCTTTATTTATTCAATTTTTTTTCACACGCGCACGCTGTGTACGAGAGTACACTGGTTGGCATGTGCACTCTCCGGTGATCGACACTAGTGTACTATGTTCACATGTATGCACCCGTCGGCGGTCAGTACGGTACTAAATCGTGCGAAGGTGAAACCTCGATTTCTTTTTTGACCGCTTCTTGCAATTTCCGTCCACGGGGACTGCAGTCTTTTTTGGTTACAGTTCCGTTAGGACCTCGTGCGCAGAGAAATCGACAGAGATAGTGCTGGAAACTTTATTCGTTTTGGCCGTGTTCGGGGTGAGGGCACAGTGTCGAATCCGAGAGGTTGGTTGGTTTCAGTGGGTGTCACTTCCACCGATCTGTTTCTCTTTTTCGTCGTCGCTGGAGTAGTGAGACTTTTCGCACTCACGCCTTTGACAGCACTCTCCGTCTCTTTACGCCTTGCGTTTGCAGGTCTGGGTTTCCTATTTAACTGACCGTTAAACAATAGTACTTCAGAGTATGCCTCTTCTGGAGCCCATTCCACATTTCCGGTTTCCCGAGACGAGTGGCCAGAAACAGCACGGTAAGCAAGCACTGGACTATTTTAATGTAGTTTAATTGTAACTGGCAAGACCTCTCCAGTTCTCTATCCATATCCAATGTGAGGACAATCTACCGGACGACGAACCGCAAGTTTCGTCGGAATCAAGTGATCCAACAGCTCCTGGCTCAACTCCAAAATCGGCTGGGGGTTTCAGAATTATGTTGGTTGCGGCCTCCAGAGTCCATGCTCCGGCCGAAGTCGAATGGACCATGGCTGGATTCTCGTTATTGCTAGTGCCATCTGGAATATAATCCTTTGTGGTCACTTCCATACTCTTAATTGTTTTACGCCTAGTTTGGTATATTTGACACTTAGTTCGACGTCTCACCTGAGTTCTTATCAGAACCTTAGGGCCTTTGACCCTTAAGCCTTTCTGCGACGAAAATATCATACGATATTGCCACAATTGGAAGAACGCAGTGTTATGTCTGTAATATATGTAGTATACTGGTGAGCATTGGTTCGAAACCGAAACCAACATTCTGTGATCAACGATAGCAAATCGAAGTAGGCAGAATCTCATTTTAAACTGATAAAAGGAGCCTTATGCCGTTTTGCGAAAACAAAATTTGTCTGATAAACTTAGAAGAGCATTTGTAACGCCTACCTGCTATACGTATGTAGACAAGGATGGCTGGGAAATGTCAAGAGAATTAACACCAATGCTCTCTGAATAACCACTCTAGCAAAAAAAGGTTTTTCATTAGGTGCGCTCAATTTTTTCAATACTGCTCTAACGTACGATATTTTTCCACTTAATCATAGAAAGTTATAGGCTTCGACAAAGTTTACAAATCATCCAATTTTCTTTTTTCAAAACTTGCGGTCAGCCGCATTACATACGGAAATTCATACTTTCAGCCATTACTGTCGTCCCGCAAAGCATATGATAAGGGTTTGGTAAAAAAAAAATTGAATCTGTTTATTTACTAGTGAGATAGCAATACGTCAGTCGGAAAGGAAACAATGGAAACCCCGCGCTGGACATTTCTCAAGCGTTGTCGTAGTCTGTTGTGCGAAAAGGCTTGGTCGGAATATGGGCCGAATAATGCGAGAGAGTTATGGAAAATTGGATCCATCCCATCCACTCATGCAAACGATTCCATGGACGCGTTCGAATTATGTCATATTTCATAACTTGCAATAACAGGGTCATCTATTTTGTCGGTCAGAAAATAATTTTAAATAAAGCGCATTGCATTGTGCATAACCTCACAAAAATATATCCAACGACGACAAATCAAACGATCTTGTCGGCCTGTTCACATCACCAAAACGAAAAACAACTCGTCCAGGAAATTTTTCTTGCAATAAAGATAAACCGGGTCGTGTTGTGTGGTATGTGGCACCGTCTTGTTCCAACCACGTGTCTCCATATGCGACAATTGTGTTTATTAATGTATCCACCGAGTGAACAATGAGCCTCATCGCTGAAGAAAATGTTGTGTGGAAATTGGTCATGCAAACGCTGATGTTCATGCACCCAATCGGCATACGAGTATCTTCTACGCTGGTCAGCTGGCTTCATTTTTCGAGTGAGTAGAGGGTGTTGTTGCAAATACGCCATAATGAGCAGTAAGACAAGCCCAAATATTGTGCTCGCCGTTAAACCGACAGATTTGGATCTTCGTCAATACTTTTACTAAAGGCAGGCATAGTCGTATTTTCTGTAGAGCGTGCATTTCAATAAGACATCTGTGACAGGGCCTGTCTCTTCGAACTGTTAGATAGTTTTGCCTATAGTACGTTAAGATGGACGACTATGTCGACCATAATCTGCTCGTAATGCGCGAAACTTACCTATTACAGAATTGCTATTTTTGTAGTAAGTTTACACAATTTTAACACGTTCAGCGATTGTTAAACGATCCATGTTGTAAAATGATAAACCTTAAACTAAACATAATCAGTCTCGGAGGAAAGTTCGGTTTGACTTATGTGATTAACACAGGGATGTCCAATCCGGACCACGATTGAAATTGAAGTCTTCGGTTCTACTTTTCAATGTGAGTAGCGATTAAGTCATCAGTATTTGCATTGAAAACCACTCTGTTGGTTATGGTGATGATTTGATAACTCAAACACGGCAACTTATCAGTATTTCCAGAGCATGTATTATTGGTGAACACGCTACTCTATAACGCGATCTCAGGATAGTTAAAAATATAATAATATGGAATTTACTTTTTTTCCGTTCAGTATTTTAAATGAGTAACCAGCAAATTTTGTAAATTAATTGACTGAATTAGAAAAAAAATAATTATATAAGTAATCTTACCCAATATGGGTCGTGGCAGAATGTTTTCTAATGTACCGGAACCAGAGATTAACTTTGCAGTTTAAGCCTCTAAAATCTAAGCAAAAGTTAAGATCTATGTAACTATCTGCATAGTTTAATGGAATCGCAACTTTAATGAATGAGGTGAAGACACAAGTTTTTAACTCATGGCAATGCGATTGGTTCCCCTGCACAATGGTAGCTTATTCCGATTACAGGTAATCAGCACTTAGGCATGCATGCAATATCAAATAATAATAAACTTAAATATTTTAATAGCAATGCAGTGGCACTCACCACATTTAGAAGCCTCCTCCTGGTCGGAGGAGGCTCCGCAAGAGTGTATCAATTGGATATACTCTAAGCGTAAGGAGCCTCTCACCTAAGCAATGTTTGAAAGTAATTATGTAGTAGGCCTTCTAACAAAATGTCACCTTGTTAAAATTTGAATTAATTAAAAAAAAAATTAATATTTTAAACCAATAATATAATTTGTACATGTTAACGATTTCTGTTAATATGGCTTTTAGAAATTCAAACTAATCCTTGAAAAAATTTTAATTTGCTCTTTCCAATTTAAGTACTATCGAAAAAATATCTAGATCAATCGTACGCTTCTCCACTAAAAAAAATGTTCCGATTAAAAATATATCCTGCATAAGCATAAGCAAGTGGAAGTTGGCTTGTTGTTGATTTCTAGTCAGCTACTCATCTTATTTGATTTTTGTTAATTGAAAAAATGAATGTCTTTCGGGCGAGGCTGGGATTCGAACACCAAACCTTACAAACGCGCTTACAAACAGTTTTAACCAGTAAAGTAAAATACATTTTTGACTGACCAATTTTTGAAAAGTCATATTGTTTCCTTTTCTAAAAACCGACTAATTTGGAGAGCGTTTTAATACACCTCTTACTCAGATAATTCCGGTCCAATTTGTCCCAAATTTTCATTAAATTTTATGCTGTTAATAGATTTTGATTAGTACTGCAAAAATCTCGAAAGAGTTCTCTGTTTTTAAGAAGAAATTAATTGTATTTTGTTTATGTTTTATATTTAATTTTAAAAGTCTATAGCATCATCTGACAAAAATTCAAATCGCGAGTTATGGTGGACCAAAAAACGTAAATACTATGTATATATGGGGATTTTCTTGTGTGAACTTCGTATTGCGAGTGGATCTTCTGATGATTTTTTTCCGTTTACATGCATATAAAATAATATATCATACGAGTAACAAGCGTAATACTGACATGTATGTTTTTGATACCAAATGAAAGTTGATTTTACTGCCTTTTGAGCGACGTAAGAATTATGGTTATACGGTTTTCAGTTTTTGAAATAATCAATCTAATTCTAAAGACTTTGAAAGTAAAGTTATTTTTTTTAAAAAAACAATACTTTTTGAAAATTCTTTAGCGAGAGCGTATTTTTTTTACCGTTATGTAAAATGCTTTCATTTGGTGTGTAATAATGTAAGATTCAGCTAACATTGGCCAAGAAAAGAACTTTCAAAGTCCTAAGTGGTGCGAATCAATCACCATATGCTCAATATTTTGTACCTACATTATTTTTTTTGCAGAAACTTAAAAAAAATCTGGAAAAAGTATAGACGCTAACATTACTATTCACCTGACCAGAACAATATACATGGTCAAGGAAGGTGATTTTTTTGCTTTCTGCATGCTTAGTTAGCATTGCCATTTCATCATGGAAACACTTACACCCGAACTACGTTTACAATTTATTGAACTACTCGTATATTATCAAAATTCGACCTACCGAGCAAGCAATTCAAGCGATAATCACCAAAATTCGCACTAATTCCACGTTATTGGACATCAATCAAACGACCTCCCCGGATTTTTGGTGAGTGGGCCTTAGAAAAGCTGAAGGATGATTCGATTTTTTATCGAAAAATTGTCTTTAGCTTATTTCTGGGTGAAGGGGGGTCTATCTTCATCCTCGTTCAAGTTATAGGCCGTTAAAGTGAGAAACCTCTGATTTCGAGGCAAAACTCCTTAAAAGGCCGTACCTTTCTAACAGATTTAGTCTGTGCACATTTTTGAAAGAGAATTTCAGTGTTCATTTAATACTAAAATTTCATCGAGTTCGATGAACGCCAGCCAAAATTATGGCATTTTAAAGATAACATTTTGAAAAATCGTTGGCCAAATTTCATCAGAAAAATGTGTTTATCTCGAAATTTTCAACTTTTAGTTCATCTTTTTTTGTCAAAACTTTTGTTTTCTCTTCATTGTCTACGATTTTTATGTCTGACTTTTCCAACTACCAGCAACGGAAGTTAGGCAAGAGTACGATAACTTTGGCGCCAAGAAATAATAACGGTTTTTTGTAGAACAGTTCAAAACAAGCATTTTTTATTATGGGGGGGGGTCTATCTTGCCCCGTTTAGGAGCTAGGGGCAATTTTACAAAAAAAATTAATTAAAATGAAAAAAATATATATTAAAAAATAACTGCAATACTTACAATGAAGTACTGTAAAGGTTTTGGAAGCCAGAAACCTGTTCCTTAATCCTAAATTATTATTTTTGTTAACAGTTTTTCTAAAAACCCCAAATGTAAACTCAAAATTTTGATAAAAAAAAAAAAAAAAAGTTTAGACCAATTTTTTTCAAAATTGTGAAATGAAGTTCTAAATTGGCCATTTGTGGTCAATGGTTATATCAATTCTGAATCGAACACAAAAACCGTCTTCTGTCTTCTAGTTTCTGAGAAAATTGAAAATTACTACAAATTTTTGTTTTGCTTTTTTGGCATTTACGTGGTCTTCCTTTGAGGCAAGTGAATGAATAATTGATTAAACGTCTGGCAGGCGGCTTTATCAACAGTTTTCTTAATTAACAGTACCCGGGTGGCACGCTTCACGGGATTAGATTTACACTCTCTTTTCGCATGTGGCAGGTCCCGCTCTCGCAACTTCGTTGCTTTTCGCCAAGCAGGCTCCTATGTCATCAATAGTCTTCATCTACAGTAATCATTCCCCCCCCTCCCATAGTAAAAACTGCTTGCATTGAACTGTTCTACAAAAAAACCGTTATAAAATTTTTGGCGCCTAAATTATAGTACTCTCCCCGGAAGTTATTGCAAACCAGTATTTTATTCAAGAAAATGGGTCACAAAATAAATCGTGTGTTCAAATAAAAAAATTATTGACTAAAAGCTGTCAGTTAACAAGTAAAACAAAGTTGGAGAATTAAGCCAACGGTAAATTTTCCGCCATTTCGTGGAATGATTTTGTTTAATTCGGTGACGACTTTTGAAATGTGTCGATGTTACTTTATTTACTGATTAAGAATTAACGAGTAAAGTGTTTAGCAAATGTTTAAGAAAAAATATTTTCGATTCGCGAATACACCGATATAATTTTCGTTTACGGTTTCCGTAATGGGGACGCAGGATTAGCTAGATTAGAGTACCAATGGCGATATTCTAGATGGAGAATCCCTTCTAGGCCAACTTTTATCAATGCTTTTCACCGCCTTTCAACCGTCGGCTCAGGACATGGGTTAAGAAGAGAAAGATTGTCTAACATAACAGCAGCAGGAAGGAAGAAGAAAGAATTTTAAAAGCTGTAAATGCAGCCATCTATTAGCACCAGAAGGCTTGCAGCACAGTTGCAAACACATCAAGAACTACAATCGATAGAGTTATTCAAGCCAACCGCGTTTACCTCTTTCATTACACGCCCGTACAGGAACTTTTGTCAAGGGACTTCCAAAAAAGAATTGAATTTTGCCAACGGCTGCTGCATCAACAAGATGAGAATGAGCAGTTTATTCAAAAAATTGTATGAACTGGCGAAGCCCAGTTTACGAGAATGGTCATTACCAAACAACGAAATTGCCACTATTGGGCAGTGTCTAATCTTCACTTAACACGAACAACATCTTCGCAAAGGTAAAGATTCAGTTGAAATGCAGATGTTTTTCTTAACTGTATACCATTTTACAGAAGGCTTAGCGTGAATGTCTGGGCCGGAATATTGGGTAGTACTTTAATCGGGCCACTCATAATTCCACATGTCCTAAATTTAACATTCTATTTAGAATTTTTGAGAGACGAGTTGTGGGAACTCCTGGAAAATGTTCCTCTTGCGTTGAGGCAAAGAATGGTTTTGCAACACGATGAAGCTCCTTATCTTTGTAGCAATAATGTAACTTCGTTTTTAAATTGAATGGACGGTGGATTGGCCGATTTGGTCCTTTTCCTTGGCCACCTAGATCTCCTGACCTAACGCCAATGGATTTTTTTTCTGGGGAGCCATAAAGAATGGGTTTATTTGACGGTGATTTTAAGTCAGGAAGAGCTCCAAGAGAGAATGAATACAGTGGCAGAGGAACTAAGAGGCATTTTACCAAACATTAGTTTGCACTCTGAAATCATCAAACACGCTAGAACGTGCTTCCAAGGCACGAACAACATTTCGAAAATTGACTACAAAAGCGCTTTGAAATCTTGATTCGTAATGTTCCTTTCAAGATAAACGCATTTTTCTGATGGAATTGGTCAAACGATTTTTCAAAATGTTAGCTTTAAAATGCCATAATTTTGGCTGGCTTTCACTGAACTCGACGAAATTTTAGTATTTTATGCACACCGAAATTGTCTTTAAAAAATGTGTACAACAGTTTCTTAAGCTGAATTCCTTAGAAAGCTAAAGACTTTGAAGGAGTTTCACCTCGAAATCAGAGGTTCCTCACTTAACGGCCTATATCTTGGTGGGGGGTGAAAATAGAACCCCCGCTGCGATACAATTTTTTGTTTGCCATAACTTCAGCAATCTTTAGCTTTCAGGAGGAAAACCTAAACTGGGACTCTCTGTATATATGTATTTGGTACAATAGATATTGTAGCTGTCGATTGTCAGTTTCTATGCCGTCCGCTTCTAGTGTGCATACCTTTGCTCCTTTTTGATATTCTTGTTGATAAATTTTGTGGAAAAAGTCTAGATATGGAAGTCAATTCAGGTAATCAATATTTTAATTGTTCAATAAGATTGCAGCACTACATGCTTATTACTAACACAAAATAGCTGCCAAGTTCTCTGCGAAATGTTTTAAACAATTGGATTTCTCTACGAAAGGTAACATCAAATATATTTTTTTTTTCTATTAGTTGACGAGATTGTACAGTTCCAGTGAAGGTAGGAGTACCTGTATGTGCGACAAGCGCCCACACGCGTACACTCTACATATGTATTATATAAATATGAAGCTTTTGTATATACCTTGCTTTATATTATCAAGCTTGATTTGTCCTGATTGCCACCAGATTTTACGCAGGGTTACATTTCAGAATTACAACATAAGTCAAGTCTGTATGCGTTGTTGGGTGCGGGCTACCCGAATGATACGAGATAATATCGTGTCGATTCTCACCTTCCATTCGTAAGAAGGGAGCGAATGGAAGGTGAGAATCGACACGATATTATCCTTCTTGTAAGTGAAGAACAGATGGTTGATGAAGTACTACCCGTGCAACTAAAAAGTGTTTTCAGCAGTTTATAAACATGTTTCTGCAACAGAATACCAGTGCGTTGTCGTTAGCCAAAGTAATTGAAGATTATTTATACCGAGAGTTATAATGAAACCGTTATTACCTGATCACAAATTATATACGCCAGAAAATGCTAGTATTTGTGTCTTTCATATTTCTGCGAATGAATGGCCGCACTTAGCCAATTGTACCAAATTTCAGGATTTTACTAGGCAGAAAGTGGATGTCGATTGTTACCAACATGTTGCAAGTAGCCACGTACCCTCCATTTCATGTACTGAGCTTTTTGCTTATACGGCAAAATTAAGAACAGACGATAATATTTATTCCTTAACATATCCTGCAGAACACTGCAACGGCACCTGTCCACCGCTAGGAGCTGCTTATCGAGACAGTTTGTACCACGCTACTTGAGCTTGGTACATATGAGCATTCATGAAGTTGCTAGAAAAAATAAATTAATTCCGAATAGATTTATTGGCAATATGAAACATCTGAAAATGATAGACTAACTATAGTCATTTGTGACGACATTTGCGTTTACACCCAAAGAAGCTCTAATTACGCATTTCAAAAGCATTCGTACAGTTTACATACTCGTGAGTATTGGTTAAACCATTACTTATATATATGATAATTATATGTAAATCTATTAGTCTATAAGTCGATTATCTAAATTTTTATATATGTAAAATAATTTAAGAAGAAATAAATAATAAATTAAGTAAATAAATAAAAATAAAAAAAAATTATAATGTGCTGTGATATGTATATTCACGAAGTGATACGGGTGCTACAATAATAGAAAAGCTCTTCAGAAGCCAAAATGGGGCGATGGGGAAATTATTCAGAAGTCTTCATTCTCGACTTCTGCTTAGCTTCGGCCAGATGCATAGTAATATTCTCTGAGTCTATATTGAAAAAAAAAAAACAGCAGTATTTTTCTCAAGTTGCCCCTGCGGGTAGGGGTTAGAATATACCCGCGGTAGGAATGCTTGTCGTAAGAGGCGACTAAAATCCATCTGGGCCGGATTCCCAGATCCTCAAGGCAAGGTGTTATGCGACCCGACCCAAGGCCTGAATGGTGCTCGGGATGTAAAATCAATAGAGCACCGCGAACGGAGCCCCCCGGATACCTGGCGTCCTCTGGTTGTAACTTAGCCTTACCGCATTACAGGGGTCTCTGATGCGGTGGACCTCCCTTCCCCCATACTCGTGGGATCTAAATATGAACCTAGACAAAAACAAAACAAATAAAACAAATAATACAAACAACGCAAATAACGCAGTAAATTCAACGAATTTACCACAGTCGTTTGATCCCTTCTCTAAAAGTTCGGCAAATGGATCTACTTTTTCAAGAGCTTAAAAAAGAAGTAGACATACTCCGAGAGGAAAACAAGACTCTGAAAACAAAACATATAAACGAAGCCCAAGAAAGCAGTCCACTCCACTCAACTAGTCGCGAATACCATACGGACGAAGAAGAGCTTACGCGCGAAACAAATTGAACCGTAAAGAAAAGACCGTCTAAGAAACGTAAAGCTGGTTCTTCACCTGAAGTCGTTCCCGATAAGAGCCAGGAGTCACAAAAAAAGCAACTCCCAACAAAATTACGTCTTCCACCTTCAATCAACGTTGTTGTTTCAGACTATAGCAAGTTGCATTGCTTTCTCAAAGATAAGGTTAAATGTAAGTTTAAGGTTACATCACTGCGCAACAATGTGTGGAAAGTTAACGTCGACAACCGAGAAGATCCAATGGTACACTTTCGAAAACAAGTCAGAAGGACCATTACGTGTAGTAGCGAGAGGACTTCACCCTTCGTGTACTACTCGTAAAAACGATATTGTAAGCGACCTTCATGCAAAGGGCCTTAAAGTTCTAGAATTCGTAAATATTATTAAAAAAGAAAAGAGAAAAATAGAGGAAGACGAGGAAATCTTGGTTAAACGGGGACTTCCACTGTTTATGCTTAGTTTCGATAAATCCGAAAATAAAGAAGATATCTATAGTATCAAAACTATTCTAAATATCGTAGTCAAAATCGAACCTGTGCGAAAGAACACAAGATCACTCCCGCAATGTAAACATTACCAAGGCTTCAATCATACGCAGACTTACTGCCAAAAAGAACCGCGTTGCGTAAAATGTGCCCGTAAACATCTCTCAGAAGAGTGCAACTTAAATAAAGAACTTCCACCGTCTTGCATAAATTGCCAATAAAGCACCCAGCAAACTATCGCGGATGTGAAGTGGCGAAAGAACTCCAAAAAAGGCGCGATACGCTTAAAAAAACCTTACGTCCAAACCCAAACGCAACTACAAATAAACCTAATATTGCTAAAGAACAGGCAGTGAAAGAAAGAAAATCCTTCGTGGTAAAGTCCACCGATTGACGCGCTAACGTGTGCACAAGCTGCGTAGCAAGGAAATAAAAAAAAGCGGTGTTACACCAGATCCGGTGGCTCACGTTTCCTCCCTAATTCTCACAACTCTTGAGGAGCAAAGCAGAACAAATAAACTTTTAGTTGAAAACTTGAGCAATCTCGAGAAAGAAATACGTAAAACTCGATTTTAAGCATGAATATGAAACAAGTGCTTAAAATATTGATGTGGAACGCAAACGGCCTTATTAAAAAACTCAACGAACTGGAAGTGCTCTTACAAAAAGCCAATATTGACATTTGCTTGATTTCTGAAACTCACTTGAGGAAAGGACCTCGTGTGGAACTAAAGGGATACTGTGCTTATCATGCATACCACCCATCAAACAATGCCAGAGGCGGATCCTCATTGTTCATTAAAGATTGTATTGAGCACTCTATAAATATGAAGATTGAATGCGATGCAATGCATTTAAGTTCGGTTCGCGTAAAATATAACCACCTGCACTACAACATTGCATCCATTTATTGTTCTCCGTGATGCAAGCTAGAAAAGAATGACTTTAGAGGTATCTATGATTCACTCGGACCGAATTTTATAATTGGTGGTGACTTTAATTCGAAACATACCTTCAGGGGCTCAAGATGTAATACAACGAAAGGCAGACAACTCTATGAAGCCGGTATGCAATGTAAAGTTGACTTTTTCTTGACAAGAAAACCAACATATTGGCCTTCAGATATAACAAAGACCCCCGATCTTGCAGACTTCTTTGTCACAAAGGGAGCAGTCAAAATTTCTACAAACATCGAGGAAAGTTATGATCTCTCCTCAGATCACTCACCAGTCATTTTAACACTAAGCATACTCTTAATTAAGAAAGAAGTGGCGCCTAGATTAACTAATAACAAGACTAACTGGGACGGTTTTAGAAACTACTGCAATGAACATATTGTTCTAAACGTGTCGCTAAAAACACAAAACGAAATAGAAGACGAAGTTGACAGATTCATCAAAGTCCTGCAGAACGCTGCCTGGAACAACACTCCAAGCCCAACAAGACAAGAGAAAGCAAGTAGTGAAATAAAATATCCGCCGGAAATAATAGAACTGGTAAGAGAAAAGAGTAGAGCGCGTAAAAGATGGCAACAATCCCATGCTCCCCAGCATAAAACATACTTAAACCACTTATGCAACAAATTGAAAGAAGCAATACGAAATTACAAAAATCGGAATATCTCTACATATCTCGAAGGTCTGACTGCCGAAAGAAGTTCAAATTACTCCCTCTGGAAAGCCATGAAGGGAATCAAAAAGCCTCAAATGCAATTTCCTCCCATAAGAAAAAATAATGGCGAATGGGCAAAAAGAGATAAAGGGAAGGCGGATCTATTTGCCGAGCACCTAGAAGAAACGTTTAAGCCTTTTGATGGACAGGCGTTAACAGGAGGTTCTAATTATATAATTACGGCACCGGACAATTTTAGAATAAAAACAGTGTCGCTACGAGAACTTAACCAAGCAATTAAAAAATTGAAAAATAACAAAGCCCCTGGTTATGATTTAATGACTGCTCAAATTCTCAAGGAGCTGCCAAAGAAAGCCCTGATCAAACTGCTCCAACTTATAAATGCCGCGCTAAGACTATTAAACGTTCCAAGCCAATGGAAAGTTGCCGAAGTTATAATGGTCCCGAAACCAGGCAAATCTCTAAATGAAAAAAAGTCCTACAGACCCATATCGCTTCTGTCGATAATATCTAAAATAGTTGAAAAACTCCTATTGAAGCGCTTGCAACCGATCAATGAAGAGAGACGTCTAATTCCTGAACATCAATTCGGTTTTAGAACTAAGCACTCCACAATTGACCAGGTTTTTAGAATTACGAATGAAATTGAGAAAGCCTTAGAGGGGAAAAAGATATGTTCCAGCGTGTTTCTTGACGTGTCTCAAGCCTTCGATAAGGTATGGCACGAAGGCTTAAATTTTAAGCTAACCAGGTTCTTCCGAGAGAGCTGCATACGATTCCGAAATCGTACCTGGAAAACAGAATTTTTCGTGTGAAACATGGTACCAAATACTCGGAATTTAAAGAGATAGCTGCTGGAGTTCCGCAGAATCAGGAAATGCAAGCCGCATGTTAAGAAGAAACGTGATGAACTTGAAAATAAATTCAGACAAATGTACTGGCTACTAGGAAAACATTCCAAGTTAAGCATACATAACAAACTGCTCATCTATAAGCAAGTGCTTAAACTTGTTTGGACGTACGGTATACAGCTTTGGGGCTGTACTAAACCAAGCAACCGAAATATTCTCCAAAGCTATCAAAACAAAGCTCTAAGACAAATCGTGAACGCCCCATGGTATATCAGAAACAGTGATATCCACAGAGACTTAGGAATAGTTCCCGTCGAGGACGAAATAATGAACTTTGCTCGCAAACTCCGTATTCGTCTTCATGGTCATTGTAATAATAAAATACTCCAAATTCTGGACGAGACAAACTTAGTGCATCGATTACAAAGAATGAGACCATTTGATCTGGCGCGATAAGGACTATCCGCATATAAAAGCGGTAATAGCAAGTGCTTTTGCTGGAAAGCTACCTGCCCCACACGAACGTTATTTGAAAGGGAAACTACTTGATAAGGTAACTTAGTTGTAGTCGATAAGAAGGAAGGTGTGTTTTTAGTGAGTAAGAATCTCACACTACTATGAGCAACGGGTTCATAGTGTCTATGAAGATTTTCGCACCTACCCACCAAAAAAAATTTCACAAGTTTCTGTACAAAAAAGCATTTAAGTATTTACCATGTGCCTACATATTAAGCACATGGTGATTGATTTGCACCACTTGGGTTTTGAAAGTCCTTTTTTCAGTTAATGTTGGCTAAACCTTACATTATTATACTCCAAATAGAGCTTGAATAATGCTCTTTCACGTAACGGTAAAAAAAGAGATATGTACGCCTCGGTGAAGATTTTTCAAAAATTAGTGATTTTTTGAAAAAAAAACTTCACTTGCAAAGTCCTCAGAGTTACTCCTAGGTAGATTATTTCAAAAACCGAAAATCTCATAACGATGATGTTTACATCATTCAAATGATGATGCGTTTTGTATACATTCGTTTTACGCTTCTATTATATGATTTTATATGCATAAAAACCCACAAAAATCATAAAAGATCCACCCGAAATATGAACTTCACACAAAAAAATCTCAAAATCCTCAGATACGATTTTCATAAAACTTCACTATTTTAATGTACTCTTTGTTTTATACCCGTCTCGTTGATGTACGCTCTTGGCCCAAAAGTACCTCTCCCTTATCTGAAAGCGAGCATTAAACCGTTGGCTTGATCTAGTTGAAAAAGCTTCAAAGATGGAGAAAACTCTACGCGGCAAAGTTTAAATTAGAGAACATGCTTTCATACTGTCGATATACAGAACAGGAGAGAAGGTAGAAGTGAGAAAGTTAGAAATGGAAATAATTCCCTGCACATACATTACGAGTTAACGTCTTTGCTTCCCCCAATCGTTAGCAATAGTTCTTTTGTAGTCTCCATCATTGCCAAAAATTACTCGTATGATTCTTTAAATGGCAGAAATATAAAAGAAATGAATTCTACAGAGACCTTGGCCATTCACTTATTTTGCTTATTAATTTTGTTATTACATGTGAGTTATGTACTCGTACATTATAACAAGGTGTGCATATGATACAACTTCAAATTGTTCCACTTTTTTTGGGATATAGCTTTCGTATTATATTGTTGTTATATTATATGTTATGTTCATACATATGTACGTTTACTTTATGACTACCGAATCATTTTTCGAAGCAAATGCTTCTAAGAGGAGGGAAATAAAATTGCAAACATAGCTTGAAATGTGGCAGCTCGTCAAGTTTTTCGCGCAATTTCTTGGCCATCATGCGGGAAAACCCCGGACCACTTCCCATCACAAGCAACGCTGGCTGACACCAAGGTCACGTCAAGCTTATCGCATGTGCCAATCAAAGATTTCTTGATCTTTTCACTAAAGCCATAGGTTGATTAGGAGCGACTGGGCCAGGTGCAAAACTCGAAGTCGTGGCTAAGGAGGATATCCCTACAAGACCTAGAACCCGCACCTGGATCCCAATCGAACCCTCTTCTCCAGAAAGCCCTCCGGAAATCATCTGGCTCAACAACCCGACCCTTCCGACTCATAACTGGGAAGTCGCGAAACTGGAAGAACTAAGGGACCTTTATAGATGCGCGTTAATTTTGATCAATAGGGAATCCCTTAACCACTCCATCGCAGACCAAAGGTGTGATTCGGTTCTGCTTCGAGTCAATTCACTTAAGGGTTTATAAAAAGGATGAGCTGGTTGCTGACAAGCAACCTCACCCTCCTTTAACTGAAAGTGCAAATTCAGCCTTAGATCTTGGAGCGTCGATATCCTACCCTAAAATGGATAGCGAAGACTCCAATTTATGCTAGGCGACGAGTAAGCCGTCTGTCTCCTCCTCTCATACTCTGTCGGAAATGGAAATCGATGACGAACTAAATGGAGATCCTTTACGAAGAAGATGACGTCTTTGGCACATGTTCAGAATTATACTGTCAGAAACGCTATCGTCTGAACTCTCAAGTCCCCCGCGCGACACTAACGAGCTTGATATGAAAGTCAAGGAACTCACCCTGGCAAGAAAAACCCGCACTGGTGGACATCAGCACTGGAGACATCAACTCCAACTGAAGGATGTGTCAGCAGAGGTACGCCGCAAGGTGGTGTCTTTTCTCCACTTCCCTGGAACTTAGTGGTTAATGAACTGCTGATATACTTGGAATCGGGTGGTAGCAGGGTGATTGCTTATGCGGATGACGTTGCTATAGCCGTCTCAGGTAAGCATCTTAATACCATTAAAGAATTCCTTCAGCTAAATCTTAACAGATTAACCCGTTGAGCAGATAGCTGTGGATTGGGAGTGATCTTGTCCTCTTTTCCAGGAAATATAAAATTCCAATTATAGACCCTCCCTCAATAAACGGTACCAGTTCAGTCTTTTCCGATGAAGCAAAATATCTGGGTCTCATTTTTGAGACATTAAAGAAAGAGTCAAGAAAGCTACAGTAGCTTTATTCTCTTGCAAAAAAGCCGTTGGGAACAAATTGCTCCTTCAACCTCGCATAACCCACTGGTTATACATCTCGGTTGTAAGATTCTCACCAACAGGGTTGTTGTCTGGTGGACGGCCTTAGACAATGCAGTCAACTGCAGCAATCTAAGCAGAGCCCACAAACAGCATGTCTATGCATAAACGGAGGCCTATGTTCTACTCCCTCCGCGTCATTAGACATTCTGTTTCACTTGACACCCCTCGATATCTTCAGCAGGCAAGTAGATGTGACTGCAGCTATTCGCCTTAAAGCGACAGTGGACAAATAATTTATTTGGTCACAGAGAGCATCGAATACCTGAGTTTTGGTTTGACAAGGACTTCCATGTAAGTTTCCCCTCTAGGTCCTTCTGGAAGGAAGATGCCTTCATGGAGGACAAGGCAATCTACTTCTACACAGATGGATCTAAAACCGATAGCGGGGTTGGTGGCGGTGTTTTCTCAGATAAGCTCAATCTAAGCCCCTCTTTCCGTCTTCCAAATCACTTTAGCGTCATTTCCATGCGGAAATTTTGGCGATTAAAGAAGCTCTGTCCTATCTGAAGAAAAGCATAATACCTACAATGGATATCCGCTTGTTTTCGGATAGTCAGGGCGCAATCAAGTCCCTGGATTCAGTCTCATTAAATTCTAAAACCGCACTTGAATGCGGATCTCTCTTACAGAGATGGCAGAGCAGTTCAACATTCACATTTGCTGGGTGCCCGGCCACAGAGACATTCCAGGGAATTATAGGGTCGATGAACTGGCCAAAATTGGAACGACTCTACTTATTCTACCAGAAAAGGGTATCATAGGTACACCTATCGCTACGAGAAAATCAATATTAAGGCTGGATGCTAATAAAAGGACAGGCCTCAGATGGACTGTTGAACCAACATGCCTGACTACCAAACAGATCTGGCCAAAGCTGGATCTGTATCGCTCTAAAAATCTCATCAGTCTAAATAGGAAACATCTCAGCGCCATCATAGGAGTCATCGCTGGACACCTTGCTTATAGGCAAGAATGCAGGAATGCTTGGCACTTTTACAAACGATTTCTGTAGACGCTGCATGGACAAGGAGGAAGGGGAGACTATCCTGCACCTACTCTGTACATGTCCAGTCCTCTCCCAGAGAAGAAAACTTCACTTACGAGCTTTCTTCTACAATGACCTGAAGTTTAGCTACTAAACGATCTAATGAATATATGTCTCCTACGTTTCATTATAAGCTTAAACTGGTTCCATGAGTAAGAGGATCACAATGGGCCGACAGGCCTAAGCGGGTTGGTCTTCCCAACAGCCACTTTTACCTACCTACCTAAACGGGCACTCACGTTTGGGTCATTGCTGATACACTTTAAATGAAGCAGCATCGCGTACGGAACAGGATGGCATCAATGTGCCAAAAGACATGTCTACATGAGTATAGTGGTAACATCACGATGTATCCTTAATTCCAGGTCAAGACTGCTTGCCGGATCAAAGTGGACACGTAAATTGCTTAAAATAAACTATGTGGACTCATGATGAACTTACGATGGTGCGTATGATCCACCTTCTGCATAAATTCATAAAAACTACGTGGGCGGGTCAATAAGTCCGTGAATTTCTGACCTCTTTACTGAAACAGCAACACTGCTCCTGTCAACAGGCATCTGTCAGTTGACTCCTGTCAAAATTTAAACTTGCTGCGTCAGTTAGTTTGTGTTTGACAGCTATTTTTATCAGACTACTCACTAATTTGAGGAGAAAATGGAAAAAAGTGAATTTCGTGTGCTTATTAAGCATTATTTCTTGCGAAAAAAACCATTACCGAGACCAAGGCTAAGCTTGATAAATACTGTGGGGACTCTGCACCATCGATTTCAATGGTAAAAAAGTGGTTTATTGAATTTCGTTGTGGCCGTACAAGCACTGAAGATGCCGAACGTCCTGGACGCCCAGTTGAGGTCTCTACACCCGAAACAATCGAAAAAATTCACGATATGGTGTTGGCCGACCGAAGATTGAAAGTACGAGAGATTGTGGAAGCCGTAGGGATCTCGCATGGCTCAGGGGTTTCAATTTTGAATGATCACTTGGGCATGAGAAAGCTTTCCGCAAGATGGGTGCCGCGTTTGCTCACAGTCGACCACAAACGCAATCGTGTAACAACTTCACAGGAAGGTTTGGCGTTGTTTAATCGCAATATGGAGGAGTTTTTGCGCCGTTTTGTAACCGTGGACGAAACACGGATCCATCACAACACACCAGAGAACAAACAACAGTCAAAACAGTGGGTTTCTAAGGGTGAATCGGCGCCAAAGAAGGCCAAGGTGGGTTTGTCAGCCAATAAAGTTATGGCGACTGTTTTTTGGGATGCACGCGGGATAATCCACATTGACTACCTTCAAAAGGGAAGAACAATCAATGGGGAATATTATGCCAACTTATTGGCATTGACCTCATTTAGCCAAGAAAAGAGTTCTTTTCCACCAAGACAATGCAAGGGTGCACACATGTGCAGTTGCCATGGCAAAAATCCATGAATTGGGCTATGAATTGCTCCCTCATCCACCCTATTCTCCAGATTTGGCTCCGAGCGACTACTTCTTGTTCCCAAACCTGAAGAAATGGCTTGGTGGAAAAAGATTTGACTCCAATGATGAAGTCATCTCGCAAACAAAGGCCTATTTTGAGGACCTCGACAAATCATTTTTTTTGGAAGGGATAAAAAAATTGGAGAAGTGTTGGACAAAGTGTATAGGGCTCAAGGGAGACTACGTTGAAAAATAAAATTATTTTTTTATCAAAAAATCTGTGTTTTAATCCAAAAGTCACGGACTTATTGACCCGCCCTCGTATAATTTATTTTTAGGAAATTCATTATGTTTTTCATTGACATGAAGATGAGCGCATTAAGCGCTACGCCTATATAAATACTTATTTTGGGTCTTATAATACGCCTTTAGATTGAAAAAAATTAGTTTGTGTGTATGTTTGTGTGTTTGTATGTGTGTGTGTTCGTATGTAAATATGTGTGTTCGTATGTGTAGTCTGCATGTGCTAGAGGAAGAGCAAACATTTAACAACAGTCAATGCGGTACCAACTACGATTTCGTTATTACAGCGAGCCTCACATCGGATCGGTCTAAATGTGCAAACCACCAACCAATTTTCTTCTGACCACGTCATTTGGTTTATTATCACCACTTTTCCACTCCAGAAAGCATTAGGGGGTGGCCGTGGTATAGTGGTACTAGCAATCGCTTCTCACTCGGAGGGTCAAGGTTCGAATCCTAGCCACGACAAGCTTTCACTTGTGTAATTGGAACTCAGTCAGAAAAATCTGCGTGTGAAGGCATAACACTGACATGTAGATTTGGCTGTTGTAGGGTTTTCAAGCACAAAAAACAACCGTTAAAATTCACAACCTCACCATTCCGAGTGAAGAAAATCTCTCCGTCCTATTCGGACTCCCATCCCTGGAGAGTCAATATCGAAACCAAACACATCTGAGTTTCAAAACTACTACATCACAACAATGCTTTCCTTTCTCCTCCTTCTATCTTTCTGCCCGCGCCATGGCAACAGTAAAGGGGTATCAAAAAACCCCTTAGGCGCGCGTAAATTATAAAAAAAAAAAAAAAAAAAACTGACATGTAGATTTGGCTGTTGTAGGGTTTTCAAGCACAAAAAACAACCGTTAAAATTCACAACCTCACTATTCCGAGTGAAGAAAATCTCTCCGTCCTACCCCTGGAGAGTCAATATCGAAACCAAACACACCTGAGTTTCAAACCACTACATCACAAAACTTTCCTTTCTCCTCTTTCCGCCCGCGCCCTGGCAATAGTATAAGGGTATTCATAATCCTTAGGCGCGCGTAAATTATAAAAAAAAAAAAAAAAATATGCAGTGGAATACTACGGCTCTGTGTCTTCCTCCTGATTGGGGAAATCTGAGTAATCGTGCCCTATACGGTGTAGATATTTGCGATAGCTACCGCGGCCAGATGGTACAACTGCGTAAAAATGTACGTAGTTACAGATTCCATCACTTCGGTGATCTGTAGGTCCAAATGGTGTTCCACCGAGCTTATCACTTGTCGATTGAAGTCATTATTTGATTTTCATTGAACGTTTTAACGACTGTCACCTCTTGGTTACTAAAAGTTCTCCTATTACAGACTCTTTGTATCTCGTCCACAAAAATGTCGATGAGATTCCCATCCCGGGAATTACAAAAGCTGTTTCATCGGAAATCATACTAAAGAGACTGATTGTTGAAGATTAGTTACTCCTTATCGGTAGGACCGAGTTTACTATCTTGGATATTATGATTCCTCTAGCAGATTTGAGTCCTCCGACGATTGGCAGTATTACAGAAAGTGCTGCGGCGGAGCTCTAACTCCTTTTTGTAGGAATATCCGGCATGAGGTATAAACCTTAGTCTGTTGTAGAGTATTACTCCTAGGTATTTTATATAGACTTTTGATCTAATGGTTTGACTTCCTACCCTTCTGTCCACGCATTCCACATTTTTCTGGCTCGTAGTTTCCGTTTTGTAATCTGCTAAATCTAGGCCGGCGGATATTAGTCTGTCTTTGATGAGGTTAATTGCATCGTTCGTAGCTGGCTATATCTTGCAAATATTTTTTGCAACGGTTACAATAGCAATGTCGTTGGCGAGTCCAATTACTTGGATCCTTGTGAGACTCACGCGAAGATTTTGTAGAAATTCTTTCCTCCTCCGTGTCTTATCTCAACCTTGTTTTGGTGAAGTAGCTGCATACGATTTTTCGCACGCGGTGTATTTATTCTGGGTAGTGACCTTCTTATAAACGACAAATTTGCTGAGTTGAAGGCATTTTTGATATCCAGAGTCATTATTGCACAATATTTCTTTGTTCCCCATCGCCATATTTATCGCTTTACTGCTCTGGCTGCTGTGCCAAACACGATTTTAACGGCGCGGCGTCGACGGCGGGGCGCAATTTTCTGAATTCTAAATGTTGATACGATAATGCTTCTTTTTCTTCTGTATGATCCTCTCAAGTATTTCACCCAGTGTGTCCAGTAGACATATGGGCGACACAAGGTGGTTCTCTAGGTGTTTTTTTTCTCTTGTTTCACCATCCACGGTTCTGAGAAAACTCCCTCTTTCAGACACGTTTTCATTATTGTCTTTTGAACGTTGGCTTTCACGCCTTCTTGCATGCATTGAGAAGTTCGTCTGGTACTATTATTGGAACTATCTCCGTGCTGGGTTCTCTGATTATATTTTACAAAGTCGGTGGTCTCTGTGGGCATAGGAATAGGGGCTCTATAATAGACCTTGGCAGTATTGGACATGATAATTTTGAAGACCTACAGCCCTTCAGGTTGGTCAATATCATTTTGTAAAGCATACCCCAATGGTTTACGTCTGCTGCGTCGCACAGGACTTTGAAGCATTTGGCTTTGCTTTGATCGATTTTATTAGATTTTGCCAATCGGAATATGTCTGCTCGTTTTTTAAAGTCGGCTCTCCTTTTAGATCGCTGCGCTATCCATCAGGCTTGTAGGCACTTTGTTCAAAATGCTTTTATTTCTTGGCTCAGCCATTATCACGGTGTACCTCTTTTACTTGCTGCACGTCTGGGTATTCCTGCATCACATGCTGTGGTTATAGTGCGAGTGAGGCAATGCGACAAATTCTCTCCTGCCTCGCTATCGCCTAACTAGCTGGTATTTCTCATTTCGTCGAGCATGCCCTTATCGAGTCTATATTTTCATTTTGCGCCCGCTAGCTTTGCGGACGAAATGGGCCTTTATTTTGTGATGTCAATGGCTGTGTGATGAGTATATGCTTCCCTGACCCACAATATTGTGCTGCACAGTGAGGAGCTAGTCATGAAGGCAATTACGATGATTGATCCCGTTCCCGCTCTCCTAAAAGTGTTTGCTCAACCATTGTTTGTAATGCTTTTATTCAAGAATACATCCTCTGGCATTGGTGAGCCTGCTAACCCACACGTGTACAAGTAAGTACGCGTACGTGCGTATATGTTTATAATCATACCGAAGAAGGTGTTTGTATGGTAGTGTGTGTTTCTTGAGGCATTTATGAATATTATATTTTCAGGTTATAGAGTGCGTGGGAATGTGTACGATGTTCGTCCTAGCCCGTACGACGTGTGAGAGGACTATGAACACCCTTAAATTATTTTTACGCAACGGGTGCGAAGGAAAATTATAAAGAAAATTCGGAGGGATACCGATGTAACATACATTGGTTTTCAAAATGTGCAGACTATAATAATAAGCGTCGGATGGCTATTGATGGATCAGTTGTAACAGTTCCCAGTATTCTTTCATCAGCCGAAATCCTTCACACTTGTGGAGCTCCCGCATTCGGTTGTGTATTTGAAACTGATACCGTTTCTCGAAGCCTTCGATACGTATTTCCAAATTCCCTTTCACTAGGAAGTTGTCGGTTAGCATAAAGTTCATGGTATCTTTGTCGCGCTCTAGTTAAACTTCCATTGCACAGCCCATTAACGCAAATAATGTCTGCATAGCCTTTGTTTGTAAATGCAGATAGACAGTCAGCGACTGTAACCTTAGCGTAAAAAATTAAACTGATGAATTAATATTTTTCTCCAATCTTTTACACCAGTTTTATTTGATAAATTTTCGAAATAGGCTTCAAATCCCAAGCCTAACTCTTTCTGAGAACTTTTAAGGAACAAGCTAAGAAATGAGGGCTTTGACAGGTAGCCAAATAAACAAGCGCACTTTAAAACTCTTTAATAGCTATGCAATCTTAAAAAAATATGGGAAAACTTGTAATTTTTGGAAAACCACTCTTACGAGTATTGTCAAAATCAAAATCATAAATTCCTTTTTTACCTACTGCAGGTTTTCCCAAGTATAATAAGATCTATGGGTTTTTGTGCAAACTTGATGATAATTTTTTTTTCATTATGCTACTTTCATAAAAAAAAATCGTAAAATGTTATGTTAATTAGGCATTTTCTGGAGAAAAGTGAGCTCAAAATCAGAAATTAGCATGGGCAATGAAAATGAAGCAGGCTTAGAAATTGGATATCTAAAGACTCAAATTTTATTTAAACGCTGTTACAAAGTCTTCTAAAAATAAAGTCCTACACGAAGTTTCTGGCATTAATACAAGCAGAGCAATTTTCGTTAACATGGGTCAGGGTATACCAAAGTAAGCCTTTTCTTAAATCCTCGATAAATGCTGTCAACATTGGAGATAAACCTTTACTGTGAAACGATTTTTTTCGTAGAATATACCCAGGAATCATTTTGCAAATTATCGTAGACGAATTAGGGGACACCCTGTATATTGAGGCCAGATCAGACATCTCTTAAGAAAACGTAGATATTTCGCAGAATTCTTGGCGACATCGAATATATTGTCATTCCAATGTAGGTGGTTATTCACACACATAGGGAGAATGGAAAGTTTTCCGGTGAGTGCCATTCACGGATAATGGTTGGATATTTAAATTTCACTTTCTAGTTATTTTTCTCTGTTATCACGCGTTTCCACTGCTGCTAGTGTGTACTTTGTTTTTGTCAGTGATTTCTCGCGTTGACTGGTTAATAGAACTTTTTGCCCATCTCCCATCTTATGCTAGTAATCCCACTAATCTGCTTCGATAGATTCTAGAAAACTAATAGCTAGCTTATCCCTGCTATTATTTTGTTCCTTAGTGCTTCGTTCGATGATTTTAAGAGTGTAGGCCTCGTCTAGAAGAAGAGCCTCTGCATTTTTATTTCATTTCTTTTTTGCTCCTACAGGAGTAGATTCGCAGGTCCAGTTAACATAAAATACTCACACGTTCGCGGTGAGGTTTATTAGAGTAAAAGACATGTGGTACAAGCAAGATTTACGAAGTTGGAATATCTGAGAATAATGCCCAGTGATCAAATTTCCCATGGAAGATCGGGGTGATTGCTTCCTCTAGTTTTATTAAGGTATTTATAGCCGTGACTTTCTTGTCGGGTTCAATAACTCTCACTTCGTGCTCAACTTCTTCTGTCCTCACATTATCAAAAATTATTAAACCAGCTTGCCAGTCTTGCTCGCTATAGAATAATCGTTAAGTACTTGAATAGATATCGCATATTTATATGCATATCGTTTTTACCAACAGAGACCCTAATTTCATGTTTTTTTAGGGCAGCCAAGTGATTAACTAGGGGAAGCGTACCGTTCCCGCAGAGCACTTATATTGTAAGTTAATTTTTTTCTATTGTTAGCACATCTACAATACTTAAATTACCGAAGATCTCCTTACCTTACGCAGGAAAAGCCATCTTCAAGCCCTCCTCTAATGAAACAAAATCTGATACATCTTTTTATTCCGATGACCACTGCGGCTCTTTTTATGATACATCCGTAAATTGAACTGGAGCAGTAGAGGGGATCCCAATGAGGCAGAGCCTCTTTAGTCTTGGGCCTTAGCTTAGTCAAAATAAAAAGGTAGTTGATCTTGGTGCGGCTTGGTTCAGAAAATCGAAAGACAGGCTCCACAAGGAGCACGCACTGACGTATGAAATGTTGAAGTTTGTACGAAGTCCTAAAAGCAACACTCCAACAGCAGAGACCACTTGATTTAACACTTAAAATTGAAAAATCTCTTCTCACAGGGAGAGCAAAAATTGGTACTACCGCCACCACAGAAGGGGGTTGTCGAGCTTATTGAATGGGAAGATGTATGTTACAGCATGATGAAATGCTTATGCTCAAAATACTTAATTTGGGTAATAATGTGGGAAATAATCATATCCTGAGTTTCATATTATCTGTAAAGAAACAAGGGTTATAAATTAAGATCCAAATTCAAATTTTATTCAACAAAAAGAAAAGCTACTTAAGTTTTGCATTCTACGTTCAAATCTACGTTATAGTAAATTTTTAAAGTCAAAATCAAAAATGAATTGAAAGAACAGCAGTATTTCAGCTGTTACGTGTGGGTGAAACCATGAAACCGTTGAAATTACTATCGAGAAGCTGAAGTGCTCAACCAGTGTTGCCGATGAAATTATAAACATACTACCCAGCTGGGCGGGTAGGTTCAGGACTATTCAATATCCTGCATAGCTTCCGAATCGATAGGATGTATTCATCCTGCAAATGTGTGATTGTGATGACTCTTGTGAGACCATCTCCCACTGCATGAGGTTGGGTAGCCCGACCATGTCGCCATTAAATTGGTGGTCGATTTTCATTTCGGAAGATAACGATATCGCCTATAATGATGTCTTATCTCTGACTCACGCCACTTGGAACGTCGTTGTAGTATTTATAAGTACTCATCTTGCCATCGACTGTAGAAACGTTGCTGCATCTGCCTCAATTGTAACCAATAGCTTAGCCGTTGTGTAGGAACTTACAAAACTGGTTTGTGTGGTACAACAATAATATATCGGTCAATAAGGAAGTCTGCTGGTGTGAGAGCCATTCCAAGAGCGTTTAAGCAAGCTTCGATGTACACAATTAAGGTGTGCAATTGATCAAAATAAATGGAATGCGTCCCGACTGCTGGAAATGTGGAAATGTTTCCTAGCAGACTTAGCTGCTACCTCCAAAAGACCGCCATGATGAGGTACACCATTGCATGCCCTTGTGAGCCAACTATTGGAGAGCGTAAGCACTGTATAATTACTTTGCTTGACATACGCACATTAATGGCTTTGTGTTGCTGAATGATTTCGTTTTCAAAATATCGCTGTTGCTCCGCAAGAATATGTTATCATCCATCCCGTCTGTGCCGATAATCCTTTGCGACCTATATTTACGATGTGATATTGTCCAACGTAAAATGTAAGCAGTTGGGTCTCAATTAGATACCTTTCCGTAGTAAGTCTCATATTTGCCTTAAGAGGTTTGAATTTCGTCTCCATCACTGACAGTTAGCAGATAACAGATAATTGTTCATCGTTGAACTCTAGGCCTTGCCACCAAAGCGGATGGATGGTAAATGACTCTATTCGCGCAATCTGTCGGGTTGAAGCACATGCGAATGTGATGCCAATTGGAAACATCAGAGTGCTACTGAATATAGCCACATACGGTTTAAGCTGTGTTGCCGACTGTCGAAGTCAACTGAGTACAATGCTGGAATCTCCCCAAAACGTATATGAGATTTCGGTAGGTTCTAGCGGCTGCCTAATGGTTGTCGTCGTAACATTGAGAATATATTCTTCACACAACTCCAAACGGGGAACGGGAAAGTGATACCTTTGGTATGTGCCACCGTCCTACTATCTGTGACTAGTAGCGAACTTCGGTGCCCATCCTTCTCGATAGTATTGAGGCATATGTGAAGCGCATATGGCTTGATACTTGCATCTCAGTAGCCACGTAAGTATGAAATGGTATCAGTGCTTATGCCAAGCTACGAGTATCGTGGAATCCGTATTTTCTATAAATGATACAAGTCTTTACGGAATGTTAAATGGATACTTTTATTTCGCTTAAACAACTGAAATAGCGCTCGGAATCATCAAAACGTTGTTGTTTTTAGTCCAGATGCAGTGTTCACCTCAAACAGAGCTTTCGCATACCCAAATACCTGCGGAAAATAAGATGTACATGGTCTATTGATGTCTTTACGTTTGGTATCAGCTATTTCACGCACTTTCGCCTTACGGTTGTTCAAAACAATTTTATGAATTATTTTGATGTTTTCCGGCGTAACAGCCTCATTTGGACACCCACAGCGTTCAGCATCGTTTGTGTCTATACGGCCGCGTTCGAGTTCAGAAAACCAGCGACAAGTGGTTGCTTTCGACGGAACAGATTCCTTATAAGAATTTTCAAGCCATTCTTGAGTATTAATGGTATTTTCCCCATCAAAAAACAGTGTCAACGTACGAAATTCGATTTTTTCCATGGTTTTGAAAACATCAAAAACTTCAACATATATCTCGATCACTAATGGCCGAAATTTCGTCGTCAGAAGGTTGATACTACTCGTAACTAAAAATCATATGGATATGTTATTAGAGTAGCCATCTATGTGCCAGTCTCGGATTACCTACTTGAAGCAATATAACCAATATGTCCTTTTTAATTTCCCGTAACTCTTAACAAATTATTGCGCATAAAGAAAAGAAAAACAAAAATCCTTTCGTATTCTCGTCTCATGCTGCCTTCAAAAAGCGACATATGATTTTTTGATGTTTTTTTCTTGCCATCATTATTCATATTGGCAGTCAATTTCTCTTAGCAAGTAAGCATTATATGAGTAATTATATAGGTACATTCCCTTGTTGCCTAAACACAAATCGAAATTACATAAAAATTGACACCTGTTTTGATGGTGTAAAAAGTAAAGGGGGAATAAGTTTTTGAAACGTGTATCGGCCCACTTAATTGCATCATTTTAGAAAAGCTTTAACTCGAAACAATTAAGACGGTTTCATCGTCAAAACTTATTTTAGATATTCAAAAATAAGCGTAGACTTTTTTTTAATCCATATGAATACAAAATTAAGGAAATGTGTGAAGAAGATTTTTATATAATTCAGCTGGAAGTCTGTACAGAAATGATCAAAATGTTCAAAAAAGGCATCCACTGGAAAAAAAAGTGGGGATATAAAATAGGTTATGGATTTCATACCGCCTTTTTATTTAGATCTAAAACAGGAATACATATTTACAACCTGATCAAGAATAGAAATAAAAATATTAGGGGTTTTCAAATATTATTCATTTCAATTAAGCAAATAAAGTACATCTTCTCACAGGCCATCGTTTTATACCCTCACCCTGCCTTCATAAATGTGCGACAAGTACACACAAGTAAACAATAAGAGAAATTCCAAAAAATAATTGTATGGGGTGGAAACATTTTATATTCCGCTGGGAATTGTAGTTCATAGATGATTTTAGCTGAGATCCTTCATCCACTTAACACACTCTACGGATTGCATGAATGCCGTATTGTATTTCTATTTCTGGGAGTATCAATTTACAGGCATGAACGTGGAAATTTTCAATCCAAATCCCAACAGAGTCAGACAATTTACTGATTTTTTTTTGCATTCATAGTAACACGATTTTGAATACATGCATATGCACATACATGTATTTATGCTCATAATTCCATTGTCTTTAATAATCTTTGATATACTTCAACCAAATATATGTCCATATTTGATATGCTTAATATGAGCTGGTGCCTAATACTAAAATTAGTATCATATTATGTGTAAAAGCGGATTTCTTCCTTAAAACCTTGTGTTTAAAGTCTAAGAGGTAGCCCAAAAATCTTGAAATTACTCAAAAATTCCACATAATTTCTATGTGGTTTTACATAAATATATACTATTTATGTAAATAGTATAATTTTTCCAAATGGCGGCAAATGTCAATTGTACTTTGACGTTTTGTGAAGTCAACAGGTACAAAATATACGTCAACAAGACGCTAAACTCCTAAAAAACAGGGAATAATGTTACGATTTTTTTGCGGAATAATTCGTTAGTGGTGTTGGTGCAGCGTTAAGTTCGGCGCAGATTTCCCGGTCGTCCGTTTAGCTGCTCGCCTAGAAGAGTATGGGACAACACGAGATGCAGCAAGGTCTGGCCGGCACCGGAACAGCCGTTTTACTGAAATTATCGCAGCTGTGTTTGAATTTTGGGATGAAGTTTATACTGTTGTTAATCCTTCCATAACATATTTGTCGCAAAAACCAGAACAAAATGAGATGCAAATTAAAATGCCTGAAACAGTGGATGACTATATCTCTTCTGAAGAAATTTAAAAAGAAAACAAAGCTCTATATAACATACATGTCAAGAAACATCCGAATCATGCTAGGCCTAAGGAATACTACGAGTATTATAAGATTTGTTATGAGGTGAAAACAGAATTACCAATATATACAAACAATTATTATAGTAACAAATTAGCTGGAAGCTTTGGTTACCCTAAAAATAAATGGCAGGTTGTGAACGAGATTCTTAACAAAAATAAGTCCGGTATTGATATTATTTTAAGCAACAATAATTCCATTGTTTCTGAGCCTTTGGAAGTTACTAATCTGTTCAACAACTTCTTTTCCAATATACGTTCGCATCTTAATATTTTAGACGATAACAATACTCCATGTGACAATAGCATAATAGAATCTCGTTTTCAATCTGAAAGCATTTTCTTTGAAAAGTTCACTAGCTTTCCAGATTTCCGATGCTCTATGTCATATTTTTAATTGTTGTATTTTTGGCGGAGTTTTTCCTGAGGCATTGAAAACAGCGCTAGTAATACCACTCCACAAAAAAGATGATCCAATGTTACTAAATAATTATCGTCCCATATCTCTCTTATCAGTTTTTTCAAAAGTTCTTGAAAGAGGCATAAAATTTAGAATGCTTACATTCTTAGACAGGACACAGTTTTTAGCGAGTCACAGTTTGGCTTCAGAAATGGCAAATCTACTGAAAGTGCTTTGTTAAAATTGATCGGGGAGATATATTCTAGTCTGAATACGTCTCAAATTCCTTCAGGCTTGTTTATAGACATAACTAAGGCCTTTGACATGGTAAACCATACATTGCGCTTAAAAAAAACTCTTTAATGCCGGTTTCAGAAGATTTATTCATGATTGGTTTGCATCCTACTTAAGTAATCGTAAGCAAGTAGTGAAATTTAAAAAAGCTCTCAGTTCTGAGAAATATTTAAATATTGGAGTTACCCAAGGCTCTGTCTTAGGTCCACCATTTTTCTTATTATATGTAAATTTGTTATTTATTCAACATTTTAAAGGTTAAATCACTGCATTCCCATAATAACTATCTTAGCCTATTCTTAGACGCAAACTATGATTTAGATATTTTACGGCAGTGCATAAGTTGATAATTAGCGATAAAACAAAGTTCATGATATTCAGCATCAACGGTGTAATCTGTAAGGACTTACCACTATTTTATCATTCAACTAGTTGCTTACGTTTTCGCTTAGATGATCCAATTAATCTATGTGATGCTATGACTTTAAATGAAAATTTATGTTGTAGTGACGGTTGTTTTAAAATTGAATATGTGGACAGTTTCAAATATCTAGGTGTTATTTTGGATCATAAACTTACTTGGAGCGATCACATAATGTATTTAACACAATATGTTAATAGGATTGTCCGACAAATGTATCATGTTAGTCTCTACTGTAATCTTCGCGTCTTAATATTGTTGTACAATAGCTTATTAAAATCAAAGTTTCAGTATGGTATTTCTTGCTGGGTGATACTTATTTCGATAAACTAGAACCCTTATTAACCAAACAAAACATGCTATAAGGTTAATGTTAAAAATTAATCGCAGAACACCTAGTTTTGAACTATTCAAAAGTCTGGAAATTCTTCCATTAAGGCATCTGTACTGTTACAAAGTCTTAAATTTCTTTTTTTTAAGCTCCGGTTATTGCTATGTTAAGTTTCATGAAATTCATAATTTATGCCCCAACACCAGGAACTTCGTATCTATTTCTTCCATTTATAAAACAAACTTCTCACGATTTTATTACGTTATCACGCCTCGGTTATTTAACTTTAACTCACTGCCAGAAAATCTTAGGTGTGAGAGAAAGAAATCAGTATTCTTAAGATATGTTAAAAATGGCTTTTCTCTTTCAATCATTATTCAATAGATTCCTTTTTGACTCCAATGTTGTAATCTTTTTTACTACTTTTGAATTTTTATTAAACTATTTTTTAAACTATAAACTATTTGCTTATTAACTGTTTCCCCATCAATAACTTTATAGTTAATTGTTCTTTTTGTTCTGCGTAGTACTCTCGCCTCTTGTAGTAGCAACAGATTGTACTAAACTATTTCTTGTCAACACTATTTATATTGTATATTATGCTTGTAGCTTATCAAAATTGTGTTAGTATCTTGTCAAGAAATAAAGAAAAAAAAACAAAAGATTTCGCAGAGGATCCTGGAGTATCGACCAGACTGCGGTTTTTACAGAGAATTTTGGTGAAAGACTGTAAGATGTTCCCCAAGCTTCAGACTCTTGAAGCCCTCAAGGAGAATATCCATCAAGAATGCGAAGGCCTACCTCGGGAAATTCTGGCAAGAGTGATGGAAAATGCACCAATTCGTACGAATAAACATAATCCGAAAGCAGAACCAAAATTTTTCATTCTATGAAATCGAATTTGTTAAACAATTACATACCATATATAGTTATCATGGCTGTTTACAATTGTTTCCCGACATATAACAATGGAATCCATTTTTTAAAAAGATCTGGAAAAAGCTAATGAGATTATTTTTGACGTTTCCTGAACTCCCAGATTTTTAAACTATTCTGCAGAGACCGGAACAAATTATAATCTGAAGGTCAAATATGAACTGAGAATAGTGGATTCTGGAAAATTTCCCACTCCAGCTCTTGTATTTTTCGCAGCATCTGTCCTTCAGAAATTGTCGTGGTGGAATATGAGGCATTCCCGATTTAATGAGCTGCTCAAAGTTATTAATTCCCGTAATGGTCTCGTCACGTAGAAGAAACTCAAAGTGATTAATTCTTCTGCAATCTGACCAAACACACAGTAACACTTTCACTGCGTGCAAACCAGCCTTTTTTTTATAATCAGCACGCGCTCAAGGTGTTTTTGTGCCCTTAAAATGTTTGTACACAGCGCAGTCGAAGGAAATTTAGAAAGGACAGGTACCGATGTACATTGTCTTTAAAAGTTTGTAAGTTATAACGACCAGGAAACACAGAGATCGGCAAATCATTCCATAAGCTTAGGAGAGAATCACGATATTTTAGAGTACGTCTGAAAATGCGCTTGATGAGCATTCATAGCGGGACGGGTGTTACGGTTGAAAGTTTGAATGGGCGGAATGCTACCGGCGATTTCAATGCAGCACTGATATTAGTATCAACTATGAGTTTATTCGCATGGTTTTGAATCCTATCAAGCAGGTGCAGATAGCAGGTCAGGTTTTAGGAGGACCTGACCAGATGTGGGCATTGTACTCCAATTTTGAGCGGATGAATGCCTTATATATTGTAAAAATATTTCTTACATCGCTTGAGGAAACTTAGCCATTTCGCAGCATTTTTGACGACATCGAATATGTGGCCATTCCAGCGTAAGTTGTCACTGACACACATACCGAGAATTTAAAGTTTATCAGTTTCGACGATGCAAGTGCCATTCATGGATAATGGCTAGGTATTTGAATTTCGCTTTAATGACAGCAGACAGCATTGAGTTTTGGAAGCATTAAATTCCACTCGGCTAATAGTTCCCCAATTGGTTATGCTGTTAATATCGGAATTTAATGAGTTTAACATATGCTGCCGTTCTCGTTCTACAGCTGAAGAGCAGGGACGTGAGTCCTGGAACAAATACGAAAAGCAGAGAGTACTGTCATCAGCAAAGGAATATATTGGATTAGAAATAGCAGAAAAGAGATCATTAATGAAAATTAAAAAGAGTGTCGGAGACAGAACGGAGCCCTGGGGCATACCAACATTTTTTTTATGAATATCAGACTTGAAACCGTCCAAGACAACTTGAACTGAACGGTCCGAAGGTAATTTCTAATCCATCGAAAAAGAGAGTCATCGATCCCGAAAGCACGCACAAAAGAGCGTGATGCCAAACTCTGTCTAATGCCTTAGAAATATCAAGTGGAACTATCTTGGTTTCGCAAATTGATGTACGCTTTGGTTCCACTTTTCGGTGAGACATGCCATCAAATCACCAGTGGACCTGTTGCTACGAAAACCATATTGCCGGTCGTTGAGAAGTTTTCGTTTTGCGAGATATTTCATGACCTTGGAAAGAATGGACGTAAGTGCAATGGGTCTGTAGGAGGATAGAGAAAAAGATTCGCGATTCGATTTTTTAGGGACGGGGTGGACAAATCCTGTTTTCCATTTGCTTGGAAAGAGTCCTAAAGAGTAAGTTTGATGAAAAAGCTTACACTGAATCATTGAACTGGCCGCAAAGATTGGCCTCGTCCAAAGGGCTGACAGCTGGAATGTCATTGTAAATGAGCGTTAGGATGGAGGATGAACCAGAATTTCTAATGTTTTTGACGAACGACCAAAAATTTGCAATGGGATCTCCACCCGCTTCATTCCACGTGCTCTTCGCTATGCGTTATCTTCTGTCATCTCCTGTCAATGTTACTGATTGAATTTGGCGCAAGAATATATATTCTAAATATTTCTTTCTGGTTTTGATACCAAGATGTAAAGATGTCAGCAAGTATCGCAATATCGATGGGGCTATCTTCAAATTTGATGATGATTTTTTTACTAATATTACCTTCATAAGAAAAAAATAGTAAAATGTTGATTTATTACGTATTTTGTGGAGAAAAGTGACCTCAAATCAAAAATTGCATGGCCAAGAAAAATGGAACAGGCTTAGAAATTGGATATCTGAAGACTCAACCAAGGCATCATTTTTATTGAAACGCAGTTACAGAGGCTAGTATCTCTTCTAACAACAAAGTCCTAACCGCAGTTTCTAACATTAGTTTTAACAGAGCACTTTTCGTTAACAAAGGTCAGGGTACACTAAAGTAAGCCTTTTCTTAAATCCTCTATAAATTATGTCAGCGTTGGAGATAGATCCTTACTGCATTTCCCAAATTATCCTTGACGAATTAGGATACACCCTGTATATTATACCTCGGAACGAGAGGGGAATACTCAACAAAATGTTGGAATTGGTTTATTTTTTGAATAGAAGTAACTTTGGCGACATTGCTTTAGTTACTATAACTTGGCAGATGCGCAAAAAGGGGCAGTGAAAAATTACCTTCATAAATAATTCAAAATTTTTTGGTTTTTAATTTTTTTTGTTATTGGAATATAGCACTCAAACAAAGAACTAGTCTATTATACTCCTTCTAAGTTCCTTTTATTGGAACATTTCAATTTTTCAAAGTAAAAGCTTCGATGATAAAAGGTCTACAGTACCATAACCCATCACGTCAACTCCAAGTACCTGCAGGCTGATGCTGATTAAGAACCATCAATAGCGCCATAAAATCTCAACGCCAAACAATTTTCTCACAGCAAAAGGAATAGGAAAGTGTTGCTGTCTCTCATAGCCCTAATAATCTATTTACTTTAAATATCCTAAGCTACAATTTGATTGGTCTATCACAAATTGTAACATTTTTAGATTAATTGGAACCTTTTTAGAAGAAGGAAAATAGGATATTTTACAAATATTTTAAGAATTTTTTTCATGAGCTTATTCCTGCCACTAGATTATACATATATTTATGGATAGGCCAGTGGTGGGGTGGTGTAACTAATAGAAATGGAAAAATGCTGATTGATTTACTGAAAAACGTTCGTAAACGATTTTTGTCACGAGGACTCTCAAGGTTATTGGGCAAGTTCTGTAGTTGATGTACAAGTACGTGCCGAAAGCTATTTTGGTCATTTTCCTACTAAAGTTAAAACAAACTTGGAAGGAAAAGTGCCTTAGAGCAGTTCAGACAATTTCCCAAAGCAAAAGCGATTTGTGAACAAACTGTTCTTTACAGAAAGTGTGTTGATCAAAATTGCGTTTGATTTGGCTTCAAATGCACCTGACCAAATTAAGCAAAGCCTTTTAATAGCCATAAAGCTATTAGCTTCCATGGATAGTTATTACAGTATTGGACCTTTTAACAAATGTTATAATAACGAATGCCGAAAACTTCGTAAAAGGTCATTCGTGTTTTTAAATCTATTCCGAAGAACGCATTCAGTTTCTTATAGAAATGTATGTTACATATCTCTGTAAATAAACAATACCAGAGCTTTTGCCTCCAAAAACGAGCGAACTACTACCAAAATCTTGGAAAAAAGCTACTGTCTACTGCACAAATTCAAAAGCGTTCTGGATAAATGTGCACGAGTTGGGTGGACAAAAGTGTAACACACACATTTCGATCGAGGTACAAGACTTAGCTTCTCATTTTCAGTCCCTATTGACTTCTGATCAGTGTTTTAAGTCATTCCACCATGCCATCCCTTATGTGAATATATGAGATTGATCATCCTATATCAATATTCGAACTAGAAACAGTCTTGCACATAATGAACAATAACAAAGCCCTCTGAAATGGAACCATGCAATTTACTGCTCTATTACAAAAAACTTTTTATTTCATCAAAAGTACCAAATAGCTTCAACAAGGGGCTCATATATGCTATCTTTAAAAAGGGGAATGTTAATCTAGCCGGAAACTACAGGGGCATTTCAATACTTAATACAATCATTTAGTATTCTCTTTGGGAGACTCACAAAACTGGATTGAAGCTAGCAATCGATTAAGGCTACTTATTTCAAGCTGGCTTTCGTGCTGGTTTCTCAACATTTTTGCAACTTTGCGAAGAATTTCATCGAAAAAAAAGGTTGGTTTTTGGATCTGAAGACCGCTTTTGATTAAGTGAGTTGGAACACCTTAATTTATATGTTGTCTACTATAGGCTTAACATATCTTTCAAGCTTTTGTCATCTTATGCAAATCTACTAGTCTCACCTAGTGTAGCGGTATATGATAGTATAGAGGTATCCAACTGATTTGGCACATCCTCAGGAGTACCACAAAGATGTACCTTAAGTCCGATAATGATTGCCTATATATTGGTGACATAATTGCAATTTGCAAGGATCAACATAAAAGTTTGGCTATATGTTGACGATCTTGTCATGTTGGGTGACCACCCAAGTGGTTTGCAAATGCAAATTAATACACTGCAAAATTATTGCGTTTTATGGAATCTGCAAGAAAATACCCAAAAATCATGATACATATTTGAATCACGTCATCTCTGCAGAAGGCTTGTAGAAGAGAACTGGTTCCCTCAATGCATTAAGGGTTTTAGTGAATTCAAATATTTAGGAGTACTGCTTACCAGTAATTTTAATTTTCCTTGAACAAAATACGCTGTAGTCTATTTAACTGAATAGAAGAAGAAGACAGCTGATTGACATATCAACTGGGGTCGGCTGTCAAACTACCCATGTGCTAATCTCACTTCTTTCTTCTGATTACGACGCTTGCCCGTATAGGTTATCTTTTCACTTATATCTTTACATTAATTATAAGTTTATCTTAATTAAATAATTGAATTGTAATCGAAGACTACAGTTGTTTTTATGCATTTCACATGCAGATACATAACAGTGGCGGCGAGGAGGAGAAAATTATACAAAGCTAAATATTGCGGCAAATTAATATGGACCAAGCTCAACTACATACTCTTTTACAGGCAACCACAGCAGCGATTGAAGGAAATACTACAAAGCCACTACAAATTGAAGCAATCCAACTAGGAAGTTTCAATGAGGATAAAGAGATTTGGGACATTTTCATCAAAAGGCTGACAAATTTCTTTAGCTTGAAGAATTTAACTGGAACAGATGACAACGTGAAAGCCAGTAAGCGGGATTGGCTGATTCTTGCGGTGGGTCCAAAAACCTTACAGCTCCTTTGCAATCTAACCAGTCCAGACGATCCAAAAACTAAAACGTATGATGATCTGGTCAAACTAGTTAAAGATCATCTACACCCAGCACCGAGTGTAATTGCAGAACAAAACCGATTTTCAAAACGTATCCAGCATGAGGGGGAAAGCATAGCAAATTTTGTTGCAGACCTAAAAAAAATTTGCAAAACCTGCATCGAGACCATCATCAAAAGATCAAGCATCTCCCAGGCTAACGCTTGACAAGCAGCGGGCAACCAAATTAAATTTTTGTCTTCGATGTGGTATTAAAGACCATCTAGCAAATTCAGGAAGACATGTGCGAACCATATGAACATATGGTGCCGGAGAAGCGGTCATTTGGCTCGGGTGCGCGTGAGCGGGTTGCGATCCCCACAACCTATCCAAAACCCAAATAGAAGCAAGAGGAGTAATCAATTGCAACAATTATCATCACATACGGAGGAAGAAGAGGAAACTGAAACATATTAAATAAATAAATTTGGTGAAGATGTTCATCCGGAGGAGAGGAGGAAACCGAAGAAAATTATGCTAGAGCTAGTTTTAGATGGAGTTACGAAACAGTTGGAATTTGACACAGGTGCAGCAGTATCATCGATGTCTTATCATTAGTTTATCACTGAATGGCCTGAAAAGCGTATTCACAAATCAGCTGTTCCACTCAGAACGTACACAGGAGAGGTTATTAATCCACTGGGATATACTACAATGCAAGTAAAATATGTGGATAAAGAAGCAAGTGCAAATATAGATACATATTATGCCAATCAAAGTTGATGTAATTTTCGGGAAAGAGTGGCTTAAAATATTTCCAGTAAAATTACCAGAACTATGTACATATATTAATTGCATGAGATGAATTTACCTCAGTCAAAGGAGGAAATACTGCATGATTTAAAAAGCCAGTTTAGTAATGTTTTTCGATTGGGCGTGGGAAGAAATAACAACTACGAAGCCACACTTTTTGTTGATGATAATGTTAAACCAATTTATGTTGCCGCTCGCAAGGTACCGTATATTCTAAAAGATAGAATGGAACAGGAAATTGATCATTTGGAAAAGGAAGATATTATCACAAAAATTAAATACAGTGAATGGGGTACACCTGTGGTGCCAATCATTAAGAAAGATGGGTCGAATAGATTATGTACCGACTCTAAAATTACATTAAATAAAGTTCTTAAAAGTCATCACTTCCCAATTCCAGATCCTGAAGACATTTTTGCTACAACACTGCTGGTGGGGAAGTTCTTTTCAACATTGCATTTGAGTGAGGCATGCTTACATATGCCAATGGATGATAAAAGCGCAGTATTGCAGACTATTTTAACAATAAAAGGAGACTATACGGTAAATCGACTTATGTTCGGTACAAAGGTGGCACCAACCATTTGGCAGAGGTATATTTCGCAAACACTAAGCGAAATTGCAGGAGTCTGTGTATTCTTCTACGACACTCAAATTCAAGGGTCAACTTTTGAAGACCACCTGTTCCGCCTTAAGGCAGTACTCCAGAGATTGCACCTTGTGGGTCTACGCGTCAAGCTTAGCAAATGCAAGTTTTTCGAGAACTCAGTTACTTACTTAGGTCAAGTCATTTCTGGAAGAGGACTTGAGAAAACTCAGGACAAGACTAAGGCAATTACTTGCGCGCCCACTCCGCGAAATGTCACTGAAGTCAGAAACTGGTTGGGCTTAGTGAACTAGAACGGGAAGGTTCTTGCAAAATCTTTCTTCGAAGCTGCACCCGCTGTACAAATTGCTGCAATTTATTTCAACTGGAAAAAAGGATGTGAAAAAACTTTCCAACTGATCAAAAAGGAGATCATTTCATATGTCGTGCTCTGTGCTTATGATCCAAGTTTACCGATGTTATTGGCTATTGATGCAATTCTCTATGGACTGGGAGCGGTTTTGTCCCATACGTCCCATCGCTTACGTGTCACCATCCTTATATCCATCAGAGAAAAACTACAGTCAGATCGACAAGGAGGCGACTGCTATCTTCTTGGCAATTTCTTCCGATACTGCTATGGACGTAAGTTCACATCAATTACAGATCATAAGACTTGGTTGCTATTTTCAGCCCAGATAGGAGCTTACCAAGTATGGTGGCGACGCGCATGCTACACTATGCCCAGTTTCTACAAGGGTTTAATTACGACATTGTGTAGCGAGCGACGGATAGCCATTGGAATGCGGATGCGCTATCCCGTTTACCCCTAGCGTGGACAACTGTGGAGACGGAAGAAGACGACGTCACGTTCTATCAAATGCAACAGATCAACACTGTTCCTGTTACCGAGAGACAAATCTCCAGGAAAACTCATAATGATCCAGTTCTAAGGAATGTGTACAACTGTTTGTATTTGGGGAAAAGTTGATCGAGCCAGGATTCGAAGGTAGAGATGAACAATTCTCTTGGTCAAATGGTACCGTCCTTAGGTATGATCGAGTGATGATTCCTAAAAATTTGCGGAAAGTTGTACTAGCAGAATTGCATCTTGCTCATGTCGGCATGGTCAAAATGAAGGCACTTGCGAGGAGCTACGTTTGGTGGCCAAACATCGACAAGGAAATTGAGAATTAGCACGCGAATGTTGTGCATGCTGAAGCGTAATGAAACAGTCATCGAGAAAAGTACATATCCATATGGTCCGTGGCAGAGAATCTATATAGACTTCGCAGGCCCATTCATGAACAAATATTTTTTAATAATAGTCACCGCTCATTCGAAGTGGCCAGGTTGTTTTTATACACTTCACATGCGGATACACAACAGGAGGCGCAAAAGAAAAAATCATGGAAGCTAAGGTAGCTCTAGGTACATATTATATGGCCTAGGTATTACGGTAATCGGAACATCGATGTCGCATCTAAATATAGAGTTTTCAACACATACAGTTAGACTTGCATGTGTTACGGGGTTCTGGCATTTGGTCACACACAATTTGAAGATTTCGGCAGAGTCCAACAATTCTTTTTCAAATGTTTGTTAAGTTTACCAAATGGCATGCTAACGTACACGAGCATGTCGAATCTGGAATTGCGAAGTTATATTTTATATATGTATATATAGTAATACTCACCGCCAATGAGCTGGATAATTTAAAAAAAGAACAGATCGACTTGGAGCTGCTCATCATGTACTATCCAACGAAGAGAATCTTTTTCTCACCCGTCACCTACCACTCGAGCACCTACCACCTCGTCATCGTTATCGTCGCTTTCAACTTCACCCAAACCAACATCCGACCTATCAACTAACACAACTAATGTGCAACAACTGGGGTTAAATTTCTGCAAAAATCGTTTCAATTGGAGATAATCAAAAAACACAAATCGATGTACTCATCACCAAAAGCTTGTGAAAAACGCATTCATTCCCTTGAGGAAAAGGTTAACAATAAACTGGAGCAACAGATAATCACCAAGAGTATAGAAATATTCAACGTTTCTGACAACAACACATCATTGACAAACACTGATGTCGCTCTCAAAGTGTTTCGCGATGGCTTGAACGTGAATATAAATGAAAGAGACATCGAGATGTGCTACATGAAAAAAATTAAGCTGGCAATTCAGCAAGCACAAAAAATATCCTCGATGTAAAATTTGTTTCGCATCTATGCAAGGAGAAAATCATGAAAGCAAAGCCAGAAAAAAGAAAGTAGTGACCACCAAACTATTCAACGTACAATCAAGACCGGAGAAGATGTTTATCAACGAATGCTGTAGTTATCAAACAAGACAATTATTGAACACTGCAATCTCAAGATCACGAAAAGGTATAAATACGTATGGAGGAGAAATGGGACTCTTTATTTGGAGAAGAAAGAAGGTGACAATGTTGTAAAAATAAAAATAAATTTCGTTAAAATATGAATTCTGTTAATTCTGTTTCTGTTCCATTCTTACTCGATCCAGCTTGTCTTGTTGAATATTGTTTTTGTTTACACCCAAACATGCGCAGCATGAGAAAAATTTTTTCTGTTCTCGTAGCTCATTTTGAGTCGATGGTTAATCTACCTGTCGTTATAGTTTTAAGCGAGATATGCATATATGAAAATTAACTTAGTCTCTATAGTATACCGGATTATACTCTTTTTGGAAACTGCAATAATTTATATTCTGCTGGTGGTGTAGCTATCTTTGTTAAAATTGGTTATGTGTTAGATTTAAAATGCTGTAGTTTAAAATTAATCAGCGCCGATTTATTAAAATTGTCGTTTAAATATGAGAATAACTATTACACTATTCTGTGCATATACCACATTGATCCCGGAATTTATTCAGAAAATTAAAAATACAAGTTTATTCATCTAAATCTATATTGTCCCCTTCAAAGTAATCCCCATCGACTGCAACACACTTATGCCAGCGCTTGATCCAATCCTAGAAACATTTTTTATATTCGGTTTTCGGTATGTCCATCAGTGCTTCCTGTGATTTTTCCATTACTTCCTCTCGGCTGCTGAAACGTGTTCCCCGTAGTGGTTTTTTACCTCGATTGAGCGGAAAGATCTCACAGGGACCCAAATCAAGTGAATTCGGTGGCTGTTGGATGGTATTTGTTGCATTTTCGTCAAAAAACTACGAATAATGATGGCATTGTGCGCCGGTGCGTTATCATGGTGCAAAATCCACCAAATAATACTCTTTGTTTACTGTCTGGCCTTCTGGCAAAAATTCATAATGCACTACACCGTTGTAATCCATGACAACCGTGAGCATTTCCTCTTTTTTTGGCTGAAAACGACGTGGTTTTTTTGGTCTCGGCTCATTTGGTGAACGCCATTCACTTGCCTGATGTCTGGATTGCATGTCGTATTCATAAACCCACGTCCCGTCTCCAATAATGATCCTTTTGATGAATGTGGGATCGGATTCAGCCTCGCAAATCATCTCTTTTGCGACGTCAACACGGTCTCTTTTTTGCATGAAATTGAGGTCTTTTGGCACCAATTTTGCTGCTACACGACGGAAACCCAAATCATTAACCAAAATGTCTTGATGGATCCACAGGCAATGTTAAAGTTCTCCCCTATTTCTCTGATGGTTAATTTGCGGTTATTGACCAACATTTCTTTTACTTCATCAATGTTTTCGTCGGTTTTCGATGTCAATGGTCTGCCACTGCGTTCATCATCTTCGATTGACTAACGACCACTTTTGAACCGCTTGTGCCACTAGTAAACGACCGTTTTCTTTAGAGAATCGTTGCCGAAACACTTTTCCAACATTTACAACGTTCGCGCACCATTAAATCCGTTTTTCACGCAAAATTTACGAGTAATACAAGTTCGTTGTTGCAAATTTAAATCCATTTCTAAAATTGTAAAAAATCTTTAGTACACTTGGCTACGTAACTTTTGCAAATGTCAAGTTATGACGCTAAGATTTAGAGGGAATGTCAACAACGGATTTAACAAAAAAAACAGAACTCAAATCGGAACAATGGGAGCGCCACACGGTTGATCAAAGTGGTATACCATAGACTACCCGAATTCAGTAAACATATTTTCATTGATGAATTTAGTAACATTTTAAATGCAATTATGGTAACAAATTTGATTATTGTAGGACATATTAATGTTGACTTACTTAATGAATTAGATAAAGATACGGTGAACCACTTATTTACTATGGCTTCTAATGATCTTAAGAGTGTTATTAACGAACAAACCCGTGTGAGCGATTCTACCAAGATTTGCATTGATCACATTTCTCTTAGATCTCATAAAAATAACAAAAACATTTTTAGTGGTAAAGTCTATGATATGAAACTTACAGATCATAGTATGATTACCCTTAATTACTTTACTGATGGCAACCGTAATGAAAGCCTTACAAGCTTATCCACGACCTTGAAGAAATGCGTGGATATCAAAGTATTGAAAGAATATTTAACATATGAGTTCTGGGAGTCGATTTATTCGGGAAGTAATCCTTCCATTGCTTTTAATATACTTGCTAAGATTTTACAAAGCCACATTAAGTTGTGTACTTTTTTGGTGAAACAAAAACCGAATAACAAGAAACGTTTAAAACCCTGGATGAGTAATAATCTTCTAAATCAGATAAAAAAGAAAAAAAAGATAAGTTTAAAATGTAAAAAACATACTAATAATAGAAAACTTAAAAAACACTATGAGAATAAGTGCAAACATATTTATACAAATACAGAAGAAACTCGTAACAACTACTACACTGATCTATTTGCAAGAGCCCACCGTAATATTCGCGATGAATGGGGAGTGGTTGACAACATTTTGGGAAAGAATAGAAATCGTGTTGTAATTGATAGTACTGAAGTTGAAGGAATTATTGAATCTGACTTATTCAGCTCCTCAAACAACTTTAACGATTATTTCACTGAAGTTTCTGAAAAATTAAAACCAATTGTTAAAACATATGTAGACTATGATAGCTCAATTTCTTCAAGTTTACCTGTCGATGATATACTAGATGGCGCAAAATTAATCACTGTACCGGAAGATTGTATAATTTTTGCAAATGGCGGCGTACGTCAATCATATTTGACATAGACAACTGCAGTATAGAAACAGACAAGCAATGGAGCGGTATACTCCGCATGAGCGGGGAATAATTGTGTCGATGTTTTTGACCAATAACACAGGTCAACACAAATTTTGACTTTGATAAGAGGGTGTGAAATTTCGACAGATTTATTGACAGTTACACGAAAATATATGGCCTGAAAAAGTTTGCTTTTCTATCCAGGAGAACGGTTGACCAATATTTTAGAAAATCCATAGATTAAATTTTTATTTATTGATAAATATATAATTTTTATCAATTTGTAATATCAAATCAAATTACAAAATAGTGGAAAAAAGTTTAAAAGTACACTTGTTCTTTCGTGTTTATAAGTATTGTGCTTTCTCTCACTAAACCCCAAATGCAGTCCCTCCCCCCCAGGGATGTTCGAAGTCCATGATATCTTGATGAAAACGTTCTCCCTGTTCTTCTGAGTACGCTCCTATGTTGTTTTCAAATTTATATAAATGAGCATGCAGCATATGTTCTTTTAGAAACATTCTGCAACCCATAGCTTCAAAATTGTGTAACATGTTTTCAATTATTGGATCTACAAGTAAGTTTCCAGCGTTTTTTTTCCAAAATTTGAAGTTTTATTATGAAAACATAGTTACAATGCTTTATTCAAAGTATCGTCCATTGGAAGCTACAACTTTCCCCCATCTTTCTGGCAATTTATGAATTCCGGACCAAAAAAATTTCTCGTCTTTCGAGCCCAAGAACGTATTGAGCCAATTTTTGATTTCCTCTACTGAGCTGAAGCGTATTCCCGTAAGAGCGTTCTGCATCGAACGAAACAAGTGGTAGTCAGATGTTGCCAAGTCTGGACTGTAAGGCGGGTGAGGCAGAATTTCCCATCCACTATTTTCCAAGTAGTTTTTCACCGAAACCGCAACATGTGGCCAAGCGTTGTCGTGATGAAAAATAACGGACTCATGCCTGGTCTCATATTCTGGCAGTTTTTCTTTTAATGCCCGCTTCCAACGAATTAGTTGGGTTCGATATAATGGTCCTTTGATGGTTTCACCACTCGGAAGCAGTTCGTAGTATACGACACCCTTTTGATCCCACCATATGCAGAGCATGACCTTATTCACGTGAATATTTCGTTTCGGCGTCGATTGGGCGAGCTCGCCGGGCTTTGTATACGATTTTCTGCGTTTAGGATTATCATAATAAATCCATTTCTCATCACCAGTGACAATACGATGCAAAAATGATTTATTTTTATACCGCTGCAGTAACATTTCGGACATGCAAAATCGCCGTTCGACGTCTCTTGGCTTCAATTTGTACGGCACCCAGTTTCCAACCTTTTGAATGAATCACAGTGCTTTTAGGCGCAGGGAAACGGTTTGTTGCGTGACGCCCAATGATGCAGCAAGTTCTTCTTGAATCTGACACGGAACCTCATCCAGTAAAGCGTCCAATTCCTCGTCTTCAAAACTTTTCGGCTTTCCGGGGCGATCTTTGTCTTCAACTCCAAAATCACCACTTTTGAATCGTTTGAACCACTCGCGGCACGTCGATTCACCAATACATTCAGCCCCATAAGTTTCCGAAAGCAAACGATAGGCCTCAGCCGCACTTTTCTTCATATTAAAGAATAAAAGCAGCGCTTCCCGCAAATGACGTTTATTTGGCTGGAAACTTGCCATGATTTTGCTCGATATAAATGTACGACACCGATAGAACTGCTCAAATATAACGCTGCAAAGTTGTTGACAGATACAAAACCTACAAATAAAACACATGGGGTCTGACATTTCTGCTCGGGATCCACTGGTGGCGCCATCTCTGACAAACGCTGGAAACTTACTTGTAGACCCAATACTTTTCGGTAATTTTCAACTTTGTTATTCGCTAGAAATCCAGAAATCCAGAAATCCTTGAGCACTAGTAAATAATCTGTTCAGGATCGATGGGTTTCGCATTTTTGCCTTTTATATCTCGTACTTTAATAAATATACCACACATAAAGGGTGTTTTTTTTAGAGGTATACATATTTAATATGAAGTAAATTACTTGAAACTAATGTTAATGTCTATGATATTAGCTTTATTTAATAACTATTTCATGCAATTAGTTAGTGCATATGATATGCGCACCACGGCTAGCTCCAATGAAGCGCAATTATGAAGTCCAATTTTCTGCACCTTCGAGAAACTGGGGCGGTATATCAGCTATTACATGGCGAATGTTGACTTCCAAATCGTCCAACGTCTCTGGTTTATTGGCATAGACTAGTGACTTCGCATACCCAGTAAGAAAGTAATCTAAATGTGTGATATCACAGGATCGCGAATTATGCGCTCAGCAAATTTTTACAGCAATAAATTGATGTCGTCCCGCGCCGTGTGGCATGTTGCGCCATCTTGTAGAAACCAAAGCTGTGTCACATCAATGCCATTCAACTGAGGAACGATGAAGTCAGAAATCATGTTTCTATAGCGCTTTCTATTGACGATAACATTCTAGCCGGCATGCATCGTCCTTATCGAAATATGGGGCGATGATTCCACCAGCCCATAAAGCACACCAAACAGTGAGTTTTAATGGTTGTAAGGGCGGCCCTACAAAGGCTTCTGGATTTTCTCCACTCCAAATTCGGCAATTTTATATGGAATATGTATGTACATTTCAATGTTCTTACAATACTTGCTTTCCCGGGAAGCCATATTGGCTTTTCTCCAGGAGGACATATTTCATAAACAAAATATAATTTTGATAAAATGTAGTTATAGGAATGTTGCTTGTTTACATATCCATTTAACAAAAAATGGGTTTCATCGGAGAACAAAATTTTGCATTGAAAATAAATATCAAACTGAATCATGTTTTCGGCACATTCACCGTACCCACGACGCGTATAATGGTCACGCGGTTTCAACTCTTGCACAAGCTGGATCTTATAAACTTTTAGGTAAAGACCTTTCTGTAAAATCTTCCACAAAGTGGATGGGCATAGCTCCAATTGCTGTGTACGATGGCGAATCAACTCATTCGGATTCTCCTCAACGCAGCGCTTTTCAACGGCACTAACTTCTTCTGTTCGCACTGTTTGTCGTCTTTGGAGACGCGTATTATCTACTAGAGTGTGGTGCGAAAACAGTTCATCGTGTTCCGAATTTGCACGCGCTATTCTGGCGTTAGTCTATTTCAACTTTCAACAATCAAATTGACAATCTGTATGTACCTCTAAAAAAAAACCCTTCATAACAAAAGGCTTCATCATCATATTTACACTTTCTAGACGACATTTTAACCTCTTTGAGTCTTCTCTAAAACCGTTAATAGTGTTTTCTATCACTTATGTAACATCGGTAGGCGCTGTGTTAAAGTTACGACGCCTTTAATTTTTCGCGGTAATTTTAATTATGTATACCGTATTTAATATTTTTACGATAACTCAAAAAAATGTATTATTATCATAACACAGAAGCAAATTTTAAATGGAATATGGGTATTTTTCCTTTATTTTGGAGCATAATGAATAGAAAAATCAAAAAATAAATTTTGGGACAAAAACAAAAATTGGGCGGTAGTGTTAGTGCAGCGTGAATTTCGACGTCGATTTCTTAATCGTGTAGCGCCAACTAGGTAAACATTACAGCGCTTTGCTACTCGTCTAGAACAGAATGGAACCACAGGAGACTATGCAGGGTGTGGCCTCCACGGGACTGGTCGTTCGACCGAGAATATCGCGGCTGTGGCTGCTGATGTCACTGAGAACGAGAAACATTAACCAGACGACGGATCACACAACTGGGCATCACCAGACGGACCCTACAGCGAATTTTAGTGAAAGGCTTACACATGTTCCCGTACAAAGTGGAAACACAGTATCAGTTAAAGGCTTCTGCCCGTCAGTCGCGTGTGAATTACTGTAAAGCCATCCTCAATCTTAACAACGAAGAGGACGAAGAGGTGTGTCGCAAATCATAATGAGCGACGAGGCGCATTTCCACTTAAGCGGTTACACTGCTCACTTTTCCTCAATTTAGCTTTGACCAAAGCCCAATACCTTTCAATGTAACGGCACTGAGTGGATTCAGGTCTTTTGGCACAAAGTCGACTTTTTAGCAACAAGAAAGCTCAACGTCGCATGAGCATAATGAGCTGAAGCTAAATCTGGCCAAAATAATGTTGAACCCTCGTGTTTGTTTAAGAAAGGAATCTACCGTCTTTTTAGGCACTCGTTAATGTACATTTCTTCATTAATTATTCCCGTTGTAGTAAACGATGAGCTTCTGTGCCCACATTGGCAAATGGCCTGCCAAACGAGATAATTTGACCCGAATTGTTCCATCCCAATCGATGTTGTTGATTGCGGAAGAATCTCAGCTTCAAACGAGTTGTAAAACTGCGCACCTGGAAGAGTACTCGTAGTAAAGTCGGCTTTGACATAGGTTTCGCTACCCAAAACCAAGCACGCTTTCTTGTTGCCGATCAACTCGTATAGCTTTCGGGCTCGTGTTTTTATGACTTTTTTTTTGCTTTTAAGTAGCTTTTGTTATTTTTTGTTTTTAGACCGTTACGTTTTTTAGATCTTTGTAGCATTATTTGGTTGGTATTGCATTTCCAAGCAACATCTCTGGATGACATAGTCCGGTTTTTACGATGGTACCCACTATTTTCCTGTCCAAATTTGTATCATGTGCTCCACTTTTTTGTTTTCGCTTAACTGTCAACGTCTCCAAATATCGTTTAATAACAGAATCCACTGTACTGCGTGCTATGTTTAAATTTTTGCGATGAAATGGTTTGGATGCGAAGTATTTTCAAGCCATTTGTCGATGATCTTTTTACGGCGTTCCTCTTGACTCATATTTTATAAATATTTTAAACCGCACCGAACTAAAACCAATAACAAACTGAAACTAGAGAATATACAGGCTAATTTGGGTACATTGGAAGTATATCCCGTATTAAAATTTACAGATTTTATTCGTTTCAGTCCTTAAAGCCACTGTGTGGTGCGGTGTTCACGCGGGAGGAGTGATTGGGCCGTATTTTTTTGAGGACGCCATCGACCATGCGGTCTCTGTTACTGGCGATAAATGACTTCTTCCTACCGGAATTGGATGAGCGGGGCTTGTGGTTTCAACAAGACGGTGGAACCGCACACACAGCACGAGCCACAATGGGTATTGTGAAGGAAACGTTTCCTGGTGGCGTAATCCCCCGATTTGGCGAAGCAAAATCGCCCGATTTAACCATCCCAGACTTATTTCTTTAGGGCGACTTGAAGTCCGATTTATGCCAACAAGCGTCTGACAATCGGAGCCCTAAAGGGGAATATTCGACACGAATGCGAACAGTTATCACCGGAAATCTTGCGGAAAGTCATGGAAAATGCGATAAAACGGTCACAAATGTGTATCAACGCCCTCGGCAGCCACTTGGCGAATATCGTCTTTTCCACTTAACAGAAACAATTGTAAAGGTCGAAATAAAAATTTCCATTACTCAGAATCATTTTTTTAGTAAAAAAGCATTTCAAAAACAAAATTGGACGATTAATTTTGCTCCACCCTGTACAACCAAACAGCTTCGTTTTTGAGGCAATATCTTCGAGAGAAATTTATCCTTAAAAAATCAAAACTCTTGCACAAGAGATGGTGTTTCAAGTGTGTGTCTAAAATATATTGCCTTGTATGTTGTGGTGGTACTGAGTGTCCTATTTAATCATAGTGTTGAAAAGGGTTGTTTTCCTGAACAATTGAAATGTTCTGCATTGTACCTCTCTTTAAAAGAGAAAACTGAAGAAATGTTTCGTGTTATAAGCCTATATCTCTTCTTTCCACTTTTTCTAAGATCTTTGAAAAACTGCTTAAAGTTCGCATTTTTTCGCCCGTAGGCAAGTTTGAATTCTTTTGTAGCAACCAGTTCGGGTGTAGATCAGAAATGTCAACAGAGGATGCTATTTTGAGAGGTGTGTAGTCAACTGTATGGTAGTTTAAGCTGCAATAAATCTACCATTTATAGACATGACAAAAGCATTCGACATGGTTTACCATGATTTATTACTAAACAAACTTTAAAATGCTGGTTTTCAAGGTTACATATTTAAATGGCTACAATCGTTTTTAAAATACAAGAAACAGAGATTTCTGAAAAACGGTGTTCCTCAGGTTTCCGTACTTGGCCTTTGGTTTTTCTTAATTTACATAAATTCCCTTTTCAAACTCAAGGTGAATGGTATTTCAACTGCATTTGCAGATGATATAGCGTTTACTTATGTGTGTATTACAAGTATCGGGGAAGATCTTGAAATTTTAAGGTTGTGGTTTGCTGCCCACAGATTGATTATTAGTGAGAAAACACAGTTGACGTCTTTCAAGACAACTGAAAAAAGTCTTTATGGTATGATGGTTTCACGCATGCGATTGTAAACTGTTTTCTTTACCTGTTCATAAATGGTAGAAGTAACTTTGTCAATAATGTACAATGCTCTAAAAATTGTTTCAAAATTGAATCCGTACAACATTCTTAGTACTTAGACGTTTCAATTGATATCAATATAAATTGGAAAGCTCATAACCAAGCGTTAAATTCGTACATGATGTTGGGTACACGTAAAATGTTTAATTAGGCCTTTTTGCTCCAAGAAAGTGTTAACCAATATTTACTATGGTCTTCCGCACTTAAAGTTACAATACGGCATCTCCAGCTGGGTGGGTTCGTACGCTATTACACTTAAGCCATTATTAATAGCCTAAAAATTGCTGCAAGTTGGGCTTTATTTAAAGCGTTGAAAATTCTATGTTTTATGTTTTAAAAATCGTAAGAAAGGTTTTTTAAATGAAGTGGTAATATACCGAGCAGAAATTCCCAAATGTATAACCTACGTATAAATATAATAAGCTTAGTCACGACACCATTTCCACACATAACACTTTTTTCTCGTTTGTATACTTATAAAGCTGGAAAGCTTTTTAATAAATTGTCCTTTTCTATTAGAGAAATACCTTGTGTTTCCTCTTATATCAGAAAAGTTAAAGACGGGTTGTTCACTTCAAACTATGATTGTATTGAAGAAATATTTATACAGAGTGCGGCAGAACCAGTTTAGAAGTTTTGAAGAGTTATAAAAAAAAAACAAGGTATATATGAAACAAATGTTTTTATTATTGAAATCCGTAGAACTTACCATTTTATACGCATTTAATATGGCGGCCGTTGGCGGCAATACATTGGTGGAGCTTTCTCAAGTTTTCGCTCCCCTAGCTCTATCAGGTTTTGGGGGCGACGTTTAATTTAAACACTTTTTCCTTAAGATATCCCCAAAGAAAGAAGTTGCATATGCTTAAATCCGGCGACCGCACAGGACACCCAACGTCACCTCTCAAAGACACTAGACGTCCGGGGGAAACATTTTTGGTAAAGCATTTTTTGTTTTTTAAAGAACTTAACACTCAAGTGGGTATGAATACACTTATAATACATCAGCATGTGTTAAGTTTTTTGGAAAATGGGATAGAGAGAAAGAAAGATTTTAGGCTCAGTGGTTATTTCGCTCCATCGGTGGCATCCAACATTTAATGGGGTGACTAAATTCTTAGAGAAAGTTGGCTTGGTGATGTTGATTTCTGGTCAACTACTTATCTTACTTGATTTTCGTTAACTGGAAAAATGAATATGTATGTCTTTCGGACGAGGCTGGGATTCGAACACTGAACCTTTCGATTTGGAAGCCAGTCCACTACCACTTGAGCCACTGCTGTGTGGACTGTAGCCCCATCCTGTTGGAACCAAACATCCCCTAATTCATCTTCTTCAACAACCACTTCCAGTCGGGGCTGCAGAAAATTTTGTATTATTGAAACATAACGCCCGGAATTCACGGTCATGGTCACGCTTCCCTCTTCAAAGAAATACGGACCAATAACGCCAAATTGTGATACGGCACACCACACCGTTTGTTTAGGAGAATGTAGCGGTCTTTCGTGAACAATGTAGTGGTTGTTTTCAGCCCAGTAGCTAAAATTTTGTTTATTCACAATCCCGCTTACGTGAAAATGTGCCTCGTCGCTGCTGAAATATGCTGCCTCAGGAGGGATCGCTGCAAGCATTTCCTCACACAGATTGTGGCGGTTGGCGTAGTCCTACTGGGTTCAATTCTTGAACCATCATTATTTTGAAGGGATGGAAATTCAAATCTAAATGCAAAATCCTCCTCAAACTGCGGTTTGAAACGCCCAATGCAATAGCGTGCCTTCGAGCATAACGTCTTGGCGATTGCTGGAATGCTGCTCTCACTAGCTCCACATTTTCTGGTGTTCTGATGGATCTTCGTCGGCCATGGGTATCTATTCTTAGTGTACTACCATTTTCCTCCAACTACAGAATCCAGGACCGAATTGTGTTCGCAGTAGGAACAGCATTATTGCGCGGAATTCTAAAGCGTTGCCGAAAATATCTTTGCGTCGCAATTACAGATCGGTTGTTTTCAGAAAACGCACGCACGGCAAAGCCACGATGTACTCCGGTCCAAACCATGTTTGCTACTAAATGGGGATGCCGACAGCACAAAAGGAGATTAGTGCAGGCGCCTACCCCCACCACCGCCCGAACACCTGACCCTCCAAACTGCTAAATTGGCTCTGTCGCACCCTGTGTTAACCAATACACTGATTGTCATCCCACATCAGATACCTTTTCAATTTTTTAAATCTTGTAGTTAAAGAATGATTACTACTATTCTATTTAATTCTTTCATGTATATTGTTAGTAGTTTCTAAGTATGAAATGAATAAAATCAACTTTGGAACTCTCTGCCTACAGCGACAAAGCAAATAATGGAAGCTAACAAGTTCAAAACTGCCGCATTAGAACACTTTTCCTGACTGCAACAACTATGTATACATCCCTTTTTTCATAGATCTAACCTCCTTTCTCACCCCCTTTTTAACTATGCTTTTCTTCCTTTTTTCTTTTTATATAAATATATACATTTATGAATTGTTAATGTTACTTATATTATTATTTATGTACTATAAAAGACAACGTCTTACTTGTACACACGAAATAAATAAATTAAATGAAATCAAAACTATCTATATACCATACATATATGTACATATTACCTTAAAGCACACACTAACTATATTATCAGAAAAATAGAATTAGTAGAAAATATGCGATTACATTGTGTATTCAGGTAGTATTGGACATTTGAGATTTGAGATTTGTATGCCTTAGACAATTTGTGTTATTACCACAAATGTAGTCTTAAAGTTGCAATTTTTCCAATCAATGCCTGTATTTACGATGATTGTCAGTCACTTTTTGAGCCGGATGATTTTTTTTTCTATGATCTTCTTCGATACAGGTAACAAAGTCAATTCACTTCGTATTAAAAGAGGGTTTTTTTAATGTATTCCATGTAAAATATAATTTCAATCTTTGTTTTCATGCTCATGCTGAATTGAATAAAATTCAGCAATAATGTTGCTCTAAACTCCACATGTTCAAATAATTCTTTTAATATTATAATAAATGTGTTAAAAACTACATGTACCTTAGAGTAGAAATAGACCACATCTTAAATTAGACAGGTCATATCCAAATCGTTAAATCGCACATTTTATTGGTAACCTGTCAAATGTGCCAAGTTATACCTTATTCCCCGTGAAAGTTTTCAAAAATGTTTTATTCTGCCATTGCTCACTTGAGGTTGCAATATAGCATAACAAGTTGGGATGGTTCATATACTAATGCTTTCAAGCCATTGTTGATTGCTCAAAAACGTTTAATAAGAATCATTTGGACAAAAATCCCTGGTCTCTATTCAGAGACTTACGCACCTTACAGATAATACATCTTTACGTCTTTAAAGTGCTTAAAGAGTTTTTCAAGCAAAGTGGTAATGTTTCCAGCAGAATTAAAGCTTTAAAGTCTAAGTACAAGTAACATGCATATTAATAACGTACCAATCGCTTACAAAACACACTTTTCCCATTTCTACAATACATACATCGTTACAGTCCCTAAAATGTTCAATAGACTCCGTTTTGTTTTCAGAACAACCCTACATTTGAAAAGTTTTCTTAAAAAGGTTAAAAACTGGATATTTACGATATATTTTGATAACCATTAGAGTACGCTTAATGGGTTATTATACCCTTAAAATGACTGCACAGCCCAGGCGAAGGAAACTTAGGGAGAAAGAAAAGAAAGGTACGGATGTAATTACATTGGTCTAGTTGTAGCAACTAGGAGATAGAGAGCTCGACAGGCCATCCCATAAGCGAGTTTTACGGCCTAGGAACGGATCACGATGTTTTGGAGTACATCCGAAAGTGGGCTTGAGGGTGTACTGTTGAGCATTCATAGCGACACGGGTGTTAGAGTTAAAAGTCTGAAGGGGCGGAATGCTGCCGGCGATTTCTATGGAACACTGATGGTAAAAATAGCGATAGAACAAAGTGAGACAGGAGACATTACGTCGGTGTTCGAGGGTGTCAATTGATTGACTGATATTAGTATCACCTATGAGTTTTATCGCACGGTTTTGAATCGTATCTAGCAGGTGCAGAGATGTTTTAGGCACACCAGACAGATGCGGGCATTGCAGTCCAATTTTGGGCGGGTAAATCGTTTATATATTGAGGACTCATCAGAGGGGTTGAAGTATTTCTTATGTGTAAGTGGTCATTCGAACGTATTTTGTTATTGGCACATATGCTGAGAAAGGAAAGTTTTTCAGTTTCGACGATGCAAGTATATTCAATGACAGCAGACAGCATTGTATTTTGGAAGCACTAAATTCCACTCTATTGATAGTTTTCCAATAGATTATGCTGTTAATATCGGAATTTAATGAGCGTAGCGTACACTGCTACTCCCCTTCTACAGCTGAATAGCAAGGACATGAGTTCGGGAATGAATATGAAAAGCAGAGACTACTGTCGTGAGCACAGGAATAGTAGAAGATAAGAGATCATTGATGAAAATTAGAAAGAGTATTGGAAAAAAAAAACCGAGCTCTGAGACACACCAGCATTAATTTTATGAATATCAGACTTGAAACCATCCGTTGAAGAAGAGAGTCGTCGATCCCAAATGTACGCATTTTCGACAAAAGAGCCTAAGGCAAAACTCTGTCAAGCCCCTTAGAAATATCAAGTGCAACTATCTCGCTTTCGCCAGATTAATGTATCTGAATCAATTTTAAGTAGCTCACCTTAATCAGCAGCACAAGTAGATTCAATCTAAAAGTAAATTGGTAATTTACCGTAATCGTAATTACGTTTTGTTATACAGCATAGAGGATGGTGCTATTTGTGATACAGATATTTTGAGATCTGACTCACTGGCTCATGTCATGAAAAAATCATACGGGAGAGGGGGTCTATATTCCCCACCCACTGAGTTACAGGGTGTTTAAAAAAGTTCCATCAGAGATATAGGTACCAACGATTATTTAGTTACAACTTCTAGTGTTTTAAGCTTAGAGCAACCACGCTGGGCTCGTTTGAAAACCAATTGATTAGTGTCTAAGAACTATTACCATCCATGCTTTTATTTTCGAGATATCAGTCTACGAAAACCATTTCTTTTAATAATATTTTGGAAAAATCGCATTTACTAGTATCTCAGAAACGTGTGCTCACAATTTGGTTCTTTTTTTCTTTTTTTTATGCTCCATAAATCTAAGAAAACTTTTTTAAACTTTATTTTAAATTTAGACTTTATTCAATTTTAAACTTAAACTATTAAATTTAACGCGGACTGTCAACCGTATTCCGGCTCTGAACACACAAGACTCCTCCTTTTCTCTGACGGTTGCTCGCTCGTTGACTCCTCACTTTCATCCCAGCCAATTTCATAGGCCAAACTTGGTGCCAAGTCCATAGTTTTACTATAAACCATAGCGCCATCCATCGGCCGCGCACTCCCAATATGACTAATGCTATTTTCAGTGAAGTCATTGTATAACTATAAGAATGATCACGTGTCTTTGCCTTTTATGACCATTTATCTAGGTCAACGAATGCATTCGATCCATGATGAATCAATGAAATCGATACCACACCTCCACAGTTGTGGATCACTTCTTCGCTTTTAGTGGTTTTAACTGGGTAAATCCAGACAAACTTAGTAAAAGCGTCGACTGCAACAAATATGTAGTTATAAGACTTGTTCGCGGAAGGGAGTGGACCCAAATGATACACGTGGTAGGTATGCAGAGGTACATTGGGTTTATCGATCGGATGCAGAAAACCCTCCGATTTTGAGTCCTTCTTTGCAGCCAGTATGCATGGAACACAATTGGATATTACGGCGTCGATACAATTCCCGATTTTGGGAACAAAACAATCCTGCTTGGAGATCGCTTCCATTCTTTTCGCACTTATGTGGCCTGGCCTGTGAATACCTCTCAGAATTTGTTTTTGCATAGATCTAGGAACTGCAAGCAATTGAGCCCCTTCAATAAACTTGTACAATAGATTGCTTCTTATTTCGCAGTCCTTGTAGGTTCCTGTTGCTGAGAGAACATCTACAATTAATTGACAGAATTCGTCCTTAACTTGGGACTCCTTGATTCTCTCCAGGATGCCATCCCGTAGTAGTGCTGGGTATCTGCTAAGTGCATCGACGTGACGCATAGATGATCCTGAGCGATGTAGAACGTCACAAGAATATTCCTGCAACATGATTGCCCACCTAGCTACACGTGGGTATAAATATTTGTTGTTCATTGTGGCCTGAAATGCCTTGCAGTCCGTGTAAATTTTGAAGTTTATCCCCAACAAGTAGGCGCTTAGCTTCTTGATATATTTGACTGTTGCCAATACTTCATACTCATAGCTGGGGATTACCTTGAAGCTCATGTAGAAAACATAGTTTATTTATTTATTTATTTATTTATTTGTTTATTTCATCTACAAGATTCTTACAGACTACGCTTATAATAAAATACAATAATAACTTACATTTAACTTACATTTATAACTTATATTTATATTTAATTTTAGCTATGATAGAGTATTTATTTTCTTTTTTACAATATCTCCAGTATCAGATAAATCGACTTCATTACACACACTATTAAACGATTTACAACAGCGATTTATTGGCTCATTTTAACCGTTAATTGTTCTATGTGCTTCTATATACAGTAAGGGTCTATCGCGTAATGGCTCTGTGGAGCGTATAGACCAAATTTCAGTAGAAGCTCTGGGCATATAATTTTAGAACTAAGTATATCTCTTACGAAGAGAATTTTCAGGTTTTTTCGTCTAACAGACAACATTTTTAAGTCAATGAGAAGACATCTTTCCTTTCCTTAATTGGGTAAAAATCCTTCCCAATTAAATTTGCGTAACATGTATCGAGTGAATGATTTCTGGACTCCTTCAATTCTCAATATATGAATGTTGTAACGTGAATTAAAAACGACGGCACAGTATTCCAAGATCGGTGGCACTAGAGAAATGAAAAGAGATTAAAGAGTATAAGGATCCGAGAATTCCTTGCTAGTTCTCTTAATGAATCCCATCATAGAATAGGCTTTTCTTATAATTTGATCAATGTGAATATTGAAGTTGAGTTTTTCATCAAACGTAACGCCTAAGTCATTGACAAATTTACATATAATAAGAGCATCATTATTAAAGTAATATTGAGTTTGTATGGGAGAGCAATTTTTGTAAAAAGAAATTTGCTTACACTTTTTAAGGTTTAGCTGCAGCTGATTTTTATCGCACCATATAAAAAATGCGTTTAGATCATTTTGAAATAGAACTGCATCGAGGGGTGATTTGATTAGGGCAAACAACTTTACGTCATCCACAAAAAGACACTTACAGAAAGATAAAAAGGCCGCGATATCATTTATAAAAAGAAGGAACAAAAGTGGTCCAAGATGGCTTCCTTGAGGAACTCCAGAATTAACATCAAAATATCTAGAACAAATTCCGTTTACCGGATATGATTCAAGCCAATGCAGCATCCGCGAGTGAAACCCAAAAGTATTTAATTTGTGGATCAATAAACAAATGTTGACTTTATCAAAGGCTTTTGAGAAGTCAGTGTATACCGTTTCAACTTGATACCCGGCTTCTATATTGCAATGCAAAAAATTCGAGAATTGAATCAGATTGGTGGCAGTTGATTTACCTCTTAACCCTTATCCTATACGTGAAATTAATTCTTTCACAAGGAAAAATGATTTGTCTTTGACGATAGATTCAAATAATTTTGGGATTTTGAGGATCTTTGAAATACCCCTGTAATTATCAACATCGACATTGGAACCATTTTTATGAATTGGTGAAATATATGATACCTTCCATCTATCAAGAAAAATACCCTCCTTTAAGGAGGCATTAAACACAATTGTGAGAGGTGCAAATAGCACATAAGGACAGTGTTTTAAAAATGAATTTGATATGCAATCAGAATCATACGATGGGTTATCAACAAGTTTTTGCAAAGCTACAAAAACATCCGATTCAGTTAACTGCAATGAGTCAATGGTAATTCCATTTGAATTAATATTGTAGAAACTGCTTGTATCGGTTCTGTTTGAGTTGTAAACATAGTGTAACTGGCCTTCGTGTTTCTGTAGCAAAACACCTTCATATCCGACCATAATCGTCCGTATGCCGCTTCGTCTCCAGCGATAGGTTAAATAGCTTCAGTACAGGCCCTCTCCATATCCTTTAGCGATTCAAATACAAGGATCTGGTCCGGCCCAAAAACGAAAGCACTCTCTTTCTTGGTCTGGTCTGAAAGTGGTCTTGCATAAACAGAATAAATAGATACAAACTTACGGAAGAATCCAGTCAGCCCCAGAAAACCCTGCACTTGTTTCACATTAGTCGGTCTTGGAAAGTTCTTTACAGCGTTTATCTTCTCAATAGACGGCTTTATATTCCCACGTGTCCAAGGAATTTAGTAGACCTGCTTGGAAAATCGCACTTTTCCCATTTAATTACTAGTCCGCTTTCCTCTGCTACCCTTAAGACGACATCGAGCTTTGCTAAGTTTTCCTTCTCATCTTCCGCGGCGATAATAACGTCGTCCAGGTACAAAACTAAGCCTTTCTTTATCAAGTCTCTAAAAACTGTATTTACAAGCCGCTGGAATACCGCAGGTGAGTACTGACCGTCTGGAGTTATGAATGCAGTATATTTTCTGCTGCTTTCTTCCACATCCACGTGGAAAAACCCGTTACGAAGATCCAGTGTGGTGAATGCTTTTGCTGTATAGAGTTTCTCCAGAATTTCCTCCATTACTGGTTGAGGATACCTGTCCTTCACAATCCTAGTATTCAGTTTTCGGTTGTCCACGCACAAACGATTACTTCCGTCCTTCTTCTTCACTAGACCAATAGGACTAACAAAGTGCGATCGACTGTGACGGATGACACCTTCGTCCAAACATTCCTCCACTTGCTTGCACACTGCTTCCTTTTCTGGTGGGCTAGTCTCCTGGCCTTTTGGTAGATAGGAGATTCTTCCGTGAGCACGGAATTCATCTCAATGCACGACTTCGAGACCCTTTGGGAGAAACAATGTCCGATATGACTTCTCTATAGTTGTCGTTCCCAACCCGCAGGATGCTCTCAGCTGTGTCTTCTTCATCGTCCATCACTCCGATGCTTAAAACATCATTCGCCTCCAGATCGTATATTTTATCTCGTACTACTTCCTCTGCATTCAGTTTCTTCATATGCTTGCTTTCTCCGTGACTTATTAATAGTTCCACATTTTGTAGAAAATCTCTGCCCAGCAATATCTGATCTGAGATCCACTTATCGGAAACCACTTGGAACCGAACCCAACCGAACCAACCCGTATCTCCAAAGCACAGGAACCCACCGTTTTTTGCGTTACTAAAACCTAGTAATATTACTAGTTAGTAAAGTCTCTATGATATGTTGCTATCCGTTCTTGCAATTCAGCCAATGTTCTTAATGCGGATGAACACACGCATTTTTTCATAATTCCATATACGTAGAAATCTAAAACTATCAAATCTCAAATCTGGTGACCTTGTAGGTCGATGTGTTGGACCATTTGTCCCAATCCAACGATTCGGGAATTTTTCATACAAGTAGACCTTAAGTATTCCTTGTGCAAGCGAAACATCTTCTAGCATCCTAGCAATCATTTTGCAAAAATTGCAAATAAGTTTCACTGTTTAGTGCTTGTGAATGAACGGCCAAATCACTTATTATCAATTACACTTGCCCATACGCCCATACACTTGATTCGATGTAGAAATTGTTGGAATGATGTTTTTCTTGTTGTATGCGAATTTTTATTCTTAAGTCTGTAGGTTATGGGAGTTGGTAATGCAATCTCTAGTGAATTACGGCTCATCTGTCCATAGAATACTTTGGATAAAATTATTTTCATTGAAATACCGTTCCAGCAACCAATTGAAAAATTCCGATCAGTGAAGCAGTTCTGCAAGTAATAACTCCTGAACTGGTGTTGCATGATAAGGATGAAGGTTCCCTCTGTGAAAAACTTACAAAATTCGGCTTCGGGACACATTTAGGCGTAAAGACGTCGAAATTATGCTAATTGATGGCTCTGTTGCTACGACATTCAGGATTTGTTAATGCATGTAGTGTCGTTCGTTCCAGTTTCATGCAATATTCTGTGAGTATTTGTTAACACCCTTGATTAGGCACCCTTCATGCAGGAAATCATCGTTAATACTCTGCTTGCGTCGAACCAGCACTGCCATTACAAAATTCATAGACAAAATGGATGTCCACATACTTGAATACTCTATCATTTAAAAAAATACTTATAACACATCAACTTCAATATGATGCTATCGATATTCAATAAACACTTTATAATAAATATATTGGTGATTAACTTATTTATCCTTTTACCTGAAAAGTGGAAGTCTCAGGTAAAAACTTCATATGGTAACTTATGGCGCATCAAAATAATAAAAAAAAAAAAACATTATAAGTATACTTTTCCGAAATACGAGTAAGGACTGAAACGAATAAAATTTGGAAACTTCAAAGTACAAAAAAATATATATTTTCATAATTCATGTAAATTTTTTTTATTTGCTTTAAAACTCTGTTTTTATTAAATTCATTCACAATTACAAAAAATAAAAAAAAATATTTGGGTTCCCATTCTTTCCTCAACTTCTTTCGGATGTCCTTCATAAGATTGGTGACAGTTACATCCGTGATCTTTTCGGACTCTCTTTTCCATTTAGCACTAAAATCTTTTACGTCCTTTGCACGCTGCTCACTTTTCCTCAATTTAGCTTTCACCAAAGCCCAATACCTTTCAATGGGACGGCACTGAGTGGATTCATTGGGTGGATTCATGTCTTTTGGGACAAAGTCGACATTTTTAGCAACAAGAAACCTCAAAGTCGCATGAGCATAATGAGCTGAAGCTAAATCTGGCCAAAATAATATTGAACCCTCGTGTTTGTTTAAGAAAGGAATCAACCGTTTTTTTAGGCAATCGTTAATGTACACTTCTCCGTTAATTGTTCCCGTTGTAATAAACGATGAGCTTCTGTGCCCACATTGGCAAATGGCCTGCCAAACGAGATATTTTGACCCGAATTTTTCCATCCCAATCAATGTTGTTGATTGCGGAGGAATCTCAGCTTCAAACGAGTTGTAAAACTGCGCATCTGGAAGAGTAGTAAAGTCGGCTTTGACATAGGTTTCGTCATCCAAAACCAAGCACGATTTCTTGTTGCCGATCAACTCGTATAGCTTTCGGGCTCGTGTTTTTATGACTTTTTTTGCTTCTCAGTAACTTTTGGTATTTTTTTTTTTTTCGTGTTTTTAGACCGTTACGTTTTTTAGATCTTTATACCATTGTTTGGTTGGTATTACATTTCCGAGCAACATCTCTGGATGACATAGTCCGGTTTTTTACGATAGTACCCACTATTTTCCTGTCCAAATTTGTATCATGTGCTCCACTTTTAGCTCCACTTTTCTGTTTTCGCTTAACTCTCAACGTCTCCAAATATCGTTTAATAACAGAATCCACTGTACTGCGTGCTATGTTTAAATTTTTTGCGATAAAATGGTTTGGACGCGAAGTATTTTCGAGCCATTTGTCGATGATCTTTTTACGGCGTTCCTCTTGACTCATATTTTATAAATATTTTAAACCGCACCGAACTAAAACCAATAACAAACTGAAACTAGAGAATATACAGGCTAATTTGGGTACAAAATGGGAGTGCAATTTTTACGCATTGGAAGTATAGCCCGTATTAAAATTTACAGATTTTATTCGTTTCAGTCCTTACATTATTCCAGCCAATATTTTTACACTCCTATCCATAAAGGATATTCCACGGTAATTTTGTAACTCATTCAGGTCGTTTTTCTAGAGGATAGGAAATATGACTGTTTCAAAAAAGCTGTTATCCTCCGCACCAGTCTCTAACATATTGAAGTATGTCTTTGCTGGTAGCTTAAAGAAATTGTCTGGAGAATTTATGTATATTTCGTGGGGGAACGTCTGAACTTGGAATGAGATGGCAAAACATACATATAGGTGTGACCATGGTTTCGGGATATCTTAACAGGGATGAACAGCTGTACTAGCCTTCTCTGGTCGAGGTTGTTAACAGGTAACGAACTTCTTCACTGTCGCCACAGGATGGCAAGCATGTAGAATTTTAAGCATGTCTTGTAGAGCAGCCTCTGGAATGATATTGTAGTACGATCACCATAAAACATACAATCTTTATTTGCCAAAATCTGATACCTGCGTTGATGATATTCCTTGACTTCTTCAACTGTTTGCAAAACCCACTCAAGGCCCAATGAATTATATCGTTCGCTGTCATCTTCGCGATGTCAGTTTATTGAAAAATGTGTGCATCGCAATTGGCGATAATGTTGATTCTTAGATTTGTTGGGCAGGCGGTTTAGTGAATCCCCATTACCATTTTTGATGCCAGGTCTATGGATAGTTTTAAAATTGCACCCATTTAAAACTCCACCTAAACATCATATGAGAAATTTTAATCGGAATTGGCTTGTTGACTTACTTGTATCTTTAAAAATGAGTGATAAAAGTTTTTCAAACCCAGGGAAGTTTGTAGTTGCTTTTTATCGGCTGGTGGCGGAGTTTCTTTGATAACACGTACTTGTACCTTTTCATCGGATGGACGAATACCACTGCTGTCAACAAATCGAACTGACGTTTATGACGTCGAAGTCTTGTCCAGCACTATTTATTCGTTGAAAAATTCATCGGCATATCTGTCTTTTACTAGTTTTAACGCATACGGTGGTGAATTTTTTTCAGTTTTGCAGTCGGGTCTAGTCTGAGCTATCTTTTCTCCGACATAATTGCCCCGCTATTCGAAGAACAATTGTTTATATGTATTTTTCGAGCAAATGATTGATAGGAGAATAAACATGATGAACGTCTTAAACATCTATTGTCAAATAGTCGAACCATTTGCATGTTTGTATGATCACCTGAGACAATGTAGAGGGAAAGATTGTTTATCCTCTTATTATTGTGCAAAACATTAAACCTGTAACTAGAATAGTGCTATTTCCGTAATCAAATCTAGATTAATAAGTTCTGGCTGATTGTTTCTCCGCAGTTCGCTCGCAATATTCTCCATCATAATAGTGTACGAGTAATTTCATCCAGTATCAATTTTGAACACTTTGCGGAACGGAAGGCACATTCCCATCTGGGGTGCATATTTCCACAACTAGGGCATGTAAGTAGCATTTACTTGAGATCTGTTGTTGGTCTTGTGGATGTTGTGAATGTGAACTTACTCGCATTAAATTGATGTGAATTGATGCTGAATTATCTTGTATTACCTGTCGCTTCCTAACTGCCGCCTAGTTTTTGGACTATTTGTAGTAAAATTGAATTTTCAGGTGAAAGTGATTGCTGTAGGCTGGTATTCCACAACCTACAGATAAGTTGATCTCATAACATTTCGTCCACGGTCTTACCGTCGAAGTTGCAATCAATGATTTGATGACGAAGCTCTGCAATTTGTTCGGACACTATTTCGTTTCTTAATTCAAATTATTTTATTTCTGGTTTTAATATATGTAATATAATAAAATAAGTATAAGGTTTTTTTAAGCTTTTTATTAATAGTCTAAGTCCAGTTAATAGGAAAGTTGACAGGCAAATAATGGATTATATATGAAAATTTTTCGGCGGTGACAGCATCAAAAGGACTTATTTGAACTTACGGAGACAAACATAGTCAATCAACGAAAATCGTTGCATGAACGGAGTACAACGGCTTCATACAAACGTCGGCTGGATATTCTCGAAAGCCATTACAATGATTTCAAGACGAATCACCGGCTAATTATCAACGCAGCTGATGCTACAACGAGGGAATATATTAACCAGGACTGGATAAGCAGGTACGAGGAGTTATATTTGGAGGCATGAGGTGAGATTGAAACCGATATGCTCAAACTGTGTCCATCATCTGAAAGCACTCCGTATGTGTTTCGATATACGAGTATGTAGAATGGACTGTAAAAATATCGGTAAAACTAAATAAAGACACGACCGCTTGATCCTTAAACTTGAATTGCTGCTTTATTTTTTCTGTAAAAAAATTACATACATTTAACCTTTAGATGTAAAGTCACGGCTGTCAAAATTGCTTGAGTGGGGCGTTGTTGCAGAGGAGGTGTTGACTAGGTGCATGTGCATGGCAATGTTAGCACATGCAACCTATGTTGTGGTGACGACGCAGCATTCTCCCCCCACCGATGAGCGAAGTTCGGCATATGCATTGATTACCCAATTTTGCGCCTCCACTTCTTCGCCCTGGTGCTCTCGCTGACCCTTCTTCGTCTACGCCCTTGATATTCTCATGAAAAGAAATACGAATTAAAATATACCAACAACAATCAGCATAGAGATAAGGCCACGAACAAGACCAACAAGGACGTGCAAATGTCTAATGCCTGGCTGCAGGCCACACTTATCGCCGTTGGCCCCTTTTTTTGTTTGCTCGCTTGCTAGGCTGGGGTCTGGGTTCGATATGAAGACGATTTTGTTGGTTCTGTCGCGGGGTAAAGGGAAATCGTTGGTCATGTCCTGGCATTTGTTTGGACTCAGTATCAGTAGTTGTGAATGAAGTGTTAGAGCGAGAGGTGTCCCTTTCATGTGTTATTTTCGGTTTTTTTTTGGTAGTAAACTAATTCAATTAATTGCGTTTACATATTTTTAGAATTCAGGTGAGTATTTAATTATGTTAGACATTATAATTGTTGTGATAAAGTTTGATTAAGTATATTTCCTTTTAGATTTTTGTAAATCTATCGTGTTTTGTGTTTTTTTTGTTTTTGTTTTGCTACGGCTTGGGTTCGAGCGTGTGTGTGTGTAATTTGATTTTGTTTTGACTGCGCTTGGGTTAGGTTGGCGGATCTGTGTGTTTGTGTGTGGAATGCTTGGGTAAATCGGTTGAGTGTTTTTTTTTTTTTTTTACTTCAGCGAAATGTGTTCCGAATGGTGTGCTTGAAGCAAGGGATTATTTTGTTGAGTCGCTTTCGTCGTTGATTTTTCCGCTGTCGGTTGTGTTTGTTTCGGGTTTGTTGATAGGTAATGGACATAATTTTGTAATCGGCCGTTTGTACTCTCCCTGTTGTGTCCGTACTTTGACGACGCGTGTTAAGTCATCCTTCCCCTGGTATGTTTCGGTGATGCGTCCGAGGCTCCACTTGGCTGGAGGTGAGCGCTCACCCTTGATGAGTACCAAATCGCCTATCTTCAGCTGCGGTTGATGTTTTAATCATTTCGGTCCCTGTTGCAGGCGGGTTAGATATTTCTAACGCCAATGCTTCCAAAACGTCTGGATCTGCATTTGGATATTCTTCCACTGGTCGTTGTAGCCTGGTTTGCCTATGGTCAGATCTGGTTCTAGCACGGTCAAAAGTGATTCCCCTACCAAAAAATGAGCAGGGGTCAGTGCTTGAAAATCGTCTGGATTTTCGGAGAGTGGACAAAGCGGCCTCGAATTCAGACACGCCTCAATTTGTGTGAGTAACATCGCCAGTTCCTCGTACGTCAGTGATCCATTGCCGACGACCCGTTTGATATGGTGTTTGACGCTCTTCACTCCAGCCTCCCACAATCTCGTTCCGTCCATCGCTAGCACTTCCGCGACTTCCTTCCAGTTGTGACCAGCTTCCTTCAAGAGTCGTTTGAGTTCCGCTTCAGCCCCAATGAAATTTGTTCCGCAATCACTGTAGATCTGATTGCAGACACCTCGTCGAGCGCAAAACGCCGGAAGGCAGCTAAGAAGGCTTGGGTGGTAAGATCTGTGACTGCTTCCAAGTGAATCGCTTTGGTGGCGAGACATACAAATATAGCTAGGTATCCTTTCAAGATTTTACCCCGCGACCCATCCAAGATCGTATGGTGATTGGTCCCGCGTAGTCGACACCAGTATGGTTGAACGGGGTTGACTCGCTGTTACCCTGGCAGCTGGCAGATCTCCCATTACTTGATGGGATACTTTATTCCTGTACCGATGACAGATCACACAAGCGTGAAGATGCCTTTTAACCGCTGTTCTGGTCTTTATGATCAATATTTGCTTCTAGTGTGCGCTATCATCAGTTGGATACCTCCATGCAACGTGGCTTCATGGACGTTCCGAATAATAAGTCCTGTCAAATGATGTCTGGGTCCGAGTATCATGGGGTGCTGTTGGTCGAATGACAGATTTGCATTTTTAAGTCTTCCGCCGACTCTTAAAATGCCTTCACCGTCCAGAAATGGATTTAAGGATGCTAATCCCTTGTATTTGCAGGCCTCTCCAGGAAACGTATCTTGTTGGGCGGAGCGAACAAGTGCCTTTAAAGCACCTTCAAGTTCCGTTGGGCTAAGCGGACCAAGTGCCTCAATAGCCGCCCTTACTTCCGTCGGCCTGAGTGGTACCAGTGGCCTTTTGAAAATTCCCTTGGACACCTTCCTCAAGTTGCCAATGTAACGCCTACAGTGTCCTAAGAACCTCGTCAGGTTCTTCAGATTCGACGATTCATGCAGTATTTCTTGTAATAGATCTGTCACTGGGTTAACGTGAAACACATTTATTTATTTATTTATTATCAAGTGAACGATACAAATTAATTTGTAAGGTTTTAACGCCGGGGTACAATGCCCATGTGGCGTTTTGTCAACAGCACGCGGAGTACCGAATTCCGATGTGGTCATCCATCTACGTACTTACTGCGCCCAACATTGCTTGATTTCGGTGATCTGGTGGGAACCGATGCAATTCAATTTTTTTTTCCAACTTAGATGCATTTTTATTTATATACTTAATTTACTCTTACATGCTAGACAAAACAAACGCTTAAAAATTAGCTTAAATAACTTACAAATAATCTAACTTACTGACCACATGCGGGCACTCTAGGTTAATCCGAACACTGAAACAATGTCTTCCGACGTTTTGACAGGTTTTGTTCTTATTCTGATATTTTGGACAATACAGCTTAAACTAAGAAAACATTTTTAAAAAGCAAAAACATAGTATATGGACTCTTTTGGGTTTAATACTTAAGATTGGTGGCTAGACTGTTTTGGAAGACCGAAGTCCCACTTCTGATTCAAAAATGAAGGGCCGTTCCACTACAGCGTAGCCTTTGGAAGCGCCGATGGCTTCATGTCTCTAGACACTAGGTCAGCTGGGTTGTCGTGAGTTGATATGTGATTCCAAATGTCGATGTTGGTGAGTCTCTGTATCTCTCCTACCCGGTTTCGCACAAACGTTTCCCACTTGAAAGGCGGTGCGGAGATCCAGCAAATGGTATGATGGAGTCAGTCGAGGCGTACATCTTAATGTTGTCTCTTTTTAGGGTTCGGGTGACATAATGTAGTAGTTCCTCCCCCAGCACAGACCCGCACAGTTCCAGCCTCGGGAGACTTATTGGCATTGATGGCGCAACCTTGAATTTGCAGACGATAAACGTAGATGGTTTATGTTTGTTAGATCCTCAAATAAGGTATTCCATTCGTCTAAAATGGCGTGTTCGACGGGATCGTCCCAATGCATCTTCTTGATCCAAGAACTTGCATAAAGCATTTCGCTTTGACTATGCACGGCGCATTCCAACTTAACGGGTCGAAAAGACGTGCGATCGTAGAGAGTACAAATCTTTTCGTCGTTTATTGTAAGCCAAGGGTTTTGACTCGATTCGAATCTTCTTCGGGTATCGCGAACGACACCTCACAATCTTGGCTTGGAATATCCGTTAAAAGCTCCTTCCTGTTTGAAGTCCACTTCCTCAAGAGATGAGATCATCGACGTTTATCTCCTCACCTGTCATTCGAGCTGCTAGCGAAGAGTGATGACAGGAATCTTCTGCTTATTTCTTCAACGTACGGATGGCCAGGTACGGAGCAGACGCCGTCCCAAAGGTGACCGTCTTAAGGCTGTAGATTCTGGGCTACGATCCGATCCGATCCGATGGATCCTTGCGCCAGATGACTAAATGGTAGTAGGAGTCCCGATCTTTTATCCAGATTTGGCGGTACATCTTTTCGATATCAGCTGTAAAGTTGAACTGGTAGAGCCTCCATCGAAGGATGATGTCAGACACGTTGTGCTGTAGCCGGGGTCCTACCATAAGATGGTCGTTCAAAGATACTCCGTTCGAAGTATTGTCGAGCTAGTCTCTTTGATGACTGCATGACGAGGCAGGAAATAGTGACCTGACTTGGGTAAGTTTGCTTTCGTCACTTCAATCATATGGTCTAAGCTTATGTATTCTTCCAGACATGCAGAATATTGTTCTCGCAATTCAGGATCGGCTACGAGAAGTTTCGCCAAACTCTTAAATCGTTGGAAAGCACCTTCGTATGACCTGCCCAAGACTGGGTATGCGGCTCCTTTAAAGGGAAGAGCGACTTCGTAACGGCCATCTCCTGTACGCCTCACATGCTGCGCAAGAGTTTCTCACAAGCGATGTTGTCAGAAGTTTCGTGTGATTCGAATGGAGCTTCTTGTTGTTCCCAGAACTTGTGAAGTTGTGCGACATTCGTTGTCTGGAAAAAACTTTGAATAAGTTGGGCCTAGATTGCAGCTTTACCAAATACAATCCAGCCCAGCTTGGAGTTTTGAGCAACTGGTATATCCTCTTCCTTCGGCTTTATCAACTCAGGAAGCAAGACTTCGGCGAGAACATCGCTTCCTAAAAGAAGATCAAACTTTGCTGGCTGGCAGAACGACGAATCTGCTAAGATGAGACCATTAATATGCTCCCAATGAGCAACGGAGGGCATTTTAGTTTTAGTTTAGTTTTAATTGCATTTTATTATCTTAATCATTAACCCTTACATACTAACAAAAAATGCTTAAATGCTTGCTTAAAATTACTTAACAATCTTATATTAACTTATTGGCCCCACACAGGCACTCTAAGCTACTCTAAATTCTTATATCTATGTCTTTCAACTACATTTACATTTTACTTAGGAATAATTATTTTCTATATTTAAAGCTAAGAAAAACATTGTTAACAAAAAAAAAATATGGACTTAATTTTTTATAAAACTTAATATCTAACTTAAAATAAACCTTAGTCTACCTAACCTACATACATAATGCACACACATAGATATTATGCACAATTATATACATATATTAGTATATACAAAGGTATATAGTATATACAAAGGTATATACTAATATATATATATATTTCTTAAATGCTAACCTAAATCTATGTAAGCTGGCCATCGCTATTCACAGAGCAAATAGATTAGGTCAGCTCTGCTTCCTTAGTGAGGCTGGTCCGTAATTGACGGAAACGGGTGGCCGTGGTGTAGTGGTACTAGCAATCGCTTCTCACTCGGAAGGTCAAGGTTCGAATCCTAGCCACGGAAAGTTTTCATTTGTGCAATTGGAACTCAGTCAGAAAAATCTGCGTGTGAAGGCATAACACTGACATGTAGATTTGGCTGTTGTAGGGTTTTCAAGCACAAAAACAACCGTTAAAATTCACAACCTCACCATTCCGAGTGAAGAAAAATCTCTCCGTCCTATTCGGACTCCCACCCCTGGAGAGTCAATATCGAAACCAAAAAACACCAAAAACACCAAAGTTTCAAACCACTACATCACAAAACTTTCCTTTCTCCTCCTTCTACCTTTCCACCCGTAAGGGTAAGGGTATTCATAACCCCTTTGGCGCGCGTAAATTATAAAAAAAAAAAAAAAAAAAAAACAACGACGACGAAACATCTTCTCCATCATTCAACCACCAGAAATGCTGGTGCTGCCGAACGACATCCCTCTTATCGCGATTCCCCACCGCCCTACTGAACCTGAGACGATCCACACTGCCGAGTGCGACGTCTCTGTTGTAATTGAGTCGCCTGTCCCCAGCTTTCCGAGCGACATGGAAGATTAACGGGACCGCTGAACTATCCTGGATCAACCCTATCTGATCTAGGTAGAGGAATGCTTCCGGTGGAACGAAGCCATTAGAGCGCACACTCTCGTGGTAAAGGTAGTTGGGGTAGTAAGCCCCAGATATCAGGTTATTCGTCGAGGCCATTGCTCTTGCAATGTGCCTTCGAGTCAGCTTAATTACGAAGTTGTCCACTCGTATTAGGTTCGCCCTGTAGTAAAGGACCTCATTACGATAGAATTTTTTATACTCCGACTCTGGTGTTCTGTACAAGCGAAGGCAAGCCCTAAAGCGAGCCCTCTCAAACACCCGAATCTTTTCCATTAAGCTTGCTCGCACATTGAACCACACGGGACAACCAAATATAAGCATGGGCCTGATAAGGGCCATGTAGCAGATTACCTTTACCCTCGCATCGAGTTGGCTGCTATAAAACAGTCTCTTTGTAAGGGCAAAAGCGCCTTTGGCTCTGGCCAGAGCAGCATCTACATTTTTGTCAAAATACAGAAACTGATCTAGCCTGATCCCAAGGTATCTGACTATATTTAGACAGGCAAGAGGCTGTCCGCGTTGTCCAATGATCGAGAGCTTTCGCCAATTTTTTCTAGTACCCCTAGAGACTCCAGACAACGACGTCCTAAAGAGAATGGTTTCCGACTTCTGAAAGTTGATTTTCAACTTCCAGTCATCGTAAAATCGTCTTACCTTATCGAAGTCACGCTGCAAGAGAGTATTAATTACCTCGATTCTTGGACCTGTTCTGTACGCTATCAGATCGTCTGCGTACGCAATAGTATGGGGAAGTGAACCTATCAAGTCGCTTGTATAAATGTTGAATAGGATCGGCGAATTGACCGCGCCTTGCTGAAGACCATTTTTAATTTGAAATATTCCAACAGAAGTCACATCACCATTTTTCACGATGAACTGTCTGTTGGTTAGCATATTATAAAGAATGTACCAGAGTGGTTTACTGATCCCCGGCCTAGTCAGCTTATAGAAAAGACCCTCTAACCATACGGTGTCGATATCCGACACCAGTTTAGACGCGGCATGTGAGATATCATGTCCCGCCTTAAAACCGAATTGATTATCCGGAACTATATGTTTGTCCTCATCCCACCTAGACAGAGCTCTATTGATTACTTTTTCAAATACATTACTGACATTCGGAAGGAGACTTATCGACGGGAGATTCGCCGGATTGGATATATCCTTTCCCTTTTTGGGGACAGGTTGAACCACCGCCGTTTTCCAATGCGCTGGATAATGTGCATTATTCATTGCATTATTAAACAGGGTGGTGTAAATGTGCACCACTTCTAGTGGAAGATGTCGAAGCACGATGTTCGGAATACAATCGGTCCCCACTGATTTCTTAGCCCTGATTGTGTCGAAGATCTCATGGAGCTCTTCCTTCGAAATGAACGGGGGTAGGTCACCCTCTCTGGTAATGACATTATATGCCATATTTTCGTCGCTGAACCGGGTGAAACCAGAGCCCTCGGATCGCCAGTTCTCTACTTCATTTCGAATGTGGAGGTCGTGCACCAAGACGCGATTGTCTAGGTGATAATTGGGGCAATGGTATCAGTGGCCTTGTATATTTCCTAGAAAGTCGCCCCTATGGCCTCAACCTTCTCCTGTGAATCCCCGATCACGAAGAATTCGTCATCATCAGCGGCCTCATTTTGATCAATACCTGTTATTGTCAGTAACCGTTCGTTGTCTGTTGTCCGGGCTATTTTAAGACACTGAAGGTCGTTTTGATTTTTTTCTCCGAAATATTTTATTTATTTGCGGGAACATATTCGGGTTGCTGGTGTTTACAGCCCGAACCCTGTTGTTCCAATACAAACTTACAAAAACTCTGTAATTCTCTTTTATTAACGTTTGAATATTTTTAATTGACGCATTCAGTGTCCTAATCTCCGGGTCTTGTCTGTCAGCTAACTGTCTGTACAAGTTTTGGAGTATTGGCAGAAGTCTATTTTTCTGTCGGTGCAGTGCGTCAATAGTAGGATTGCGGAACAGGTCTTCGTTAGTCGTACGTCGACACCGCGGTATTGTAGCGTCCATAGTTTGTTTAATTGTCTTGTCCATTTGTTATAAGTAATAAAAAAATATTCAAGTCCGCAAAGTGAAAGTGAAAGTGCTTGAACTATGCACGAACATATATATATATATATATTGTACATATAAAGATAATTAATGGACTACACAAAACACTAAACATTTAAAAGAAAAAATTGATAAAAAAGTACAAAGTGCAAGGCAAATGCAAAGTGCAGAATATATGTATAGATATATATATGTATATAACGTACATCCATATGTAGATTCCCTCGCGGTCGGTATCTTGCCCCTTGTCTTGTTCCTTTTAAAGACTTAAAGACTTTCGGTGGTTATGCATAAATCGGGATTCCGGCGCCGTGTAAAAATTCATCAATTTCTTCAACTTTAAGCTAAACTGTCACCAGCTGGGCAAAGCTGACCAAAGGTCGTAAGTTCAATTCAATTCAATTCAATTTATTTACATATATAATTCGGGATTGTACAAATAAGACTTACAAAATGTCTTTTATAGCACATATTTTAGAGTTACATTATATAATTCAGATAATTATAAACATTATATGAGAAAAAAAAATAAACAATACGGTAATAAGTAACAATAAGTATAGGTAAGAAAGAAAGAGGAGGAAAGGGGAAACGGGAAAGGAGAAAGGAGAAAGGAAGAAATAGAGTATGTTTAAGAGTGAGAGATGGAAGAAGTATAGTTGTTGTGATTACCTGAGATGTCTTAAGGCGGCAGTTTTAAAAGATGAAGCTGCCATTATTTGTTTTGTTGTTGTAGTAAGGGAGTCCAAAGTCTGGTGACGTGGATGAAAAATAGGTGCGAGAAATTTAAGTAATTTAAGGATGGAATAATGATATTTTGTGTTCTGGTGATTGGGCGAATTGGATCTTTTCCATCATATAAGCGGGAGATCTTGTTTGGATGATTTTGTGCATAAACAACCAACACCTTAGTTCAAGAAACTGTTTTAAGGAGCAAGCAAGGACCGAACTATGATGATGGGATACATGATTGTATCAACGCAGCCAATACACATGTTTTATCATATCGTTGAAGTTGCTGGTACAAAATATATTATTTAATTAATATAATTTAATATCATTTGTATCTAATTAAATGTTAATAAGTACTTGATATGTATACATATCTATTGGTTAATTAATTTTACAAATAAAACCTTTAAAAATGTCGAAATGAGAACGGGTGTAGATCAGAAAGGAGTTCTGGAGCAGATTCTGCGTGACCACTCCAACTTCCAAAAGACGGGAGCATCGCGTCGTACAGCCAGCTACCTTTCGGGTCGTCTTCTTATTCGAGACGGGAACTTCAAGAACGCGCTTGGTCTTCAAGCGAAGATTCGACGAGGAGAAATTGAAGAAGGTCTGGAAGAAGAAGATTTTGATGAAATTTTTGATCTGCTTCAAGAAACATATTTCATTTACCGAGGTTAACTGGTCGATGCTATCGACAATGCCAAGTCAGCATCTAAAAGGAAGATTGTGGAAAGTGAATCCACAGGTGCTTCTTGTAATGAGCTTTCATTACCCCAATTTCAAATTTCGCATTTCGAGGACTCGTACACAAAATGGCGGGCTTTCCATGATGTCTTTTTATCTTTAGTCCACACAAACAAGAAGCTGGGTGAAATTCAAAAATTGCACTATTTGAAATCGTCTCTTACAGGTGAAGCTGCGCGTTTGTTGTAGCATTTAGGGTTGTATTCTGGCAATTATGACAAAGCATGGGAACTGCTTGTCGCCAGATACGACCATAAGAGAGTGTTGGTAAACGCTCACTTCCAATTTTTCTTTGAACAGCAGCAGTTGACAAAGGAGACTGCAAGTAACATAAAGTCACTACTGGACACGTCCCAGGAATGTTTCCATGCCCCGGAAAATTTAGGATTGCCGGTTAGTTCTTGGGATGACATATTAATTTATATACTAGTACAAAAATTACCTGTTTTTAGTCCACACTAACACAATTTACAGAGTTCCTGGAAACACGTTTTCGAACCTTGGAAGCAGTAGCTGGAACGAGTGGCACAAAGGGCAGCGGTTCTTCTTAAAAGAAAGCTGTTGCTGTAGAGAAGAAAACGGTGTTGCACGTTGGAAAGAAGCAGTTTGCATGCCAGGTATGTGGTAGAGGTCAGCACTCACTTCGGACTTATCAAAAGTTTATTGGCATGAAGATCTGTAAACGATCTAAGACAGTGGACAGAATCGGTGTCTGTGGGAACTGTTTGGCTTAGAGTCATAAGACTAACCATTGCCAAAGGAGTGTGCGCTGCTATTACTGCAAGCAGGCACACCATTCTCTGCTACATGTTAATAGTTTCAGCTCCAAACCTACAAGGGGTTATACAAATACAACTATAGATACACAAACTTTTCATACTAAAATATATACCAACCAAACTAAAGTAGTCCCTCCTGAAGTACATCAGCCAAGTGTTCTTCTGGCAACAGCAGTTCTTTGAGTCAGGTCGTCAAATGGTAATTATTTTAATCTGAGGTCATTAGTCGATCCTGGATCTGAAGCAACTTTCATTACTGAGTCAGCTGTACACTAGGGCTTCATCAACGGTGAACACTCATTAAGGTATCTGGATTGGGAAAACTTAGCAGTGGTTCATGCCAGCGGTATATAAGTCTTACCTTTGGGTCGCTGGTAACACCGAGACAAATACCCCAGCCTATGTGTTCAAGTCCCTGACTGGTCTTCTGCCATCCAAACCTATAGCATTGCAAAATTGGGAGCACATCCAGGGTTTAAAATTAGCTGATCCACAATTCGACAAGCCTGCGACTGTTGATATCCTCCTGGGAGCCGACGTTTATTCTGACTTTATTTTAGGATCCATTATACGCGGTGATGATGAAAGATCGCCAATGGCACAGGAATCAGAGTTAGGTTGGCTTCTCCTAGGGAAAGAAATTTCGCAAAATAAAGAATCTGTACATAGTTTCTTACAGGTTCTCGATAACGACACTCAGCTGCGAAGGTTCTGGGAACTGGAGGAGTTGCCTTGGAATACTAAGGAAACTGCGGAAGACAAAACATATGAAAAGCATAATACGAACACATAAAGAAGATTAGCTGATGGTCAACATCAGGAATCGCAACCATTTCAAAACGGATGTAAGCCTGGGTTTGATGCCTCGAAGTTTGGTGCCTTACGTAGGTTTCATCAACTGGAAGGAAGATTCCAGGAAAACACCACACAGCACACGGAGTATTCCAAGTGTTTAAAGGAATGCAAGGAGTTTCCTCAGATGGTCGATTTCTACATTACTCACCATGCGGTATTCAATGAGAACTACGAAGCTTCATTGCAACCCTGCGTACTACAACCGTTTTGTAAGAAACTCCCAGGCACAAGCTAGAAAAAGAGACAGAGGTCCACTAAACGTAGATATAATCGGCAAAAGACTCGTCGAAATTTCTCCAAGAGACACTACCTTGGAAAAGGTAAGTTACCTTGAGCAATGGAAGCGGATAAACTCAAACACCAACGACTTTTGTCGAAAGTGTCGCAAAAAATATCTGTCCAGGATGAAACAGCGCCCGAAGTGGACAAGACGGAAGCCGGAACCAAGACACGGAGACTTAGTTCTCATTAAAAATGAGAGACTAACACCGTTACAATGGCGACTCGAATGGATTTCGACACACATATCGGGAAAGAAGGACTTTTCCGAGAAAACTGTCACTCGGAAGGCAAGGCATTTAAACGACACAACACAACATTGATAAGACACGCACTTTAAATAAAAACGCATAATATTAAAAGCATTTAGTTTCTTTTTAAAATGATTTATTACCCTAATTAAATACAAATAATTACAATTTTATTCCTACACAGAACAACACACATACAGTTCACTCAATATCACACAAATCATTCATTCCGGACAACGTTGCGAGCGCCTCTCCGAAATCCCAAAATGCCGACTCAACGTTGTCCCTCTAAACCAAACAAAATCATACAGTTCGCACAACGTTGCGGAGTTCCGAAATTCTAAAATACCGACGGGAATTGGAGAATCAAAACCCCGACTGCATTTGAAGCTTCTTACTCGTTGTCCACTCAAAACACATCACAACACTTTACAGGTATCAATAAATATGTAAAAAAAAAATATTCTAAAGTTTACAACACTAAAATATAACACTATTTTGTACAATAATACGAGTAATATACATATACCTTAAGCTAATATCAACATACTCTTAATATAAATTATGTACATAAACAAAACAAAAAATATGTAAAAACAAACTTACTCCTGATGAATTGCAACAACAATTCAATAGGAAGGTGGATTCTTGGTGTTTCTTTAGAGATGTAAAAACACACACACTTTGACAGCTAATTCGGCCATCATTACAACAACCAAACGTTCGCGAAAATTTCGTCGCACATCCACGCACTGCACAACCAATAAATGCGTACGCGGAGAACAATTACCGCACAAATAACACCACAAATTGTATGGAACTTGTTGCGAAAATAAAGGGATGAACTTTTTTTTTGCATTGCCCATTTCTTTTTTCTTGCATTTTTTTTGCACTTGTACACGGATATCACTTTCGCGAAAACAACAATGCACACACAAACGCACATACGTATATTCGATTGTGTTATCGTGCCGGTGTACACAATCCGAAACGAAATCTAATTTTCGCGAGGGGGCAGACAGAAAAAATAAAAGAATGGTCTATGATCAAAACAAACTATTGCACTAGGCAACTTATGGCACATTTCATCTCCCTTTGTTACACGTCTGTTATATCGTCATCCTTGTCACCTACATGTAGTGTTTCAAATTATTAAATTACACGATTTTGTCTCATTTACATGTAGATAGTCAGCACACTAGCACACTAGCACTCACAGAACACACAACTCTTATGCCAAAAGCAGTACAACATACTCCAACTGCATTTGGGTATAGTAAGTAATAAGGTTGAGGATACTTGCGGACGAAATTCGTCCACTGGGTGGGAGCATGTTCGGAAGACCAATATAATTTGCATTTATATAGTATGTAATTACTATATTTGACTTTGTTAAAACTGAACTTAATTCAAACGTTGAAATTAAATGTAACGTTAAGTTCTGATTTTGCTTTGTATGACACTTAGTGTAGTAATTAAATATGGAAGTAATTTCCGGACGAAGAATAAAGATTCTTTTTGGTGTTACACTTAAAGCCGAAAAGACGTGTTTTCTTTAAACCGCATTTTTCCTAGCCCGCTTTTTACCCCACACGAATCTAAAGAGTTAAAACCCTACCCACCCCAACAGGTACCCTCCACCGTTTCCGAGCATTGTAGGACTCTGGCTCTCAAGCGACGCTTATTACCGACCAAGCCGCGAGATAACTTGGTTTGAATCAAACTTCGAACAGAGCAAACATTAGTGGTCTTGGTGCAACCGCTGCAGAGACATCCCGGCACAGTGTTGTACTCTATATTCAATCTCCTTTCGGTTCAGAGTTCACACTCGAGGTGAATGCTATGATTCTATCCCAGTTAACCACTGTCCTTCCAACACGTCAATTACCCCGAAAGGAATGGCCACACCTCAAATCAATCCCGGTAGCCGATCCCTGGTATCACTCACCGGCAAAAATCGATCGTCTCCTTGCGCGTCTATGCCCAAATCATCATGGGTGGCATTTGTGGCCCAATACATTTACATAGCTTATAACCAACCACCGTTAAGGTTTCCACAAATTTTTCAAACTGGAAGGTGTTCCAGACAAACGTAAGGCAGGTGGCTTTGAACTAAGGAAATGTGCGAGCAACTTCCTTGAGTTGCTAAAAAACGTTCCGACTGAGGCTAGGGAAATCCAACTACCTTTGGACCTAAATATCAACAGCACTGTAAAGGCGCTCGGAATTTATTGCCAGCCAGTAGAGGATGTTTTATGCTTCAAAATGAGATTCGAACCATTTATATTTCCCTACACTAAGCGTTCCGTCTTATCCGTTACAGCTCGTCTCTATGAGCCAAGCGGAAGGATTGCACGTGTCACAGTTGTAGCAACAATTTTTCTCAAACAGCTTTGGCATCTCAACTTGGATTGGGATGAGCCTATCCCTCACGACTTAGGCGACAGTTGGGATAACTTCTTCATGGGACTATCGAAGCTTCCTTTTATCACAATTCCTCGTTGGCTGAACACCACCACATCAAACGTTTCCTACCAATTTCATGCCTTTTGTGACACATCCTCAAGTGTTTACGCCGCAGTGATTTATCTAAGAACTGTACAGCGTTCCGGTGCCGTTTCAGCCACCTTACTTATAGCAAAAACAAAAGTCGCACCAATGAAGACGATATCTATCCCGCGTCTTGAATTATGCGGTGATGTCCTGTTAGTTAAGCTTCTCAAACACATAAAAGCATGTTTGCAACTAGAACTAACTAGTGAAAACATTTTTGCTTACACTGATTCCAAAACTGTGTTAGCTTAGTTGTGCGAAGACGTTACGCGATGGAAAATGTTTGTAGCATTGGGGCACCCAACTTACCTTGTCCTTGATCCGTAACAGGTATTGGGTCTTGAATGGCCGCAATGCGATACGCTCTGAAATTTTTAATTATATCACCTGTTTCAAACAAACCCAAACCATGCCAACAACTGATGGGCAACTTGCCGTCGCCATGAATCCAACTTTCGCGTGCGTTCAACCATACGGGCTTCAATTATTCTGGTCCCATTTATATTCGACCTTCCAAGGGACGCGGAATCAAATCCACCAAAGGTTATATCTACCTTTGTACTAAATCTGTTCACATTGAAGCTGTTACCGATTTGACACCGGAATCGTTCCTTGCAGCTTTTAATAGGTTTATCGCTCGCTGAGGATATTGCCATCATATCTACAGTGACAACGGCACTAACTTCATCGGGGCTGACAAAATATTGAGAAGAACTAAGCAACACTTTCGCCGTACCGTGCAATCGGACATCATGCCTTACTTGACCAACCTCGACATTACTTGGCATTTTATTCCTCCAAGGTATAAAGTCAATTAAATATCACCTGAAGAGTATTATTGGACTTTTCACGCTGACATTCGTAGACCCAAGTAGAGGTCGCGTTGAATTCTCGGTTCTTGTGCCCGCTCACCGACGATCCGGATGACCTCGAGCCAATGACACCAGGACATTTTTTTATAGGAGAACCGTTGCTCCACCGGAACCTAATCTATTAGATCAAAATCTTAATCTTAATAAAGCAAGGTTTCGCCAGGCGATGGAAAAATTAAATTACAATCCCGACCAAAATGGTTGAAAAAGGACAGAAATGTTGCCGTTAACGATTTAGTCCTAGTCAAAAATGATCAGCTGCCATCCATTCGGTGGCCATTAGGACGATTGATTTCAGTTCATCCCGGGGAAGTCAGATTCGTTCGAGTCGTTTCAGTACGTACAGCTAGAGGAGTATTCAAATGACCTAATAGCAAAATTTACCTATTGTCGGGTAGCAATTACATAAAGAAAAAGGATCTAGGAGTTCCTTTGAATTAATTTATGTTTTTACTTTTATATATTATAATTTTTTATCTTTTTTTTTTAAATATCACTTTGAAGAACCGTTGACCGCCGATATGGATATCTTTCGGACTGGCACACTGCCATGGGTGGACCGTCGTATATCAATAATAACACGGCGAATGTTGACTTCCAAATCGTCCAACGTCTCTGGTTTATCGGCATAGACTAGTGACTTCACATACCCCCAAAGAAGGTAATCTAAAGGTGTGAGGTCACAGGATTATGGAGACCAGTTCACAGGTCCAATACGCGAAATTATGCACCCAGCAAATGTTCCTACAATAAATTGACGATGTCTCGCGCCGTGTACCATGTTGGGCCATCTTGTTGAAACCAAAGCTCTGCCACGTCAATGCCATTCAACTGAGGAACGAAGAAGTCAGTAATCATGTTTCTACAGCGCTCTCCATTGACGATAACATTCTAGCCGGCATGCATCGTCCTTTAAGAAATATGGGCCGATGATTCCATCATCCAATAAAGAACACCAAACAGTGAGTTTTAATGGTTGTAAGGGCGTCATGACAAAAGCTTATGGGTTTTCTCCACTCCAAATTCGGCAATTTTGCTGGTTGTCATATCCATTTAACCAAAAATGGGCTTCATCGGAGAACGAAATTTTGCATTGAAAATGAGGGTCAAGCTGAATCATGTTTTCGGCCCATTCACCGAACCTCCGACGCATTTAATGGTCATGCGGTTTCAACTCTTGCACAAACTGGATCTTATAAGCTTTTAAGCCAAGATCTTTCTATAAAATCTTCCACAAAGTGGATGGGCATAGCTCCAATTGCTGTGCACGATGGCGAATCAACTCATTCGGATTCTCCTCAACGCAGCGCTTTTCAACGGCAATAACTTCTTCTGTTCGCACGACATTTTGAGCATTTTGCTGTTGAAGCGACTTGGGCACAAGTAGCAGCGAGATCTCTTTAATGTTGACACTGTAGCTTGTTCTGGATTTTTTCGTGTTTGGGCAATTTTGACCCATGTGTACAGGCAATTTTGACCCATGTGTACAGGATAAACAACTGTCATGATAATTTATTTTTTTTTAATCATAACGAAACGAAACCTGTTTTCATAGTGCATCAAAACATAAGAAGCCTGCGACAAAATATGAATTTGTTAGCATAAATTCTCGAAGGTTTTAATAATTTACCTGAAATGATATTTGTATCAGAGATTTGGATTTACTATTTTCAAAACGAAGACTACAAAATTCCTAACTATGAATTTTATGCCAATAATAGGTAATCCTATTCTGCGGGAGAGGTGCATTTGTAAAAGATTCTTATGAGCCTGATGTTATTCTACTAGCTTCAAAAATTCTGATGGCTTAAAAGTCACATGTATTATTGTAAACATAACTTTTAATGTAATTTATGTTTATAGATTTCAAAATATGCCTCTGCCAATGTTTTTGGACGAATTTTCAATTTTTTTAAGAAACCAAAAAGCGGCTAACTTTAGGTTTATTGGAGACCATAATATATACATATATATATTCTAAGTCCAAGTGTTAGTGTGGATATGTATGAATCCTCACTGGCTGAACATGGGTTGGTCTCATTTATGAACAAACCAACTTAACCAGTCTCATACATATGTCTTGACCATGTGCTCCACGACACAAGCATTAGACTGCGGAATTCATAATAACAGCTTCGGTTTCGTGCCCACTGAGATACATAAAATAATTAACACGCTTAAGATCTTGTATTCTTATAGTGACGAAATAATTTCAATTTCTGCTTTGAAAAAAAATACCATAAACATGGTATGTGATTTTGCCCACCTTTTCAAATCAAACATGTTCTCGGGAACCTTCCCAAAATCGTTAAAACAGCCGAATGTAATTAAACTTTTCAAAAAGGCAAACAGAAAAGAAAAAGTGAACTCTAGACCAATTTTCTATGCGTAATGTCTAATATCTATCTATCGGTAATATCTTAAGTCTTTAGAGCGCCGTTCTTAAATTTCATACTAAAATTAACTTTATAAATGTAAATCTATTTGATTTTAGAGAAAACAAAGGGGCTTAATGACAAGAAATGCTACCCTGGAGTTTTTGTAGACATAATCAAAGCCTTCGATATGGTAGACCACATAATTTTTTTGAGTAAATTGTATCGTACGCGATTTTGAGGCTTTATCATAGCTTGCATCTTATCTTAGAAATAGAGTGCAAAAAGTACTGGAGGCAGTTTTAGAGAATCCAAAATTGTCAATCTCGGTGTTCCACAAGGTTTGGCCCTAGGTCCCCCACTATCAATGTTTTATTTTACATTAGACGGTAAGCTTGCTTTTGCAATTTGCGTATGACTCAAACGATCGCTTCAACCACATTACTGAAATCAATGAAGATGTTCACTTGTTAAGACCATGGTTTGCGAAACACAAGTTAATAATTAGAAGGACGACTAAGCTCATGCACTTTAGCCGTGCCGCTAAAGAAATCAGTAATTTACATACAGCGTGTTGCCGCAGATTTACTAATCTACTCTAATGAGATTGTAAATTCTTCTATATTGAAAATATATTATACACATATGAAAATATTGGGTAATTGTTTCGAGATTGAATTAGTTAAGGTTTACTCGTATAAGTACTTTGGTGTATTAAATTGGGGCGAACATTTCTATTTTGAAATAATATTTGTTATCCACTCTACGAAATTTTTATCGCCTTCGAAAGTACTGCTCTACAAGTAAGTAATATGATTGATTGTACGCTTCGTACGCTTTGGTTCCACTTTTTGGTGAGACATGCCATCAAATCACCAGTGGACCTGTTGCTACGAAAACCATATTGCCGGTCATTGAGAAGTTTTCGTGTTTCGAGATATTTCATGAGCTGACGGTTTATCAGCGTTTCCATGACCTTGGAAAGAAGGGACGTAAGTGCAATGGGTCTGTAGGAGGATAGAGAAGAAGATTCGCCTTTTTTAGGGACGGGCTGGACAAATGCTGTTTTTCATCTGCTCGGAAAGAGTCCTAAAGAGTAGGACTGATGAAAAAGCTTACGCAGTGGTTTTGCCAGTGTGGTAGAGCACCTCTTCAGAAGAAGGGGAGATATACCATCAGGACCAGCGGATTTATGCATGTTGAGATCTTTGAGTACTCTTGCTACTACACGAGTGTGAAAGTGGATTCCTTCCATTGTAGATTCGACGCACTCAAGTGTAGGCGGGGACAAAGCACAATCTGGGAGTATTGAGCTAGCCGCAAAGTGTGCAGCAAGCAGATTGGCTTTGTCCAAAGAGCTGACAGCTGGAATGTCATTGTAAATGAATGTTAGGATGGAGGATGAGGCAGAATTTTTAATGTTTTTGACGAATAACCAAAAATGTTTACTGCCTTTGGGACATTGCGGTATTTTTTGCCTCAGTTTTTGGTCGTATTGAAATTTCACAAGTTTGAGAAAGACGTTGCAGTCATTTCTGGCTCGTTTAAACTTTTTTCGGTTTTCCTCTGTCGGGTTGTTCTTGTAACACCGAAAAAACAATTCTCTAACCCTGACAGCCTCTTTACAGTTCGAATCAATGCATGCCTTTTCTTGATACTTTTCATCCGATGAGGGATAAAGGATCTCATTCCAAAGAGAATAGTTTCTGTGATCATGTCAGCAGCGGCATCCACGTCGTTATCGAGGAAACATAACGACCAGTTAAAATTCCTAAAGAACTTGTTAATCCGCTCCAATTGGCTTTCTCGTATTGCAATACGGTTCTTTTAGGAATCTTTTCTCTAACTAAGTGGTGAGAATTTAGCTGATATTACACATTGGTCCGACGAGCCTAGAGGGCAGAGCACATCAGCGCAGTACTTGTCAGGATGAGAAGTTAAAAACAAGTCCAGGGTGTTTACGGCTCATTTACAAGCTAGGTTAAGACACAGAGATTGGGGAAATAATTTGCCAAGTACTAGAGAAAACCTACTACTCGATTGGTGGGGTCAGCACGATGTCATGTACAGACTCGGTCTTAAAGCGACGGATAACCCGTCGTTTCCAAGAGGCGGATCTTATTTGGATCTACTGCTGTACGACGAACGTATACGACTGACAGGTACGAATTTACAAACGCTAAACTGTCAGCGCACATTCGTGTATTACAGCGACCATTGCGGTTTTAGCACCGAAATTACAGTTCCCAACGAAATGGCGGAATTGGAGGAGTTTGTCCAAAGATATTCTTACAACTACAGTAAGACTCGATGGACACGCTTCTTCGCAACATTGACAAGAGCACTCGCCTCGAACACGCTCCACCGTCCACCGTCCAATAAGAATTTGCCAAACGAGGAGATCGACAATTACCTAAAACAAATGGACGAGACAATTAAACAAACTATGGACGCTACAATACCGCGCTATCGACGTACGACTAACGAAGACCTGTTCCGCAATCCTACTATTGACGCACTGCACCGACAGAAAAGTAGACTTCTGACAAGACTCAAAAACTTGTACAGACAGTTAACTGACAGACAAGACCCGGAAATTAGGACACTGAAGGCATCGATTAAAAATATTCAAACGTTAATAAAAGAGAATTACAGAATTTCTGTAAGTTCGTATTGGAACAACAGGGTTCGGGCTGTAAACACCAGCAACCCGAATATGTTCCCTCAAATAAATAAACTATTTCGGAGAAAAAATCAAAACGACCTTCAGTGTCTTAAAATAGCCCGGACGGTTACTGACAAGAGCAGGTATTGATCCAAATGAGGCCGCTGATGATGACGACTTCTTTGTGATCGAGGATCCACAGGAGAAAGTTGAAGCCATAGGGGCGACTTTCCAGGAAATATACAAGACCACTGATACCACTGGACCTAATTATGACCTGGACAGTCGCGTCTTGGTGCACGACTTCTACATTCGAAATGAAGTAGACAACTGGCGATCTGAGGGCTCTGGTTTCACCCGGTTCAGCGACGAAAATATGGCAAATAATGTCATTACCAGAGAGGGTGACCTACCCCCACTCATTTCGAAGGAAGAGCTCCATGAGATCTTCGACACAATCAGGGCTAAGAAATCAGTGGGGACCGATTGTATTCCGAACATCGTGCTTCGACATCTTCCACTAGAAGTGGTGCACATTTACACCACCCTGTTTAATAATGCAATGAATAATGCACATTATCCAGCGCATTGGAAAACGGCGGTGGTTCAACCTATCCCCAAAAAGGGAAAGGATATATCCAATCCGGCGAATCTCCGGTTGATAAGTCTCCTTCCGAATATCAGTAAGGTGTTTGAAAAAGTAATCAATAGAGCTCTGTCTAGGTGGGTTGAGGACAAACATATAGTTTCGGATAATCAATTCGGTTTTAAGGCGGGACATGATATATCACTTGCCGCGTCTAAACTGGTGTCCGATATCCAATGGAATAAAGGCAAAAACCAATGTACTGGTGCCTGCCTTGTTGACTTGTAGAAGGCCTTCGACTCCGTATGGTTAGAGGGTCTTTTCTATAAGCTGACTAGGCTGGGGATCAGTAAACCACTCTTGTACATTCTTTATAATATGCTAACCAACAGACAGTTCATCGTGAAAAAAGGCGATGTGACTTCTGATGGAATATTTCTAATTAAAAATGGTCTTCAGCAAGGCGCGGTCAATTCGCCGATCCTCTTCAAAATTTATACAAGCGATCGGATAGGTTCACTTCCCCATACTATTGCGTACGCAGACGATTTGATAGCGTACAGAACAGGTCCAAAAATCGAGGTCATTAACACTCTCTTGCAGCGTGACTTCGATAAGATAAGACGATTTTGCGATGACAGGAAGTTGAAAATCAACTTTCAGAAGTCGGAAACCATTCTCTTTAGGACGCCGTTGTCTAGAGCCTCTAGGGATACCAGAAAAAAGTGGCGAAAGTTCTCGATAATTGGACAACGCGGGCAGCCTCTTGCCTGACGAAATGTAGTCAGATACCTTGGGATCTGGCTAGATCAGTTTCTGTATTTTAACAATAATGTAGATGCCGCTCTGGCCAGAGCCAAAGGCGCTTTTGCCCTTACAAAGAGACTGTTTTATAGCAGCCAACTCGATGAGAGGGTAAAGGTAATCTGCTATATGGCCCTTGTCAGGCCCATGCTGGTATTCGGGTGTCCCGTGTGGTTCAATGTACGAGCAAGCTTAATGGAAAAGATTCGGGTGTTTGAGAGGGCTTGCCTTAGGGCTTGCCTTCGCTTGTACAGAACACCAGAGTCGGAGTACAAAAAATTTTATCGTAATGAGGTCCTTTACAACAGGGCGAACCTAATACGAGTGGACAACTTCGTAATTAAGCTGACTCGAAGGCACATTGCAAGAGCAATGAACTCGAAGAATAAACTGATATCTGGGGCCTACTACCCCAATTACCTTTACCACGAGAGTGTGCGCTCTGATGGCTTCGTTCCACCGGAAGCATTCTTCTACCTAGATCAAATAGGGTTGATCCAGGATAGATCAGCGGTCCCGTTAATCTACCATGTCGCTCGGACAGCTGGTGACAGGCGACTCAATTACAACAGAGATGTCACACACGGCAGTGTGGATCTTCTCAGGTTCAGTAGGGCGGTGGGGAATCGCGATAAGAGGGATGTCGTTCGGCAGCACCAGCAGTTCTGGTGGTTGAATAATGGAGAACAGGTTTCGTCGCCGTTTCCGTCAATTACGGACCAGCCTCACTAATGAGGCAGAGCTGACCAATCTCTGTGAATAGGGATGGCCAGCTTGCATAGGTTTGGGTTAGCACTTAAGAAATATATATATATATATTAGTATATATAAAGGTATATACTGGTATATGTATGTATTGTGTATAATGTCTATATGTGTGTATGTGTGTATTGTGTATATAGGTTAGGTAGACTAAGGTTTATTTTAAGTTTGATATTAAGTTTTTATAAAAAATAAAAAATTATGTCCATATGTTAAGTTTTTTGTTAAATTCTTTTCTTAGCCTTAAGCATAGAAAATAAGTATTAATAAATAAAATGTAAACAAAGTCGAAAGACATATATATAAGAGTTTAGAGTAGCTTAGAGTGCCTGTGTGGGGCCAGTAAGTTAGTATAAGTTTGTTAAGTAATTTTAAGCTAGCATTTAAGCATTTTTTGTTAGTATGTAAGAGTTAATGATTTAGAAAATAAAATGCATTTAAAACTAAAAACTAAAACTAACAAGCTAGGTTAAATTATTTTCCGCAGAGAAGATCTCAACACATCGTAATTCGGGTGTTGTCTGTCCAGAATATCGAAGCCAAGCTGAATTGTGTATATTGAAATCGCCCGTAATCACGATTTCAGTATGAGGGTACATGGATACAATTCTTTGTATGGAGTCAGATAGCGCAACAAACTCGTGAAAGGTCGAGTTGCTGTCCAGTTTGGGGCTTATGTAAATAAAGCAGTAGTGGATAATTTGTTTACGGAGATGGAATTTGAACCACATGAAATTGAATTCCGGGTTGGAACAGGGACTACATTGTGGTGGAATTTGGAAAGCTACATCACTACGTACATAAATGGTGAGACCGCGATGGGAAAAGAATAGTGGCACTAGTTCGTAGCCAGGTAGCTTCAGATCAGAGTGATCTGAGAGGTGTGGGCGGGGATCTACCTGTGTTTCACTAAGTGCTAAAACAGCTGGTCGGTACTTACAGACGTGGACGTACGCAGAAAAGTGATTACTTCTTAGCCCGCGTATATTGGCTACGTCCACCCTGCATTCCCTAGTCATAATTACAAACAAACACAGTAAACGCAAATACCGACGATACTAAGCAAGGCTGTGAAGTGAAAATTCTGTCGATGGTTTACCAAATCAAATTGCTGTAGGCGTTATGCCCTTACAACAATATGAAACAAAATTTTCACACACAACCCGCTATCCATCAGTTGTTACATACACTCAGTCACTGCCCGTATCGTATGATGAATACATTGCACTACACTGTTTTAGTTTTTGTTTTAGTGTTTTTTTTTGTTTTTTTGCATACGCTCGCGGTGGTTTGGTTTTTTTTTTTGTTTTTACACTGCGCGTTTTTGTTTGTTTTTTTTACACTGCGGGTTTTTGTTTTTTTTTTTTTTATTGTGCAGCACAGGCGAAATTACGAGTGCAGTGGGTGACGTGTGTACAGTTTGAACTTGTGATTATTAAAAGCTTTTTTGGCAGATCAAGACAACTTTGTTGCACAATGAACGATATTCATTTCGGAATTCATTGAGGCGAAACCTCCTCCACTTTTGATAGGCAGTGTCACGTTGGACTATGAGTTTTTTTGATGTGAGTTAAACCATTGAGGGGGCTTAGATGTGCGTCCTATTGCTTTTGGAGGGATGTTGGTTATCAACAGAGGGCATGTAGTACATAGATGCTGTCCCAACATATTCGATTAACATTAGAGAGCAGATTAATATAATCTATATTATTATAGTCACGGTAAAACCATTCCGGGGTGCTGCTAGATAGCTCTATGTTAAGTGATAAGTATATCAAGTCATGCCTAGAAAACGCTGGGGCACAGATTTGGTCATAAAAAAGCAGATTAGAAATGTCACCAACAAAGAAAAGGTCAAGAAGGGAACATGAATCTTCCAAGTAGTGAGTGGGAGTGCGTGAGTTAACCGCAGCTAAATGATGCGAATTCATATTCCCAATAAACGAAACTGATTCAGAATTATTCAGTAGATTGCAATTCAGGTCACCACAGATAACTATGTTTGAGGAAATACATGAAATAACCTCAAGAACATCTAGCAATGGAGTGAAACATAACCGTTTGTTTGGCCTATAGACAACACCAATTATTAACTTTTTAGCTTTACGTTTAATTTCAATAAATGAATATTCAATAGGACACCCAGGAGGTGATTCATGCATGACTTTACCCCTGAGTGGTTTTCGTAGGTATATAACAACACCCCCACCGGTGCGGCCAACTTAGTTGGCTTGAAACCTTTCATAGTCATTTAGGGAGCAGACTTCTTTTTGCATATTGCTGTGCAGCCAAGTTTCTGATACGCACACTGCATCGAGACGAGAATTTCCAAAGATATAGCGGAATTCGTCAATTTTGGGCAAGATGCTTTGTGCGTTAAGATGGCAGATGTGAAAACCACAACTCTGAGCTCCAAGCACCTTTATCATGTTGTGGAGAGATCCATGCAAGATATCGGGATGCGAATGTCTTACCATATTATCGTCATCCAGGTTGGTAATATAAAAACAGATAATTAATATAATAACTGAGGGAATGAAAAACACGAATATTTCTATGCAATAAAACAAGTAGTGGTGTGGATTGACCCGCCGCGCTCGCTAAGCAAAAATGAACATGATTTTGGTAAAAAACCATATTGAAATTCGTATAATTAAATGTAAGGATACTATGTAGGTAGGAAAGAATACCTACACAAAGGAAAAAAAGTGTATAAGCCATAGAGGATGGCAAGATTAGTAAAAAATTTAATTGAATATGGCGGGAACTCTAAACATTTCTTTAATTACTGTTGTTGTTGTTGCTGGCAATTGCTTTTAGGTCGTCGGAGCTTAGAACGTAACAGCTTTGGCCTTTTTTTTTGTAAAGAACTTAACACTCAAGCGGGTATGAATACACTTATAATGCCTCAGTATGTGTTAAGTTTTTTGGAAAATGGGATAGAGAGAGGAGGAGAGACTTTGGGCTCAGTGGTTATGGCCATGGGTGGCATCCAACATTTAATGGGGTGACTAAATTGTTAGTGGAAGTTGGCTTGATGTTGACTTAGAGTCAACTACTCATCTTACTTGATTTTCGTTAACTGAAAAAATGAATACATATGTTGTTATTGTTGGTAATTGCTTTTAGGTCGTCGTAGCTTAGAACATGAAAGCTTTGGCCTTCCGATGAAAGCTTTACAAACACTGACCCACGATTTGTGTAAGCTGCGAAGAGTTCAGCTTTTCGCTTGAGACAAACAAAGGAATTTTGGGGAGGAAGAAAAGAGAGGTAGCGATGTTCATTGTTTTTAAATGTTTGCAAGTTATAACCACCAGGAAATAGAGAGCTCGGCAGGGCATTTCGGAAGTGCTTTGTACAGCTCCTCGTTCTGTGGCACCTTCAATTGGCACCAGTAATTGCTTAATTATTTTGTTATCCTCAGATAGACACGATTTTAGGTTAATAAACGGATAAAGTATTTTATTCGCAATATTAATTTTTTCCAGTGTGCTATTTATATGGTGCTTAAAAATCAATTGAATGTCAAGATTTGACCGAAGTTTCTCCTGGTATAGGGGCTCCGTTGACATAAAGTTGCTATTTTTCCGTGTAAAAAAGATAGCTTTTACCATAAAAAGATTAAGTTTAATCTTGCATTTGTTGAAATAAATGTTAAGTACTTCTCTCTATGTTGAGAGGAAACTGATTAGGCGAAAGTATAGCTGTGTCATCAGCAAACATAGCAGGCTTATAATTTGAGAGCAATGCAAAATCGGACGTAAATAAATTATATAAAGTGAGTCCAAGCACGAAACCTTGAGGTACACCATATTTGACATTTAACTAAGCAGAAACAGAATTATTAGTATGAACCGAAGGAACAGATTAGACAAGAAACTTTGAACGGTTTTAAGGGTACATAGATATATTTGATATTATATAAGCTTTTTCAATGTCCAAGAGAATCGTACCTGTTGACTTTCTTTGCTCACGATTTCTTTTGTTATAATTTGACCTATTCTAAAAATTTGGTGAACTGTGTTATGATTTTTCCTGAGGCCAAATTGCTCATTACGTAAAATATTGTGCTCAGACATCAAAGCTATTACTTGTACATTGATTATTCTGTCGAATACTTTGCTTAGTCAGCTAAGCAGACATATTGGCCTATAGCTCTCAGGATTCAGTGGAGGCTTGCCAGATTTGAGTAAAGGTAATATTTTGGACCTTTTCCAAGCAACCGGGAAATATTGTATATCCAGGCAAAAGTTGAAAAGTAATGTTATGTATTCTGTAACAGCCTTCGGAACATGCTTGAGATAAATATTTTGGAATTGATCAAGGCTTTGAGCTTTTCTTGATTTCAGACTTTTTATCAGAGAAGCAACTGTGCCAATACAAACAAAGGTGGTGGGTGGGGTTGCAAAAGTTGAAGCATTAAAGTCTTCAATCGCACAGTCCATTCTGGAAGTAAATAGAGGGTTGCCTAAGCTAGATGCGATGGAATAATTTCTCAACAAAGCATCCGCTGAGACATTAGCTTTCCCTTATCAGTGAAATCAACAACTGAAAGGCTTGTTGAAAAACTTTTCGCTTTTATTATCTTAAATTTAATAACTAATAATTATGTATGTTATCTTAAAATTAATTATCTACATATATATGTATATACTTCTGTACTACATACTTTTCATACATTCAAATACCACTCATACATTCACTCTTGTTACATATACATGGAAATTCTTTCTTTCTCTTTCTTATATTGTATAAAAATTCAGTTTTCATTGTCGTTTTCTTAGCAGTCGAATGAAATGGATTTGGCAAGCCGCGCTTCTTATCGCGGTCAAGTGACCAAACTTGTCAAAGCCGCGACCGATTATCTTAAATCCGAAGATTCAAAAATAATGGATAATTTAAATAATCTCGACGATAATGAAGTAGAGTTAAACGTTTTGCAGGACCGCTTAAAAGCCGCTCATGAAAGTTTGCGTAAAACTAACGCAGAGAGCAAGAGAAGCCGAAACTGTGGCAGATTATGAAGATAAAACGATCGCTACCATCACACGCATTTTATCCGTCTTTCCAAACTTTATCTTCACCGAGGTCGTTTCAGTTAGTCCAAATGACACAACTTCTGCAACCATCACGTTGCCCTCGTTACCGCTTCCGACATCTACATGCATTGCTGTGAAATTAAAAAAATTGCAGCCAAAACGGTTTTCTGGAGATTTCAAAGAATGGGTACCGTTTTGGGAACAGTATCGTGCTCTCGTTCACGATAACTCTTCTCTTACAGAAATTGATAAATTTAATTACCTAGAAATGGTGTTAACTGCAAAAGCATCCGGAACATTAGCTGGTCTCATTCCTTCAGAAGCTAACTATAATAGCATTGCTGAAGGAAGAATACGGCAATAGCGAAAAAATTTTAGATTTTACAATGCAACGTTTGCTGTCAATCCAGCCTGTTTCTTCTAAGGCAGATGCATTGGCTTTGAGATGGCTATATACTTCGATGGAAGCGTCCACGAACAAAGGTTGAATCGCTAGAAAAGGCCAACGGAGCAAGAATACAGTCATCTCGCTCTAGCGTATCGAGCACCATAAACACGAGATCTGTCAAAACGGCTATGGGTTTGTATACATCTGAATCGAAGGAGAATTGTATATTTTGCTGTGGAAATAATCACGAAACTGAGGATTGCTCTAGTGACAAGGGATTAATCGAAAAGAAAAATTTATTGAAAGCTGAAGGCAGGTGCTACCTTCGCTGTAAAAAAGGCCATAATTCTAGGATGTGTAAGGTGAAAGGGATAACTTGCAGAACATGTGCTGGGCGGCACTTAATAAGCATGTGCGATCCGTTGTTTTCTCAACCAAAACGTTCCTTTATTTCGTCTTCCAACCAAAATAAAAATCCAGTACCCAGTTTAGCCAATACTTCATCGTTAAGTTTGTACATGGTAGAAGAAATGAAGAAGGGTAAGAAGCAGCTCCTGCTATTTGCCTTGATGTGCGAATCGTTCAAGTCAACTCTGGCGCGTAATCTCAATCTACCTGTTGTGGGAGTACATAAACTAAGCGTAATACCCTGTGGAAGCGATAAGCCTAAACCCTCCAAATTATATAACAAGGTTCGGATAGTTCTACGTAGTCAGTATGATGATCGCGCTGTTTCGATAGATGCAATCGCAGCTCCTGCTATTTGCCTTGATGTGCTATCTGTGCCCACTAACAACGGAACTGTCCCACTTCCCGATCTAAATTTAGCAGATGCTCGTGCAAAAGGCAAATAGAATGGGATGGGATCAGTGTGCTCATTAGCGCCGACACATATTGGCAATTTGTGACTGGCGAATACAAACGTCTCATTAAAAGATTGACTGGGATAAATACAATTTTGGGTTGGATAATTCAAGGGCCGTCGGATGTAAATCAAGATAGATTTCATTCTTACCATACACTATCTCTTAACGTCTGCGCATGTGAAGATATTCAAAATTTCTGGAAGCTTGATATGTTGGGTATTATTCCTGATGGTAAACGGGTATTAAGCAATGACGTATCCGTCGAGTAGGAGATAAATTCGAGGCGTCACTTTCTTGGAAACTATGTTCAGATGGAAAACTCACCGAATACGATGAGTCGATGAATAAAATGATTTTGTCAGGCATTGCTGAACCTGCTCCAGATACAGAATCAAGTAAAAACCGAACTTATTACCTTCCTCATCATCCAGTATACCGACATGACAAACAAACGGCTAAATTGGCAATGTTTTCGACGCTTCGGCACATGCGTCTAACCATTCGTCACTAAACGATATTTTAGAGGTTGGTGAAAATTATTTACCCAATCTTTTTGTGATCCTTCTTGATTCTCGAGCTGGGAAATTTAGAATTAAGTATCGTCGACATCGAAAAGGCGTTTCTTCAAATTTAACATCATCCGTCGGATAGAGATAGTCATCGTTTTTTCTGGTTCGTGGAAAAAATAATCGACGAAAGGATCTTACCTGCTATCAGAACTTACCGAATGACGCGGCTAACATTTGGCGTTAAAAGCAGTCCCTACATTCTTGGTGCCATGATTCAGAAATTGATAAAGGAGGCTGTGTCGCGAGCTCAAACATCGGACGAGCTATCAGAAACGAGCACTAAAGCTATGAAAAGAATATACGAGCTGCTAAGGAAAAGCTTCTACATGGACGACTTTGTCACTGGCATTGATGACGTGGATACACTGAAGGATATTTATCGAGAAACAACCAGTATACTTAGTAGTGTCGCAATGACATTACATAAATGGAACTCTAACAGTGCGAAGGTAAGAGAGTGCTTCGAAGCAGAAGAATGACCCTCGGATACGCAGAAGGTGCTCGGTTTGCGATATAGCCACATACGAACTTGAAGTGGTTCTTGATCCTGTACTAGATTTGTTGAAATTGGAGGAAGTTCAAGGTACAAAGCGAAGCACTTTAAGGGTTATTACTAAAATATACGATCCGATTGGAGTTCTGGCCCCGTGGCTTGTGCGGTTAAAGATTCTATTCCAAGACGTTTAGCGCAGAAATCTTGATTGGGACGAAATCATATCATCGGACTTGCAAGACATTTGGGTTTCTTGTCGGGAGGACATAGAGCAACTTCATGAAATGGGGATACTACGACATTTTATAACAAGTCAAAATTCGACACAGGTACACGTTTTTGCTGATGCGAGTAACTACGCTTACGGAGCTATGGCTTATGTAAGAACCTTGCATAATAACGAAAACTAACAACGAAGCTGAACTGACTATTCCAAAGTTGGTGCTTATTGCTGCGCGCCTGCTTATTTATCTTCAAACTTATCTTCCGATAACAATCAATGAATCGTTTCTTTGGACTGATTCTCAGATTGTGCTGTATTGGATCTTGGGTTCAAAAAGGCGATGGAAGCCTTACGTTGAGCATAGGGTTAAGGAAATATGATCACTAATTGATGTATCGATCTGGAGGCACTGCCCTGGTGTCCAAAATCCAGCTGACTTTTTAACTAGAGGCATTAACGCCACATCCCTCGTAAATTCTTCTGTTTAGCTAAACGGGTCTGCTTGGCTTAAAGAAGGACAAATACATTGACCATCTTCGAAACTAATCGATGCTACTTCACTGTGTGTTGCGACTACGCATATTGAAGAGGACGATATAGAGGATTTAGAGGGCGAAACTCAATTATCTACAACGAACGCTTTAGTAACTGGATGCGACTTCTGCGAATAACAGCCTACGTCCTAAGAGCCGTTGACGTTTTTAAGAAGAAAATTGATCATACCAAGCATTTGTCAGCGGAATGGTTCATTTTCCTAAAGAAATTTCTGCTCTTCAAAAGAAGAAAAATATTCCATCTAACTCAAATTAATTTCTCTTTCTCCAATTTTAGGTGCTACCGATCAACACTTGCGAGCAGGTGGTCGCGTTCAGCATGTAACGGCAGATGAGAACGTGGCTCATCCTATAATTTTACCAAAGTAACCCCATGTAACAAAACTTTTAGTTCGCGATGCACATGCGATGCACATGCGATGCACATGCGATCCACATGCGATGCACATGCCAGCTACACAGAAGTTTGCACCCCTTCCTAGAGATCGGATTATCTCATCCAGACCATTTTAAGTGACAAGAGTAGATTTTGCCGGACCTCTATATATAGCACACAATGATGGTCAAAGAAAGAAGCGATATATTTTATTGTTTGCGTGTGCCGCAGTTTGTTGGTACATATTGAATGCACCAACGACTTAACCACGTAGAGTTGTCTTCTTGCCATTCGATGATTTTTTTCGAGATAATCTCTATTCGCATGATCTATTCAGATAACGCTACTACGTTTAACAAAGCTTCTTGCGAACGTCGGGTAACGTGGAAATTCATAGATGGGCGTGCCCCATGGTGGGGTGGCTTTTGGGAATGACTAATCGGTATGGTCAAATCGGCACTTACAGCAGCTGTAAGACGTTTAACATTAAATAGTGATCAGTTGCATACGTTGTTAACAGAAGTTAAAGGTGTCGTAAATTCGAGACCGTTAACTTATTCAGGAGATGAATCCCTAGTTATTGCACCGCTTACTCCAGCACATTTTTTGATCAGTGAGTATGTAGAATGCTACAATGGGAACAATAAGCACCTGAAAATCGAAGCGGCAGAGACGTACGCAAGCAATGGAAGGAGCGGCTACGGTTCATAGCTACATTCAAGAAACGATGGTATAAGGAGTATTTGTATCAACCCCGATCATTGCATCACACCAAAAATAATGTAGGATCTGTCTTGAAGATTGGAGATGTAGTATTGCTTGAAGATACATCACTTCCTCGAGGGCTTTGGCATTTAGCGGTAATTGAAAAGCTTTTTCCTGGACGAGACAATAAGGTGCGTGCCTGCGAGATTAGACTTTCAAATGGTTCCATTTTGAGAACGCCAATACAACTTCTTTATCCTTTGGAGATAACAAACTCATCTGTTAATTTTTCGGCGGAGGATGCTGAAAAACCTTTCGCTTTTATTATCTTAAATTTAATAACTAATAATTATGTATCTTAAAATAAATTATCTACATACACATATATGTATATACTTCTATACTACATACTTTTCATACATTCAAATACCACTCATACATTCACTCTTTTTACATACTATACATGGAAATTCTTTCTTTCTCTTTCTTATATAAAAATTCGGTTAGTCGTTAGCATTCGTACGGTTCGATAATAATATTATAAAGAATACAAGTAATTAAATGAATTAAACAGTTTGTTAAATAAGGTCGGCTCGTTTCTTTTATTTGTCCTTTTCGAATTCGGGTGTACAGTACAGTACAGTACAGTACAGTTTACAGTTTCTTTTCTGACTATTCCTTATCTTTATAAACACAACCATAAATGGAGAACAAGTCAATGGTTTCATTGTTTCAACAGTTTTTGGCACACAATCATTAAAGGCGCTTAACCCTAAACTGGTACATAAATTTTATCAATTAAGTGGTCGACATCTTCATGGATAAGGACGCTATCCAGTTTAGTGGAAATACCACACCAACTTCTTTTAATAATACAGCGAAAGCGATGCCAATTAGTATTTGAATGTCATATACCTGCATCGAATAAGGAATTCGAGAGAAGACAGGATTATGATCAGAGCCTAGAGCGTTTTTGGTTATAGGATTTGAAAACTAATTCGGACAATTTGTGACATAAAAGTCTAACACAAAGGAAATGTCACTAGATGAAAAGGGAAAAGACGTAGGAAAAATAAGCACCTGAAAAAGGAAGCACAATAGCAAACTGAAGAGCAATAGAAGAACCGGAAAGAATATTACCCAAAGCATTTGCCCGAGTACAACCCCAAAATCCAGACTAAATACGTCATCTTTTAAACTTACCTGCCAAAATAGCACAGTACATTTTTTTGTCAGTACAGTCAGTTCAAGTTAGGTGATTAATGATTTTCAGATATATGGATGGACAAAAAAGTAATATTTTAGTTAAAACCGATATAGTTATGTTACAATTTTGGACCATAATTTACAGAACAGTTAGTCAGGGTTACGCGACAACAAAAAAATCGAAGAAAAGTAAAGATTTGCGGTCATAGTACTTGAAAGAGCGTCACAGGGTATCAGATATCTCGATTTTTTTGAGCGCCAATAATTTCAAAAGTACATGACTTTTTTTATAACTTTGTGATAACCGACACCACTTGACCTATCACCCGTTTCCAGCTGACCTGTATAAATAGGTCTTTTTTTTTGTGTCTATAGTGAGACTGTTCCAATGGCGTACAGCATAAATAAAGAATTGACAACTGCTATTCAAAAATTTGTATTTATTGTATTAAATTAATGGTTTTGTGTGAGTAAATTTTGTGAGCAAGTAACTACGTGCTCCAGAGTAAATAATATTATGAAATGCAACAGCAATTCGATATTTTAAGAACTCTTATATACTTCTATTTCACAGCAGTGCTTAGTATCGTCGGTGTTTGTGTTTTTTGTGTTTGTCTTTTTGATAATCACTCTGGAATTTAGAGACGATAAAGACAATATTTGCAGGCTAAAAAGTAATCGCTTTTCAGCGTACGTGCACGGCAGTAAGTACAGACTAGCTGCTGCAGCACTTAGTTAAACACAGGTAGATCCCCGTCCACACCTCTCAGATCACCCTGCCTATGAACTAATGCCATTATTCTTCTCTCACTACGGTCTCACCATTTACGTGCGCATTGAGTAGCTTACCAAACTCCACCACAATGTAATTCCTGTTCCAATCCGGAATTCAATTTCATGTAGTTAAAATTCCATCTCCGTAAACAAATTATCCACCATTGCTTTATGAACAGAAATTCTACTATAACGAGTTTGATGTGCTGTTTGACCCCATACAAAGAATTGTATCCTCGTATCCTCGTACTGAAATTGTTATTACGTTACTAACAGCTTCTTTAGGAATTTTAACTCGCCGCTATGTTTCCTCCATAACGACGTGTATGCCGCTGCTAATATGATTACAGACACTATTCTCTTTGAAATGAAATCCCATATCCCTCATCGGATGAAATTATCAAACCAAAAGAACAGTTATAAAGAGGCGGTCAAGGTTAGAGAAATGTTATTTCGGTCCCTCAAGGCCAATCCGACAGTGGAAAACCGAAAAAAGTTTAAACGAGCTAGGAACGAATGAGCGTGTGAAATTTCAGTACGAGCAAAAACTGATTCAAAAAATACTACAATGTCCCAAAGGTAGTAAAAATTATTGGTCGATCGTTAAAAATATTAGAAAATCTGCCTCATTCTCTATTCCAACGTTCATTTACAATGACATCTCAGCTGTCAGCTCTTTGGACAAGGCCAATGTGCTTGTTGCATACTTTGCGGCCAACTCAACACTTCTAGATTGTGTTTTGTCTCCGCCAACACTCGAGTGGGTCGAATCCTCAATAGGACGAATGCACTTTCGCACTCGTGTAGTAGCAAGAGTTCTTAAGGATCTTAACATTCACATATACGCTGGTGCAGATGGTATACCTCCCTTTCTTCTGAAATGTTTTTTTCCACGCTGGTAAAACCACTGCGTAAGGTTTTTCATCAATCCTACTCATTCGTCCAGCCCGTCCTTAAAAAAGGCGAATCTTCTTCTCCTTCCTCCTGCAGGCAACCCATTGTACTTACGTCATTTCTTTCTAAGGTTATGGAAATAAACCGCCAGCTCATGAAATATCTCGAAACATGAAGACTTCTTAATAACCGGCTGTACGGTTTTCGTAGTAACAGGTCCACTGGTTACCTGATGGCATGTGTCACCGAAAAGTGGAACCAAGGCCCACTTCAATTTAGGCAAGATAGTTGCACTTCATAGCTGGCAACTTCAACGCATGGGCCATTGATTGGGGCAGCATACGGACCAATAGGAGAGCAGAGGCTCTGCTAGAAGCAGTATCGTCATTTGACGCAGTACTACTTAATACGGGCAACGAGCAAACATTTACCAGAAACGGCGTAGGCTCAAGAGTTGATGTAACTTTTGTAACAAGTTCACTAGTGGAGGATAAAGATTGAAAGTCAGTAAGGACTCCACCCACTGTGTCCACCAGGCCATCCTATTTGAAGTGCAAACAAGGAGAAGCGCCTTCTAAAGAAGGCGCAACGAATAGGGTGAAAAACAAGCACAATGGACGAAAACACCTTTTCCCTGATTTTTGGAGAATCCACAATAAACCCAGGAGCAGCAAACACGATGGCTGCGGAGGTTACTAAAACAGTATCTAGGACTTCCGATGCATCTATGGTACGGAAAACGTCAAAAACCGCCTGTCACCAGTATACTGGTGGAACCAAGAGATAGCAGAGCTACGCAGCAAGTGCTATAGAGCTAGAAGACTGTGCCAGCTATCCAGACGACAGCCCTTCCACTAAGATTTACAAGTGCAATACAAAGATAGGCGTAGCGTCCTTAAATTATCCATTCGGAAAAGAAAAACCAACGGCTTTAAAGAACTGTGCGAAGAAGCAGATATTAATCTCTGGGGTATTGCCTACAAGACGGTCATGGCAAAACTAAAGGACTCTAGGGCACCCCCACCCTCATGCCCTTCGCTGATATGAAAAATAGTGTCGGGATTATTTCCACCGCAAGCACCAACGAAGCATATAGAACTACCGCAGGAAGTAGGTGAGATCCCACCAGTTACGCAAGTGGAACTTCTGGATTTAGCAATAATAAATCACCTGGATTGGACGGCATACCAAATAAGGTCCATAAGCCAGCCGTTAAAATAAACACAGAAGCATTCGTGGAAATGTATAACAAGTGTTTAACAGAAGGGGTTTTTCCAGACCAACTGAAAAAGCAAGGTCTTGTGCTGTTGCCCAAAGGGAATAAATCACCAGATGAGCCCTCGTCATACCGTCCCATATACTTACTAGACACGATGCAACCGACTGGAGGTGTCAATTGATGAAGCCGAAGGACTCTCAAACCAGCAGAATGGATTTAGAAAGGCCCAGTCTGTAGTAGATGCTATTCGGAAGGTAACTACGACAGTAGAAGATGCCATTCAGGGCAGAAGATGAAGAGGTACTAAAAAATACGGCGTCGTATTACCTTTGGACGTCAAAAATGCCTTTAACTCCGCAAACTGGGGGCTTATAGTAAACTCTCTTAAGTCAATGATGGTGCCACGGTTTTTAATAAAAATGACGGAGTTCCACAATGGTCGGTACTAGAACCTCTCTTTATGGAACCTTATGTACGACGGGGTTCTAAGACTTTGAATCCCGATTGAGGCTAAAATCACAGGCTTTGCAGATGATATTGCAATCGTTGTGGCGGCGAAACACTTGGAAGAAATAGAAGACATTGGCAATGAATGTATTCGAAAAGTTAGACAGTGGACGGCAACAGTTGAGTTCGAGGTAGCAGAACATAAAACGGAAGCAGTTCTGGTAACCATTCGCAAAGAAAGACAACCAATCACCATCAGGGTGGGCGATCACGATATAACATCAAAACCGTCTATCAGATACCTAGGTATGGTTATCGATGCTAGGCTCACTTATAAGGAACACTTTGAAAGAACGTGCGACAAAGCCGCAAAGGTGAGCGCTGCCTTATAGAGAATGGGGAATGGATAATGGGCCCAGATAATAAATATGACTAGTTCTGCCAAGGGTGGTGCAGTCAATCACAATGTACGTGGCACCAATATGGTCGAAAGCATTGAAAATTAAGTCATACGCAAAAAAGACTAATTCAGTCAACAGACTATGCGCTTTAAGAGTTTGCTGTGCATATCGGGCAGTGTAAGGTTGCTATATATGTCATTGCGGGAATGCTACCAGCAGATATACTGGCTACTGAGTTACAAAGGACCTACGATGCCAAAACTCGGGAACCCAGGGTTTCAGTCAAAGCTAGGAGAAAAGCAGCGAAGCACAAGTGCGTGGCAAGAGAGATGGAATCAGCCTACAAAGGGGTGATAGACCTACCGATTCATACCCGATATTCGTAAATGAATAGAATGTAATTACGGAGAAGTGGATTTTTACTTAAGTCAGCTCCTAACTAGACATGGCTGCTTTCAATCATATCTATACAAATTTGGTCTGAAGGAATCTCCGATCTGCTTAAACTGCGGAGCGGCCAGGGAAGATTAACAACACGTATTTTTCCAGTACCCACACTTCAGAACAGAGCGCAGAGAACTAGAGGAGAAAATTTGAGAGATACCAACTCCTGAAAACATCGCAAACCATATGCTCACATCAAGTATAATATGCGATGCGATGAAACTGGCTGCGGCAAAAATAATGAAGGAACTTCGGCGGTTGGAAAGAGTGAGAGAGAGCAAAATGAAAATCAAACCCAGAAGGCATCTCTAATACAACAAAGAACAGTAAATACTGTACACAATGTCAACCCAGCAAACGGAGAAAGAAGGGCATAAAGTGCTTACCAGCCCTTGAAGTAGTACTTAACGGCAATTCCGCTGGGAGAGTGGTAGAAGAGTGCAGGGTGTGGGTTAGTACGCAGGCACACCCCCGAAATCGAGTATTTGGGGTTTGCGAATCGTGCATGCTGATAGCCCGGGCTAATAGTATCTTTTAAAGATTGCCACATCCTGGACGCAACCAAAAAACAAAAAAAAAACAAGATAGATAGCACTTGATATTTCCAATGCATTTGACAAAGTTTAGCATCAGGGTCTTTTGGGATCGATGACTCTCTTCTTCAGTGGATTAGAAATTACCTTCGGAACGTTCAATGCTGGTGTGCCCCAGGGCTCCGTTCTGCCTCCGACAGTCTTTTTAATTTTCATCAATCTCTTGTCTGCTACCTCTTATCCAATATATTCCTTTGCCGACGACAGCACTGTCTGCTTACATATTCGTTTCCTGACTCACCCCCGTGGTCTTGGGGTGTAGAACGGGAACGCCAGCGTATGTTAAACTCATTAAGTTTCCAGTATAACTAATTAGAAAATCACTAACAGAGTGGAATGTAATGCTTCCAAAACACTATGCTGTCTGCTGTCGGTTAAGCACAATTTAAACACCCAGCCATGATCCATGATTGGACATCGAAAGTTTCTATTCTCGGTATGTGTGTCGCGAAAACTTACGTTGGGATAACCATATATTTGGTGTCGTAAGAAATACTTCACCCCCTCTGATCGGCCCTTATATACATTTATTAGCTCGAAATTGGAGTACAATGCCCACATCTAGTCGGGTGCGCCCTAAACATTACTTATAGGGGATACTAATATCAATCAGACAAAGGAAACCCTCGAGCACCGACGTAATGCCTTGTGTCTCACTCTGTTTTATCGCTGTTTCGAGAACCAGCGCTCAGTATTAATTATTAATTTAACCGTAATACCCGTCTCGCTATGAATGCTCATCAGTATACCCTCAAGCCCATTTTCGTACGTACTCTTAAATGTCGTGATTCGTTGCTAAGCCATACAACACGCTTATGGAATGCCCTGGGGGGCTCTTTATTTCCTAGTCATTATAACCTTCAAACATTTAAAACCAACGTTCATCGGTACCTCTCTTTCCTCCCTCTCTGATTTTCCTTCGCCCGCGCAGTGTGCAAAAATTTTAAGGGCACTTCAACCTCGTCTGCAAATTATACAAAAAAAATAAAAAATTCAGGCCCGTGAGTAAGATGCGCCAAATTTTAACGATATTTCTCAAAAAAATCGAATAGAGCGTTTAAATGCCAAGGAACGCAAATCTATTGTAAAACCTAGCAGAAACTACAAAGATATTCTGAATCCAGGTATAATCATTCTTAGGCGACGTAGTTGTCTGTTCAACATCTTTACAAGAGAGTATACAAACAATATTTAATAAACTCTTAATAGCAAATCTAAAGATTCAATTCAGTAAGTTGGCGTTTTTCTGGGACATATAATCACCAAGGATGGCGTGAAACCAAATTCTGATAAAATCCGAGTTACTCGTACTAAAGAATTCCCAATACCGAAATGAACGAGGGAAATCAAATCCTTCCTAGATGTAATAGGCTGCTATCGGAAATTCAATCGCGATTTTGGGAAATTGACCTCTCACTCGATGTCTTGCAAAAGGCGTAAAAATTACTCTGGACGAAGATTATAAAACAATAATTACGGCTCAGTTGTAAGCACGCGACATGAATTTCGTCGTAAAATCGGTTGTCATCATGGCTTCCATGTGGAGGCAATTCGTCTCACCGTTGAAAAATTTGAGCGTGAATACACTCTTTTGATTCTTTAATCACCAATATAGGTTGGTCCGAAATGAAGAAAACATAGCCGCCGTAGCGGCCGGTATTGAAGAAGACCACGAAATGTCGATTCGACGCCGATCAGTTAAATTGGGCATCGTCAGGGAGTGAACCCGGCTTATTTTTCGGTTGTATTTGGACCAACATTCGTATAAGATTGTGCTGACGCAAGAATTGAAGCCGTACGACCGTAGACAACGCCGTGGGTTCGCTCATTGCGCTCTGGATATATTGGCTGGAGATCAAGATTTTGGTTCAGCGGCTATGTCAATAACCAAAATTGCTTTATTGGAGAGAACACAATCCAGAAATGTTCGGCCAAGCATCAATGCACACACAAAGATTGACTGTTTGGTACGGTTTACGGCTTGGCGGCATCATCTGACCTTATTTTTTTCGAAATGAGGAAGGAGACACTGTTACAGTCTCTGGTATAGAGCGATAGAATCCGACTTCTTGTGGTCAGAGCTCGACAACATCGATATATCCGAGCTGTGGTTCCAACAAGACGACGCTACATGCCATACAAGCGACGCCACGCTCGAAGGTGTGAAGGAGAAATTTGGCGACTGGGTCATCTCACGACGTGCGTTCATCAATTGGCAATTGCGATGGGAGACCACTTGATTATTTTTTCTGGGGCTATGTTAAGTCCTAAGTATACACTAATAAGCCAGCCGCTTTGGACGAACTCGAGGTCAACTTTCGGCACACTATGGTCGGACTATCCCCGCACATACCATATTAAACCGAGTCACCGAAAATTGGACCAATCTCTTGAAGCACTTCCAGCGAAGCCGAGGCGGGCTATTTGAATGATCTGTTATCCCACATATAATGACATGAACGTAGCTTCAAAATAATGCAAGACTCAATTTAATATCTCACACCGTTGTTATTTTATTTAAATTTTTTTCCTATCGTTCTTATCTGGTCACTCTATAGTATTAACTAGCACTAGACTCAGAGTTATAACTAATGACACCAAAAAACTTCACAAAGCCAGAATAAAAAAGAAAAGAAAATTCCAGATTACTAATGACGTCAGCGACAACCCAAGGACAGAACATAGAAACATATATATAAAATTCTTCCATATTGTACATTTAAATAATTACGTGCAAAGTATTGAGAAAATTCGCAAATCCATAGGAGCTTTGGGAAATGAGCAAATGAATATCGACACAATATACATAGCACACATTAAATTCGGAAAACTAGAAATAAAACTTCAAACACCCTTACTTAGCTATAATTCTTCTTCGCTGGCAAAACCACTGCGTAAGCTTTTTCATCAATCCTACACTTTAGGACTCTTTCCGAGCAGATGGAAAACAGCATTTGTCCAGCCCGTCCCTAAGAAAGTCGAATCTTCATCTCTCTCTTCCTACAGACCTATTGCACTTACTCGTACGTACCTTCTTTCCGTCAGCCAATGAAATATTTCGAAACACGAAAACTTCTTAATGACCGGGAGTACGGTTTTCGTAGCAACAGGTCCACTAGTGATCTGATGGCATGTCTCATCGAAAAGTGGAATCAAAGCGTTCATCACTCTGGCGAAAGCAAGATAGTTGCACTTGATAGTGCGTGCTTTTGGGATCTTTGACTATCTTTTTCAATGGGTTAGATAATACCTTTCGGAACGTTCAATTCAAGTTGTCTTGAATGGTTTCAAGCCTGATATTCACAAAATAAATGCTGGTGTGGCCCAGTGCTCCGTTATGTCTCCGACACCATTTTCATTTTCATCAACGATCTCTTGTCTGCTACTTCTAATCAATATATTCCTTTGCTGACGACAGTACTCTCTGCTTTTCATATTCATTCCCGGACTCACGTCCCTGCTCTTCGACTTTAGAACGGGAACGGCAGCGTATGTTAAGCTCAATAAACTCCGATATCAATAGCATAACCAATTGGGGAACTATCAACAGAATGGAATTTAATGCTTCCAAAACACAATGCTGTCTGCTGTCGTTAAAGCGAAATTTAAACACCCAGCCATTATCCATGGATGCCACTTGCATAGTCGAAATCGATAAACTTTCCATTCTCGGTATGTGTGTCAATGACAACTTACGTTGGAATGACCACATATTCGGTGTCGTCAAAAATGCTGCGAAATGTCTAGGTTTCCTTATGCGATGTAAGAAATACTTTACCCCCTCTGATCCGGCCACAATATATAAGGCATTTATCCGCTCGAAATTGGAGTACAATACCCACATCTGGTTTAGGTGCTCCTAAAACATCTCTGCACCTGCTAGATAGGATTCAAAACCGTGCGATAAAACTCATTGGTGATACTAATATCAGTCAATCAATTGACACCCTCGAACACCGACGTAATGTCTCGTGCCTCACTCTGTTTTATCGCTGTTTCCACCACCAGTGCTCCATAGAAATCGCCAGTAGCATTCCGCCCCTTCAAACTTTTAACCGTAACACCCGTGTCGGTATAAATGCTCATCAGTATACCCTTAAGCCCAATTTCGGACTTACTCTAAAATATCGTGATTCGTTGCTAAGCCTTACAACTCGCTTATGGAATGCCCTGCCTAGGTCTTTATTTCCTAGTCATTATAACCTTCAAACATTTAAAACCAACGTTCACCGGTACCTCTCTTTCCATCCTCCCTGATTTTCCCTCGCCCTCGCTGTGTGCAAACATTTTAAGGGTACTTAAATCCCCTGAGAGCGCGGAAATTATAAAAAAAAATAATAATCAAGAGCGAAGTGTTATTGACGGATTAGGTACAGTCATATTAGCAATAACTGTAAATATGGATATAAATGTTGCAATATAATTAATGAGGAAATTAAAAAATTAAACTTAAATCGAAACGCATTAGATAATTCAGAGAATTTACCGATAGGGGTTAATAAAAATATGATAGAGAAGTTTGATTATATTACTTGTCAGATCAATAAACATTACGATAGAAGCTTTCTTAAATTTGTACAGTGTTAACGTAAATAATGCACTCAAAATAGAATAGGCCTTGAAACACCTCCATTATATATACAGAATTAATTTCAATATTGATCTGCTCTATAATCATTAAACAAATACGGCTAAAGCCGTTACTCTTGCTAAGTTGCATATTATTATTTAATATTAAATTTAAACCGAACTACGAGTAGATGAAATAAAAGATATTCTGCATCGATTCATTTCTCTTCTGACGAGCAAATTTGCGGAATTTTACGACTACAACCTTATTACAATAATCCAAATATAGTATTCAGCATTGAAATTCCTATAACATCCAGAATAAAATATTCGCTTTTCAACCTTACTATAGAGCTCTTCCAATTAAAAAAAAAAATCCTCTCTATATCTACGAGTACTTACCTATACCTTGCTATACATGAATCTGATACGCTGTATCTGGAGGAGGTATGCGATTGCGATCTCAAAGAAGGTACATATCCCTGTGAAGCCGAACTAGGAAGACAAATGAAATTCCCTGAATGTGTAGAAAATATCATCTACAACCAGCACGCAATATGCAGCCAGTCTAATGGTTTCGAGGCTAACCCCATATCACAACCGGAACTGAACTATATTCTTCTTAGTGATATCCACAATTTAGCCGTGGAAACTACTTATGGTGTCCAGTCCACGGCTCAAGTGGTAGTGGACTGGCTTCAGTCGTTTACGGTATTTCGTACAGTGCAGATGTGTTTCGGCTTTTATTAAAGTAAAAATAAATAGTGATTTAAATCTTTAAGTGAGACATTTGACGATTCCCATATAGGCTCCAAGTAGCACAGTGGTAGTGTGCTCTCTTCAGAGGACATAGGTTGTGAGTTTTTCTTTTAATTTGCATTGTGTGTTGTGATATAAAGTGTACATACTACTACCGTAATAAATATCACGCGATGGATTGTGGAGAGCGGTCCGCTATGGTAATAGCGGGATCTGCTGGAACAGCTGGTGAGGCTTCAAGCACAACAAGCCAAACACCAACAAAGACAAGGAGGAAGCTAAGGCCAATTCCTAACTTGGTGCAGCGTCCCTCCCGACAAACTTCCTCCGAAAAGCTGCTTGAGGGAGTGAGGAAAGGGGTGCATTCAACCCCAGGAATAGCAGCAAATACACGTCCAAGGCAAGACACTGACGACAACTCACATACCTCAGATGGTGGTATGAGACAGAACATCTTCACTTCCTTGGCTCCATCGGAATCGGAAGATGAAGAGGAAGAAATGGCGTCTCTAAGTAGCAGCATCAAAATGCTGCAACAAAGAGTTCTTGCCATTAAAGAATTGCAAATGCTCAGAAGGAAGAAGGATGAGCAAGAGCAATCAAAACAGCAACAGCAGACTCAAACGCAGCTAGCTCAAAAGCAGCATCAACCCCAAACAAAAACAATAAGGCAGGTGCTGCAACAACACGAGCAAACAATGAGCAAACACCAACAGCAACAACAAGAGCAGCCACAACAACGGCAACAGCAAAAACAGCTACAGCAAAAACAGCAGCAGCCACAACAACGGCAGCTGCCACTACAACGGCAACAGCCACAACAGCAGCAGAAACAACAAATGCAGCAAAAAAAAAACAACAACAGCAGCAGCAAAAACAACAACAACAACAGCATCAGAAGCAACAAAGGGTTCCACCCATTAAGACATTTAAGATGGAACTAAAGGAAACGATAGAATTATGTAAGTCGGCCATAGGCAATAATTTTTATATTAGCGTGGATAGGCATGCGATCCACTGCAACACAGTGGAACGCTATCATAAAGTAAGAAATTTATTGAGGGATTCGACGACGGAGTTCTTCTCCTACACCCCTAAGGGTGAAAAGCTGCAAACAATGCTGCTGAGGGGATTGGAACCGTCGACTGATCCGGAGGAGCTCCTTGCACTGCTGAAAGAGAAGAAGTGCGAAGGGCTCCAATTCGTGGGGGTCAAGCCTTTCACCACAGCCAGAGACAAAAGGGAGAAGCGGCAACTGCCCATTTTCCTGGTTCAGCTAAGTCCCGACAGCAAACTGTCTTGGCGTTCTGGGTAAGGACGGAACGTCAGAAAAGAGCCAACTCTCTTATGCTTTATGTAGGAACACCGCAAATTATCGGGGTTGTCCCAAATTCCAGTACATGGCCCGGCAGCAGCAAGTGGAAGTTAAACGTCCACCCGTGCATTTACAAACTCCAGCCGTTACTCCCCATGTTACCTATTCCCAAATGGCGGCAGGTAGGGGAAATACGGTACAGCAAGCGAAGGTTGCTTCTCAGGCCGCAGCGCCTAGAGCACCGGAACCAGTACCTGACATGCTAGCTATCTTGCTCTCTATCCAGGGACAGATGGCCCAGCTACAACGTCATTTAACTGAACAAACCGCGCGGGTGGACCAAGTTTACGCGCTGCTGCCTGGCCTAACGCACCTTTTGTCGTAATGGATACGTACGTGGCGGAGCAGACCCTGAAGGTCCTTGCAGTGAATGTGAATTCATTGATTAGGTTCGAACGACGAGCCGCACTATTTAAGTTGCTTAAAGACCAATCCCCTGATGTGCTTTTGGTTAGCGAAACCAAGCTTACCAAAAGACATAAAATGAGGCACAGAAGATACAAAATAGTACGGAGAAACCGACCCAACTCAATTCAGGGAGGTGGCGTTGCGATTTTCGATTTTAAAAGGTATACGTTTTAAAAGAGTATACAGTCGTGTAGTACGTAGGTTCCAAGTGCTGAAGCATATCGTGTATATTCCCCTCCGTAGTGGAAAGCGGCTGTACATGGTGTTTGTCTATGCACCTAAGGCTACTCAATCCACCTTATTCATCTCAGAGCTCGAGACACTTTTTCGATTCCTGAGGCTGGAATTGGAAGATAACTATTTCATTATCGGCGGAGATTTCAACGCCAAACATAGTGATTGGGGAAATAATACACCAAATACTAGAGGGAACCTACTATTCAATTGGTGGGGTCAACACAGCATAATATATCGACTCGGGCTTAAGGCGACGGATAGTCCGTCGTTTCCCAGACATGGGTCCTATTTGGAACTTCTGCTGTTCGACTCACGAATACAACTGACATGCACTAACCAACAAACTACAAACTGTCTACGCACTTTCGTGTATGACAGTGACCATTGCGGTCTCAGCACCGAAATAACTGTTCCCAACGAGATTGCGGAATTGGATGAGTTTGTTCAAAGGCATTCCTACAATTATAGTAGGGTGCGTTGGACACACTTCACCAGAACACTGACGAGAGCACTCTCCTCGAATTCGCTCTACCCACCGTCCAACAGAAATCTGTCAAACGAGGAGATTGACAGGTATCTTAGACTAATGGACGAGACAATCGAACGAACAATGGATACCTCGGTATCAACACGCTGACGACGAAGATTTATTCCGCAACGCAACAATTGACGCACTGCGCCGACAAAAAAGTCGACTGCTGTCAAGACTAAAAACCTTGTACAGATAGTTTACTGACAGACATAACCCGGAGATCATGACATTGAAGTCATGAATAAAATATTTCGGAGAAATAATCAGAACGACCTTCCATGTCTTAGAATCACCCGAACGACGAACAGCGAACAAATACTTGTAGCAGCAGGCATTGATCCAAGTGAGGCCGTTGATGGTGACAACTTCTTTGTGATAGAGGATCCGCAGGAGCATTTAGAGGCTATAGGAGCGACTTTCCAGGAAGTGTACAAGGCGAATGTTATCATTGGCCCAAACCACGACCTGGAGAATCGAGTCCTTGTGCACAATTTCTACCTTCGAAATGTAATAGAAAATTGGCGATTCGAGAACTCGGGCTTCACCCAGTTTAGTGACGAGAATAGGTCAAATAACGTCATCGCCAACGATAGGGTACTACCCCCTTTCATTTCGAAGGAGGACCTCCAAACGATCTTCGAATCGCTTAGAAGTAAGAAATCAGTGGGAACCGATGAAATACCGAACATCGTGCTTCGACATCTCCCTCTAGAAGCGGTGAACATTTATACTACCCTGTTTAATAATACAATGTATAATGCACATTATCCAGCGCATTGGAAAACTGCGGTGGTATATCCCATACCTAAAAGGGATAAAGATACTTCCAATCCGGCGAATCTCCGCTCGATCAGTCTTCTTCCAAACATCAGTAAGGTTTTCGAGAAGGTAATCAATAGAGTCCTGACTAAGTGGGTTGAGGACAAACATATAGTTCCGGATAATTAGTTCGGTTTCAAGGCGGGGCATGATATCATTCATGCTGTGTCGAAACTGGTTTCTGATATCCAATGGAACAAAAGCAAGAACCAGTGCACTGGTGCCTGCCTGATTGACTTGGAGAAGGCCTTCGATACCGTATGGTTAGAAGGACTCTTTTTCAAGCTGAATAGGTTGGGCATTAGTAAACCACTTCTGTATAAGAGAATATACATGATATGATATGCTCTCCAGTAGACAGTTCATCGTGAAGAATGGCGATGTGACTTCTGCTGGAACATTTAAATGCGGTGCGGTACATTCACCGATCCTATTCAACATTTACACAAGTGATCTGATAGGTTCACTTCACCATGCCATAGCGTACGCAGACGACTTAATCGCGTACAGATTGAGGTCATTAACATACTTTTGCAGCGTGACTTCGATAAAATTAAACAATATTGCGATGACTGAAATCGGAAACCATTCTGTTTAGGACGTCTTTGTCTGGGGACTCTAGGGATACCAGAAAGAATTGGCGAAAGTTCTCTATCGTCGGTCAACATGGACAGCCACTTGCTTGTCGAAATGTAGTCAGATACCTTGGGATCTGGTTAGATCAATATCTGTATTTTAACAAACATATAGATGTTGCTCTGGCCAGAGCCAAAGGTGCTTTTGCACCTTACAAAGAGACTGTTTTATAACAGCCAACTCGATGCGAGGGTAAAGGTAATCTGTTACATGGCCCTTATCAGGCCCATGCTTGTATTTGGATGTCCCGTGTGGTTCAACGTGAGAGCAAGTTTATTGGAAAAGATTCGGGTGTTTGAGAGGGCTTGTCTTAGGACTTATCTTCGCTTATACAGAACACCAGAGTCTTAGTACATAAAATTCTATCCTAATGAGGTCTTGTACAATACGGCGAACCTGATAAGAGTGGACAATTTCGTCATTAAGTTGACTCGAAGGCACATTGCGAGAGCAATGACCTTATCGAACAACCTGATCGCAGGGGCTTACTACCCCAATTATATGTATCACGAGAGAGCTCGCCTTGTCGGCTTTATTCCTCCAAAAGCGTTCTTCTATCTAGATAGTAAAGGTCTGATCCAGGAGAGAGTAAATTAAGAGTTCAAATAAAAATGCATTTAAACTGAAACTGAACTGAACTGAGTGGACTGGCTTCCAAATTGGAAGGTCCGGTGTTCGAATCCCAGCCTCGCCCAATAGATATATCATCCACTTTTTCAGTTAACGAAAATCAAGTAAGACGAGTAGTTGACTAGAAAATCAACATGAAGCCAACTTTCCACTAAGAATTTAGTCTCCCCATTAAATATTGGATGCCACCCATTGAGCGAAATAAACACTGAGCCTAAAAATCTTTCTTTCTCTCTCTATCCCATTTCCCAAAAAACTTAACACATGCTAAGGCATTATAAGTGTATTCATACCCACTTGTTAAGTTCGTTAAAAAAGATAACAAAAAAAATGGCACCGCACTGTTACATATCGAAAATTGTTCTGTATATATTAATAATATATCTAACGATTCCAGAGTAGATATCTTCTGGGATAGCATTACATTACAACCACCCACTCGTAACCTTATTAACCCGACAGTCATCAGTCATCACCTTTCTTTAAAAAGACTTCACCTGGACCACTTAAAGAATCACAAGGAAGGCCAACTACTTACTATTGGCGCTAAAACCCACCTCATATCAATATGGGCCATAATTATACCAACAACCATATACTACTAGCAGCTTCCATCTGAACAAAATTAACACTCGCGAAACCTCAACACAGGACATCCTTCGAGAAGTAGGACTCTCTGCCAGTCGCTTCACTGAAGGGGGAGAAGTTACGAAATGAAATATCCCAGCTGCATACTCAGCATACATGCAATACAATACAATGACATAAATATTTGCTAATACGATAAATCTTTGCTAATGTTGTTTCCTACGATCAACTTCTAACATTCCATTTCCAATTAATATGTTCCCAAATTATTATCAGCACAAACTCTATCCATTTAAAAACCAAGTAGACATGATTTAATGTTACTCTATCCATATACCATTAATGTCCAAGTCAGTACAATTTAATGCTACTCTATCCATTATATACCATTGATTTAATTTTGGTGGGGGCGAAAGCCCCCATTTATTCGGCTTAATACAAGCTATAACTTAAAATTAAACTTAAACTAAAACTTAAAACTAAGGTTGGTTAGAGTGGTGAAGGAGGACGGATTTGAGGTAGGAAGTGGTGCGGTGGAAGTCAAAGACGCTAGGGTTTGAACTAATTTTTCGTAGCATACGGGAGATTGGTTCGTTCGCGCCATAGGAATTGTGGTGGGTTGGGTGATAGAAGAGACGAGGGGTACGCAGATTACGAGGGTTAGTGTTGAGGAAAATAGAGTTGTGAAGGGACGCGCATTCAATGTGACCTGAAAGGAGTCGATGAATGAAGAGAAACTCGGCTGCATCTCTTCGTTCCTCAAGGGTGTTTAGATTAAGAGATTCAACGGAGGAGATAGGTTGGTTGTGGGGAAGGTACAGTCGGGGAGGAGATTTGTGCCGCTTATGTGAAAAGGTGATGGATTGGCATTTGGTGATATTAAGTTCCAAACAATTTTTGAGGCACCAGATCGAAAAACTATCAAGGTCTTGTTGAAGGAGGAAGGAGTCATGGGGAGAGGAAATGGTTTTGAAAAATTTGGTATCGTCGGCGTAAAGGGAGACGGACGAGTATTTGATGATCCTATCGAGATCATTTATGGTTAATATAAAGAGAAGGGCACCGAGATGGCTGCCTTGAGGAACTCCAGAGGTGGCCAAAAATGGAGCGGAGTGGGCTGACCTAAAGCGAAGACTGTAAAAACGGTTCTCGAGGTAAGAGGATATCCATTTTAACAGTATGAGTTCAAAGCCAAAGGCAGACAATTCGAAGAATATTATTGCTAAAATCGGTTGTAACTACATCGACTTCGTTGCCGTTCTCTAGGGCAGAGATGGCAAAGGATACGAATTCAACAAGATTTGTGGTGGTTGACCCACCCTTTAGGAAGCCATGTTGTCTAAGGGCAATAAGTGATTTGCATTGGAAGCTTAGAGCTTCATATAAAATACTTTCGAGGAGTTTGGGTATATGGGGGAGTTTAGCGATTGGACAATAGTTTGTTATTTCGTTCTTTGATCCTTTTTTGTGGATCGGGGTTATAAAGCAGGTTTTCCAAACCTGAGAAAATTCTCCTTGTGAAACTGATAGACGAAAGAGAAAGAGAAAGAGAGGGCAAGGAAAGAGACGAAGAACATTTTTTAAGAAATATGTTAGGGCGGTCATCTGGGCCGGGTGTAAATTCGTCATTGAGTTGGTGTAATTTATATTCGATATAAGAGGGGTCCAAGATGTGAGAGAGAAGTGGGCCATTGGAGAAGTTCAGTAGGTAACGAAAATAGGATGGATCTGGTACAAAGGAGTCGTTGGTGAAGGATTGTTTAAAAAAGCTGGCAAATAGGTTGGCAATGGTGAGTGGATCGGTTGATGACTTGTTGTTGAAAGAGAGGGAAGGAGGGTAATCATCGGACTTTCTTTTGTAGTTAACAAATTGGTAAAAGGACTTAGGGTCATTTATAAGGTTGACTTACGCATTATTAAGGTAACGCTGGTAAAGGGAATCGTAAAGTTCGGTGAAATCAAGATAAGCACCAAGATAGGTGGAATAGTCGGAAATGGAAAACAGCCCATAACTTGTTTCCCTTATTCCGTAAGGAACGAATCTTGTGATTATACCAGGGAGGACTAGTAAATGATATTTTAAGGCGGGAAAACGGAACGTAAAGGCTAAAAGAATTAAATATTTCTTTATAAAAAAATGGATAAGGCATCATTTACACTTAGGTTGTGAAAGTTAAAGGGGGGTCTGCTAAGGTAGTCACTGATTTTGTTAGTTTGCTTTATGAAAGTCGTAGAATGAGAGAGTTGTGGGAGGAGTAGACTGGAAAGAAGAGTTATAAAAAATTAAAGTAGATGGTGGTGGGGGGGGGGGGGGTGGTAGTTGTCGATTGTAGAGAGAGATAGATGACAAAGTGAGACTGAGGAGTTAATTGAATCTGCTGTGAAAATAAGGTCCAATTGCCTGCCTATATAGTTGGATACACCACTGACTTGGCATAGACTTGAGTCTGTTAAGCGATCTAAGAAGAGACATTCCTTAGCTGAGTTGGCATTTGAAGTGATGAAGAACGATTGATCGTCTGATGGAGTCCACTGTAGCTGAGGATTAAAGTCGCCGAAAATAAAGATATCGCCAGTAGAGTCAGACAGGTCAATTAAATAGTCGATCGCATCGACAACAAGTTGGTAAGATTCGGTAGGTTGAGCTGGCAGGATGTAGCAACATAAAACGTAAAGGGACTTGAAGGGGAATGATATTTTTATAGCGACAAAGTCGACTTTAGAGGATGAAGAGATGGTAATGGGAGAAGAGTTAAGGCTGTTGTGGATCGCCAATAGGACGCCTCGAGAGGGGGAATCATCATGTGGGCGGGGAGGATCGTCGTCGCGAAAAACATTAAAAGTAGGGGGGAACAATTCCTGGTTCTTTATGTCGGGAATCAAATTGGTTTCAGTCAAGGCGTAAATATCAAAGGGAAGAGAATGCGATTGACGTAGGACAGCATTGGTTTTAGAGCGAAGAACTCTAACATTCTGGTAGTAAAATGTAGACCAAAACGCTGGTTTTGGTCTTCCCTTCGTAGCAGACCGAGTCCGATTTGTCAAGTAGATAGGCGAGAAAGAGTCGAATGTTTTCATATATCTTTCTCTCTCTAAGCCTAGAGAGTGCATAGCGACTTTCTGTAGTTCCATTGGTATGCTGGGTTAGTATAACTGTGGGGGGAAAAAGAGGATCAAGAATAGGGGCAGTGGAGGAGGGGGATGGAGATTCGTGATTGGATATGGAGTTGGGTGACGGATGAGATGTTGGGTTTAGGGTATGGGAGTTAATAAAATTAGGTTAGCTCCAGTTTTAAGGTCGAATTTAAGAAATGAGATGCTAACTGGGTTTGGTGGCGTAGAAGATTGAGAAGGGATAATATGGGTGGTTGGGGTTAAGTTGAAAGAGACGCGTTGGCGCAGGGGCTTGGGTGAAACATTGGGAATTAGCGGATTAGAGGATAGGTGTGTAAGGTTTTGTGTCGGATAAGTGAGGAGGGGGGACTAAAATTGGGGAACAAGTTCGTTTCAAACCTCCAGTTGGGATCGGGATTAGAGCTTCATTTTTTGTCAGCGTGCTTTTTAGTTGGAAGGGGGCTTGGGAGCGGTCTTTTTTTAAGCTTATCATAACGTTTATTTTTAAAATTTTGGTTGTCGTCGACACGTTTGTTTTCTCGTTCCTGAGAGCATTTGGTGATACTTATCTTCCCAGGTTTAATAGCTTTACCAGGGGAAGTAGGGAACAACCATGAATATTTGGTTGGGATGTTGATTAGATAAAGAAGAAAATATAGACAGTTGTCTATTGGACGTAACCAGGAAAGATTGTGTAATTTTGTATTTTATTTTTATAAACAAGAATCTAATATTCTTAAGGTGGAAGGAATCTATGAAGCAAAAAAGTATACATTGTTCGTTTTATAACTTCAGTAACAGGTTAGTGCCAACAAAATTCTTAAGCAGTTGAAAAACCACAATCTTCACAAACAGATGGAATTTATGCAATGGGTAGTGCTTGAAAACTTCCGCAACTATTATGAGTAAATTACGATCAAAAATGAATACAAAGAATTATAATTCATAATCATGAAGAATAAATCAATATAATAAACAGTGCTGAAAAATAATAGCAATATTCATTACCATCCGCGCGGGATGGCAAGGGGAAAAATGTATGGCAATAATGAAAATTAGAATACCGTATTAGGAATAATAATATCCAATAGTAATAAAAATTATGTTAATAATTATAATAACAACAAAAACAATACTAATAATACGAATAGTAGTAAGTAGTAATAAAAGCAATAATAATAATAATAACAATAATCGTAACAACAATCATTTTAAAAATAATAATAATTCATTGTGCATCGATTATAAAAATCAGAGTAATAAAAATATTGATAATAATAATAATTCAATGGACCACCCAAATGAACAAAGAAGTCATTCGCTGTTATTTCTTGGCCCCAAAATTAGAAACCCAATTACATGTTTACATACCATTTTTAAGAGATTTATTCCTAAGTTCGTTTCCAGAACTCAAACAGCTTTCCGAGCAGAATATTGCTGACCGCAGAAGAGCAATAGTAAAAAATAATCTACTCAGTGCTACAGAAGGCAACGACACAAAAACATAAGCCAGACAGGAGCTTAGAGCAATTAACATCCCGCCACTATCAACGGCGGCGGCGGCTGAAGTAAGGCAAGAAAATGAGCCACAATTATAGCACAGATGCCACCTTCCCACAATGATAATAATCTTCTTCCTACTCCTTCTTCAGCTAACAACGAAAACCCCAGAATGGAAAGACTGAGTGTTACAAGAACAAATGCAGAAACTGAAAATGAAAATATTTCGCTTCAAAGTCTGTCATACAACTTGAGATCGGCGTAAGAAGAGTGGGAAAATACATGCCCTAGTCGAAGAAAAGGTCTACAAAAATTAAGAATAACCCCGGAATTTAATAATAATATTTCCATGTTAAATGAACAAATCTTGCCAACGTGCCTTGAAAATGTTAAAAATTTAAACCAAATCAACAATCCTATCTACGTTTCTGCTATGTCGATGGTAAGAACACTTGGGTTGAGGAGATTAGGCCCTCATAAAACTCTGAGAAAAGTAGCACCCACGGTGGTAATGTTTGCGGGCGAAAAAAGCGACTTCATAAGAAAATCGAGCACCTTCGGAAACAAATGGGTCAACATACCGAGTACGCCATTGTTAACAACATTATTAAACCTCTCTTGCATAGGGAACTGACTGTGAATCAGTTAACAGAAATAAAAGGTAAGAAAAGACAACAGCTGACAGCGTTTAGTAAGAGATTGGCAAGGTACAAGAAAAGCCAAATTAGGAAACAGGAAAATAGTTCATTCAAAGCCGACCAAAGAAAGATTTAAAGGAAATTGAACCGGCTTCAACCTATTGGTCGAATAACTATATCGTCTGAACCCACAAACTTCCGAGAAAACTCAAATTGGATAGCAGAAGAGCAGACAGAAGCAAGCAACGTTGCACCAATGGGTCATGACGAAGTTACCACGGGGGAGATTAAAGAAGTTGTACGCCAAACAGAGAAAGCCCAATAACATGCTTGAACACAATTTACCAGCTGTTAACAAAAGTAATACCAAACAGAGTGTATAGTTACTGTAGGAGGAACAACATCAACATCAGTCGGAATTCAAAAGGATGTAAGGGTCAGTTAATAATAGATTCGGTCATAGTGCGACAAGCTGTAAAAAAGAAGACAAACTTGAGCATGTGTTTTATAGACACATGCGTTCGACCTGATACAAATATTACACAATTATGGAATAAGTAATAACATCATAGCCACATTGAAACACCTCATGTCCATATGGAATGTTAGATTTCGGTTAGGGAGACAAAGTAGTGACTCAATCAACATTAAAAATGGCGTACTCCAAGCTGATGCATTCAGCCCATTATGGTCCTGCCTGGCAGCAAACTAATTAGTAGAACTAAAATCGGATACCAATTACGTAGAATTAGCCAAAACACAAGCGTTAATCACTTGCTTTTTATTGATGACCTGGAACTCTATGCCTCAAACAAGGAGAAGATGCATCGATTAATCAGCATAGTGAAGCCATTTGGCGACGACATCAGCATGGATTTTGGCTTAGAAAAATGCAAAATCGTCAACCTATTTCGGAGAACGGTCCAAGCCACAACGGATGGATATCCAATAAATGAAAAACAGATTATTTGCGAACTAGCCGATGGCGACAGCTATAAGTACCTAGGCATGCTTCAGCTGAAAGGGTTGTGCATAAAAGAAATAAAAGAACACCTCAACAACAGACTTGAATTAATTTTGAAGACTGATCTGAATGTTGGAAACAAAATGACAGCGATAAAAGCGTAGGCGGTACCAGTTCTAACGTACTTTTTTGGAGCGGCCAAATGGTCTGACACTGATCTTGATCAGATTGCCATGTCGATCAGAACGCATCTGTCAAGAGCGCAGTCACACCACCCAAAAAGTGCTACAGAACGAATGACTCTACCTCGAACCCAAGGCGGGAGAACGATAGTAGACATCATTGCATTACACCACCAGCAATAGAGCAGTCTAAGGAATTATTTCATGTCGCTGTCCTCCGAGGAACTAATAAGAGTTGTCATCGAGGCAGATCACCGCTGAACATAAGCGTAAACTATCTTCCATTGCCAGATAATGTAAAAACAACCACGGAACTAATCGAATCGTGGAAATTGCTACGTTTCGTTCCCGACACCGATGCGGCAATGCCCCGAACCAAACGGTAACACTTTCTGGGATCCAGCTATCCTAGCCACGGGTTCCTACAGGTAGCGCTTTGAAGGCAGCTAGACCTGGGTACAACAAAATGGAGTTGAGCGCCATGTGATTTTTCAGGAATCACGAAACCTTAGTGAGAAAAAAGAAGGAAAACTTCCCCGACTAAGAAAAAAACCGAACAAACAAGAAAAAGTAGAAAAGAAGAAAAAATAAAAAAACTGAAATTCACTACGTTATAAAGCCCAGTTGGGGCTCGACGATTTATTTCGGTTGCTTTAGCGATACACTCGTCGATAGAGTGACCCGCTATTTTCGCAGTCCCATAGCAAAAAAAAACGATAAGCAACGGGTCGCTGTGTCCCTGTCTGGCACAGTTCTCGGGTCCTTTCTTCCGATATTCCCGCTATCCAATACCGTTCCTGTCTCCTTTGTTTTTTTTTTTTTTTTTGCGAACTCGCGAATTTATTGCAACAAATAAGCTAGTCCACTTTTTTGAAAAAAAAAACACGACAGAATTGTTTTACTCAATTCGCACCTTTCGCAGAGTAAAAAACTTTGCCTTTCGCAAAAAAAAATCGCAAGAAAAAACAAAAAAACTTGGCTGACCCTCTCGCTGTGCTGGTTGTCACCAAAGTGACCTCCAGATCTTTTTTGTTCCACAGCTCCCGCCAACCACACATACATATTCTCACGTACACTCTCTCGCACATTCATTCAGCGCTAGTGGACCCAACGACGGGATTTCTCGCTACAACACTAGCAAGCTTTGCTTTTTCCACATTCATACTAAACTCCTCAGACTCTGAGTTCGCTCCCGCTTCCAGTTATGACTGGCAACTCCGCTGAGCGAGTTTATGGAAGCTGTGGATCATAACTATGCATACGATTTCCCCTACCATTACCTTCTACATACAATTTATTGCGAAAAGCAGAGTTTCTTTTTCTTCTGTTACCCGGGCATTTTTCCTCCACGGATTACACTTATAAAAATTGTTTGCCAAAACTAATGCGATCGTGCAGGAGAAAGGTAATGCGATGGGACGGCATCTGGAGTGTCGGGGCGAAAGGAAAAAAGTGTAAATATAATCCAGAAGGGATTGCATCTCGATCCAACCACCCGTTGGATCGCCGCCCCGATTATTTATTTTTTTTTCTTTCCGCGAATCCCTAACTACTCCGGTGGATCGGCGTTCAGATTTGGGGGGGGGGGGACTGACCAATAGCGTGTCACTCCTTACAATTATTTATTTCTTTTATTTTTTTTTTGTTGTAGTTGGGCCCTTCTGCCCACTGGCCTCTCTGCCCTCGGGCCACGACCGGTTTGGTGATTTGGACTTTTGGGTGGTTTCTTCTTGTAGTTGGAGTTTATTGTTTTTGGTGTTGCTGTACGGTGTTCGGTGTTGTTATTCGTATATTTTTGTTGTTTGAAGTCTACAGTTATTGTTTGTTGTTGGTTGTTGTGGTTTGTTGTTGTTTGTAAGTTTGTGTGTTTATTCCCTCGTTAGAGGCGGTATTAATACTTGGCCGTCCGCCTACACGCCTCTCCTGCTCCTTCGGTGCTCCATCGATGGGGTGCTGGCTTAAAAAGAGATCGTCATCCCTTCACCCATCGAACCTAACTTTAAAAACTGGTACGTCGTTGGGGTGTGCCCGATTATACTGGCCGTCCGCCTCCACACCACTGTTGCTCCCTCGTTGGGGTGTTGCTATAGAAGAGATCGTCGTCTCTTCACCCGTCGATCACTTGGCTCGTTGCTAGCTCTGGCTAGCTGCATCCACATCAGTTGTAGGATGTGATGCCGGTGTCCGCACCCACATCGGTAGCGGGATGGGGTGTTCTTTAAGGCTCCTGTTGTTAGCTTTCGTTGGGGTGTCTGGATTGAAAGGAGCGTCCGTCCCCACCCGTCGGCGACTTTCAGACGTCCTGTCTGATGCTGCCCGTTGCGAGTCTTCCGTCGATTTATGGGCTCCGGCAACGGTGTTCCTGGTGGACCTCCTGTCGCACCCTAGGGTCCCTGGTTCATCGTGAGTCTCCCTACTGTCCTTACGGCTTCACCGACCGAACCTCCTCGTTCTCCTCTGCGGGCAAACCCGCCCGTGAACCAATGTGGGTTGTTTTCCGAGGTCTGGGGTTGGTGGACCACTAGCTGATAGGACGATGGCTGCTCTCCACCTCCGCCAGAGCTCGACGTTCCCACTCAAAGAAAAGAGGGACCGAAGGGAATTGCAAGGAAAAAGAGAGCCAAACTTGTTGCGGGAAAATTTACCGCAAGAAACCCCACCCTCACCTCCTAGGAAATGGGCTTGCATTCCTACGAAGCGCAAACCACTTCCCGAGGCTAAAGGTTTATTAGAAAAGACATTCCCATCAAGGCCAATACTGCCAGTCTACACAAAACAAACTAAAATTCTGACCCAATCGGTCTTTTAAGCTACTCTACTCTACTGGGACTTAAGACTCCTCTGGCTCAGCGCTATAGGGCTTAAGGTCCTTAGCGTGCCAGGTACCTTTGTTTTGACCATTCGCAACCACCAAACTGTATATCCATGGACACACGTTTGAGGATCCTGAATGGTCCTACGAATTTTGGCGCAAGCTTGGCCGCGTAGTAATTTGTTGCGTCAGACAACACGAAGTTTCGACGCCATACTAACTCGTTCGGGAGATATTGCACATCTCGCCGTCGGAGGTTGTAGGCTTTCGCCGACTTCTTTGCTGCCGCCGCCAATTTCCTACGTATATCCTCCCTCAACATCTCGGATCTCCTACCTAACTCCGGTATCTCTAGGTCCCTAACTTCCCTATTCCTTTCCCTACTTTCAAGATCTAAGTCCCTACCTATAGTACCTGTGGCCTCACTACCTGGTACTATGTCCCTACTACCTAACCTACTCTCACTACCTATCCTACTCTGGAGATAATACCTCCAGGCGTCAGATTCTGTGCCGCGAGTCACCATCTCCCTCCCGAAGTTCACGTGTTGGGCCGTGCAAATCGCGCACGCTAACTTCGCCAACTGCGAATCCCAACCTCGGTGATTCTCCGAGACGTACGCTCTGAGCGTTGTCTTGATTATTTGGTTAATCCTCTCCGCCGGATTAGTCTGCGGATGGTAATGGGCCGTGAACCTAATTTGTGACTCGTAAGAGTCACAGAGAGCTTTAAGCTCCCTTCCACGAAATTGGGGACCGTTGTCGCACACGACAACCTTGGATACGCCGAACAATTAGAAAACATTTTCCTCTAGTTCCTTGCATACTACCCTTGCAGTTGCGGAACGTAGACGAAAGATCAAGGGGAATTTGGAAAAGTAATCGACGACAGTAAGAATATAATTGTAACCCCGAGTGGACTTGGGAAGTGGGCCTACCAGATCTATACAAACCATTTTCCAAACACCTTGATACCCCTACACTCTCAACCATCAGACCAGCACGTCGCTCGTTCACCGGTTTCACCTGTTGGCAAATAGAGCAAATTTTTCACGTATTTCGTTACTTCGGACCGCATCTTCGGCCAGTAGTACCTAGCTCCTACTCACGCAAATGTTTTGCGGACGCTCATGTGACCCGCTAATGGGTTATCATGGCACGCCTGTAAAATCCCTAATCTACCTAGCTTTCCTACCACCAGTTTCCACTCGTTACTGTTATCCTCATAAACTACTACCTGCCTATCCTTCACAAACTTGAAGCCTATCCCTCTTCTCTCCACAAGGGATTGGCTAATGGGTTAGCTTCTACTGCAACCATTTTCCTAATTCAAGGGTCTTGATCCACTTCTGAGATCCCAGCCAACCCCGGGACTGCTCGCGAAAGCATGTCGGGAACTACATGCTCTTTCCCCTTTCTGTGGACTATCTGAAAATCAAATCGCTGCAGCCTCACTGCCCATCGACCTAGTCTCCCTTGAGGTTCCTTAAGGTTACTCAGTTACACTAGCGAATAATGATCAGTTACGACCGTAAACCGAACCCCTTCGATGTATGGTTGCAACTTCTCAATCGCCCAGAGCACAGCCAAGCATTCCTTCTCTGTGGTAGAGTAGTTCCTCTCGTTTCTCTGCAGGGACCTACTGAGATAACAGATAACCTTCTCTCCGTCTTCAAACTCCTGCGATAATACGGCCCCTATGCCATAATTCAAGGCCTCCGTCTGAACTACGAACGGCCTATCGAAGTCTGGACATGTTAAAATGCGTGCCGTCACTAAACATTGTTTCGCCTTCCTAAAACTTTCCTCACACTCGTCCGTCCGCATAAATTTCCTATCTTTCTTTAACAAATCTGTTAAAGGCCTAGCTACCGGGAATCCTAACCATGCTATCTTCTTTCTCTGGATCTATATGTAGTCCATTCTTATCTACTACATAACCTAAATATTTCAAAGACGGCCTACAAAAGTTACATTTTTCCCGACTAACTTTTAACCCTACCTCACACAACCGTGTAAAGACCTCTTCCAGTATATTAAGGTGTTGGTCGAATGTATTTGTGACGATAATAATATAGTCCAGGTACACAAATACGTGTGGCTTTAGATCAGCACCTAAGATGGCGTCTACAAATCTCAGCCACGTAGCAGGCGCATTGTGTAGCCCGAAAGGCATTCTCTTAAACTGGAACAGGCCTCTATTCGGAACCGTGAAGGCTGTGAGTGGGCGCGATCTCTCCTCCATGGGGATCTGCCAGTAGGCCGACTTGATATCTAATGACGTCAAATATTTGGCGTCCCTAAGCTTATCCAATGTCGATGAGATAAATGGCAATGGATAAGCATCCCTATCTGTAACCCTATTCACTTTCCTATAGTCGACGCAGAACCTAAAAGACCCATCTTTTTTCTTGATAAGGACTATCGGAGATGCCCACGGACTGTTCGATTTCTCGATAACTCCCGCCTCTAGCATCTCGTTTAACTCCTTGTCAATGTGTTTTTGCATCGCAGGCGACACAGGGTAATACCGTTGTTTAATGGGTTTTGCCGACGTCCTAATCGTGTGCTTTACCAAATGAGCTTCCATCTCCCCTTTTTGGTGACGTCCAGCTCGGAGATGTCGCGAATTGCGGTAATCGAGGCAACCGACTGTTGGCTCGAAAAGTTCCACACTCGTGATCTTAAATCCGGATCTTTCAATACACTCCATCCCTCACCCCCTAATATACTTCTCCACGGTTTGCTCAGGGGAAGTGTCTCTCGCCCTATCCAACCTACTAAGAGCCCATTCGATTTAAGAATCTTCAAGTATTCCTGCGACTTAGGATTACTTGGAGGTTCTTCCAAAAGCTCTTCAATCTGTTCTATTTTTGCCCTCACGGCATCTCGGTCCTCTACAAATGTGAATTTGTAGGCCGAGTCTAAATTTAGAGACCCTCTGCGTTCCAGCATACGAGCGGATCTCAACGACTTCCTCATGGCGTCCAAAGTGCCAATGGGAAGACCGCGAGCCTCCATCTCGTACGCCATCTCGTCCACAGCGAGGCTATTGATTTCCATGTTTAAAAAACAAAACCCCCAAAACTATGGACCAAAACCAACTTTGTCAAAAAGGCTAGCAAAAAAAGAAGAAAAGAATTACCAACGAAAGAAAAACGCCAAGAGAAAAAAAAACCCACGATGTCGACAAAAAAACTTAAAAGAGAAAAAATAGAAGAGAATAAAACACAATTCCAATGCAAAAAAAAACTCCCACGCAAACGTAAATGGTCACCCTCCAACTCAGCAAAGGCACCGAACAAGAAGGATGGTCACACTGAAATCCAAAGAACAATAGGAAAAGAAAAACTTAAAGCCCACGAGAAAAGTCCAAAAAAGACCACAAGAAAACTCACAAAAAAAAATTCCACCAAATCCAATAGAAAATATATGTAATAAGTATGTATGTTTGAATATACGAGGGGAGTTCAATATATTCTCGGTATCGATATGAAGGAAAATGCAAATTCAATTTAAATTGTTTTTATTTTTCAATATAACCTCCCCTAACATCAATGCATTTGTTACATCTTGAGATAAGCTTTTTTAAACCCTCAAAAAAATAAATTTCCTCTTTCTCTGCAAAATGCCGACTTGAGTTCTTCATCATCCGAAAATCTTTTTCCACGAAGACATTTTTTCAAATCCGGAAACAGGAAATAATCACTAGGGGCAAGGTCTGGACTATAGGGTGGGTGTTGGATTTCTTCGAAACCACAATCTCTCGCCGCAGCCTTGGAAACTCGCGCCGTGTGAACAGGAGCGTTGTCATGAAGAAGCAACACACCCGCTGCGAGTTTACCCCGTCTTTTCTTTTTAATTTCCTCCCGCAAATTATGCAAAGTGAAAGCGTAGGATGTGGCGTTGATGGTTTCACCTTTTTTTTTTGTACTCAATGAGCAAGATCCCCTTTGAGTCCCAAAAAACTGTGGCCATGAGCTTCCCGGCAGACGGAGTGACTTTGAACTTCTTCGGGGGGTCTGTTCCTTTTTTATGCCACTGCATGGACTCTTGTTTGCTTTCAGGGTCATAGTGGTGGACCCATGTTTCGTCCCCAGTAACAATTCGATCCATAACACCGTCCGCGTTCTCACTACACATCTCCAAGAGCTCTCTACAGCATGCGATTCTCACTTTTTTCTGAGGCGCTGTGAGCATTCGTGGCACCCACCTTGCACTGACCTTTGAAAGGTTAAGATGGTCATGCCATCATTTTCATCTTTATTCGGGCATCCTCAAGAACAAGTTTTTCGACTTCTTTGATGCTTTCTCCCGTACAAGCAGTAGCCGGGGCGCCGGAGCGGGGGTCGTCTTCAATGCTCTCTCTGCCTCTCTTGAACTCACTTGACCACTTTTGCACAGTTGATAATAAAGGTGCGGAGCCCTAGTAAACAGCCACCATCTCTTCATGAATAGTTTTTTGACTTTTTCCTTGCTTTGTGAGAAATTTAATTACAACGCGATGCTCAATTTTCACCATCATCGTCTCAGTTGCCATTATGATTCTGTTTAACTAGAGATAAAACGCGAACTAATAATCCCATTTATATGAAATTTTACATGAATGCACTAAAATAATAGTATTACTTGATAAATAAGTCAACTTATATATACAACTACAGCTTCACCCGATACCGAGAATATGTTGAACGCCCCTCGTATTTCTATTGTAGTCAAATAAAATTAAAACAAATTCGGCCAAATGGCTTAAAAAAGGTAACTACATATATGTGTATGTATGTAAATAGGTATGTATTTTTATATGTGTCGATATATGTATATGGATATGTAAGGATAATAACAGAGCAAAAGAAAACCAAAAGGAATTTTTTTTGTTTTTTTTTTTCTAAGATATGTGTATGTATTTATCTGTATAGTATATATATTTATATATTTATGTATATATGGTTGTGATTATTTAGAGGTATATATTAGAATGTACGCATGTGCATCGAAAGTGTCAAAACAATATAAGGGTTCAAGTGGAGTTGATCAAACCAACACCACTCAAAGAGATAGGAAAAAAAAATTAAAAAAGCCACCTACTTGGAAGCCTGCTACTGGACCAGGTATAGTGATCCTTATCCTCGTTTACCTCCTAACTCCTCGCTCCACAGGCACTTTTCTTTTTCTTCTGCCAAATATTCTGCTGTACCTGATGCCCTTACACTTGCACTTTCTTAAGAAGAAAATCGGAAGAGTATCAAAAAATTCTTAAGTTGAAAAACAAACACGCAAACAACTTCCCTAACTGCAAAAAAAACTCCGCGAAAAACGAACAAAATTCGATCGAAAAGAAAAAAAAAGCCACGGGTAAAAAAAATTTTACAAAAAAAAAAAAAATATACCGGCAAATGAAATGAAAAGCAAGCCCCACGTTGGGCGCCAATTGCTACGTTTCGTTCTCGGCACCGATGCGGCGATGCCCCGAACCAAACGGTAACACTTTCTGGGAGCCCGCTATCCTAGCCACGGGTTCCTACAGGTAGCGCTTTGAAGGCAGCTAGACCTGGGTACAACAAAATGGAGTTGAGCGCCATGTGATTTTTCAGGAATCACGAAACCTTAGTGAGAAAAAAGAAGGAAAACTTCCCCGACTAAGAAAAAAACCGAACAAACAAGATAAAGTAGAAAAGAAGAAAAAATAAAAAAACTGAAATTCACTACGTAATAAAGCCCCGTTGGGGCTCGACGATTTATTTCGGTTGCTTTAGCGATACACTCGTCGATTAAGTGACCCGCTATTTTCAGTCCCGTAGCAAAAAAAAAACGATAAGCAACGGGTCGCGTGTCCCCCCTATTCTCGGGAATTCTAGCGCACGCGCAGCCCACCGGAGTCTCAATGCTCAATTCTGAGCTGGAAAACGAATCTCTGTACACTACACTGCCTACACTGCACTGCACTATACTTATCTTTTTTTTTTTGCGATGCTGTGTCCCTGTCTGGCACAGTTCTCGAGTCCTTTCTTCCGATATTCCCGTTATCCAATACCGTTCCTGTCTCCTTTGTTTTTTTTTTTTTTTTGCGAACTCGCGAATTTATTGCAACAAATAAGCTAGTCCGAATTGCTTTACGCAATTCGCACCTTTCGCAGAGAAAAAAAACTTTGCCTTTCGCAAAAAAAAAATCGCAAGAAAGAAAAAAAAAACTTGGCTGACCCTCTCGCTGTGCTAGTCGTCACCAAAGTGACCTCCAGATCTTTTTTGTTCCACAGCTCCCGCCAACCACACATACATATTCTCACGTACACTCTCTCGCACATTCATTCAGCGCTAGTGGACCCAACGACGGGATTTCTCGCTACAACACTAGCAAGCTTTGCTTTTTCCACATTCATACTAAACTCCTCAGACTCAGAGTTCGCTCCCGCTTCCAGTTATGACTGGCAACTCCGCTGAGCGAGTTTATGGAAGCTGTGGATCATAACTATGCATACGATTTCCCCTACCATTACCTTCTACATACAATTTATTGCGAAAAGCAGAGTTTCTTTTTCTTCTGTTACCCGGGCATTTTTCCCCCACGGATTACACTTATAAAAATTGTTTGCCAAAACTAATGCGATCGTGCAGGAGAAAGGTAATGCGATGGGACGGCATCTGGAGTGTCGGGGCGAAAGGAAAAAAGTGTAAATATAATCCAGAAGGGATTGCATCTCGATCCAACCACCCGTTGGATCGCCGCCCCGATTATTTATTTTTTTTTCTTTCCGCGAATCCCTAACTACTCCGGTGGATCGGCGTTCAGATTTGGGGGGGGGGGGACTGACCAATAGCGTGTCACTCCTTACAATTATTTATTTCTTTTATTTTTTTTTTGTTGTAGTTGGGCCCTTCTGCCCACTGGCCTCTCTGCCCTCGGGCCACGACCGGTTTGGTGATTTGGACTTTTGGGTGGTTTCTTCTTGTAGTTGGAGTTTATTGTTTTTGGTGTTGCTGTACGGTGTTCGGTGTTGTTATTCGTATATTTTTGTTGTTTGAAGTCTACAGTTATTGTTTGTTGTTGGTTGTTGTGGTTTGTTGTTGTTTGTAAGTTTGTGTGTTTATTCCCTCGTTAGAGGCGGTATTAATACTTGGCCGTCCGCCTACACGCCTCTCCTGCTCCTTCGGTGCTCCATCGATGGGGTGCTGGCTTAAAAAGAGATCGTCATCCCTTCACCCATCGAACCTAACTTTAAAAACTGGTACGTCGTTGGGGTGTGCCCGATTATACTGGCCGTCCGCCTCCACACCACTGTTGCTCCTTTGTTGCTCCCTCGTTGGGGTGTTGCTATAGAAGAGATCGTCGTCTCTTCACCCATCGATCACTTGACTCGATGCTAGCTCTGGCTAGCTGCATCCACATCAGTTGTAGGATGTGATGCCGGTGTCCGCACCCACATCGGTAGCGGGATGGGGTGTTCTTTAAGGCTCCTGTTGTTGGCTTTCGTTGGGGTGTCTGGATTGAAAGGAGCGTCCGTCCCCACCCGTCGGCGACTTTCAGACGTCCTGTCTGATGCTGCCCGTTGCGAGTCTTCCGTCGATTTATGGGCTCCGGCAACGGTGTTCCTGGTGGACCTCCTGTCGCACCCTAGGGTTCCTGGTTCATCGTGAGTCTCCCTACTGTCCTTACGGCTTCACCGACCGAACCTCCTCGTTCTCCTCTGCGGGCAAACCCGCCCGTGAACCAATGTGGGTTGTTTTCCGAGGTCTGGGGTTGGTGGACCACTAGCTGATAGGACGATGGCTGCTCTCCACCTCCGCCAGAGCTCGACGTTCCCACTCAAAGAAAAGAGGGACCGAAGGGAATTGCAAGGAAAAAGAGAGCCAAACTTGTTGCGGGAAAATTTACCGCAAGAAACCCCACCCTCACCTCCTAGGAAATGGGCTTGCATTCCTACGAAGCGCAAACCACTTCCCGAGGCTAAAGGTTTATTAGAAAAGACATTCCCATCAAGGCCAATACTGCCAGTCTACACAAAACAAACTAAAATTCTGACCCAATCGGTCTTTTAAGCTACTCTACTCTACTGGGACTTAAGACTCCTCTGGCTCAGCGCTATAGGGCTTAAGGTCCTTAGCGTGCCAGGTACCTTTGTTTTGACCATTCGCAACCACCAAACTGTATATCCATGGACACACGTTTGAGGATCCTGAATGGTCCTACGAATTTTGGCGCAAGCTTGGCCGCGTAGTAATTTGTTGCGTCAGACAACACGAAGTTTCGACGCCATACTAACTCGTTCGGGAGATATTGCACATCTCGCCGTCGGAGGTTGTAGGCTTTCGCCGACTTCTTTGCTGCCGCCGCCAATTTCCTACGTATATCCTCCCTCAACATCTCGGATCTCCTACCTAACTCCGGTATCTCTAGGTCCCTAACTTCCCTATTCCTTTCCCTACTTTCAAGATCTAAGTCCCTACCTATAGTACCTGTGGCCTCACTACCTGGTACTATGTCCCTACTACCTAACCTACTCTCACTACCTATCCTACTCTGGAGATAATACCTCCAGGCGTCAGATTCTGTGCCGCGAGTCACCATCTCCCTCCCGAAGTTCACGTGTTGGGCCGTGCAAATCGCGCACGCTAACTTCGCCAACTGCGAATCCCAACCTCGGTGATTCTCCGAGACGTACGCTCTGAGCGTTGTCTTGATTATTTGGTTAATCCTCTCCGCCGGATTAGTCTGCGGATGGTAATGGGCCGTGAACCTAATTTGTGACTCGTAAGAGTCACAGAGAGCTTTAAGCTCCCTTCCACGAAATTGGGGACCGTTGTCGCATACGACAACCTTGGATACGCCGAACAATTAGAAAACATTTTCCTCTAGTTCCTTGCATACTACCCTTGCAGTTGCGGAACGTAGACGAAAGATCAAGGGGAATTTGGAAAAGTAATCGACGACAGTAAGAATATAATTGTAACCCCGAGTGGACTTGGGAAGTGGGCCTACCAGATCTATACAAACCATTTTCCAAACACCTTGATACCCCTACACTCTCAACCATCAGACCAGCACGTCGCTCGTTCACCGGTTTCACCTGTTGGCAAATAGAGCAAATTTTTCACGTATTTCGTTACTTCGGACCGCATCTTCGGCCAGTAGTACCTAGCTCCTACTCACGCAAATGTTTTGCGGACGCTCATGTGACCCGCTAATGGGTTATCATGGCACGCCTGTAAAATCCCTAATCTACCTAGCTTTCCTACCACCAGTTTCCACTCGTTACTGTTATCCTCATAAACTACTACCTGCCTATCCTTCACAAACTTGAAGCCTATCCCTCTTCTCTCCACAAGGGATAGGCTAATGGGTTAGCTTCTACTGCAACCATTTTCCTAATTCAAGGGTCTTGATCCACTTCTGAGATCCCAGCCAACCCCGGGACTGCTCGCGAAAGCATGTCGGGAACTACATGCTCTTTCCCCTTTCTGTGGACTATCTGAAAATCAAATCGCTGCAGCCTCACTGCCCATCGACCTAGTCTCCCTTGAGGTTCCTTAAGGTTACTCAGTTACACTAGCGAATAATGATCAGTTACGACCGTAAACCGAACCCCTTCGATGTATGGTTGCAACTTCTCAATCGCCCAGAGCACAGCCAAGCATTCCTTCTCTGTGGTAGAGTAGTTCCTCTCGTTTCTCTGCAGGGACCTACTGAGATAACAGATAACCTTCTCTCCGTCTTCAAACTCCTGCGATAATACGGCCCCTATGCCATAATTCAAGGCCTCCGTCTGAACTACGAACGGCCTATCGAAGTCTGGACATGTTAAAATGCGTGCCGTCACTAAACATTGTTTCGCCTTCCTAAAACTTTCCTCACACTCGTCCGTCCGCATAAATTTCCTATCTTTCTTTAACAAATCTGTTAAAGGCCTAGCTACCGGGAATCCTAACCATGCTATCTTCTTTCTCTGGATCTATATGTAGTTCATTCTTATCTACTACATAACCTAAATATTTCAAAGACGGCCTACAAAAGTTACATTTTTCCCGACTAACTTTTAACCCTACCTCACACAACCGTGTAAATACCTCTTCCAGTATATTAAGGTGTTGGTCGAATGTATTTGTGACGATAATAATATAGTCCAGGTACACAAATACGTGTGGCTTTAGATCAGCACCTAAGATGGCGTCTACAAATCTCAGCCACGTAGCAGGCGCATTGTGTAGCCCGAAAGGCATTCTCTTAAACTGGAACAGGCCTCTATTCGGAACCGTGAAGGCTGTGAGTGGGCGCGATCTCTCCTCCATGGGGATCTGCCAGTAGGCCGACTTGATATCTAATGACGTCAAATATTTGGCGTCCCTAAGCTTATCCAATGTCGATGAGATAAATGCCAATGGATAAGCATCCCTGTCTGTAACCCTATTCACTTTCCTATAGTCGACGCAGAACCTAAAAGACCCATCTTTTTTCTTGATAAGGACTATCGGAGATGCCCACGGACTGTTCGATTTCTCGATAACTCCCGCCTCTAGCATCTCGTTTAACTCCTTGTCAATGTGTTTTTGCATCGCAGGCGACACAGGGTAATACCGTTGTTTAATGGGTTCTGCCGACGTCCTAATCGTGTGCTTTACCAAATGAGCTTCCATCTCCCCTGTTTGGTGACGTCCAGCTCGGAGATGTCGCGAATTGCGGTAATCGAGGCAACCGACTGTTGGCTCGAAAAGTTCCACACTCGTGATCTTAAATCCAGATCTTTCAATACACTCCATCCCTCACCCCCTAATATACTTCTCCACGGTTTGCTCAGGGGAAGTGTCTCTCGCCCTATCCAACCTACTAAGAGCCCATTCGATTTAAGAATCTTCAAGTATTCCTGCGACTTAGGATTACTTGGAGGTTCTTCCAAAAGCTCTTCAATCTGTTCTATTTTTGCCCTCACGGCATCTCGGTCCTCTACAAATGTGAATTTGTAGGCCGAGTCTAAATTTAGAGACCCTCTGCGTTCCAGCATACGAGCGGATCTCAACGACTTCCTCATGGCGTCCAAAGTGCCAATGGGAAGACCGCGAGCCTCCATCTCGTACGCCATCTCGTCCACAGCGAGGCTATTGATTTCCATGTTTAAAAAACAAAACCCCCAAAACTATGGACCAAAACCAACTTTGTCAAAAAGGCTAGCAAAAAAAGAAGAAAAGAATTACCAACGAAAGAAAAACGCCAAGAGAAAAAAAAACCCACGATGTCGACAAAAAAACTTAAAAGAGAAAAAATAGAAGAGAATAAAACGCAATTCCAATGCAAAAAAAAACTCCCACGCAAACGTAAATGGTCACCCTCCAACTCAGCAAAGGCACCGAACAAGAAGGATGGTCACACTGAAATCCAAAGAACAATAGGAAAAGAAAAACTTAAAGCCCACGAGAAAAGTCCAAAAAAGACCACAAGAAAACTCACAAAAAAAAATTCCACCAAGTCCAATAGAAAATATATGTAATAAGTATGTATGTTTGAATATACGAGGGGAGTTCAATATATTCTCGGTATCGATATGAAGGAAAATGCAAATTCAATTTAAATTGTTTTTATTTTTCAATATAACCTCCCCTAACATCAATGCATTTGTTACATCTTGAGATAAGCTTTTTTAAACCCTCAAAAAAATAAATTTCCTCTTTCTCTGCAAAATGCCGACTTGAGTTCTTCATCATCCGAAAATCTTTTTCCACGAAGACATTTTTTCAAATCCGGAAACAGGAAATAATCACTAGGGGCAAGGTCTGGACTATAGGGTGGGTGTTGGATTTCTTCGAAACCACAATCTCTCGCCGCAGCCTTGGAAACTCGCGCCGTGTGAACAGGAGCGTTGTCATGAAGAAGCAACACACCCGCTGCGAGTTTACCCCGTCTTTTCTTTTTAATTTCCTCCCGCAAATTATGCAAAGTGAAAGCGTAGGATGTGGCGTTGATGGTTTCACCTTTTTTTTTTGTACTCAATGAGCAAGATCCCCTTTGAGTCCCAAAAAACTGTGGCCATGAGCTTCCCGGCAGACGGAGTGACTTTGAACTTCTTCGGGGGGTCTGTTCCTTTTTTATGCCACTGCATGGACTCTTGTTTGCTTTCAGGGTCATAGTGGTGGACCCATGTTTCGTCCCCAGTAACAATTCGATCCATAACACCGTCCGCGTTCTCACTACACATCTCCAAGAGCTCTCTACAGCATGCGATTCTCACTTTTTTCTGAGGCGCTGTGAGCATTCGTGGCACCCACCTTGCACTGACCTTTGAAAGGTTAAGATGGTCATGCCATCATTTTCATCTTTATTCGGGCATCCTCAAGAACAAGTTTTTCGACTTCTTTGATGCTTTCTCCCGTACAAGCAGTAGCCGGGGCGCCGGAGCGGGGGTCGTCTTCAATGCTCTCTCTGCCTCTCTTGAACTCACTTGACCACTTTTGCACAGTTGATAATAAAGGTGCGGAGCCCTAGTAAACAGCCACCATCTCTTCATGAATAGTTTTTTGACTTTTTCCTTGCTTTGTGAGAAATTTAATTACAACGCGATGCTCAATTTTCACCATCATCGTCTCAGTTGCCATTATGATTCTGTTTAACTAGAGATAAAACGCGAACTAATAATCCCATTTATATGAAATTTTACATGAATGCACTAAAATAATAGTATTACTTGATAAATAAGTCAACTTATATATACAACTACAGCTTCACCCGATACCGAGAATATGTTGAACGCCCCTCGTATTTCTATTGTAGTCAAATAAAATTAAAACAAATTCGGCCAAATGGCTTAAAAAAGGTAACTACATATATGTGTATGTATGTAAATAGGTATGTATTTTTATATGTGTCGATATATGTATATGGATATGTAAGGATAATAACAGAGCAAAAGAAAACCAAAAGGAATTTTTTTTGTTTTTTTTTTTCTAAGATATGTGTATGTATTTATCTGTATAGTATATATATTTATATATTTATGTATATATGGTTGTGATTATTTAGAGGTATATATTAGAATGTACGCATGTGCATCGAAAGTGTCAAAACAATATAAGGGTTCAAGTGGAGTTGATCAAACCAACACCACTCAAAGAGATAGGAAAAAAAAATTAAAAAAGCCACCTACTTGGAAGCCTGCTACTGGACCAGGTATAGTGATCCTTATCCTCGTTTACCTCCTAACTCCTCGCTCCACAGGCACTTTTCTTTTTCTTCTGCCAAATATTCTGCTGTACCTGATGCCCTTACACTTGCACTTTCTTAAGAAGAAAATCGGAAGAGTATCAAAAAATTCTTAAGTTGAAAAACAAACACACAAACAACTTCCCTAACTGCAAAAAAAACTCCGCGAAAAACGAACAAAATTCGATCGAAAAGAAAAAAAAAGCCACGGGTAAAAAAAATTTTACAAAAAAAAAAAAAAAATACCGGCAAATGAAATGAAAAGCAAGCCCCACGTTGGGCGCCAATTGCTACGTTTCGTTCTCGGCACCGATGCGGCGATGCCCCGAACCAAACGGTAACACTTTCTGGGAGCCCGCTATCCTAGCCACGGGTTCCTACAGGTAGCGCTTTGAAGGCAGCTAGACCTGGGTACAACAAAATGGAGTTGAGCGCCATGTGATTTTTCAGGAATCACGAAACCTTAGTGAGAAAAAAGAAGGAAAACTGTCTGGCACAGTTCTCGAGTCCTTTCTTCCGATATTCCCGCTATCCAATACCGTTCCAGTCTCCTTTGTTTTTTTTTTTTTTTGCGAACTCGCGAATTTATTGCAACAAATAAGCTAGTCCGAATTGCTTTACGCAATTCGCACCTTTCGCAGAGAAAACAAACTTTGCCTTTCGCAAAAAAAAAATCGCAAGAAAGAAAAAAAAACTTGGCTGACCCTCTCGCTGTGCTAGTCGTCACCAAAGTGACCTCCAGATCTTTTTTGTTCCACAGCTCCCGCCAACCACACATACATATTCTCACGTACACTCTCTCGCACATTCATTCAGCGCTAGTGGACCCAACGACGGGATTTCTCGCTACAACACTAGCAAGCTTTGCTTTTTCCACATTCATACTAAACTCCTCAGACTCTGAGTTCGCTCCCGCTTCCAGTTATGACTGGCAACTCCGCTGAGCGAGTTTATGGAAGCTGTGGATCATAACTATGCATACGATTTCCCCTACCATTACCTTCTACATACAATTTATTGCGAAAAGCAGAGTTTCTTTTTCTTCTGTTACCCGGGCATTTTTCCCCCACGGATTACACTTATAAAAATTGTTCGCCAAAACTAATGCGATCGTGCAGGAGAAAGGTAATGCGATGGGACGGCATCTGGAGTGTCGGGGCGAAAGGAAAAAAGTGTAAATATAATCCAGAAGGGATTGCATCTCGATCCAACCACCCGTTGGATCGCCGCCCCTCACGAAACCCACGTTTAGTGCCTGTGCAAATTTCAATTTTTATTTTTATTTATTTATTTTTTTTTTTCTTTCCGCGAATCCCTAACTACTCCGGTGGATCGGCGTTCAGATTTGGGGGGGGGGGGGACTGACCAATAGCGTGTCACTCCTTACAATTATTTATTTCTTTTATTTTTTTTGTTGTAGTTGGGCCCTTCTGCCCACTGGCCTCTCTGCCCTCGGGCCACGACCGGTTTGGTGATTTGGACTTTTGGGTGGTTTCTTCTTGTAGTTGGAGTTTATTGTTTTTGGTGTTGCTGTACGGTGTTCGGTGTTGTTATTCGTATATTTTTGTTGTTTGAAGTCTACAGTTATTGTTTGTGGTTGGTTGTTGTGGTTTGTTGTTGTTTGTAAGTTTGTGTGTTTATTCCCTCGTTAGAGGCGGTATTAATACTTGGCCGTCCGCCTACACGCCTCTCCTGCTCCTTCGGTGCTCCATCGATGGGGTGCTGGCTTAAAAATAGATCGTCATCCCTTCACCCATCGAACCTAACTTTAAAAACTGGTACGTCGTTGGGGTGTGCCCGATTATACTGGCCGTCCGCCTCCACACCACTGTTGCTCCTTTGTTGCTCCCTCGTTGGGGTGTTGCTATAGAAGAGATCGTCGTCTCTTCACCCATCGATCACTTGGCTCGTTGCTAGCTCTGGCTAGCTGCATCCACATCAGTTGTAGGATGTGATGCCGGTGTCCGCACCCACATCGGTAGCGGGATGGGGTGTTCTTTAAGGCTCCTGTTGTTGGCTTTCGTTGGGGTGTCTGGATTGAAAGGAGCGTTCGTCCCCACCCATCGGCGACTTTCAGACGTCCTGTCTGATGCTGCCCGTTGCGAGTCTTCTGTCGATTTATGGGCCCCGGCAACGGTGTTCCTGGTGGACCTCCTGTCGCACCCTAGGGTTCCTGGTTCGTCGTGAGTCTCCCTACTGTCCTTAGGGCTTCACCGACCGAACCTCCTCGTTCACCTCTGCGGGCAAACCCGCCCGTGAACCAATGTGGGTTGTTTTCCGAGGTCTGGGGTTGGTGGACCACTGGCTGATGGGACCATGGCTGCCCTCCACCTCCGCCAGAGCTCGATGTTCCCACTCAAAAAAATGAGGGACCGAAGGTAATTGCAAGGAAAAAGAGAGCCAAACTTGTTGCGGGAAAATTTACCGCAACAAAATCAAAAGCCTTACACGGAATCCACCTAAAAGATCTAGCTGACAGCCATATAGATGCCGAAGGCTTAAACAGGTAGCTGAAAAACGGCATGATTTATGCAGAAACTGAGGGATTTGTCATTGCTATTCAGCACAAAGTTATACCAACCAGGAACTACAAGAAATATATTCTGAGAGAAAGCATATCTAGTAATACTCGTAGCTGTAGGAGATGTTGCTCCGACTATCGGTAACGTTAGCTGGTTGCACCACCCTTTCCAGCCATTACTATACCAGCAGCCATAATAGCGTTGCAAAAATCCTTCACCAAGACTTGGCTCGACGCTACAAAGTGATATCGAAGTATACGGTCTACTCGTATTATAATTATGAACCCCCTACTGTTCTGGAAAACTTGACTGTCGGGCTATACTGGGATCGAACGATTATAACGGAGAGGACTATTTTTGCAAATAGACCCGATATAGTTTTATTCAACAAAATGGAAACTGCCTCGAAATACATATGTATATGACGTTGCCATCCCACTGAAACATCCAAACAACCATCAGCATAAAGTTAAACAAGTACACGGACATAGCAAATGAGCTTCAAAAAATGTATACAACCAAGAGCGTTAAAATCAATACAATCGTCATCTCTGCCACAGGGTTGATTCCAAAAAGTCTCACGTAAAGTCTTAAAAAAATTAATATGGAGCGCAATTTGGAACAAATGCAAAAGGCTGTTTTACTGGCAACATGTCACATAGTACAAAGATTTTTTCAATAACACAATAATTAAATAATAGCAACAGTACAGAATCAAAACCTAATCTCTTGTCACAGCCCGGGATAGGTATCTTTCCAACTTCGTAGATGCTGAGAAATTCAGAGAATCAGTAATAATAATAATAATAATAATAATAATAATAATAATAATAATAATAATAATAATAATAATAATAATAATAATAATAATAATAATAATAATAATAATAATAATAATAATAATAATAATAATAATAATAATAATAATAATAATAATAATAATAATAATAATAATAATAATAATAATAATAATAATAATAATAATAATAATAATAATAATAATAATAATAATAATAATAATAATAATAATAATAATAATAATAATAATAATAATAATAATAATAATAATAATAATAATAATAATAATAATAATAATAATAATAATAATAATAATAATAATAATAATAATAATAATAATAATAATAATAATAATAATAATAATAATAATAATAATAATAATAATAATAATAATAATAATAATAATAATAATAATAATAATAATAATAATAATAATAATAATAATAATAATAATAATAATAATAATAATAATAATAATAATAATAATAATAATAATAATAATAATAATAATAATAATAATAATAATAATAATAATAATAATAATAATAATAATAATAATAATAATAATAATAATAATAATAATAATAATAATAATAATAATAATAATAATAATAATAATAATAATAATAATAATAATAATAATAATAATAATAATAATAATAATAATAATAATAATAATAATAATAATAATAATAATAATAATAATAATAATAATAATAATAATAATAATAATAATAATAATAATAATAATAATAATAATAATAATAATAATAATAATAATAATAATAATAATAATAATAATAATAATAATAATAATAATAATAATAATAATAATAATAATAATAATAATAATAATAATAATAATAATAATAATAATAATAATAATAATAATAATAATAATAATAATAATAATAATAATAATAATAATAATAATAATAATAATAATAATAATAATAATAATAATAATAATAATAATAATAATAATAATAATAATAATAATAATAATAATAATAATAATAATAATAATAATAATAATAATAATAATAATAATAATAATAATAATAATAATAATAATAATAATAATAATAATAATAATAATAATAATAATAATAATAATAATAATAATAATAATAATAATAATAATAATAATAATAATAATAATAATAATAATAATAATAATAATAATAATAATAATAATAATAATAATAATAATAATAATAATAATAATAATAATAATAATAATAATAATAATAATAATAATAATAATAATAATAATAATAATAATAATAATAATAATAATAATAATAATAATAATAATAATAATAATAATAATAATAATAATAATAATAATAATAATAATAATAATAATAATAATAATAATAATAATAATAATAATAATAATAATAATAATAATAATAATAATAATAATAATAATAATAATAATAATAATAATAATAATAATAATAATAATAATAATAATAATAATAATAATAATAATAATAATAATAATAATAATAATAATAATAATAATAATAATAATAATAATAATAATAATAATAATAATAATAATAATAATAATAATAATAATAATAACAATAATAATAATAATAATAATAATAATAATAATAATAATAATAATAATAATAATAATAATAATAATAATAATAATAATAATAATAATAATAATAATAATAATAATAATAATAATAATAATAATAATAATAATAATAATAATAATAATAATAATAATAATAATAATAATAATAATAATAATAATAATAATAATAATAATAATAATAATAATAATAATAATAATAATAATAATAATAATAATAATAATAATAATAATAATAATAATAATAATAATAATAATAATAATAATAATAATAATAATAATAATAATAATAATAATAATAATAATAATAATAATAATAATAATAATAATAATAATAATAATAATAATAATAATAATAATAATAATAATAATAATAATAATAATAATAATAATAATAATAATAATAATAATAATAATAATAATAATAATAATAATAATAATAATAATAATAATAATAATAATAATAATAATAATAATAATAATAATAATAATAATAATAATAATAATAATAATAATAATAATAATAATAATAATAATAATAATAATAATAATAATAATAATAATAATAATAATAATAATAATAATAATAATAATAATAATAATAATAATAATAATAATAATAAAAAACTCTATTACGCATTTATTATCAAGTTACGAAAATAGAAACAGACATGACAGCATATCGCCAACGTCTACACACAGCTTTTACCAATCTCCACCCTGAATATAATGCTACTGAGCAGCGATTAGCAGACCAAATAAGAACTATATGCCGAAATAACTTAATCCCGATATCTTCTAGAGAACGGATGAAAGATGAAATTAGACCAACTCTAACGCTAGACACTTCTATTGGAGGAGATACCCCTTCACAAAGAAATCAGCAGCATGAACACATTAATGACGTCATTGATCAAAATTCTAGCAGTGAGAACTTAAACGAAGTCAATACCGATTTTCTCGCAAAAATATCGGAAGTGTTCTGGGAAATTTTCTCTGTTTATGATAAAACAAACCCAGCTCTTAGACCACCTATAGCAAAAATCAACACATCCGGAAAGGTCTGTAAAATAATTCAATACCTCGACGAACAAATTATACCCACTATTTTACCAAATATAGAAAACTTGGAGGATCTACATAGTGTCATCTACAGCGCTGCTCAAACCACAGCAACTTTACTGGGAAAAGGACCAAGACCCCTCTCGAAAGTCTGTAGAATAAAGGCAACAATACCAAAGCCATGGTTAAGGAGACTGGAACAAAATCTCATAAAATTGAGAAGCCAGATTGCATCCATCACTGAGTTCCTAAAAGGAAACAAATCTAGAAGACTTAGAAATAAGGTCAATAAAATATGCAGGCAATTTCCGAATCACTCTAAATATGAAGGGAATGATTACATACCCAGTAGAGTCCTAGACACTCTCAAGCAGAAGTTATCTGTTATTAAAACCAAAAGGCAGAAGTACATCCTCTCAGAAAAAAGAAAAACAAATAATGCCCTGTTCAACCAAAATGAGAAACATTTTTACAGAAGACTAAAAGCATGTCAAATTGAACAAGTAAATCAAGATTTTCCAACGGCAGAGAGTGTCGAAGAGTATTGGACTTCCATCTGGTCAAAAGCAGTGCACCATAACTCCGATGCACAATGGATTAAAGAGGAAAAACAAAATATGTCAGCATTATCACCAATGATAGATCATTATATAACATCAGACAATCTCAGAAGTGTTCTGGTTAAAGCCCAAAATTGGAAAAGTCCTGGAGCTGATAGAGTACAAAATTTCTGGTATAAGAGATTAAAATCAACTCACGAGAAACTAGTGCAATTTTTCAATAGTTGCATCAGTAATCCTAGCTCCTTCCCAACATTCTTAACCAATGGCGTGACATACCTGCTACCAAAAGGATTGCATTTTGATGGAGGGGACCCATCTAAAGGCAGACCAATCACATGTCTCTCAACGATGTATAAAATACTAACGGCATGTATAAATAATACAATATATAAACACCTGACAGAGCAGAACGTCATTACAGAAGAACAGAAAGGATGCATAAGAGGAGCGAGAGGATGTAAGGAACAGCTCACAATAGACCAAATCGTACTAGAACAAGCTACAAAAGGATCACGAAATTTACATGCTGGATATATTGATTACAAAAAAGCTTTCGACAGCATTCCACATTCATGGTTAATAGAAGCTCTCAGCATCTATAAAATCCATCCCACTCTGATCAACTTCTTGAGCTCGATAATGAAAAACTGGAGGACAACAATAGAGGTGAAAGGTAGTACAATACCTTGCAAAACAGGCGTTATTCCTATTAAACGCGAAGGAGATTGCTTAAGTGCCTTATGGTTTTGCATAGCACTTAACCCATTAAGTAACTTACTGAATAGATCAGGATATGGGTTTAAAATCAAAAAGGATGGAGAAGTTACACACAAAATAAATCATCTCTTATATATGGATGATTTGAAGCTTTATGCATCAACCAAAATACACCTGAATCATCTACTCATCATGACTAAATTCTTCAGTGATGATATCAAAATGACCTTTGGAATCGACAAATGCAAAACAATATCGATAATAAGAGGCAAACTAGCACCTTGCAATGAACCGGAGTTATTCGATGTTGGAGAAATGACACAAGACGACATATACAAATACCTGGGAGTTATGCAAAGCAGAAGGATTGAACAAAGAAAAGTGAAGGAAAAGCTTTTAAATGAAGTCTTTGGGAGAATCCACAAACTAACCAAGTCCCATCTGAATGGAAAACATCTCATCAAGGGCATAAACACTTATGCTATCCCGGTATTAACATACAGTTTTGGAGTCATCCGATGGACAGTAACAGAACTCAATACTATCCAGAGAAAAATTAGAACAACTCTCACAAAATATAAGATACATCATCCGAAATCCTGCTTGGAAAGAATGACTCTCCCAAGAAAATTAGGAGGGAGAGGCCTTATCGATCTTCAACTCTTGCACGAAAACCAAATTACGTCACTCCGAAGATACTTCCATGGGAAGGTGAATGAATCTCACCTAATAAGAGCAATAACATTAGTCGATGAATCATTCACACCTATGAAACTACAAATAGATGAGTTTGAGATAAACGCCAAAACAAGATCTCAGAAACTTGAAGAGTGGGCTGCGAAACCCCTCCACGGAAAATACTACCATACGTTAAACAACCAAAACGTTGACAAAAATTGGTCAAACAAATGGCTAACGAATGGAAGTATCTTTTCCGAAACAGAGGGTTTTATGCTTGCAATTCAAGATGAGGTGATTCCAACCAGGAACTATCTTAAATGCATAGTCAAGCAGCCGGGCGCACATGAAGATATATGCAGAAGATGTGGAATGCGTGGAGAGACAATTGAGCACATAATATCGGGGTGCCCAACACTGGCGCAGAGCGATTACCTTAAGCGACACAATAATGTTGCCAAAATCATACATATTGAACTACTGAAGGCTAACAATATAGCACCAAAAGAATTGCGATACTATCTGTATGAACCAGATCCAGTCATTGAAACAGATAAAGTCAAAATATACTTCGATAGGACAATATATACAGTACACCGAAGAGAACACAATAGACCAGATATTACCATCATCAATAAAGCAACAAAAGAAGGATTCCTAGTTGACGTCGCAATTCCGCTCAGCAGAAATATAGAGAAGACTTACTTGGAAAAAATAAATAAATACGCCGAGCTTGCGACAGAGATCAAAGCACAGTGGAACCTGAGATCAATGAAGATCGTGCCAATTATTTTATCCAGCATTGGAATTATCCATCAAAATTTAACAAGAGGCATTAATATTTTAAATTTAAAAGAAAGAATTATAGAAATAATACAAAAAGCTGTGATTATCGATACCTGTCATGTAACTAGAAAATTTATCCAATGAAACCACATAATAGCTTCAATATAGTACAATTTTACTCAGACTTAAAGTCTCTAAAATTGTATCTTCTTCGCAACCATTTAATGAGACATTAAGGGGAATAATAATAATAATAATAATAATAATAATAATAATAATAATAATAATAATAATAATAATAATAATAATAATAATAATAATAATAATAATAATAATAATAATAATAATAATAATAATAATAATAATAATAATAATAATAATAATAATAATAATAATAATAATAATAATAATAATAATAATAATAATAATAATAATAATAATAATAATAATAATAATAATAATAATAATAATAATAATAATAATAATAATAATAATAATAATAATAATAATAATAATAATAAAAATAATAATAATAATAATAATAATAATAATAATAATAATAATAATAATAATAATAATAATAATAATAATAATAATAATAATAATAATAATAATAATAATAATAATAATAATAATAATAATAATAATAATAATAATAATAATAATAATAATAATAATAATAATAATAATAATAATAATAATAATAATAATAATAATAATAATAATAATAATAATAATAATAATAATAATAATAATAATAATAATAATAATAATAATAATAATAATAATAATAATAATAATAATAATAATAATAATAATAATAATAATAATAATAATAATAATAATAATAATAATAATAATAATAATAATAATAATAATAATAATAATAATAATAATAATAATAATAATAATAATAATAATAATAATAATAATAATAATAATAATAATAATAATAATAATAATAATAATAATAATAATAATAATAATAATAATAATAATAATAATAATAATAATAATAATAATAATAATAATAATAATAATAATAATAATTGGCCTAGGGGATGGTGGAAAAGCTAATAACGACGAGAAGTAGTCCCGCTCTACTTCAAGTACTGTGCGACTCACACCCACTAAAAACCACCTTAACCCTTTTTATCTTGACACCATCCACTCCGGAAACCACTTTCGTATTACTTCAGAGTGGTGGCGTTTTCTTTCCCCTCCTGGGGACCGGCTTTTTCATCTTGTGTTGTTCTCTTTTGCGAGTTTAGCTCTCTTGCCGGTTAGGCTATCTTCGTTATTGTCGAGACGCGTCTAGGTCTGTCTCTCTTTTTTTGGTTTTTAATATTTTTTCTGTGTATTCACACACTCTATCCCAGTTCCGTGCACTCGCCGACATCTTTTCGACGATGTTGTCTGGAGTGATAGGGCCGAGCAGTTGTTCCAGCTCGCTTCTTTCTGTTAACCATCTGGTGCACTCGAAAAACGTGTGTTTCGCGTCATCGTTTTCAGAGTCTCCGTACTGGCAAAAAGCGCTTCTGGCTTTCCCGATCTTCTTTAGGTAGCTACTGAAGTAACCATGTCCGGTTAGAAACTGGGTGACATAGTAATTTATTTCGCCGTATTTTCGTTGTGCCCATTTGTCAGCGCTTTTGATTAGTGTAGCAGTCCAACGGCCCCTCCGTTCTGAGTTCCATCTCTCCTGCCATTGTTGTTTCGTATGTTCTTTCGCCTCAAGAACAGCTGCTTCCGTTCCAATTTCGGATTTCCTTTCATATATGTATTTTCTCTCTGTTGCGAGGAGATCGATGGGGGTTGTTCCCGCGACTACCAATATAGCTGCTTCTGGTACAGTTCTATATGAGCTCGCGATGCGTAAGGCACCGCGTCTTTGGACTGCGGCCATCTGTTTTCTGTATTTCTCCTGGCGAAGGGCTTCAGCCCATATTTCGCACCCATACAGGAGAATAAAGTTTGTTACCGTCATCAGAAGTTTTCTTTTGCTAGCCGTCGGGCCTCCTATGTTAGCCATTAGTCGGCTTAGTGCTGTCGTTACTTTTGCAGCCCGTTCTGATGCGCCCTTTATTTGTTGCCAGAAGGTGAGTTTCGTATTAAGGACTACCCCCAGGTACTTGACCGCTTCCTTGCTGGTGATCGTCTCTTGCCCTACCTGAAAATCAACTCTGGTCGGGATTCTCTTTTTGGTTAGCAGGACTATCTCCGTCTTTTCTGCAGCTAGCCTTAGGCCATGTTCTTGCATCCAGGGTAGGACTCTTCTCATCACCTGGTTTAATTTCATTTGTGCATTATGAATATCCCTTGCTGTTATCACTGCGGCAATGTCGTCCGCGTAGCCTACTAGAAACGTGTCTTCTGGCATCTCCATGCGAAGGATGTTATCATAAGCGATGTTCCAGAGGTCGGGTCCCAGAATTGAACCCTGCGCTGCTCCAGCGGTGATTTGCTTTCTCAGCGCGCCTTCTTTGGTGTCGTAGATTAGCTCTCTGTCTTTTAGGTAGTCTTTCACCATCCTCAAGGGGTACTCGGGTATGCTAAAGTCGTGTTCGAGCGCGTATATTATGTCCGTCCATCTGGCTGAGTTAATAATAATAATAATAATAATAATAATTAATAATAATAATAATAATAATTAATAATAATAATAATAATAATAATAATAATAATAATAATAATAATAATAATAATAATAATAATAATAATAATAATAATAATAATAATAATAATAATAATAATTATAATAATAATAATAATAATAATAATAATAATAATAATAATAATAATAGGAGAAACGTGAATGGAATATGTCTGGCCTAAACCATTCAAAATATGAGAGCAATGAACGAGTTCCTCAAAGGGTGCTAGATACACTAAGACAAAAGCTGTTTCTGAGAAAAGAAAAACAAATAACATACATTTTTACAAAAACGAAAAATCTTTCTACAGAAGTTTGAAAACAAAGCAGATTGAAAATTAAAGCTAGGAGCAAAGCTTACCTACAAAGCTAGATACTGAGAAGTGTTGGTCATCGATATGGTCGAAAGCAGTGCAACACAACTCCAACGCGCACTCTATAGCTAATAAAATGGGAAGAGCATCCAGGCTAAGACCAATGGAAAATCACACTACGAGTATAATCCCAGATAATCTGACTGCCGTCAAAGCGCAAAGCAGGAAGGTCGCAGGAATTGATAAAATACAGAACTTTTGATATAAGAGGCTAGCACCAACTCACCAAAAGTTAATAAACCTCTTCAACATAGGTATTGAGAACCACACCGAATTTCCGAATTTTTTTTTACAGAAGGAAAAACTTATCTGATACCAAAGTCAACATGTTTTAATCGAGACCCAGCCAGAGGAAGACCACTCACCTGCTTTCCAATTATGTATAAAACAATAACAGCATGCATTAATAACTCCATTTATAAACACCTAACACAGCAGAAAGTCGTAACAGAAGATCCAAAGGGGTGCCTAAGGAGGGCCAGGACAGGCTTCGAAAACTACACGTAATCCATACGCTGGATGTATTGATTACCAGAAAGCTTTATAAAATTAACCCAATTGTAATAAATTTCCTCAAGAAAGTAATGAGTAACTGGAAAACAACTATAGAAATCAAGGGAAGACCATCGCAAAGCAAAACAAATACTATCCCAATAAAACCTGATATCTTTCAAGGAGAAAGGGGATATGGTTTCAAAATAAAAATGAATAGAGATCCAATACACCACACGAATCATTTATTATACATGGATGACCTTAAACTATATGCCTCCACTAAGACTCATCTAAACCATCTGCTAAGCAGATGACAATGATATCAAAATGTCTGTTGGTGTTGACAAATGCAAGAAACTAGATATAACCAGAGGCAGTATATCATCAAACCCTGAACCAACGGCTTTTGAGCTAAGTGAAATGACTCAAAGTGATGTCTACAAGTACCTAGGTGTGACGCAAAGTAGAATGATTGAGCAAAAAGCAGTTAAAAAGAAACTGAAGAATTAAGTATTTAAAAAAATTCATATGCTTGCAAAATCTCATCTGAATGGAAAAAATCTATTTAAGTCAATTAACACATGCGCCATTCCAGTTCTCACATATAGTTTCGGACTCATTCGATGGACTACAACAAAGCATAACAACATCCAAAGAAAAATAAGAACAACCCTCACCAAATACAGAATTCACCATCCTAAATCGTATTTGGAAAGGATGACTTTTCCTAGAAGACATGGAGGACGAGGGCTCATCGACATCCAACTTCATGAAAACCAATTAAAATCCTTGCGATCATACTTTCATGAAAAACGAGATGAGTCAAACCTTATAAGATCAATAATTTCAATCGACAATGAGTACACGCCCTTAAAACTACAAGCAGCTGCAATCGACTTTAATGCAGAATCAAAAAATGAAAAGCTCGAGAAATGGGCATCAAAGACATCACACGGAAGATATTACCATTCGTTAAACAACCAAAAATTGGCAAACAGGTGGGTGACCGATGGAAACATCTACTCCGAAACTGAAGGTTTGATGCTCGCTATTCAGGATGAGGTATGACTAACCCGAAACTATATGAAATATGTAGTTAAACAAACGGATGCTCACCAAGACATTTGTAGAAGATGTGGTACGCGTGGCGAGACAGTTGACCACATCATAGCAGGATGCTCTAGTCTGGATCAAAGCGACTATCTGAAACACCACAACAAAATCGCCAAATTCATCCATATCGAGCTTCAGAAAACATATAATATGACACCCAAGAAACTCCGATACTACCTCTATAAGCCCCATCCAGTCATCGAAACAGACAGTGTGAAAATGTAACGCTCTACTCATCACACCGCCGAGAACACAATCGGCCTTAACTTTTATCAACAAAACAACTCGTGAAGGATTCTTGTGGACGTAGCCGTTTCGCTAAACAGAAACGTAGAAAGGGCCTACCTGAAAAGATCAGCAAAAACGCTGAGCTTGCAACTGAAATAAAAACGCAATGGCAGCTGAAATCACTGAAGGTCATACCCATTATCATATCCAGTGTTGGAATTATTAATAAAAATTTAGTTAATAGTTTTAAAACCTTAAATTTAAAAGTATAAAAAATCTATGAAAATAGGCATATGTCATGTAGTTAGAAAATTTTTGCAATAGAAAATAATTGTTGTTACTATAGTATGATTTTATTTAGACATAGGTCTCTAAAATTGTATTAAATATTACGTACCATTTAATGATAAATAAAGAAATAATATCAATAATAATAATAATCATAATAATCCTATGGAACAGGTTGTAGAGTTCTGGAAAAATTTATGGAGTAAACCAAAAAATACCAAGCTAGACCTGGAAACAACATGGTTAACCAAAGAACGAGAATATGGTATCAGCTTCAACGAGATGCAAAACATCAACATTACTCCAGAAGAAGTAAGAGATGCCTTAAGAGAAACCAGTAATCGGAAGTCTCCGGGCGCCGATAAAGTTCAAGATGTATGGGTCAAAGAGCTGACTACTACACGTATGTTCCTCGCAAAATTTTTCACCAAGCTTTTGATACTCGTAGCACCCGATAGGATTCCGGCCTTTCTGATGACTGGAAACACATTTTTAATATCAAAGGAACCAATACATCAGATCCAACTAATTTCAGGCCTATCACGTGTCCTTCTACTACATACAAGCTCTTGACAAAAATTCTTACCAATCGTGTATACCAGCATTGCGCTTCCAATAGCATCATAACACCTGAGCAAAAAGGATGTTTGAAGAACTCTATGGGATGCAAAGAACAACTGACAATCGATTCTGTAGTGGTCCACCAGGCCCTATAAAACAAACGCAGTATTTCCATGGGGTATATCGGCTATAGAAAAGCATTTGACAGCCTTCCGCTTCCATATTTGTTGCAAATTCTGAAAACATATAGCATTGATGCCAGTGTTATCCATTTTATGGAAGTCGCCATTAAGAAATGGAATGTTAAACTAAATCTGGGACCTAATTCGAGCCCACCCATTCCAATAAAATATGGAATTTTTAAGCATTTAGTCCACTATGGTTCCGTCTTGGCATGAACCTACTGAGTAAAATTCTCAGAAAACTTAGCATTAGATTCAACCTAAAAGCTGAAACTGGAAACCTACGAATCAACAATTTTCTGTATATTGATGATCTGAACAACAAAGAGAAACCATTTAGAATGATAAAGCAAGTGAAGAGGTTCAGTGATGATATCGGAATGCAGTTCGGCTTCGATAAATATAAATCCATCCACATTCAGAAAGGTAAAGTTCAAGATGGCAACGCCAACCTAATAACGGGTGAAAAGTACAAGTACTTTGGTTTTATGCAACTGAGGGCGATATTCAATGGTGAAATCAAAAAGAAAGTAGGAAAAAAGTACGGTATCAATTCGATCAAACGATGCAAAAAAATTCTCAAATCCCATTTAAATGCCAAAAATAAGCGTAACGCCATAAACACCTGCGAAAATCCGGTTTTGACTTATTAGTTTGGAGTAGTTAAGTGGTCACGCCTGACCTTGATCTAATCGCAACGTCCATTAGAACGAGTTTGTTAAAGCACCTTTGTCTTCACCCAAGAAGTGCAGTAGAACGATGCCCTTTTCCAAATGATGCTGGTGAACGAGGACTTCTGGATATCCCAAAACTTCACTACTCTCAAGCATTGAAATTGGGGAATTACTTTAGTGATCAAATTGAAATATCTAATACGATCCGGGCTGTATGTCTAGCAGGGAGGAACTTCACTTCCTTAAAGCTAAGAGAGGGGGACTTCGAAATTCCTGGTAATGTATACTCAAAAGAAGAGCTGATAGAAACCTGGAAATCCAAGACATTACACAGAGTACACCCAAGTCAAACACATCAAAACGACATCGACCTAATCAACTCCAACCTCTGGTTGAAACGAGGTTACGTCTTCGGTGAAACCGAGGATTTCATGACCGCTATTCAGGACATAGTGATAGCAACTAGGAACTGCCGAAAGTATATCCTGAAAGAAAACCTTGCTAGCGATACATGTCGGCGATGCAACAATTATGCAGAGACAATAGACCACATCATCGGTGGATGCCCCGTCCTGGAAGGAGTAGACTACACTGTGAGACACAACCAAGTTGCTCAAATTATTCATCAACTTTTGGCACATAAGTACAAACTGGTATCTCAAACATCTCCTTATTACCAATACACTGCAACATCTGTAATTGAAAACTGCACCACCAAGCTATATTGGGATAGACCGACCATTACCGACCGGATTTTCCCAGGATTCTATTGTGTTTGACCTGGCAATTTTCGTTGCGTCCCGTTTACCCAATCAGGCTATCTCTTGGTGAACAAACCGTCTCTCCTGGGCTAATAGGTCTATCTGGATGACCCCGGCAACCACCAGCGCTGCAGGCTCAGAGACCGTGCGGTAGAAAACGCAATGCGAGGAGCTCCTCTCCGTTGTACAGAGGCCACGCGTTTGCGGTACATCTCGTACCATATCTCGGCCCATATATCGGCCCCGTAGAGCATAATGGACTCGGCAGTGAGCAAAGACAGACGCCGCATGCAGGGTCTGGGACCAAGTCCGCTGAGCGCTGTATTTCTGCCCCGAAGGACAACTACTCCGAAGTCGCTCAAGGTTTTGATGTGCTTCTCGTCAGCAACACGATCTCCATTTTATGAGCTGCGAGCTCGAGCCCACAGCCATCCATTCAAGAAATTCCTCGCACGGCCTGGTTGAGGCGCATCTGCGCAGCTTCGATGTCTCTCGCGATGTTGGTGACCCCGACGGCATCTGCGTATCCACCCAGAGAGACGCCCTCGGGCATTTCCAAACATAGGAGCCCGTCGTAAAAGATGTTCCAGAAAGTCCCAGGATCGATTCCTTTGCGGCCCCAGATGTTAACTTTCTTTTTTGCAAGTCATCGCTGTTTTCGTATGTGAGGAATCACTCATTGCAATAATCCTCCAGAATCCTTTGCAGATACGGGAGGAGTTTGATGGTGCGCCTCATCGCGTCCAGCGCCTTGTCCCACCTGACAGAAATGAAGGCGTGTTACACATCCAAGGTGGCCAGCAGATACACCGGGCGAGAGAAATGAGTTCTCTGGCCTCTGGCCTCTTCCACTACCTCTAGGACTGCATCGATGGTAGAGCGACCTGGCCGGAAGCCGAATTGTCGAGCAGCGAGTTCTCCGGCTACTCGCACGGCTTCGTGAAGGCGTGGTCGTAGCAGTTTCTGTAAGAGTTTTCCAGCCGTGTCCAACATGCACAGGGGTATGTACGATGTTGCCGTATCAGCTGGCCCCTTCCCCTTGCTGATCAGCACAAGCCTCGCTATTTTCCAGAGAACAGGAAACGTGCCCGCCTTCAGACACGAGTTGTACATATCGAGCAGGAGGGAAGGGTGGCTGGTGGATACTGCCTTCAGTATCTCTGCTGGGAGGCCATCCGGTCCTGGGTCTTCCGGTTCCGCATTGAGCGCATGGCATGGAAAGCTCCTCCTCGCTGAAGGGTGGAACTTCAAAGTTGCCGGGCAATGGGTGTTCGGCTGACCGCTGTGGGTGTGTGGGGAAAAGGGTGCTTGCGGTGGTGTTCATCATTGTCGCTCCCTGGGGCAACCTTGGGAATATACTCCGGATATACACGGATCTTGGTTTACGTCCTGGGTCAGAATTTCCGTCGCTGGCTGGACTTGATGGCTTGCTTCAAGTTTTTCTTGGCCACCTCGAACTCAGCGTTCAAGAGAGCTGCATAGATATCACGGACCTTCGCTCTCTGTACCTGTCAACGGAGCCGTAGGGACTTCTTGCGAAGGACGACCTCGATGACTTGATCTGTTTCTTGGTATTGCTTCCTTGCAAGCATTTTGGATGATTCGCATCGTAAGTGCGGTCACTCACTCTGCTCGTTCGGATTACGATAGCGATAGCGCTTCGGGAACAGCGGGTGGAGATTGCTGGCCACGTTCTATGGCCGATGAGAACGCCTCGGAATCAATTTTTCTGGTGTTCTACCTGGAGGGTTGTTCACTTTAAGTAATAACTGGCAGTGCATGACGCACGTGAATTTTAACATACTGGTGGTCGCTTCCCGTGAAGACTTCAACCACCTTCCAGTCTATTACTCGTGCTGCCATACGCATTGGCCAGGGAGATATCTGGTATAGTCTCCCTATATACGAGCCTTCTGAAGGTTGACGTTGAGCCGATGTCAAGCGTCACCAACTGAAGCAGAGATACCATGTCCATGACCCTCCTACCTCGAGAGTCAAGTCTGACTTCCCCCCACTCGAGGGCTTTAGCGTTAATGGCCCCGGCAACTACCAGGTCTCCCTGCACTTCCCAAAGCATGTCCTCCTCCACCACATAAAACGTGGTGTTATGATTTATCCAAACAAAAGCCGCCTCCGACTCCTTTTCCCGCGATGTAGAATTTTCGCGGGCTTAGGATCCAGATAGCCGCAGTGCCAAGATCGTCAACATACCATCCCACCCCAGCTTGTTCCTGGTACTGTTCGCTGATAAGAACAGAGCAGAGCTGGGTTAGGAGATTATGAGCCATCCTGCTTCTATTGAGGTTTGCCTGCGAAATACAGATCATCCATTCGCATTCCTCAGGGCCTCCTTATAGGCTTGCCACCCTCTGGAGCCTGCTGTCACTTATGTTCTTTGTGGCACAAAGGAAACACGAAGGGTCAAGCATACAGTTTGCACCCTTGTGGTCCGAATTGCCGTAACGATAGCAACTTTTGCTGCGATCAGCTAGCTTAGGCTGTGGTGACCTTAGGCATCGAAAGCAGCGTTTTATATCCAGGCCGCGCCTCACTCGGCACCGGTCGAAACCAATAGGTAATCGTTCGTGTTCTATTATTTCAGAAGCTGCGGTTTTCTCTAACCTGACAAAGGCTAGCCGCTGTTGCCTCGTGTTAGGCCATGTTATCGTCACTCTTATTTCACCTACGTAGCTGGGGAGCACCTCTTTTAGAGCCTCTTAGGATCTCTGCTTCTGTTACGCAGCTATCGAAATCCCTAACATCTAGCAGAGCTCTTGGTGTAAGCTATTTGATGGTGGGGGTGCTTCCCAGCTCAAGAAGTACTCCGCCCGTTTTTTTTTTGTCGGACTAACCTCACTTCGAATCCTATTTCCGTTGGCTTGACTCTTTCTCGGATGGCTTTAACGACATCCGCAAGGGTTGAGTCATCAGAAGGAGTTAGAAAGACCGCGTCTGGTTTTTTCTTCTACGTTCCCTTCCTCTTTGTCCGCTGTTCTTTAGGCTTCCGCTTATCTGCTAGGGAAGGAGTATTTGCCTGTGGTGTCACCTTCTTTTTCTTTTTCTTCTTTACAACCTCAGTCTACAGTTTGTATTTGTGGGCTGAGCGGCAGCTCGTGATTTTTTCGACCTTCTCTTCCCGATCTCCCTGGGAGGGCTCTTTGCCTTCCGATTACTCTGACTCATCGTAGGCTCAGAATTCGTTCGGTGTCGAAAGACGGGAAGAGTTTGCTCCAGAAGCTTTTTTCTCGTCTCCGCTGCCTTCTTGTTGACAGAGTCATATTGTCAACACACTCTTCAAGCTTGGGTAATCCTTGCTTGTTGGTCCTGAGAAATCTTTTCCGCAAAAGCAGTTCCTTGGCATTCGCAAAGGGGCCGTGAGTCCCCCCCCCCAGAATCCGTGGGGCCATCATATAATAATAATAATAATAATAATAATAATAATAATAATAATAATAATAATAATAATAATAATAATAATAATAGTAAAAATAATAATAATAGTAATAGTAAAAATAATAATAATAATAATAATAAATAATAATAAAAAATAATAAATAATAATAATAAAAATCCATAGGCCAAACGCAGAACTGGAAGTCTCCTGGGCCAGATAAAATTCACAACTATTGGATTAAAAAGATCTTTATTTTACATGCACACATAGCGAGGTGTTTTTAAAAATCTTTCTTCGACCGGAAATTATACCGAACTTCTTCATAATAGGGAATACATTTTTGTTACCAAAAGGAGGGGATGAAAATGACCCTGCACAGTACCGCCCCATTACATGTTAAAGTATGTTACAACATATAAGCTGTTAACTAAAATAATAGCTAATAGAGTGTATATGCATTGTAGCAGAAACAACATTATAACACCCGAGCAGAAACGATACAGCCGGAATAAAAAAGGTTGCAAAGACCAATTAATTATAGATTCGGTCATAGTACAACATGCACTTAAAAGAAAAAGAAACCTGAGTATGTGCTTCATAGATTATAAAAAAGCGTTCGATTCTCTACCCCACGGTTACCTCCTAAAAATATTACAGCTATATGGAGTGAGCGAGAACTTCATCGCTACGCTGAAATACCTCACGTCGTTATGGACCGTCAAGTTGCACCTAGGGGGCCAAAGTAGTAAACCTATTAAAATAAACAATGGTATACTGCAGGGAGACGCTTTCAGTCCATTATGGTTTTGATTGGCACTGAATCCATTAAGTAGGCTTATCAGCAGAACAAACAAGGAACCAGCTAAAATAAGATCATTAGTTACTTACTGTTCGTTGACGATATGAAAATCTACGCTCCACATAAAGACAAAATAGATCGGCTCATCAGTCTAGTCGTCTTTTAGTGAAGATATCAGCATGGAATTTGGCATTGAAAAATGCAAACTTGCTCATCTATATCGTGGGAAGATTATGCAAACATCAGATGGATAAACGAAAACCAGATCATTGAAGAGCTAGCTGATGGAGAAAGTTACAAGTACTTAGGGATGCTGCAGTTGAAAGGTCTATGCTTCACAAGAATCACAGAAAATCTGAAACAAGAATTCAACAATAGGGTGAAAGGATTCTGAAGACTGAGCTCAACGCTGGCAACAAAATTAAAGCAATCAACACGTAGGCAGTCCCCGTCCTAACACACTCTTTTGGGGTGATAACATGGTCCGACACTGACCTGGATCACATCGCCATGTCAGTCAAAACACAATTCTCTAGAGCGCAATCACATCGTCCGAAAAGCGCTGTTGAATGCATGATATTACCCCGGAACCAAAGTGGGAGAGGTTTAATCGATATAATTGCATTACACCATCGGCAAAAGATAAACCTCAGGAACTATTTTACATCGATGCCCGAAGAACTGATAAGAGTCGTTATACGAGCAGACCACAAATATACGCCATTAAACCTGAGCGCAAATAACCTCTCTGTACCCGACAACGTTAAAAATACAACAGAACATATAGAGTCTTGGAAATCTAAGGTCTTACATGGAGTACACCCAAAGGATCTAGCTGAGAGTCATATCGATGCTGAGAGTTCAAATCGGTGGTTGCTATACTTCTAAACCGAAGGATTTGCTATTGCTATACAAGATAAGGTAATTCAACAAAAAATTATAGAAAGCATATAATCTATAATATGCTATGCTGACTCAGGATCACCAATGTCAGTAAGGTCGAAGTGGAGAAGAACCCGTAATTAATTATCCCGACCCATGAAACAATATGGAGCACAACAATCAAAATTCTTATAATGAAAAGCGCTGGTGGTCAGTCGTTAGGAGGGGCGCTGACCGGGTTACCCGAAGAAACTACCTACCACTACAATAACCCAATTAATTTATCAAATGCGCAACCTGCTTTAAGTGTTTTGTTGAGGGAACACTCAACAACCACGAACGCGGGACTGAGTAGGCAGTGCATAAAATGGACAGTGGATATGAATAAAGCTGTTATGCTCTCCTACTACATTGCAGCAAAGCTCGAAACTCATTTGGATATGAACCACCCACATATGTGACGGCTATTCTTAGAAGAATTCCCATATTTGGCAAGACTTTCAGAGCAGATCGGAGAGGAGCCATTATTAGAAGATCTCTTCTGGCCCCAAAAGAACTGCAGGAGGCCAAAATGCAGTCAGAAGAGACTTGGGGTCATTCGGAACAGCTCCCAGTGAACACAGCTGAAACTTCTGTATATCAAGATGAGTCCACTCACACAACTCAACAAGGTACTAGAGAGGATCGAGATGGTCTAGCTCCGAGACATTCCCAAAATAGTGACAGAGAAGCAGAACGCGGGGGAACAACCAACAACACCTGACCCTGAAGCACTTGCTCTGCGCAATACATTTGCGGAAGCCCATGCTGAGTTCGAAAACCGTGATCCCTGTCACAAGGACAGTATACCCCGACTCTTCGATAAAGTGCAAGTAGATGGGCTTGTAAACACAGTTATCCTACCAGAATATCTCGAAACAGCAAGAAATTTCGAACGACTTCACCTATTGTTATATGTATCTACTGTACGAACCTCGGGAAGGAAGACAATCCAGTATGGGAGGAACCGATCAGCGCGGAGTGATGGGGAAAAACCGAGCTTGGAAAGAAGACTCGAAAACAAAATTCTAAGGTTGCGACAAGTTATTGCCACACTTCTTCAAAACACGCTCTTTCATAACGAACAGAAGCATTTCTACAGGCAACGGTTGGATTCTACTCTAGGCAGAAGGAGTGCCTAACTACCGTCTATGGAAGATACTGTGGACTTTCAGAGCAACGTCTGGGGAACGGAGAAAACCTAAAAGGCGAATGCTAGCTGGCTTCAAGAGGAGCAGAATGGGTGCAACCATTACGATGACATGGAAGGTCTCATCATCACAGCCAGCGAGGTACACAATGCGATCCAACAATGCAGTAACTGGAAATCTCCTGGTCCGGACAAGATCCATAACATATGGATAAAGAAATTTACTGCAGTGCACGAACCACTTTCATATTTCTTCAATGAAATGATGCAGGACCCTAGTAAAACACCTGAGTTCCTGATGTCAGGAAACATATACTTAATTCCCAAAGCCGGGGAATCTACCGATCCAGGCAACTTTAGACCCATGACTTGCTATCCACCATCTACAGGCTACAGGCTAAAATCTTTTGCAATACATAGAATATATAGTCACAATCTGCTTAACAACATTTTGACACCGGAGCAAAAATGATGTCAGAGAAACTGTTTAGGCTGCAAAGAACAGCTCGACATCGACGCAATCGCAGTCCATCAAGCCAAGAGAAGAAAGCGTAACCTGAGTATGGGTTTCATCGACTACAAGAAAGCTTTTGACAGCCTGCCACATCAGTAGCAGACGTAGCAGAAAGTAGCAGACGACCTTGCTGCATTCGGCCACTACGTTCACTCTAAACGAGTCTCACACCTACAGCGAAGCCGAGCTGACCACGATAAATTTGTTCGTCCATAAGTTGCCTTCCTCGTCAGCACTGAAACCATCCCGCCATACATCCCCCACCCCAAAACATCCCTCTTACATTTTACTACCAGAATGTAAGAGGTCTTCGCTCTAAAACCATTCTCTTCCCTTTGATATTTACGCTTTGACTGAAACCAATTTGATTCCAGACATAAAGAACCAGGAATTGTTCCCCCCTACTTTTAATGTTTTTCGCGACGACGATCCTACCCGCCCACATGATGATTCGCCCTGTCAAGGCGTCCTACTGGCGATCCACAACAGCCTTAACTCTTCTCCCATTACCATCTCTTCATCCTCTAAAGTCGACTTTGTCGCTATAAAAATATCATTCCCCTTCAAGTCCCTTTACGTTTTATGTTGCTACATCCTGCCAGCTCAACCTACCGAATCTTACCAACTTGTTGTCGATGCGATCGACTATTTAATTGACCTGTCTGACTCTACTGACGATATCTTTATTTTCGGCGACTTTAATCCTCAGCTACAGTGGATTCCATCAGACGATCAATCGTTCTTCATCGCTTCAAATGCCAACTCAGCTAAGCAATGTCTCTTCTTAGATCGCTTAACAGACTCAAGTCTATGCCAAGTCAGTGGTGTATCCAACTATATGGGCAGGCAATTGCACCTTACTTTCACAACAGATTCAATTAACTCCTCAGTCTCACTTTGTCCCCTATCTCTCTCTACAATCGACAACTACCACCCCCCCCCCCCCCCCTTAAACTTTAATTTTTTCATAACTCTTCTTTCCAGTCCACTCCTCCCACAACTCTCTCATCCTACGACTTTCATAAAGCAAACTTTCACAAAATCAGTGACTATATTAGCAGATCCCCCTTTAACTTTCACAACCTAAGTGTAAATGATGCCTTATCCATTTTTTATAAAGAAATATTTAATTCTTTGAGCCTTTACGTTCCGTTTTCCCGCCTTAAAACATCATCTACTAGTCCTCCCTGGTATAATCGCAAGCTTCGTTCCTTACAAAACAAGAGAAACAAGTTGTGGGCTGTTTTCCTGCGTACCAGATCCTTGTCCGACTATTCCAACTATCTTGGTGCTTATCTTCATTTCACTGAACTTTACGATTCCCCTTACTAGCGTTACCTTAACAATGCGCAAGTCAACCTTATAAATGACCCTAAGTCCTTTTACCAATTTGTTAACTACAAAAGAAAGTCCAATGGTTACCCTCCTTCCCTCTCTTTCAACAACAAGTCATCAACCGATCCACTCACCATTGCCAACCTATTTGCCAGCTTCTTTAAACAATCCTTCACCAACGACTCCTTTGTACCAGATCCATCCAATTTTCGTTACCTACTGAACTTCTCCAACGGCCCACTTCTCTCTTACATCTTGGACCCCTCCTATATCGAATATAAATTACACCAACTCAATGACGAATTTACACCCGGTCCAGATGGCCTCCCTGCTATATTTCTTAAAATATGTTCTTCGCCTCTTTCCCTTGCCCTTTCTGATCTCTTTCGTTTATCCCTTTCACAAGGAGAATTTCCTCAGGTTTGGAAAACCTCCTTTATAACCCCGATCCACAAAAAGGGATCAAAGAACGAAATAACAAACTATCGTCCAATCGCTAAACTCTCCCATATACCCAAACTCCTCGAAAGTATTTTGTATGAAGCTCTAAGTTTCCAATGCAAATCACTTATTTCCCCTAGACAACATGGCTTCCTAAAGGGTAGGTCAACCACCACAAATCTCGTTGAACTCGTATCCTTTGCCATCTCTGCCCTAGAGAACGGCAACGAAGTCGATGTAGTTGCAACCGATTTTAGCAAAACCTTCGACAAAATCTCTCATCGATTAATACTCTTCAAATTGTCTGCTCTCGGCTTTAAACTCATACTGTCAAAATGGATATCCTCTTACCCCGAAAACCGTTTTTACAATGTTCGTTTTAGGTCAGCCCACTCCGCTCCATTTTTGGCCACCTCTGGAGTTCCTCAAGGCAGCTATCTCGGTACCCTTCTCTTTATATTAACCATAAATGATCTCGATAGGATCATCAAATACTCGTCCGTCTCCCTTTACGCCGACGATACCAAATTTTTCAAAACCATTTCCTCTCCCCATGACTCCCTCCTTCTTCAACAAGGCCTTGATAGTTTTTCGATCTGGTGCCTCAAAAATTGTTTGGAACTTAATATCACCAAATGCCAATCCATCACCTTTTCACATAAGCGGCTCAAATCTCCTCCCCGACTCTACCTTCTCCACAACCAACCTATCTCCTCCGTTGAATCTCTTCGCGACCTCGGCATTTTGTGTGATAGGGAGCTCAACTTCCGTTTGCATATGGATGGGATAATCCTTAAAGCCAACTCTGCACTAGGTTTTGTAAAACGATGGTCCAAAGAATTCACCAACCCATACGTGACCAGGTCCCTCTATATTACCTTTGTTCGTCCCCTCCTAGAGTACGCCAGTCAAGTATGGTCCCCATATCATCGCGTTCATATCGCGAGAATCGAAAGCATCCAGCGCCGTTTTCTTCGATTCGCTCTTCGAGGTTTGCCCTGGGATGATTCTTTTACTCTACCGCCCTATCAAAACCGTCTCAACCTTATTAACCTAAAGACCCTTGAGGAACGCAGAGATGCAGCCGACTTTCTCTTCATTCATCGACTTCTTTCAGGTCAGGTTGAATGCGCGTCCCTTCACAATTCTATTTTCCTCAACACTAACCCTCGTAATCTACGTACCCCTCGTCTCTTCTATCTCCCAACCCACCACACCACCTATGGCGCGAACGAACTAATCTCCCGCATGCTACGAAAAATTAATTCAAACCCTAGCGTCTTTGACTTCCACCGCACCATTTCCTACCTCAAATCGGTTCTCCTTCACCACAATAACCAACCTTAGTTTTAAATTTTAGTTTAAGTTTAATTTTAAGTTATAGCTTGTATTAAGCCGAATAAATGGGAGCTTTCGCCCCCACCAAAATTAAATATCTGTTGAAAATACTGGACCTGTACAAAATTGACTCGATGATAGTTGGGTTCATGAGACACGTCTTGACAAAATGGAACATCCGCCTTCATTTTGGATATTAACGCCATTAAACCTCTTCGCATTAAATGTGGAATCTTCGAAGGTGATGCATTGAGCCCATTATGGTTCTGTCTTGCTTTGAACCCCCTGAGTAAAACACTTAGAAGGCTTAATTTTGGGTTCCAAATTAACGCAGAATCAGGATCTGTAATCATGAATCATCTACTATGTATATATGGATGACATAAAACTGTACACAAACGGAAAAGACAAGATGCACAGAATGATTAAGATAGTTCAGGCTTTTAGCGGTGACATTGGCATGGAGTTCGGTATTGAGAAATGTATAATGATTCACTTGAAGAAGGGAGTCGTTCAAAATGAAGCAGATGTTTGCGCTAGAGGTGGGTCATTTTCGGTTATTGTGTTAACGAAACGAAACAGTTATTTAAAGAAATATAACTAGTTAAAAAACTAGTAAACTAACTAATAAGAAGCACTAACGAGAATTTATAATCATGTACAGCGAGAAAACCAAAAACCATTTTCGTCTCATCCACCCAAATGAAACCGTTGTTTTCAATATAAAATAAACCCAACTTTTCCTTGTTGATTCCACTCCTGGCTGACAGTAACTACATTCACGAAACGAACGAAAAAGTGTTTTCATATCTCTTAGTGCAAACGACCAAAAAACGGAAAAAACGCAAAAAAGTTAAACTACTTCCCTGATCGTTATCGCTTTTTTCGTTTAACTACTTCCCCGATCGTTATCGTTTTTTTCGTTTAACTACTCCCCAATCGTTACAGTTTAACTGCTTCCCCGATCGTTATCGTTTTTTTCGTTTAACTACTCCCCGATCGTTATCGTTTTTTTCGTTTTTAAAATTTTCTCCGTTTTTTTCGTTTTTTGTTCGTTTGCACTAAAAGATATGAAAACGCTTTTTCGTTCGTTTCGTGAATGTAGTTACTGTCAGCCAGGGGCACTATGTATCAGGATGGAATAATGTTATTCGTTTTTCTCCTTCATGCGTTTTTCATATTTGCGGAACAGAATGATCCATTCGCATACCTGAGTTGAATTTTGTGTATGCAAATAGATAAATGTAGTTACTATATAAATTGTTTTTTTATGAAAATAAAACGGTTACGTCGTTACGAGATAAAAAACTGTTTTTTTAACTAGTTCGTTTTATTTATACCCACTCCTAGTTTGCACTATAGGAGATGGAAATATAATTTCTAATTTGGTCTTAGGTAAGCGCTATAAATACCTTGGATTTCTACAGCTGAGAGGAATATCTGAAACCGAAGTCAAGGACAGGCTTTGCACGGATTTCAAACGTAGGGCAGTTAAAGTCCTCAAATCATCACTTAATGCGGGAAACAAAATTAAAGCCATCAACACCTGGGCAATAACTATTTTTACATATTCCTGATATTGATACAATGTCTACAACGCTCAGGCGGAAAATGTCGAAATTTAACTGCCACCATCCGAAAAGTGCCACCGACAGATGTGCACTTTCACGGGAAAAGGGTGGAAGAGCACTTGTAGGTATTCCAAACCTGCATCATGGCCAAATCGTCAAAATAAGTGAGTATTTTAGGAGTCGTATGCGCACGTCAGATTTGATCAAAGCAATATGCATGGCGGACCAGAACTACACGCCGCTTAACTTAAGACCAGCTGAAGCCACGGGACCTCCCAACGTGTTTGCAATAGAAGAACGAAAGGAAAGCTGGAAGGCCAAGGCACTCCATGGTGTTCACCCTACGCAGCTGCAGCAAAGCTACATTGACAAAGCTGCCCCAAACTTGTGGCTTAAACGTGGAAAGCTGTTCCCTGAAACGGAGGGCTTTATGATCGCTATCCAGGACAGGATAATAGCCACAAGAAACTACAGGAAGCATATCCTGCATGAAGCTATCGAAAACGAAATGTGTCGCAGGTGTAACAGTGCGCTGCAAACTATCGATCATATAATTGGAGGATGTCCGAACTTCGCAGGAACCCACTACATCAGGAGGCACAACCTAGTAGCGAAGCTTGCACATCAACACCTTGCAATAAAATGCAATCTGATAAGTCCCTTACTATAAGTACGCGCCTGAATCTATTATCGTAAATAATAGACTTAAACTCTATTCGGACAGACCAATCACAACGGCCCAGACGATCAGTGCGAACAGGCCCAATATAGTACTCTTTGATAAGGCGTCTGAAGTCATCAACATCTATAACATAGCTATACCTCTCAACCAAAATGTGCAAACCACTACACTACACGATATAGGTCGAACATTTGATCTGAACCAAGGAACTTCAATGATACCACAAAGTGGATTGCTGAAGAGCAAACCGCATTTAGTAACACTGAAGTAGTGACCTAGCATGAAGTTACCATGGAAGAGGTAAGTGCATCAATACGCCAAACGGAAAACTGGAATTCATCTGGTTCAGATAAAGTGCACAACTTTTGGAAAAAAAAGTCTCCCTGTGTTCCTCAAACACCTTTCTCCAACCGGAGAGTTAACTGACCTTTCTCACAATAGTAAATACTTTAATGTTATCAAAAGGAGGGGATGGGAAGTACCCGGCTCAGTACCGCCCCATTACATGCTTGAACACCACATATAAGCTTTTAACTAAAGTGATAACTAATAGAATGTATATCCATTGCAGCAGAAACAATATTAAAACATCTGAGCAGGAAGGATTCAACCGAAACACAAGAGGTTGTAAGGACCAATCAATTAGAGATTCGGTCATAGTTCAACAAGCGCTTAAAAGGAAAAGAAACATGAGTATTGGCTTCATAGATTACAAAAAAGCATTCGACTCTCTACCCCATAAGCATCTAATGAAAATATTAAAACTGTGTGGAGTGAGCAAGACCATCATTGCCACACTGAGACGCATCATGACATTAAGGACCGCCAGCTGCACCCAGGAGAACAAATCAGTAACGCTATCATAATTAACTACTGCAGGCAGACGCTTTCTGTCCATTGTGGTTTGTTTGGCGCTGAATCCATTGAGTAGACTGATCAACAGGACAAACATTGGATACGAGTTAAAAGCAATAAGTCAAAATAAGATTATTAGCAACCTGCTGTTTGTCGACGACCTGAAAATCTATGCCCCAAACAAAGAAAAAATGCAAGAGCAATGACATCGTCGAACAACCTGATCACCGGGGCTTACTACCCCAATTATATGTATCATGAGAGAGTTCGCTTTGACGGTTTTGTCCCTCCAGAAGCGTTCCTCTACCTAGATAGCAAAGGTCTAATCCAGGACAGATTGGCGGTGCCGCTAATCTTCCACGTTGCTCGAACAGCTGCAGACAGGCGACTCAACTACGGCAGAGACGTCGCACACGGCAGTGCGGAGCGTCTCCGATTCAGTAGGGCGGTAGGGAGTCGCGATAGGAGGGATGTTGCTCAGCAGCACCATCAATTTTGGTGGCTTTTTGAGGGAGAGGATGCTTCGTCGTCGAATTCTTCCAATACTTGATAGCTTCCTGTGAAGCAAAGTGGGTCGCCTAATTTTTTTAGCCACGGCCGGCTTACATAGTTTTAAGTAGGAGTAAGGAGGAGTAAGTTAGATTTGAGAAAAAAAAATATATAAAAACAAAAAAAAATTCATAAAAATAAAAAATTAAAAAAAAAAAAAAAAACATATATATATATGCATGTATTTATATATTAAGTATATATATATTATGTATATATGTATATGTATATAAGTATGTATTAGATGTATGTAAGTAGGTTAAGTAGATTAAAATTTATTTGTAGGTAGTTTGTAGGATTTTAGTTTTAATTTTTATAATAAAATAGAAAAAAAGTCCTGTTACTAAGTTTTTTTTGTAAAAAATGTTTTCTTAGTTTTAATTATAATGAATAGAAATAGTATCGTATAGTAGTAAGGTACGTCGAAAGACATAATTAAAGTATTAGGTTTAACTTAGAGTGCCCGCATGGGGCCAGTAAGTTAGAGTAAGATAATTTTAAGTTAATTAAGCTAACTTTTAAGCATTTTTTTGTCTAGCAAGTAAGAGTAAATTAAGTGAAACAATAAAAATGCATATAAACTGAAAAACTGAACTGACGGACCTGGACCAAATCAGAAAACAATTCGCTAGAGCCCAATCACATCATCTTAAAAGTGCTGTTGAAAGAATGATATTACCACGAAAACAAGGCGGGAGAGGTTTAGTCGATATTATTGCGTTTCAACATCAGCAAAAGATAAACCTCAGAAACTATTTTACATCAACGCCTAAAGAACTGATGAGGGTCGGTATACAAGCAGACAACAAATATCCACCAATAAACTTGAGCGCAAGTAACCTCTCTGTAGGCGACAACGTTAAAAATACAACAGAACATATAGAGGCTTGGAAATCGAAAGCTTTACATGGAGATCTAGCTGAGAGTCATATTGATGCAGAGAGCTCAAATCTGTGGATTGTTATACTCAGAAAGCGAAGGATTTGCTATTGCTATACAAGATAAGGTAATTACAACAAAAAATTATAGAAAGCATATTTTAAGGGAAAACATTTGTAGTGATGAGTGTAGGCGATGCGATTCTGAGAGGGCAACTATTGAACATATCACAGCTTGCTGTACCACCCTGACAGGTTATGATTATACAATCAGACACAATAATGTTTGCAAAATTTTGCATCAAGAGCTTGCGATGCGTTTTAACCTTATTACAAAGAGAACGGCGTACTATAAATATGAGCCCCTACCTGTACTAGAAAATTCAGCTGCTGTAATTTACTGAGGTAGAAAAATAATAACAGCTCGGACTATCCTAGCTAACAGGCCGGATATTGTCGTGTTTTGTAGGGAAAAAAACAATATCGAAATATACGACACTGCGATCACTCTGAACCGTAACTCTGAATGATAACAATCAGTAAAAAAAAACAATTACGTTGCACTGTTTCTGTCGTTCGCGCTGCTATAATTGCGGCTATATCATATGCGTATCCTACTAGGAAGGCGTCGCGTCCATATTTTCCATTGTATCAACGCCAATTCTTGAGCTGGCAACTTATTTTCAAGTTTTCTCATTAGCCACTTTATATCCCAGGCCCCATGGGTTGCGGTTAATGTCCTGGCAGAGCTCTAATAATAGTAATAATAATAATAATTGTCGGCGGTAGGTAAACACGAAAAAAGGTTTAATAATTTAGCAATTCAAAGTTTATTTATCATTTTTCAAAATTCATAAGAGAAGCTAAAAAAATTGTTTCTTTTCTTCTCCGATGCAGCCATTCAGAAAGGATCAAAATGGCGGGAGCCAGCAGGCATCGTGGCGATCCTTGTACATGATGGTTACATGGGCCACTGCATTGTTGAGTGATGCCATGTTTGACAACACTCCTCCCAGGTAAGCAGAGCTTTAGTTCGGGTTACCATATTCGCCAAACCGTCGGACGTCCAGGAGCGCTAGTTTCGACATTGAACTTGTATAAATTCCACTTGAAGTTTCGATGATAGCACTTCTGCAACGCCCATCTCTTCCACGGATGAGTTTAATGATTCTCGCTTTTGGCCACACCTTTCTGGGCTTATTTTCATCCACTACGATTACCACATCACCGTCTTCCAAACTTTTCGAAGGCGCAAACCATTTTGTTCGCCTGGTAAGTGACGGTAGGTAGTCCTGGATCCATTTTTTCCAGAATTGATTTGAAAACTGTTCGGCAATCATCCAATTTTTCTTGAGTATAACAGCATAATCAGAAAACTGCCTAAGTGGTTTTCCATCATTTGACGAACCCAGCAAAAACTGGTTCGGTGTCAGCGCCTTATCACTGTCACTGTCAAGAGGTATAAAAGTTAGAGGTCTCGAGTTGATCACATATTCCACTTCCGCCATCATCGTTAAAAGTAGTTCATTGGATGGTGTTTTTGTCACTTTAATTACGGCTAGCGATTGCTTAACAGAGCGCACCATGCGCTCTAACACTCCTCCCATATGAGGTGACAATAGGGGTATAAACGACCATTTGATTTTCAAATCCATAAATTCTTTTACCAACTATTCGTTATTACTCGTAATATTCATTATTGCAGTTCGCAAGTCTTCTGACGCTCCTTTGAAGTTCGTCTCGTTGTCTGTCATTATCTTTATCGGTATTCCACGCCTCGCTATAAATCGTTTCAACGCCAATATGCACGAGTCACTGCTAAGGCTGTGAGCTATTTCAACGTGAATTGCCCGTATACTCATGCATGTTTTTATGACTCCCCAACGTTTTTCAATACGACGACCAACAGCGACGTTCATAGGCCCACAATAGTCCGTGCCAATATATGAGAATGGTTTTATAAATGAATTGGGTCTTATAGCTGGAAGTTCACCCATTATTGGACAGATCGGTTTCGCCTTTAGGTTCTTACAAATTTGACATTTCGCGTTCACTTTTTTTAGCAGGACTCTCAATGAAGGGATATAATATTTTTGACGCAATTCATTGACTGTTTCATTGTATTGGTGATAATATTGTAAGTGGTACTCGTTTATTATTAGCGAAGTAACAGCATGTTTTTTTGGAAAAACTATTGGTCTCCTTGTATCCGCTGAAACTCCATCCGCCGCATCTATTCGTACTCGTATGTGAATAACATTATTTTCGTCCATATAGGGTGAACGTTTAAACAGGAAGTTGTTCTTGTACAAGGATATTTCACACTGGTTTAGCTTTGTGGATCTTAAAAGAACTGATCCAGTTGGAAATGATACCTGTTGACATTGTCTGTATAGATAAATTGTCTTTACTAGGAACCCATCTCCATTCGTTTTTATTAGTTTCCTCCAATATTTCACAGACTCGCGATACGACAAATTGTTTGTATTTTCTATACTCACCGCTGATCCCAGATAAGACTGTCTTTGAGTCCGTCCAAAAGGTTTTGCTAACAATTTTTATCAAAGGTCCATCTACAGCAAATCTAACACCCAATAGCGCTGCCTCGAGTTCTAGTAGTGGAATCAAGATTCCTTTAGGGAAGCTACATCCATCTGGCTCCGCTTGAAGTGCCTTTATCACATTATCGCTGTTGCTTAAAAACTTGACAATTTGAAAACCTCCTTTAGCGTGTATATTGATATGCAGTTATCCAGACGCTACGTCAACATGGGAATTGTTTCTCGCAGACACCTAACTCAAGTTTCAAAATGTGTTCTCATGCTGAGTGAAACACAGGCTGAACTCAGATTTTGGCCCTGTTCAAACAAGACTAAGTTATGTAAAATAAGTTTTCAAGTTATTGAAAATAATTTATTAGGCGCGTATGATGGACTAATAGGAAACAATTTCCTTAGAGAAGGTGGGTTTAATATACCTTAAATGGTGATAATAGGGAAATTCCATTAAGATTTCTATATGAAGAAAATATAATTAAGGAAAGGTCAGAGGCCTTCAGAATAGTAAAAATTAACGACACTATAAACAAAGAAATTGTCATTCCCAAACAAGTAATTAGCGCAGGAGTAATATGTAGTACTAAGTTGCGTTACGTCCAACAAAAATGGCAGATGCCTAGTTTCAGTTGTAAATGCAACGGACAAACCTGTAGATTTAACAAATGCTAGATTACGCAGATCTAATTTTAGTGACTTTTGTATGTAAAGAACGTCATCAAAAAGTTTCGGGAAATGTTTGCACTGAACATTTGAATAAGGAAGAGCAAGAAAGCTTGCTAGAAATAGTAAAAGAGTTCAGCGACATTTTTAGTGTCGAGAATGAAAGACTTCAGTGATGAAACATAGTATAAGGGCGACAGATTTCTCAAAACCAGTTTTTACAAAAACTTATAAATATCCAAAAGTTCACGACGAAGAAGTTTGTGACCAAGTAGTAAAATTAAAAAACAATGGAATTATCCGTAATAGTAGTTCTCCTTGGAGTTCGCCTTTATGGATAGTCCCTGAAAAAGCTGATGCAAGTGGAAAAAGGAAGTGGCGCGTGGTATTTGATAACCGAAAGTTAAACGATTTAACTATATCGAACAATTACACTATGCCCAATATTAATGAAATTCTATATCAGCTTGGAAAAGCAAAGTACTTCTCCACCCTGGAAAGGGGATTTCCAGAGGAAAGAAATCTCGTATTTAGGCCATATTATAACAGATAAGGGCGTTAAATCCGACCCAGGCAAGATTGAGTGCATCGTAAAAATGGAGCACCAAAGAATCCAAGAGGAATTAAATCGTTTGAAGGGATGATTGGATATTACCGGAAATTTATTAAAAATTTCAGAAATATCGCAGAACCAATAAATCGACTATTGAAAAAGGACGATCGTACAATTAAAAGAACTTATTACGAATTATCCGATATTGCAGTACCCAGATTTCAATAAAATCTTCATTATCACTACAGATGTTTCAGATCGAGGCATAGGAGCCGTGCTAAGTCAAGACCATAACGGGAAAAATCTACCAATACATTTTGCGAGTAGTACGCTGGATAAAGCCGAAGTCAATTACACAACCACAGAAAAAGAATGACTGACAAAACAGTATAGACCATATATTTATGGGACAAAACTTATAATCCAAACAGACCATAGACCTCTAACATGGTTGTTTCGTGTCAAAGATCCTGGTTTAGACTCGTGAGGTGGCGTCTGAAGTTAGAGGAATTTGAGTACGTCATCACTTACAAGAAAGGCAGAAAAAATGTAGTGGCTAATGAACTAAGTAAAAATATTAGAATAACTGAAAAAGAAAAAGAAGAAACTTAGCAGGATTTAATGAGTCTAAATGAGGAGGAAGGTTTTGAAACTAGAAACGAAAACGATCAAGAAGTAAATGATCAAAGTACATATAGGCATCGAAAGCAATGAAGCAGATATTAGTAATTACGATAAACTTCTATCGAAAAGGAAAATGATCAGGTTAGTGAATCAGGAGAAATTTCGGTAGGAATAAATGTATAATTACAGGAGAATGTAGAAATCTTAAATGACATGAATAAAAGAGACGCTATATTAAAAGAATATCATAATGGTTTGCTAGGCGGGCACACGGGACAAAAAGCTACATATGCGAAGGTAAAAAAAAATATTACTGGAAAGGAATGCAGAAGGACATCGAAAACTCTGTGAGAAATTGTCCTTTGTGTCAAACCGAAAAAGTTAACCGATCAGCGACTAGAAATCCAATGAAAATCGTCAGCTCTGCTGACAAGGCTTTAAAAACGATTATGATAAACATCATCGGTCCTCTTGAAGCAAAAGAAGAAGGATTCAAATTTGGAATAACCATCCAAGATGATCTTTCAAAATTCATCAAGTTTATACCACTAAAATCCAAAGATATGCAAACTGTTGCAAAAGTTGTTATGGAAGAATGGATTATGAATTTCGGTATGCCGAAAATAATTTTATCTGACAATGGATCGGAGTTCTGCAATAGTCTTTTTGAAGAATTTTGTAAAATTCTGGATATAAAACAAATCACCACAAGTGTAGCTTATCCACAAGCAAATGGCAGTGTTAAAAGAGCTCATTGCAGACTGTTAGAGTATTTTAAATCAACGGGACGAGAACTCAATTAATTTAAAGATTGGCACAAACATATGCCATACGCAGGGTATTGATACAATAGCCCAAGACATAACACAACCGGTTATGCTCCCTATGAACGCATATTCGGTTTTGACGTCAACAGACCCAGTAGTGTTGATTCTTATAACGAGCAATCAGTGTTCGATTATATCGATGAACTCTGTTATATAATAAACATGAAATGTGGTAGTTGACGCAGCATAGTTCATGCTTATGTTCTACTATCACCCTTTACTTATTACCAACCTTACCAAGCAATTCCACTCGTATTATACCAATCGCACATTACATTGAATTCAGATTAGTTTTAAGCTACTTTTATCTCTCTCTCTTGTCTTGACCTCCGAGCTGTAAGCATCTCAATAAAGAAAATTAAATCAAGGTAACTTCTTTTATTAATATAAAAAAACTGTAACATTGTCGACGAGGATTTTCGAAACACGTGTGGTTAATTAATTAATAAAATAAAATTAAAAATGTCCGGTCTAATCGGAAATATTGAACCGTTTGTACCTGACAGTAATTTCAAGGCATATGAAGATCGCAAACAATTTTCCATAGTAAATGACATCAAAGAAGAGGCAAAAACTCTGCTTTTTATCACCATCGTGGGAGCCGAAATATATGAAACACTGATGTCATTAACTATTCCAAAAATGCCAAGTGAAGAATCGTGTGAAGAACTCTTGAAATTGCTGCGAGATCATTTTGCTCCAAAGGAGAATAAAAGAGCAGAACGCTATAAATTCAATAAAATTTATCAAGAAGACGGTGAATCGTTAAATGAATTTATTGTGCGCATAAAATCTGCAGCTCAAACATGCCGGTTTGGAGATTTTTTAGAAGAAGTCAAAGATGACAAGTTAGCAAATTACAAATCTCTTATTCTGGATGAAGCTTTGGCGGACAGGTTCGTTGTCGGAGTAAAAAGTGACAAAATTCAAAAAATACTTCTTCGGGATGACTCGTTAACCTTTGAAAGGGTGTGTCAACTAGCATTAAATGTGAGGCTTCACATAATGCATCACGTGCCATCCAACCGATGTCACACAGTATGATATATAAGAAAAACATTTCCACAAAAAAATAGTTCAAGTGTTCGTCATAACAAAACACCACGTTCAGCGGCTACGATTTCACAAAAAAAAAGTTCCAGCAGCTTTTGTACCAGTGATAACAGCAAGCAAATTTGTTTTCGTTATGGAAGCAGTTTGCATAAAGAGTTCCAGTGTCCAGCAAAAGAATGGCAGTGTTTTGCGTGTAACAAGAGGGGTCACATAGCTATCAAGTGTCGATTCAGAGGTAATGCGAAGTGCGACGCCAATAAAATCATTCGCCTGTTGTACTCAAAATAAAAAACAGTGTTTCGCTATTTAGTTTGATTTCCTCTGATTCGGCACATTCGAATAAAAATATTACATATGCATGAACAGAATTATTACGTACATATAATCGAAATTGCGAAACAGCATGCAATTAAATCTTAAAATCTTAATTCCTTAAATTAAATTAGAAAAAATAGAAAAATAGAAAAATAAAATAAAATATCAATTAATTAAAACATCAAAACAATCAAAAAATCGAGTTTTCAATCCATAGAAGCTTTTCACCCACCCTAATCATATTCGCCACTTGGATGATAAAAGCCTTCTCATTGCACTAGCAATTCTCTCCGCCTACACTGTCACTCGTAGTGCGCTTTTTCTCTTTTTAGCTCGTTAGCTCATTCGCTTCATTGTTCAAAATTATACACACACATCATGTCCTATATTTTGTACTTTTCGTTTTCTGCTTTACTGGACTCCAACTTAATTACTCATCGTGAAAAAAAAAAAAAATTCTTTCGCCGCATTCTCGACCCAGAAAGCTTGTTGCTGCTTTTCTTTTATTGTCGCAGTTGGGTTGATCGTGCGTAATTGTCTGCTGGTTTAGCTGTTGTTGCTGATCAGTGTCACTGGAAAGATTTCGTCTAGCAGTTAATTCAATCAGGAAAATTGTTGCTACCTTTTTTCATGGTGTTGCAGTTGGGTGGATTTTATTGAAGATTTAGTCCAAGGGCTTAATGCTTAATTTTCACACTTACATAAATTAGCATATGTCATCACTGGGTATTCTAACCGTTATCCATCACTTCATTTTCGTCGATAGAACATAACTTAGTACACATCGTTAGTAAACAAGTAAGGAGGAGTTATTCACATATGTTTACGAGTAGTTGGTAGTTCATATTCGCCAGAATTATTCATCTCGAGTTGCTTCATAATGGCTCCTCAAATTCTCGAAACGTTGAAAACATCTCGTGCTGCAATGAAGAGCAGCATAACACGTATCAAAAAGTTAATCGATACAAAAAGCCTTTCGGCAACAGAATTGGAAAGCCACTTAGGGATTGTTGAGTGTTACTTCAAGCAGGGATTGACAGTTCAAACCCAAATTGAAGAACAATTTCCTTCAGACAATGGCCGTAGCGAGCTAGTCAAAGTCAAAATTTTTATCGCTCATGGGTAGCGAGAGACGAGGAGGTACATTAGAGAACACTATGGCAATCCCACAAGCTATCAATCATTTACCCTACGTCAAATTACCTCGGTTTACTGGAGAATCTTCAAAATATAAAAATTGTATAAACACATACATTCATGAAGCGTGTAGAAAGTGATCCGACGCTTTAAAAACTTGAAAAGCATAACCATTTACTTAGTTGTTTGACTGACCAAGCTCTCGGCATACCCAAAACCTTTAAAATCACAGAGGATAATTATGAAAAGGCACTTAATAGATTGTGTTTATAAAAATTGTATAAACACATACATTCATGAAGCGTGTAGAAAGTGATCCGACGCTTTAAAAACTTGAAAAGCATAACCATTTACTTAGTTGTTTGACTGACCAAGCTCTCGGCATACCCAAAACCTTTAAAATCGCAGAGGATAATTATGAAAAGGCACTTAATAGATTGAAGGAATGCTATGACAACGACTTTCTTATCTTTTTAGAATATATTTCTTAACTTTTTGAGTTTGCAAAGGTGCAAAAGCCTTCGGCTACGCAGTTGAGAAATCTCGTCGTTAACCTGTCTCCACTGTTTAATTCGCTGCAATCAATTGGTTCCGTTTCAGACATCTGGAACGCGATCATCATTCACATTGTGATTTCAATGGTTGACGTAAGCAAAATGGGATGAACAGCTCCTATAAGAATCTTCCGTCTTGGGAACAAACTTCTGAGATTTTAAATAGACGCTGCCAATACTTGGAAGCTCGTGAGAGTAAAATAAGTCAATTGGATACCAGCAAAAAATCCACGAGCAAATATATAACATCATCCTATCAGCAAATCCCACACATTTCACTAACTTTGTCCCACCAATCTTGTTCGTTTTGTAAAGATACGTCGCACACAATATCAAGTTGCTTTAAATTTGCCCGGTTGTCTGCTTCTGATCGGTTTGCACAAATAAAGAATCTCGGGTTGTGTATTAACTGTTTGCGGAAAGGTCATAACGTGGCAAGATGCTCCTCAACATTCAAATGCAAAAACTGTAAAAAACCTCATCATAAATAAGACATACTGTCGAAACTAATCCTACCACGCGAGCCTTCAACAGCAGCTGTGGTAAACTCAGCACTCGAAAAAGATTTGGGGCCCTCATCGGTATAAGTCATTTTAGCTACAGCCCTTGTTCTTGTCAAGGATTCTACGAACTGCTTTCAGTTAGGCAGAGTTTTGTTGGACTCGGGGTCGCAGATAAACTTTATAAAGTAATAATTTGCTAGAGACCTAAAACTTCGAACTCAACGAAAAAACGTAGACATATTAGGTATCGGGACATCAGAAACAAAGACAAAATCCGTAACCAAAACTACTATTAGCCCACGATACTCGGCATTCGAAATGTGCTTGGAATTTTTAGTTGCAACGTCGATTGCCTAGGTTGGATAGTATCTGAGAAATACAAAACCATTACAACTGCTCATTATGGAACCTGTTGCATTGGTCTCAGTGATGATAATATTCATCAATATGTAGATAGATTCTGGGAGCTAGAAGCAGTTACAGGGAAAAAATTGAAATGGACGGATGAACAAGAAGTATTTAACGGAAGAACATTGTTAAAACTGCCTTTCAAAAGGGACCCTCTTTCTCTTGGAGACTCATACGACATTGCGTTTCGTCGCTTCCTCTCACTAGAGTGCCTATTATCAAAAGATTCGGACCTTAAGTCTGCCTATGTTGAATTTCTTCGAGAGTATTAGACGCTAGGCCATATGTCCTTCGTAAGGAATCCAGATTTAAGCCAGCCGCATTATTACCTGCCACAACAGTGTGTGCTCCGGCCAAATAGCTCTTCAACTAAATTCAGAGTTGTATTTGATGGATCTTGTCGCACATCGTCAAGCATTTCATTAAACGATATCCTAATGATAGGTCCTACCATTCCGGAAAACTTGTTATCAATTTTACTTCGTTTTAGACTGCACAGATACGCAATAACAGCGGATATTGTTAGAATGTATCAGCAAGTTTTGGTACACCCTAAACATCGCAAATTCCAGTATAACCTCTGGAGAAAAAACGAAAGGACACCCATCCAAAAATTTCTATTAAATACGGTTACCTATGGGACCACCACCGCGCCATTTATGGCCATAAGATGCCTTCAATATCTTGGGGATAAATTTGAGTCTCACCGGAGCTGATGATCTTGAAACGCAGAAGCAGATTCAAATTGAAGTTAAATATGGTATATCCTAAAATCTGCTGGATTTGAATTGTCAAAATGACACAGTAACCATTCATCATTTTCGTCACACTCAAACACAAAGGATCTTAACATTAATGGATCAAATGTCACAAGTATACTGGGGATAAATTGGGATTCCCTCAACGACAATTTTTGTTTTTCATACAACCCTAGTCGGACGTACACTTCCTTCACCAAGCGCAATATCTTATCGCTGATTTCATCTCTTTTTGATCCTCTTGGCCTACTCTCTTCTATTACAGTCAGGGGAAAAATCATGTTACAACAGCTGTGGTTGGAAAAGATTGGCGGGGATGGAGTAATTCCACTATAAGTTGAAACAGAATGGAGACAATTCATGAAGGACTAGCACTCTATTCAAAACCTATTCATTCCCAGATTTGCGATAGTTCCCTCCAAGGCAATTGTCCAGGTACACGGATTTTGCGATGCGTCAATAAAGGGGTATGGATGTTGTATCTATATCTAAACTAGCACATCTGTTGGCTCTACTTCAGGCAAACTTTTAGTCGCAAAGTTAAGGGTGGTACCAAGCAAGCAAAAGCAGATTATTCGTCTTGAACTTTGCGCAGCACATCTCCTCGCTAAACTTTGGTCCAAGGTTCGTCCAATATTCAATGACTCAGAAGCACATTTTTGGACAGATTCATCGGAGGTATTAGATTAGATTTGCACTCATTCGACAAAACCAAGCACGTTTATGGGAAATCGAGTCGCAGAAATTCAGGAGAGTACAGTCGGTATAAATTGGAGATATGTACCCACGATAGTGTCTGACCGGATCAACATTCTTACTCGAATCTTCAGAAAAGTGGCCTTTGGACCCTATACATCTACTCTCAGCTGTACAATTAGAATTGGAGAAAAAAAAAAAAATAATAATAATAATAATAATAATAATAATAATAATAATAATAATAATAATAATAATAATAATAATAATAATAATAATAATAATAATAATAATAATAATAATAATAATAATAATAATAATAATAATAATAATAATAATAATAATAATAATAATAATAATAATAATAATAATAATAATAATAATAATAATAATAATAATAATAATAATAATAATAATAATAATAATAATAATAATAATAATAATAATAATAATAATAATAATAATAATAATAATAATAATAATAATAATAATAATAATAATAATAATAATAATAATAATAATAATAATAATAATAATAATAATAATTTTTTTTTTTTTTTTTTTTTTTTTTTTTTTTTTTTTTTTTTTTTTTTTGCGGGTCAGGGAGGGGAAATGCATTACGCATCCCTGCCAGGTCGTCACGCTTCACGACAGGGTATGTTGGACTCCTCGGATGTTTACCAACTAAAACCCCCCACCCTTCAGCCATGGGAATCAACCACACCGGGACTACTTTCGTATTACTTCGGTGTGGCTCCCTTCTCTTGGGCTATATGTGCCACTCTTAGCTTGCGTTTTCCCCGTCGGGCCCGCTTATATGTTCGTCGGGCCCGCTTATATGTTTTTGTTCAGCCGCTTCCATCCTGGTAAGCGTCCAGGTCTATTTTCTTCTTTCGGAGAGTGCGTTCAGCAAAATTCGCAATACGATTCCAGCTCTCTTCACTTTTCAGCATGATCTCCGTAACAGTTTGGGCTGTTAGTGGGCCGCAATTTATTTCAATGCTGATCCTTTCTTCCCTCCATTTATAGCAGTTGAAAAAGGTATGCTCAGCATCATCAACATCTGAATCGCCATATATGCAGCTTGGGCCGCTGCATTTCTCCATTTGATGCAAGTATTTTCGGAAATAACCATGTCCGGAAAGTAGTTGTGTGAGGTAATAATTTACGTCTCCGAAACTCCTATTCACCCAGCTTGCTAAATTTGGGATGAGTTTCGCTGTCCATCGGCCATGCCTTTCATTTTGCCACTTCTGCTGCCACTGTTCAATGCTCTGTGCTCTTAATTCTCCTACTGTCAGTCGACTTTCGTTGCTGAGTTTTTGTTCCCATCTCTTCTTGCGTTCTGCAGCTAGTAAGCCAATAGGGATCGTGCTACTAATGACAAGTACGGCCGCCTCTGAAACCGTTCTATAGGCTGACGCTGCCCTCAAGGCTGCTGTTCTTTGCGCTGAGCCTAAAGCCTTCCTGCGGTACTCTGCTTTCAACGAATCAGCCCACACTTCACTTCCGTAGAGCAGAACTGATTGCACCGTTGCCAAAAGTAATTTTCGCTTACTTGCAGTCGGGCCACCTGTGTTTGCCATTAGCCGTGATAAGGCTACCGTGACTTGGCCTGCTTTTTTTATTGCATAGTTTATCTGAGCCCAATAGGATAATTTGGAGTCCAGATGGATACCCAGATATTTTACTGTTTTGCTTGATTGAAGCATACCACCAACTGTATATATCGGTATTTCGATTGGTATTTGTTTTTTTGTGAGGATAAGGAGCTCGGTTTTTTCCGTGGCAAGGCTTAGACCGTGATCAAGCATCCATGCCTGCGTCCTGATCATCACCTGATTTAGCTTTCGCTGAGCTTCTTCTGTGTTCCTTGCGGTTATCACTGCGGCGATGTCATCTGCGTATCCAACAAGGTACGAGTCATCTGGCATGTCAATGCAGAGTATTTCATCGTACATGACATTCCATAGGTCCGGTCCAAGTATAGAGCCCTGCGCTGCCCCCGCTGTGATCTGCTTTCGTACTTTCCCGTTTTCTGTCTCGTAAACTAGAATTCGATTTTCGAGATAGCTGCGGATCATTTTCATTAAGTATTGTGGGACCTGGAAACGACCTTCCAATGCGTTAATTATATCGGTCCATCTCGCACTATTGAAAGCATTTTTTACATCTAGGGTTGCCAAAAGGACGATGCGTCTGGAGTAATGGTTTCCACTCTGCGCTATCTCTACACTTTTGAGCACATCCGCAATAGCATCTACTGTAGACCTGCCTTGTCGAAAGCCATGTTGCTTATCTGAAAGTCCGCCAGATTCAGTTACTGCTTGTAATAAGCGCGGCTTAATGAGCTTTTCGAGGAGTTTACCTGCTGTGTCTAACATGCAGAGTGGACGGTACGAGGATGCCGACTCGGGATCGCCTTTGCCCTTTCCAATTAATACCAAGTGCTGTATTTTCCAAACTTCTGGGAAAATGCCTTCCCTTAGACACTCGTTATACATTTCGAGTATCATTTGTGGTCGTTCAATTGCAATTATTTTAAGCACCTCCGCTGGGATTCCATCTGGGCCAGGAGCCTTTTGATTTCTTAGAGTTTTTGCCGCGGCTTTTAATTCACTTTCCGTGAACAGTGTCATCAGTTCATTTCTCTGCGTTGTCGTTACGATTTCCGTTCTCAGTTCATGGGTTGGGAAGAGTGTGTTTACCACGTTTTCCAAACTTTGAGCTGGGAGGTCCACTGATGGTGATACCCCGCCAAGCTTTTTCATGACGAGCTTGTAGCCTAGGCCCCATGGATCGCGATTGATGTCAGTACGGAGCTCTTCCCATTTCTGTTTTTTGCTTGTTGCAATGGCCATTTTAAGATTTTTCCTAGAAGTTCTATATCCTTGTGCGAGTTCAATGGCTGGGCCGATTCGCCTTGCTCTAGTATACAATCTCCGCTGGTAGAGACAAAGTCGTCGGAGTTCCCCTATTTCTTCAGACCACCAGTAAGCCTCCTTTTTCCGAGATCTGCCTCCGATTCTTGGCATCGATGCTTCGCAGGCTCGTGTAATGCTCGCCATCGTGCGGTCTACTTTACTTCGAGCGTCAGCTGTTTGTTGTTGGAGTGGGAATGCATAATCTAGCTCCGCTAACAACTCGGGTGTTTTAAGCTTCGAGACATTCCACTTTCGCGTTCCCTTTCTGATGTGAGAACTATTGGTAGATGTATCAGCTGCGATGCGATATGTGAGGTATTGGTGGTCACTCCCCGTGTAATCCTCCAGCACCTTCCATTCTTTTAGGCTATTAATCAAAGACTCTGATGTGAGCGTAATGTCTGGGATTGTGCCTTCGCATCCCGCTCTTCTATAGGTAGCCGATGTACCTTGGTTTGCGATCACCAAACCCAGCCTTGCAGCCATATCTAGAATTCTTCTACCTCTCGAATTTGTAGTGCCCATACCCCACTCTGATGCTTTTGCGTTAAAATCACCTGCAATAATAAGTTTTCCTCCTATCGCTCTGGCAGCGTCCTCGATACAGTCTAGTTTGGCTTGGAAAGTATCTATGGGGTCGCTTGGAGTTAGGTAACAGCTGATTATAGTGTAGTTCCTGCTAGTTGCCCATACAAAGCCGTCGCCTGAGCCGTGCCTTATCGTATGAAATTTTTCGCTGTTTGTTAGCCATATCGCCGCTGTTTTTGTTGTATCTTCGAACCAAAGGTCATTTGCTAACTTGCTGTGTTGTTCGCTGATGATTGCACACTCGGTGTTATGCTCAAGCATAATCTGCGGTAGCAGTGCACTGGCGGTTATACTTCTATGCAGGTTTGCTTGAAGTAGCTTTATCATTGTTTCCCGCTGAGTCTTTTGTAGGCAGTGCAACGGTTCGAGCCAGGTACATGGTCGGTTGAGTCGCAGTGCTCTTCAACGCAGATGCAACACTTCGGGGTGTTGTTGCATTCTTTCATCTTGTGGCCAGCGGTTCCACATCGTATACATAAACCCTGTCCGCTTCTGTCGGGGCCTTTACATAGCGTTTGTGTATGTCCCACACCAAAGCATCTGAAGCAGCGTTTAATGTCATTTGCTTGTCTGACTCTGCATCGTGTCCAGCCAATTTTTATGTGCTGAGATCGGAGTATGACATTTGCTATGTCATCTGCCATTGTCACAAATGCTCGGCACTGTTCTCTGCTATTCTTATTTGAGACTCTCACCGTGATATCTGGATCGTCTTTTTGAATCGCTTCTCTAATCGCCAAGGCTATCTCTTCTGGTTCTACAAGGGAGTCCATATCCCTAATTTCGATGGTAGTCTTTGGTTTTAGCTCCGTCACTCTCGCAGATTGTTTTAGGGATTTTTTAATTGCTTCGCAGAATAATAATAATAATAATAATAATAATAATAATAATAATAATAATAATAATAATAATAATAATAATAATAATAATAATAATAATAATAATAATAATAATAATAATAATAATAATAATAATAATAATAATAATAATAATAATAATAATAATAATAATAATAATAATAATAATAATAATAATAATAATAATAATAATAATAATAATAATAATAATAATAATAATAATAATAATAATAATAATAATAATAATAATAATAATAATAATAATAATAATAATAATAATAATAATAATAATAATAATAATAATAATAATAATAATAATAATAATAATAATAATAATAATAATAATAATAATAATAATAATAATAATAATAATAATAATAATAATAATAATAATAATAATAATAATAATAATAATAATAATAATAATAATAATAATAATAATAATAATAATAATAATAATAATAATAATAATAATAATAATAATAATAATAATAATAATAATAATAATAATAATAATAATAATAATAATAATAATAATAATAATAATAATAATAATAATAATAATAATAATAATAATAATAATAATAATAATAATAATAATAATAATAATAATAATAATAATAATAATAATAATAATAATAATAATAATAATAATAATAATAATAATAATAATAATAATAATAATAATAATAATAATAATAATAATAATAATAATAATAATAATAATAATAATAATAATAATAATAATAATAATAATAATAATAATAATAATAATAATAATAATAATAATAATAATAATAATAATAATAATAATAATAATAATAATAATAATAATAATAATAATAATAATAATAATAATAATAATAATAATAATAATAATAATAATAATAATAATAATAATAATAATAATAATAATAATAATAATAATAATAATAATAATAATAATAATAATAATAATAATAATAATAATAATAATAATAATAATAATAATAATAATAATAATAATAATAATAATAATAATAATAATAATAATAATAATAATAATAATAATAATAATAATAATAATAATAATAATAATAATAATAATAATAATAATAATAATAATAATAATAATAATAATAATAATAATAATAATAATAATAATAATAATAATAATAATAATAATAATAATAATAATAATAATAATAATAATAATAATAATAATAATAATAATAATAATAATAATAATAATAATAATAATAATAATAATAATAATAATAATAATAATAATAATAATAATAATAATAATAATAATAATAATAATAATAATAATAATAATAATAATAATAATAATAATAATAATAATAATAATAATAATAATAATAATAATAATAATAATAATAATAATAATAACAATAATAATAATAATAGCAATAACCCTCGAATAGAGGAACGCTCGGTTGATATATCGTGTAGGTGGGACATAAAGTACCATTCTCTTATCACACAACAACCAAAAATTCTTCATCCTAAATTGGGCGTCTGTTCTTCATGTTAAAAGCAGCCATAAAAATTTGACCTGCCAGGAGGTATAAAATGGAACAAGCGAAATGGAAAGCAGAGACCAAACAAATAACCCCACCGCGTCGGGATCGCATCATGCTTTTGGCTTCGCACCAGGGTCAAGTGTGATAGTATGTGAACCACAGAACAATAACAATAGCAACAACAATCAGTCTATAGATGAAAAGCATATACATACCGATGCAGCTCTCACAGCAGGTGGCAGACCACGACTGCGCAGAAAATGGACAAAATTAACGAAAACCTTCTACGCGCATACTACACTACAAACAACGAGGAAAGAAACCTCACAAGATATCGAACACAACTTCGCACAGATTTCATAGCACAACATTCCGACTACGATTTATCAGAACAACGCCTGTAGGACCGAATTCATACGATCCACAGAAATAATCTTATCCCAGAGATTAGGCGTAATGCTATTAGAGAATCTATAGTAGTTCAACCAACAAATCATCCTACAGCTCAGGACTGCCGCACAATATCAAGTGCCGATAATGGTGCGGAAGCAAATTACGCGAACCGAGAAAGCGAACATGTGATACACCAAACAGAAATAGTGGTTAACCAATTCAGTGATATCGACAACAATTTGAGATTTATACTAACATCAATCCTCATATGAAACCTACAATACCAAAGACAAATTCTAACCAGAAGCTCAGCTTAGTTATAAAATATGTAGATAATAGAATTATTGCCAGAATAGTTCCTCAAATTGATAATTTAGAAGATTTACACACGCTTTTATATTCAGCAGCTGTGCAATCGCAATAAAAGTGGCATATAAAATTAAACATATGTGCAATAATAAAATAATTAGAGAACCCATTAAAAATAAAACGATTCAAAGAACTTAAAATGATAAACCTAAGAGTGACTTAGAAAGAATGAATAATTTTATAACAGGCAATAAAAGCAGCCGACTTAAAAATAAAATACAAAAAATATGCACAAAACACAATAGACACTCAAGATCCGAAGTTAAAAACTCAAACGCAATATTAACAGGAGAAATTACTAAACAAAAACTGAACGTGCAAATAGTAAGACAAAGAAAATACGAATTATCCAATAAAAGCCCTGAACATAACGAAAAGTTTAATACAAGCGAGAAAAGCTTCTACAGAGGATAACACCATCGAATACCGAAAAAATACTTACCCTAAGAAAGAAGATACCGGAAAGTACTGGTCGTCTACATGGTCCAATCAAGTGAGCCACAACATTGAAGCAATATGGATCAATGAAGAAACAAACAGATACCAGCAACTTGAGGAAATGTCAACAAACTATTTTACATGAAAACAAGTTAGAAAAGTCATATCGAAGAAACACAACTGTAAATCACCGGGGCCAAATAAAGTGCAAAACTTTTGGTTCAAAACACTCCTTGCAATGCACCAGAAACTAACAGATCTCCTAAAAAATTGCATCCAAGACCCAAGGAAGTTTACAATAATTTACTAATGGTATTATATTTCTTCTTCCGAAAGACAAGGTGTTCAACGGAAGTCCCTTAAACGGGCGGCCGATTATCTGCCTGCCTACTATTTATAAGATTATGACAGTTTGCCTCAACCTCCTAATAAACAATCATTCAACACAGAATAACATCATTTGTGAAGAGCAAATGCTAAAGGCTATAACGAACAACTAACCATCAATCAACCCAGTAAGTAATTTAAATGCATGCTATATAGATTACTGAAGGGTATTTGACAGTGTATCACATAATTGGCTGATAGAGGTCCTGAAGATCTATAAGACAAACCCAAAGCTAATTGAATTCTTAACCTACAATATGAGACACTGGCGAACCAGTATTCAAATATCTACGGATACAGGGATGGTAAAAACCTGAGATATCAACGTAAGATGTGGAATCTTTCAAGGTGACTGTCTATCTGGTCTTTGGTTCTGCGTTACCCTCAATCCACTTAGTAATCTCCTGAAAAACAGCAAATATGGATACAAAATAAAGGGCAGGACTAACCCAGAAGTACTGAGTCACCTTTTGTACATGGATGTCCTTAGACTATTCAATACAAATCGTATCGATGTTTAGTAAGGACGTCACCATGAAATTCAGCGTAGAAAAGTGCAGAAGAATAAGCATTAATAAAGGAAAAATATCAAAAAGTGAAGGCCAAAATAAAGACATTCAAAGCATTGAACAAATGGAAGAAAAAGATGTGTGTAATTACCTAGGCATGGCCTGAAATAATCGGATCGGCAAGAAAACAGTCCGAAACAATTTAAGGACGGAGTTTAAATCACGTATACACGAAATAGCTAAAGCTAATGGTAAAAACTTAATCAAACCATAAATAACATATGCAGTACCTGTTCTTTTGTACAGCTTCGGCATTTTCAAATCGACAGTAACTGAAATCCAATACTGACGAAAAATACTGTGCATCATAAGGATACACGAATCTAGCCCAAACAGAGTACACATACGAAGACATAACAACGTCGTAAAGATTCTCCATAAAAATCTTCTCAGTAAACATAAAGTTGAAGCGGATGAACTACCCTACTACAGATACGTACAATCCACAACCAGTTGTGGAAAATGAATACGTGAAAATCTTCTACGATCGAAGAATATACTCAGACTACACGAGACCCCATAGTCGCCCTGAATTCACGATCCTTGAGAAAAAACAATGTAAAGGCCACTTCACTGATATTGCAGTTCCGGCTACTAGAAATATGAACCGGACATACAAAATTAGCAGATATACAGAACTAGCAGTTGAAACTAAACGAAACTGGAGCCTTACGGAAACCAAGATCATCCCAATAATAATAAGGGCTGAAGGTGAGATTGACAAACATCTCTGTACAAATACGAACATCTTTGGACTCCGGTAAAAGCTCATCGACACCAGGCAGAAGTCAGTTATCGTCGATACCTGTCATATTACCAGAAATTTTATGAACTAAACGTATAATATATTGTATATTTAAAGTGCAACACTTGTTTTAGGCTAAGCCTTACGAAATGTATTTTTTGTACCAATTAAAAGGAAATTTAAAAATAAAAATAATAATAATAATAACCCCCGGCGGGTTTTATATCCCTAGGGGGCGCGTCCCCAAGGTGGCGGATAGGGGAGTACTCGATAGATATATCGAGTAGGTGGGAAATAAAATTCCACCCGCGGATCAAACGACATCATCAAACAATCCTACATACTACGCTGGTAGCCAGACAGTATGTAGGTGGGCGTCTGTACTTGAGGTTAGAAGCGGCCTTTACTTTATACCTGTTAGTGGGTCAAAAATGCGAAATTAAAACTGATGAAATGGAAAACATTGGCATACAAAATCGATTTGGGATATACACTCAAGTGTCGATAGAGGCCGCGGCTATCGGCGCAGGCTCGGCTCCGCAAGGGGATGGGTCGTCAGTGACACAACAACGTAACAACAATAGTACCATTACCCAGCCATCAAGTGAACAGCTTACGCAGTCTGATGTAATTTTGGTGGGGGCTGATGCCCCCATTTATTGGCTTAATACAAGCTTAATCTAACTTAAAAACTAACAGAAAGACTTAAGAGCTAGTGACCAAGGAAGTGATGGAGGAGATCTTGTTTAAGACGAGGAGTGCTCCGATGGAAACCAAAAAGGGAGAGGTTCGAGTTGACCTTTCGGAGCATTCGGGACATAGGTTCGTTGGAGTCATAAGAGGTGCGGTGGACCGGTAGATAGAAGAGACGAGGACAACGTAGATTGCGGGGGTTTATATTGAAGGAAATTGAGTTCAAAATGGATACACAGTCGATGGAACCTGAGAGAAGACGATGAATGAAAAGAACGTCAGCAATATTCCTACGTTCTTCTAACGAATTCATATTTAGAAGTTTGAGGCGGTCTTGATAGGGAGGTAAGATTAAAGGGGCGTTCCATGGCAGGCCACGGAGGGCAAATCGGAGGAATCGACGTTGAATACCCTCGATTCGGGAAACATGAACCCGGTGAAAGGGGGACCAAGCTTGACTGGCATACTCAAGCAGGGGGCGAACAAAGGTAATATAGAGAGATCTGGTTACACACGGGTTGGAAAATTCCTTGGACCACCGTTTAATAAAGCCAAGTGATGAGTTGGCTTTGAGGATTATCTTATCGATATGCGAACGGAAATTAAGCTCACTGTCGAATAATATGCCAAGGTCTTGAAAAGACTGAACCAGGGGAGTTGGTTGACCATGGAGAAAATAAAGTCGGGGAGGAGACGGGTTGCATTTACGTGAGAAGGTTATAAATTGACATTTGGCTATATTAAGTTCTAGGCAGTTTTTGAGGCACCAGATTGCAAACCGATCAAGGTCTTCTTGAAGAAGGGCAGAGTCCTGGGGAGAGGAAATAGATTTAAAAAATTTTGTGTCGTCAGCGTAAAGGGAGAGGGAGGAGTGCTTAATGACACTCGCAACATCGTTGATAGTAAGAATGAAGAGAAGAGGGCCAAGATGACTGCCTTGTGGAACTCCAGATGAGGCCAGGAATGGAACAGAAAGGGCGGATCTAAACCGAACACTATAATATCGGTTTACCAGGTAAGAAGGAATCCATTTTAAAAAGAGCGGCTCAAAGCCGAGAGCAGACAATTTGAAAAGGATCAATTTATGAGATATCTTATCAAATGCTTTAGTGAAATCTGTTGCGATAACATCGATTTCTTTGCCATTTTCTAAGGCTGAGAGTGCAAAAGACACGAATTCCACTAGATTTGTGGTAGTTGATCTACCTTTTAGAAAACCATGTTGTCGGGGTGAAATAAAAGGCTTGCATTTGAAGCTTAACGCTTCGTATAAAATGCTTTCAAAGAATTTGGGTATATGAGAGAGTTTAGCAATGGGACGATAATTGGTAACTTCATGCTTAGATCCCTTTTTGTGTATTGGGATTATAAAAGAGGTCTTCCAAATTTGGGGAAATTCACCCTGTGTAAGCGATAGACGAAAAAGGTAGGAAAGGGGTAGAGACAGGTTGGAAGAGCATTTCTAAAGAAACATGGCGGGGAGTCCGTCTGGGCCAGGTACAAATTCATCCTTAAGATTTTGTAACTTTACTTCAATAACTGCAGGATCGAAATTTTGAGTGAGAAAGGGACCAATAGAGAAATTTGGTAGATCATTGAAGTAAGAGGGATCTGGTACGAAGGAGTTGTTGGCAAATGATTGCTTGAAAAACGTAGCAAAAAAGTTGGCGATGGTAGGAGGATCACATGAAGTTTTGGTTTCGAAAGCTATGGAGGAAGGATAACCATCAGTCTTACTTTTGCAATTGACAAATTGAAAAAAGGACTTGGGGTCATTTATGAGATTGGTTTGCGCACTATTCAGGTAGCGCTGATAGAGAGAGTTATAGAGTTCAATGAAATGAAGATATGTACCTAGATAATTTGAATAGTCGGAAGAAGAGTGGGTGCGAAGGAATACCGCCCATAACTTGTTTCTTTTGTTTCGAGCGAAGTCTACGATTATACCAAGGAGGGGATGTATAAGAAGTTTTATGGCGGGAGTAAGGCACATAAAGGGAGATGGATTTGAATATTTCTCTGTAAAAAATGGAGAGGGCATCAACCAGAGATAGATTGGTAAACTCAAAAGTAGCACTGCTTAGATAGGTATTAATTTTACGGAAATTAGCTTTGTGAAAATTGTAAGAAAATAGAACTGCTTGGGGAGGCGACTGAAGGGGAGAGTTGTGGAAAAATGAGAGAAGAAGTGGAGGATGAAAGTTATCAATAGTTGAAAGAGATAGGGGACAACATGATACTGAGGCGTTGATGGGATCAGTTGTGAAGATAAGGTCTAATTGCCTTTCCATATAGTTTGAAACGCCACTGACTTGGCATAGACTAGAGTCTGTTAGCCGATCTAAGAATAGGCATTCCTTAGTAGAAATGGGATTGGAAGCGATGAAAAAAGAAAGGTCTTCAGATGGAGTCCACTTCAGCTGAGGCAGATTAAAATCGCCGAAGATAATGATATCATCAAGCGATTCTGACAAGTCGATCAAATTGTCAATTGCTGCAATAGCAAGTTGGTAGGATTCGATAGGTTGCGCCGGAAGAATGTAACAACACATAACGTACAAGCATCTACGAGTGAGGGTTATTTTAACCGACACAAAGTCAAGCTTAGGAGAGGATGATGTTGCAACGAGAGAGGAGTCCAAGCTGTTGTGAATAGCCAGTAGGACACCTCGACAAGGGGATTCAATCAAGGGGGGTGCGCGATCATCATCCCGAAAAACATTAAAAGAAGGAGGGAATAACTCCTGGTTTTTTATGTTGGGGATAAGATTAGTTTCGGTCAGAGCATAGATATCAAATGGGAGAGCATGAGATTGGCGGAAAACAGCGTGGGTTTTAGAACGGAGTCCTCTTACGTTCTGGTAATAGAAGGTGAGAGGGAGGTTTTTGCATGACTTTTTAGGGACGAAAAATTTTGTCATGGTCAAGGCGACTGCGTTGGAGGTGTGAGACTCTTTTAGAGTGTACATAGTGGCGAAGAGCTGCAAGATCGTCTGCAACTTTTTGGGGGGGCGTATTGAAAATCTCGTGATACTTTATATAAAGTTTCCTGAGACTGGTAACGTCTGTAGGGAGGCCTTCCTGCTGGATAGAAACCATGACGCTTGTTTTTGTTTTACCCTCGTAGCACACCGAGTCGGATTTATCGTGCAGATAGGCGAGATATAGACGTATATTCTCATATATCTTTTTGTCTCTAAGCCTAGAGAGCGCACAGCGACATTCGGTGGTATCGCTAATTTGCTGCGTTAATTTAACAGTGGGTGGCGAAAGGTGGTCAATAGAAGAGGGAGTGGTTAATGAGTTTGGTGTCGCAACGGCTGGTTTTCCTGAAATAGGGTTTAAAATGTGAGAACTGATGAAACTGGAATACTTAGCTCCAGTTCTGAGGTCGAAATTAGGGATAGGCGTGTGTGTTAGGGGTTGAATGGTGGGAGTTTGAGTGTCAGGAGTTTGAGTTGTAGGGGTTAAGTCGAAAGAGACACGTTGACGTTGGGGCTTGACTTGTGGTGGAATAGGGGGAGTTGGAGTTTGGGTGGGCGGCTTAAAATTAGGAAAAATTGTTGTTTTAAAACTCCAATTGGAGCTGGGTTTGTTGTGGGAAGAGGAGGTGGGTTTTGGCAAATTAGATTTATTTACTAACTTATTTGTTGGTTTATGTATAACGGACTGCTTGGCTTTATCCTGCTTCGTGGGCGTATTTTCCAACCATTTGCAGACACGCATCTTTCCAAGATTGAAATTGTTGCTGGCAGGATTATGGAATAACCATTCGTACTTGGTTGGAAGATTGAGCTTGAAGCTGCGCTTGCTTCTGTGGTGAGATGTAGGAAGCAAATTGCAGTGACTAATGGTAATTCCACATTTCTTTTCGAAGAAATTTGAGATCCAATCAACATCAGCGTTAGCGGGGGCGCCTTTGATAAGAAGCGTAGTGACCAATTGATTCTTCGAAGCAAGCTTATCAAGTCTACGTTGCCATTTGGAAGGTGTCCAAGTTGAATTAAAATGACTGGTAAGCTTCCGTGGGGCAGCGATTGGAGGAGCTGACATAGAAATATTTTCTGCTGTTGAGTTGGAAGAAACTTCGCAGGAATCAGTGGGTTGAACCGTCCGCAGATGACTTATATGTGGGGGTGAGCGTGAATCCACTTCAGGTTCCATTAATTCAGCCATGAGTGATGTATTGTAGGGAACATTCTGGTGAGGCTGCGGCAAGTTTTGTGTATCAATGATTTTGCTGTTTATTGCTGCGATGTGATGTTCAATATCGCATACGAGGGATCGAGTCGCAGTAAGTTCGTCGCCGACATCGTTCACTTTATCGAAGATAACTTCGAGCATGGGATCACAGTGTTTGGGAGAGAGTTGTTTGTGTGACGAGGACTGAAAATGAATGTCTATGTCGTCACGCAGGGAGTTTATCATCTCGCAGGTTTTTTGGTTGGAGATAACCTGCGCAGAACACATAGCTTTAATGTCAATCAACACTTTATCGAGGTGACTTAAGGGAGTTTCTTCATTCCTGGATCTCCCGGAATCTAACTCGATAACTCGATAAGACCAGCAATTTGTTTGTCCATGTGCTTTACTTTTGATTTTATTACATCGGCTGAGTTCTGCCCTGAGTTACGTAACTTTTCAACACTTTTAACACTGTTTTCTATTACCGAAATTTTATCCGTAATCTTTTTGGCGAGTGCGTCCTGGTAGGAGTCATTTGAATCACTTAGGCATTTTATTGCCAAAAGCACGTGTGAAAGTGAGATACTCTTACACTCATCACAGAAGAAAAGTAGGTTATCGGAAAATTCTTTAATAAATACCGTGTTTCTTTTATTTAACCCGACACAAACGGCATGAAAGGCATTCCCACAAATGCCCTTGCAAGCTACCCAGTCAGCATTGCTGTCATCGATTACACAATTGGCAATTCCGCAAGACATATTCAAATTGGTTGTGTAGGTCAGTGAGGGTATAGATATAGGTCGAGTTATTTTTTTTTTTATTTATTTTTTTTTTTTGTAGATAGGGGCTTTTATTTGCACTGAAATCTGCCAGTAGACAAAAAAAATAATGAATTCGAGCACTGGGTGAGATTTATAACTGAAAATTGAACAGGTGAATAGGGAGAACAAGAAAAACACGTCTAACTGGTTTGAGTCGCAATGAACAATGTAGCTCTCACTCTGGCTGAAAGAATTAGACAGCCAGCGCCGAGAATTGACGAGAATAATAAATGAAGATCTCATGCGCACATATTATACTGTCACCCAGCTACCCACCATCTTCGTAGCACAGTACGCGGATTTTAATGTATCAACGCAACGATTGTCCGATCAAGTAAGGGAAAAATATAGAAATAATCGTGTAACAGAAAGTAAAGAAACGCTATGAAAGAATCTACGCCGACAAGACCAAGCGAATATAATCATAACATCGGGACTGAAGAAAATAACAACATTCTTACTGAAACACCACGTACTGGAGATCTCAACCAACAAAACGAGCAAGAGGATGTATTAATAACTCAAAATAAAAATACGAGGGTTGTCTGAAAAGTTTCCGACCGCAAGGTAAAGAAAGCAGCACTCGTCAATAAAAGCAAGTGAATGCTAGTTATGCATCTTTTGACAGTTACTTACCGAAGTTTCAATCATTTCGGACGCGTAGTTTTTAGTTGACAGTCGTTTGAGTGAGTGAGCAATATGCCTACGCAAATCAAAAATGAGTTGGACTCTGTGTATGGCGCCTCTGCACCATCATTTACCACAGTGAAATTTTGGGCAGCTGAATTTAAACATGGCGTTAAGAGCTTTAGAGATAATGAACGTTTGGGACGTTCAAAAACTGCAACCATGACGATAACGTTGCTAAAGTTCACCAAATGGTGGTAGAGGACTGCCGAATTAAAGCGAGAGAGATAGTAGAGGTTCTGAAAATATCCAAAGAACGCATGAGAAAGCCGTCCGCGCGTAGTTCGAATGAACATTTCCAACACTCTGTTGGCGTTTGAAACGTTTATACACCATTATACGCCCGAAACAAAAACTCAGTCGAAACGGTGGACTGCAAAGGGCGCGCCGGCTCCAAAAAAAGTAATAACTCTTTTTTCGGCTGGGAAAGTGATGGCGACCGTTTTTTGGTATAGTAAAGGAGTTATCTTAATTGATTATCTTCAAAAAGGAAAAACCATTACAGGAGCATACTACGCACCATTACTTGCCAAGCTGAAGGCAGAAATTGCGGAAAAACTGCCACATTTGCATAAAAAGAAAATCCTGTTTCACCAAGACAACGCGCCGTCTCACACCTCAGTGGTTGTCATGGCGAAAATACATGAATTACGGTTTGTACTGCTTGACCATCCGCCTTATTTACTAGATCTAGCCCCAAGTGACTTCTTTTTGTTCCCTCATCTAAAAACTGCGCTCGGAGGACAGGATTTTCGTCAAATGAGAAGGCAATCACCTTCGTGAGCAATTATTTTGCAGAACAAAATGCCAAGTACTCTCTGGACGGGTTAAAGAAATGGGAGCATCGCTGGGAGAAATGTGTAGAGTTACAAGGAGACTATGTAGAAAAATAAAACAAAATTTTGAGAAAAAATGTCTTGTATCATTGTTCGGTCAGACAACCCTCGCAGTGATGTTAATCATATTTTTGAGCAACATTTCCATGTTTATAAGGACATCAACCCTAGAATAAGGCTTTCAATGCCTAAAATCAATTCCATTCGAAAGCTAAGTATGGTCATCAAATTCGTCAACGAGAAAATAATTTCAAGACGAAATTCCCAAGTTACCACCCTGAAGGAGTTGCATACACTCATATACAGATCAGCTACTACTATTTCAATAAAAATGGGTTGCAAAATTGAATAGATGAAAAGACAAATCAAGGAACCAAATCAAAACAGAACCTTAAAAAGGATTGAAATAAAAATGCAAAACCTAAGAGAAGACGACTCAAGAACAAAATGCGGAACATTTTTAAAATCCACAATAAACATTCTCGTTATGAACTAAATAATTCTAATACCATCTTGACCAGGGGCACAATTAAACAAAAATTGTCTGTGCAAACAACAAAACAGCGTAAATAAAACTGCCAAATCAAAGGCATAAAAACAACAAAACCTTCAAAACTAACGAAAAGAGCTTTTATCGAAGCCTTAGAGTGAAAACTGGCAGTGGCGAAGATACCTTACTTAATAAGAAAGATACTGAGAATTACTGGTCATCAATATGGTCCAGTCAAGCAAACCACAACACATACGCACAGTGGATCAACGAAGAAAGACAGAGATAGCAGAACCTCGAAGAAATGTCACAGGACTGTCTATCACCCGCCCAAGTCAAAGAGGTCATTGCTAAGACTCGTAATTGGAAATCATCAGGTCAGGATAAGATACAGAATTTCTGGTTTAAGCGACTAACCGCCACACACGAAAAACTTGCAGAACTGCTTAACGAGTGTATACAAGACCCAAACAAGTTTCCATCGAAGTTTCGCAATGGCATAACTTACCTGTTACTGAAGGGCAGTGGATTTAATTCTAGTCCCGCAACCTGCTTACCGACGATCTATAAGATTATGACTGCTTCGCTAAACCTACTTATATACAATCATCTAACGCAAAACAAAATATTCGCGGAACAGAAAGGGTGCGGTAAATACGCTAAAGGATGTAAAGAACAGCTGAGTATATATCAAGTAATACTAGAACAAACACTTAAGCAATCCAGAAACTTAAATGCGTGTTATATAGATTATCAAAAAGCATTCGACAGTGTTCCACATAGCTGGTTAATTGAAGTGATGAAAATATACACAATAAACCAAACAATAATTGACTTCTCCTGAAAGACAACGCACTGGCGAACTAGCATTGAAATATTTTCAAGCACAGCACCAATTAAAATAGAGGAGATAATGCTTAAAAATGGGATTTTCCAAGGCGATTGCCTTTCGGCACCTTGGTTCTAAATTGCTCTTAATCCGCTTAGCAATCTCATAAAAACCACCAACAAACAACACCTTCAGCAACTCATAGAAATAGTCTCCTTATTCAGTAATGATATCAATATGAAATTTGGGTTAGATAAGTGCAGGACAATATACATCACCAGAGGAAAAATAGCTACAAGTCAAGACCTTAGTACATCTAATATTAAGGAAATGGAGGATCATGAGGTATACAAATACCTAGGCTTGATGCAAAACAGACGCATTGAGAAGGAAATAATCAAAAACACCTTGACTAGGAAGTTCAAATTCCGTATCCACAAAATCGCTAAAGCGAACTTCATCGGCAAACATCTAATAAAGGCAGTGAATATGTTCGCGATCCCAATACTCACCTACAGCTTCGGAATTACCAAATGGACAGCAGCTGAATTGTAAGTATTGAAGAGAAAGATTAGAACAATGCATACATGTTATAAATTTTACCATCCCAAATCATGCTGTGACAGAATGGTTACGACGAGAAAAGAAGGCGTGAGAGGTTTAATAGATCTTCACGTATTGCATGACAACCAGATATAATCACTCTGTCACTATTTTCACTTTAAGGCCGAAAGATCACGTCTTACAAGGGCAATAGTGGAAGCAGACAGACACCTTTAAATCTGGACGGACATTTTAAAAGACATGCAGAGGATAAAGTTATTAGAGAGCGAAACTGGGCAATCAAGGCTATACATGGTCAATACCACAGAGATATTAATTGCTGCAAAGTTGATAAACTCATGTCAAAAAGATGGCTATTAAATGGTGACATGTATGCTGTAACCGAAGCATTTATGATTGCTATTCAAAATCGTGTTGTTCCTACTAACAACTATAGGAAACATATAATGAAAGATTCAACAGTTGGAGAGGATACTTGCTGAAGATACAGGAACCAGCCAGAAACTATAGACCGCACCGGGGTGCACAACACTCGCGCAAACAGAGTATACTCGAAGACATAATAATGTAGCAAAAATTCTACATAAAAAGCTTCTCGAGAAACATAAAATTCCACCAGACAGAGCACCCTACTATGTATACCGATAAACCCCCACCTAAGATCTACTACAATCATACCATCCACTCGTAACACACTAGTCTTCATAATCGCCCAGACATCACAGTTATTGACAAAGAAGATCACAAGGGCGTTTTCATTGATGTCGCGATGCCAGCTGCGAGAAACATAAGTCGAACATACATCGAGAAATGTAACAGATACTCGGAACTTGCTATGAAAATTAAGCGGAACTGGAACCGGAAAGAAGTAAAGATAGTCGCAATAATTTTCAGTGCTGAAGGGATAGTACATAACAACTTGCAAAAAGATATAAAACTTCTAGGACTGAGAACAAGCACAATTGACGCCATGCCATGACGCCATGACCCGGAACTTTATGAACATCTTTTAAATTCATTATCTGAAGCATTATGCTAAACTTACTATAAGTGATATACATATTTTGTATTAGGCTAAGGCCCCCAAAATATATTATTGTAACAACCCAATAAGGAGAAAACAAAGGAAATAATAATGGACTGTACCCGTGCTAACCTACTCATTTGAAGTTATAAAGCGGTCCCCGACCGACAAAATGCACCTGGACATATTGATCCGCACATCACTTACTCGGAGTATAGTGCATCTCCGCGAGCCCCACCATTCGCAGAGCCTATTGCTGCGGCGTTATTTCCAAAGCAGCCCGTCACCACTCCTGAAAGCTATAAGCTTAGGCGACGACGGCTACACCCCTTTGTATCTCAATAGGGACGAGTTTCCCACCCCGAAGATGCAATTACTGTTGATGAGCTCATGTCAGCCTGGAAATCAAAGCCCATTCACGGAACACATGCGCAAGATCTCCAGATGGCGCACATAGACAAAAATGCCTCAAATTTGTGGCTTGTGGAAGAGCAAATTATGCTCCCAAATGGAAGTCTTCGTATTAACGATCCAGGACAGAGTGATACCAATCAAACTACCGAAGAGCAATTCTGAGGGCAACCTGGCCATCGACAAGTGCACTGTGTAATTCGCTCCTCGTGTGAAGTAAAAAAAAAATTTTAAATAAAAAAAAAATAAAAAAGATCGTGCGCGAGTGCAAAAAAAAAAAAACAAGTTCACTGTGCGGGCAAAGAAAAAGGAAAAAACAACAAGAACAACAGCAACAATGCGCGAGTGCAATGTAACCGACGGGCATCTCAACCTTCCTACCAATGGTCAAACGGTTGCTTGCCCTCGGTCATTGCCGTTGCTGTATTACATTGTCATACAGCGCGTGCAGTGACTGAGTGTATGTAACAACCGATGGATAGCGGGCTGTGGGTATGAATTTTGTTGGTGTGCTGTTTCGTATTGTTGTAAGGTCATAACATCTACAACAATTTGATTCGGTAAACCAACAATGAATTTGTACTTCACATCTGCGCTTAGCAACGTCGGTGTTTGGGTTTTTTGTGTTTGTCTTTCATTATAATGACTCGGGAGTTCAGAGTGGATATTGCCAATATACGCGGGCTAAAAAGTAAGCACTTTTCTGCGTACGTCCACGTCTGCAAATACAGACCAGCTGTTTTGGAACTTAGTGAAACACAGGTAGATCCCCGCCCACACCTCTCAGATCACTCTGATCTGAAACTAGCTGGCTACGAACTAGTGCCATTATTCTTCTCTCACCGCGGTCTCGCCATTTACGTGATGTAGCTTACCAAACTCCACCACAATGTAGTCCCTGTTCCAATCCGGAATTCAGTTTCATATGATTAAAATTCCATCTCCGTAAGACAGAAGCTCCAAACTGGACAGTAATTCTACTTTTAATGAATTTGATGAGCTGTCTGACTCCATCCAAAGAATTATATCCCTATATCCTCATATTACGGGCGATTTCAATATGCACAATTCTGGGTGGCTTCCACATTCATTCTTTGGCTGTCATACCGCCAACACCCTGGACTTGTTTCTAACTTCTCACCCTGATAAGTACACCGATGATGTGCTCTCCCCTCTAGGCTCTTCGGACCATTGTGTCATATCAGCTAATCTTGTACACCGACCACACAGTTAGAGAAAAGATTCATAAAAGAACCGTATGGCAATACGAGAAAGCCAACTGGAGCGGTCTTAACAGCTTCTTTAGGAATTTTAACTGATCGTTATATTTCCTCGATAACGACGTGGATGCCGCTGCTGATATGATCGCAGACACCATTCTCTTTGGAATGAGGAACTTTATCCCTCATCGAATGAAGAGTATTAAACTAAAAGAAAAGGTATGGTACGACTCGAGCTGTAAGGGTTAGAGAAACATTTTTTCGGTCCTTCAAAACCAGCCCAACTGAGGAAAACGAAAAAAGTTCAAACGAGCCGGAAATGACTGCAATGCCTTTCTTAAACGTGTAAAATTCCAATATGACCAAAAACTGAGGCAAAAAATACTACAATGTCCCAAAGGTATTTTTGGTCGTTCGTCAAAAATATTAGAAATTCTGCCTCATACTCCATCCCAACGCTCAATTACAATGACATTCCAGCTGTCGGCTCTTTGATATATCTCGCTGGTCCCGATGATATATCTCCCCTCCTTCTGAAGAGGTGTTCTTCCTCGCTGGCAAAACCACTGCGTAAGTTTTTCGTCAAACAGCATTTGTCCAGTCTATCCCTAAGAAAGGCGAATCTTCTTCTCTCTTTTCCTACAGACCCATTGCACTTATGTCTCTTCTTTCCAAGGTCATGGAAACGCTGATAAACCGTCAGCTAATGAAATATCTCGAAACCCGAAAACTTCTTAATGACCGGCAATACGGTTTTCGTAGCAACAGGTCCACTGGTGATCTGATGGCATGTCTCACCGAAAAGTGGAACCAACGCGTACATATCTTGCGAAAGCAAGATAGTTTCACTTGATATTTCTAAGGCATTTGACAGAGTTTGGCATCAGGCTCTTTTGTCGAAAATGCGTGCTTTTGGAATCGACGACTCTCTTCTTCAAAAGATTAGAAATTACCTTTCGGAACGTTCAATTCAAGTTGTCTTGAATGGTTTCAAGTCTAATATTCACAAAAAAAATGCTGGTGTGCCCAGGGCTCCGTTGTGTCTCTGACACTCTTTTTAATTTTCATCAACGATCTCTTGTGTGCTACCTCTAATCCAATATATTCCTTTGCTGACGACAGTATTCTCTGCTTTTCATATTCATTCCCGGACTCACGTCCCTGCTCTTCGACTGTAGAACGGGAACGGCAGCGTATGTTAAGCTCAATAAACTCCGATATCAATAGCATAACCAATTGGGGAGCTATCAACAGAGTGGAATTTAATGCTTCCAAAACACAATGCTGTCTGCTGTCGTTAAAGCGAAATTTAAACACCCAGCCATTATCCATGGATGCCACTTGCATAGTCGAAATCGAAAAACTTTCCATTCTCGGTATGTGTGTCAATGACAACTTACATTAGAATGACCAACTATTCGGTGTCGTCAAAAATGCTGCGAAATGTCTAGGTTTCCTCATGCAATGTAAGAAATACTTTACCCCCTCTGATCTGGCCTCAATATATAAGACATTTATCCGCCCGAAATTGGAGTACAATGCCAACATCTGGTCGGATGCGCCCAAAACATCTCTCCACCTGCTAGATAGGATCCAAAACCGTGCGATAAAACTCATAGGTGATACTATGCTTAATATCGCTCAAGCAAAGGACACTCTCGAACACCGACGTAATGTCTCGTGTCTCAATCTGTTTTATCGCTATTTCCATCACCAGTGCTCCATTGAAATCGCCAGTGGCATTCCGCCTATTTAAACTTTCAACCGTAACACCCGTCTCGTTATGAATGCTCATCGGTATACCCTCAAGCCCACTTTCGTACGTACTCTAAAATGTCGTGATTCGTTGCTAAGCCGGACAACTCGCTTATGGAATGCCCTGCCTAGCTCTTTATTTCCTAGTCATTATAACCTTCAAACATTTAAAACCAACGTTCACCACCGGTGAAATTTTTTCCATCCTCCCTAATTTTCCTTCGCCCGCGATGTGTGCAAACATTTTAACGGTACTAAAAAACATAATCCCTTGAGCGCGCGCAAATTATAAAAAAAAGCATCGAAGACAAATGCAGACGATGTGGCGACGCTGGAGACACGATTGATCACATACTTGGAGGTTGCAGTACACCCGCACCTCTTGAGTATTCGAATCGTCAGAACAACTTTGCCAAGATAATCCACCAACAGCTAGCGGTACAAGCTTGTCTTGTTCAGCATACACTGCCTTATTATAAACACCACCCACTTCCCGTTTTGGAAAATTCAGCTAAACTCTATTGGAATAGGACAGTGATTACCGACCAGCATCTCAGTCGTTCATAGACCTCCTCGGAGATTAAACGTGTTTCGACTTGTAAGTGAGAAGTGACGCTTAAGTAAGATACTAAACAAATTGGATTTAGGCTCCAATTAGCGCAGAGACAGTGTGTTCGCTTGAGAGTGCAAAGGTCGTAGGTTCGACTCCAAGTAGTCGGAAGACAATTTTTTTTTTTTTTATATAAAAATAAATATAAATTAAAGTGTATTGGATTAACATCACGTGATGGATTGTGGTGAGCGGTCCGCTATGCCTATAGCGAGATCTGCTGAAAGTCAGGTGAGGCTTCGAGTGGTTCAAGCCAAGCGCCAAAGACAAAGAGAAGGAGGAAGCTACCAACGACCTCTGTAAAGCTGCTTGGCGGAGTGAGGGAAGGGAACAACTTCGCTTCATTGGCCGCAAGCGAATCCGACGATGAAGAGGAAGAAATGGAGGCAATAAGTAGCAGCATAAAAATGCTACAACAAAGAGTGCTGGCCATAAAAGAAAAGCAAATGGTGAGAAGAAAGAGAGAAGAGCTAGAGCAATCCCAACAACAGCAGCTTGTTCAAAAGCAGACCCAACAACAACACCAAACAAATAAAATCCTAAGAAAGACCAGCAACAACAACAAGAGCAGTCACAACACCGGCAACAGCTAAAACAGCAGCAGCCACAAAAACGGCAACTGCAAAAACAGCAGCAGCAGCAGCAACAACAACAGCAGCAGCAGCAGCAACAACAACAACAACAACAACAACAACAACAACAGCAGCAGCAGCAGCAACAGCAGCAGAAGAAGAAGGAGAAGGTGCCGCCTATCAACACCTATAAATTGGAGGTAAATGCTACCAAGGACCTGTGTAAGTTGGTCATTGGTAATAATTTTAATATTAAGAGATTGGGGAACGATCGCCATGCCATCCACTGTAATACAGTGGAGGGCTACGCGAAAGTGAAAGAGCTCCTAAAGGAAACGACGACGGAGCACTACTCATTCACACCGAAGTGTGAAAAGCGGCAATCGATGCTGCTGAAGGGGTTGGAACCGTCTTCTGATCCTGAGGAGATCCTGGCATTGCTCAAAGAGAAGGAGTGCGAAGGACTCAAGTTCGTGGGGGTAAAGCCATTTACCACAGCTAGAGCCAGGCGGGAGAAACGGAGTCTGCCGTTCTTTCTGGTGCAGCTCAGTCCCGAAAGCCGTCTGGATAGTCTAAGGAGTATCAATGTCCTAGACTACCAGGTGGTTCACTGGGAAAAATTAAAAAGGAGCGAAGGCGTTATACAATGCGTTCGCTGCCAGAGGTTCGGACACGCCGCTTCGAACTACCAAATGCAGCCCCGATGCGTGAAGTGCGCAAAGAACCACAGTTCCGAGGAATGTGCTCAGGGTAGGGACGGAGCATCCGATAGGACGCAACTCTCGTGCGTGCTTTGTGGGAACGTGGGATACACCGCAAACTATGTCCTAAGTTCGCTGACATTAAAAAATCAAAACTGGCTCAGCAGCAGAAGGTGGAGGTCAAACGTTCACCTGTTAGGTTTCAAACACCAGCCGTCACGTCCCAAATTTCCTACGCCCAAATGGCGGCCGGTAGGGGGACTACGGTACAGCAAGCGACTGTTGCTTCTCCGGCGCCAATGCCGAGAACAACGGAAGCTGCACCTAACATGCTGGCCATCTTGCTCGCAATCCAAGGACAGATGGCTCAGCTGCAAAAGCAGGTGCAAGAACAGGCCAAGCGGGTGGACCAGATCTACGCGCTGCTGCCGGGCCTAACGCAACACATGTCGTAATGGGTACGCACATGGTGGAGCAATCTTTGAAGGTCCTTGCGGTGAATGTTAATTCACTGATTAGGATTTAACGAAGGGCCGCGATGTTTAAATTGCTACAAGACCAAACTCCTGATGTGCTTTTCGCTAGCGAAATCAAGCTAACCGATAAGCACAAACTGGAGTACAATAATTATATTGTTAGAAGAAGAAACCGGCCCCGTTCCAAATGTGGAGGCGGTGTCGCGATCTTCATTAAACAAGGTATAAAATTTCACAGAGTGTACAAGGGAGTGTTGCGCAGGTTCCGGGTGTTGGAGGCAGTCGTCATTTACATCCCGCTCCGCAGTGGAAAGCGGCTGTACTTGGCTTCTGTTTACGCACCTGAGACTTCACAATCCACTTTATTCATTACAGAGCTCGATACGCTTTTTCGACTCTTGAGGCTGGAATCGGGGGAGAATTGTTTTATAATCGGCGGGGATTTCAACGCTAAACACAGAGATTGGGGAAATAATTTGCCAAATACTAGAGGGAACCTACTACTCGATTGGTGGGGTCAGCATGATGTCATGTACAGACTCGGGATTAAAGCGACGGATAACCCTACTATTGACGCTCTGCACCGACAGAAAAGTAGACTTCTGACAAGGCTCAAAAACTTGTACAGACAACTAACTGACAGACAAGACCCGGAGATTAGGACACTGAAGGCGTCGATTAAAAATATTCAAACGTTAACAAAAGAGAATTACAGAATTTCTGTAAGTTCGTATTGGAACAACAGGGTTCGGGCTGTAAACACCAGCAATCCGAATATGTTCCCGCAAATAAATAAACTATTTCGGAGAAAAAATCAAAACGACCTTCAGTGTCTTAAAATAGCCCGGACAACAGACAACGAACGGTTACTGACAATAGCAGGTATTGATCCAAATGAGGCCGCTGATGATGACGACTTGTTTGTGATCGAGGATCCACAGGAGAGGTTGAGGCCATAGGGGCGACTTTCCAGAAAATATACAAGGCCACTGATACCATTGGCTCTAATTATGACCTGGACAATCGCGTCTTGGTGCACGACTTCAACATTCGAAATGAAGTAGAGAACTGGCGATCCGAGGGCTCTGGTTTCACTCGGTTCAGCGAAGAAAATATGGCAAATAATGTCATTACCAGAGAGGGTGACCTACCCCCGTTCATTCCGAAGGAAGAGCTCCATGAGATCTTCGACACAATCAAGGCTAAGAAATCAGTGGGGACCGATGGTATTCCGAACATCGTGCTTCGACATCTTCCTCTAGAAGCGGTGGACATTTATACTACCCTGTTTAATAATGCAATGAATAATGCACATTATCCAGCGCATTGGAAAACGGCGGTGGTTCAACCTATCCCCAAAAAGGGAAAGGATATATCCAATCCGGCGAATCTCCGGTCGATAAGTCTCCTTCCGAGTATCAGTAAGGTGTTTGAAAAAGTAATCGATAGAGCTCTGTCTAGGTGGGTTGACGACAAACATATAGTTCCGGATAATCAATTCGGTTTTAAGGCGGGACATGATATCTCACATGCCGCGTCTAAACTGGTGTCCGATATCCAATGGAATAAAGGCAAAAACCAATACACTGGTGCCTGCCTTGTTGACTTGGAGAAGGCCTTCGACACTGTATGGTTAGAGGGTCTTTTCTATAGGCTGACAAATAGGCTGACAAGGCTGGGGATCAGTAAACCACTCTTGTACATTATGTATAATATGCTAACCAACAGACAGTTCATCGTGAAAAATGGCGATGTGACTTCTGTTGGAATATTTCAAATTAAAAATGGTCTTCAGCAAGGCGCGGTCAATTCGCCGATCCTATTCAACATTTATACAAGCGACTTGATAGGTTCACTTCCCCAAACTATTGCGTACGCTGACGATTTGATAGCGTAGAGAACAGGTCCAAAAATAGAGGTCATTAATACTCTCTTGCAGCGTGACTTCGATAAGATAAGACGATTTTGCGATGACTGGAAGTTGAAAATCAACTTTCAGAAGTCGGAAACCATTCTCTTTAGGACGCCGTTGTCTAGAGCCTCTAGGGATACCAGAAAAAATTGGCGAAAGTTCTCGATCATTGGACAACACGGACAGCCACTTGCCTGTCGAAATGTAGTCAGATACCTTGGGATCTGGCTAGATCAGTTTCTGTACTTTGACAAAAATGTAGATGCTGCTCTGGCCAGAGCCAAAGGCGCTTTTGCCCTTACAAAGAGACTGTTTTATAGCAGCCAACTCGATGCGAGGGTAAAGGTAATCTGCTACATGGCCCTTATCAAGCCCATGCTGGTATTCGGGTGTCCCGTATGGTTCAATGTACGAGCAAGCTTAATGGAAAAGATTCGGGTGTTTGAGAGGGCTTGCCTTAGGGCTTGCCTTAGGGCTTGCCTTCGCAATGAGGTCCTTTACAACAGGGCGAACCTAATACGAGTGAACAACTTCGTAATTAAGCTGACTCGAAGGCACATTGCAAGAGCAATGGCCTCGACGAATAACCTGATATCTGGGGCTTACTACCCCAACTACCTTTACCACGAGAGTGTGCGCTCTGATGGCTTCGTTCCACCGGAAGCATTCCTCTACCTAGATCAGATAGGGTTGATCCAGGATAGATCGGCGGTCCCGTTAATCTTCCATGTCGCTCGGAAAGCTGGGGACAGGCGACTCAACTACGGCAGAGAGGTCGCACACGGCAGTGTGGATCGTCTCAGGTTCGGTAGGGCGGTGGGTAATCGCAATAAGAGGGATGTCGTTCGGCAGCACCAGCATTTCTGGTTGTTGAATGATGGAGAAGATGTTTCGTCGTCGTTTCCGTCAATTACGGACCAGCCTCACTAATGAGGCAGAGCTGACCAATCTATTTGCTCTGTGAATAGCGATGGCCAGCTTACATAGGCTTAGGTTAGCATTTAAGAAATATATACATATATTAGCATATACCAGTTGAGTATAAACATACAGACCACCTACGCAACGAAAATTTCCAAATACACCCATCTGGCCATAGAAATAAAACAAATGTTTGATGCAGAACAAGTCGAGATAATCCCAATTGTTATATCGGTAACCGGACTCGTCCTCAATCACCTTACCAAAACCAGAAATCGGTATTATTGAATACATGT